>PUFA01000185.1:1172500-1772500 GCA_003508835.1 Eonycteris spelaea | reverse complement strand
CCAGGACTGTCTGCCAAGACAAGGTTAGAGGTGAGTGAGTGAGCAGCTATTGAGTGTAGCTGTGGAATGTGGGTGGAGCCAGAGGAGAAGGGGCACAGCTGATGCCACTTCAAGAAGATGGGAAGCTCTGCTCACTTCCAATGAGATGACCAAAGGCAGCTGCGTGCTGCTGGTGCAAAGAAAAGGAGATTCTAGAGCTAAGCTTCAGAAGCAGCAGCTGCTGTGGTCTGGAGGGTGCCACCAGGTCACCCTGACTGTGGGCCTCGCTCCAGTGCTCATGTGTAATGGTAGGAGATGGTTGGCTTTCTCGTCACTTTGATGAGGATTTTGGTCAGACAGCTTTGGTAGTTGAGTTTATTTGTATTTGAGGGCCAGCATGTGATCATATCTGCTGCTCACATTTCTTCATGCAGACACGTTTACTTGTGCACATAGAGACAATGACCACTGGCATAATTTTGAAGCTTTCTGACCAACAGGAAAAGCTGAGAGTGAACAGGATCAGCCTAATGCCTCTGATGCCCTCACGGACTCACCTTGCCTGTGAAGCTAATATTCTCGCTGAGAGCAAGATCTCTCAGTTAGTGGGAGACCCTCCTACATTCTATGCTCAAAGTAGGCTACTTGCTCAAGGTTATTCCAAGACAAAGGAGGCCAGTGGGGCCATGGATACCATACTTTTGGGAAACATTTGGTGTTTGGGAGACACTAAGGAAGGCCACAGTGACATCCAGCCTGCTATTTAAATGGCAACTGCATCCCCAAGTGCCAATGTCTCTGTCTTTAACACAGAGGTTCACAGAGATTATTTGAAAAAAGACTAAATTCATTGTTGGTTTCTACCACTTTCACACCCACGTTCTAGCTTTTTCTTACTTCCTCCCTTTCCTATATGGCCAAAGTCCTGTAGCTTCTCTGTCAGACAGGCTTTCATTAAGCTTTCCCTTGTATTGTCCCAGATAGTCATTTGTCATCAATATCAGTATGGTAACTGCAGAAAGGCCCAGGCTTTAGTAAATAATTAAAAACCAACTGCTGGGTAAATGTATTTGTCTTTAACACACATTTCCCAAATTTTGAGGCCCTTCATACCTTTCTTTCCTCCTATCCTACACTCTAGCTGACTTGCCCCTTCTCTTTGATTTAGCTACCATAATTGGACACGGCTTTGATTTCACTCCTCCTTGGCCATCTCCTCTGCAACAGCTGCCTTCTCAGCTTGACTTCAATCTCCATATTCACTATGGATAAATCCATAAACTGAATGCATCTGCCCCCAGCAGCTGGAATCCTAGTCTCCCACCATGTGATTCCCTCTTTGGGCTGAGAGTGAGTGACAGAGCTTAAAATTTAATATTTGGATTGAAAAATTACTCCCTTTTTTTTAGCAGCTCCTATCAAAATTCTTCTCCAAACATGGTATTTAGGGGACACCATTTAAGTGTAAGAATTCATTCTAACGTATGAATGGCTACTAGATAGTTAATCAAATTTATTACTTTCTGAAAGGAGTATTCCAGAAGTGGGGGACTTTTTTTCTGATTTTTCTGAGAAATAAGACCCTTTTCCAGGTTCCAGTCTGTAAGGAATCTACCCTGGCATCTTTGGTTTCCTGATATCAGCATTTTTCTTCCTTTGTTTCTAGCACAGGGCACCTATTCTTCCAAGGACTGCTATTGTAACCCTCTATACAACTGCACTCCTTTGCCTCTTCTTCATGGTGAAATCTGAATCTTTTCATAGGACCCAAAGCTAAGAATGTGGTCTCCTTTACTAGCCTGGCCTCTGAGATCCCTGATACATCAACCTATTAGCTTGTTAGGAAATGTAATGAAGTGGATTCTCCTTGTCTCCAGCTTACTCTGCTTGGTTCATACAGTTAGTGTTTGTTCATAGAGCAAGGCCATTTGCTCAAAATTATCAATGTTCATAGGACATATTTATCATGGGCTACTTTCCCTATCTCCATAAACCCATAAATAAAGTATGTAAGGAATCATTGTTTATATTCCTTTATTAGATATCTGAGATAATTATGATAATTATAATATCTTGCTATACACTTCCTACATATTTAACTGTCACCCATATCCCCCTAAGATAGTAATTACTTGCTGTATGTAATGATTAAAGAAACTGAGGGTTAGATACATTAAATAATTTACCTGGAGTCATACAGCCAGCACATGGTTGTTTTAGGGTTCAGATCAAAGTTTAATTCCAAATTCTCTTCCACTAACAGTCTGGCTAGGAATGATGTATTATGATGCATAAATCTTGATGTTTTTCTCTTCCCCATATTGAAGGCCATCTAAGTGACTAATGGGAACTTTGTTCCTCATTCACAACATTCCTCACAGATTATAAAGTAAGGACCCTTGAGACTGGCATGACCTCATATGACCGACCAGCTGGTTCACCTCAGCTTTCAGCTTTCTCCCGCTGATCACCAAATAAGTGGGATAAACCTGGCTTATCTGCCAAAATTGTTATCACATTTACGTTTTCCACAGAATTGAAGATGTACTTCTCTTATTGCAAGGAATTAATTGTTAATCTGATAAACAGAGTGAGTTGGGCTTGAGAAAAGTTTGTTCCCAGCCCATGGATAGAACATAAACTTGGGATGTTTAGTGGAGATAATGTGCCAGTCCTTGAACTAGATTCCCAATTTGTGAATTTGTGAGGCTTTATAATAAATACTGTGATGGTTGTTACTTAGCAGCAACTGTTATCATGTGCCAATTTTGCATATATTCTTCATTTTCCAAGGCAAACCACAGATGTTTTATCCCTCGTGATCACACCTGCAGACCTAAAACAAGTTTAAAAAAAAGAAACCACCGGGAGAGCAGATGTTTTGAAATTGGAACAGTTATATGATTGGACAGCAGGAAAAAAATAAAAAACCTATTCCACTATTTCTTTATCTTACAAATGCTAGAAAGTAACTCCTCGTTTTACTGTGACACAAAAGGCTAGCTAGCAGTACTGACTTTTTCTGTTTCCCCTAATCTAGAGGGCAGTTTTGACACTTTATTTATGTATAAGATGATGTGTTTTATTCCAGCCCTGAGATTCAACTCATCTTTAATAAATTGTCCACAGTATTCCTGGTTTGCCGGTATAAAATGAAGGAACGCTTTTAAGTCATATGAGGGCACCACATTTGCTGATACAAAAATGTGTTAGTCTGAGAGGAAAGTTAATTAAGCAATAAGACATGACATGACATAAATTATTGTGTAATAACTCACTCCTTCGACATAGCTAGGCACAAACCTGAAGGCCAAGTACCCCTACAGTATCTAGGCATGAGTTATTATAACATAAGTTATGCTACAATAACTCATGCCTTGGAGTTTTCCAACAAAGCAGGGAGAAAAAAAACCAAGGACAAAAATTGATCTCCAGTGAGCAAAAGAGGATGAAATGGAGTCATTGTTTAGAACTACACATTCTTCCATTTAAGAAATACATTGGTGACAAGAATTTGAAGATGACATTCACTAGGATCCTTCTTATTATTTCTCACAGCTTTGAAAAGACACCTCAAACTTCCAACTTAAAGCTTAGTACAACATACTGAAGAAAATGCTTTACCAAAAGTATGTGCATTTGTAAATTCTCCAAGTACAATGGATTCTTTTTTGACTTGAAGGGGGAAATAACTGACCTCTTTATAGCTTTTGACATGTCACCTTCTGCCCTCAGAATTTTAGAGAAAAAAAGAGTCAGACTCAGAAACCATGGGTCATGAGAGATAGGAACCCAGTTAACCAAGGCATCTGCATCATTAAAACACCATTTCCCTTGCTATATCACACATTAAATTGGAGTTAGGTTTGGATCAGAACTAAGGCATTTGGATCAGAACTAAGGAAAACTGGATTCTCCAGACTTTGGCTTGACCTGAAGAACTAAAAGCAAACCATGGAAAAGCTATAGCATAAAGATTTAAATGAGCTCATTTGGTATCATATACAGAAAGTAGCCACAAAGATGTTTTCCTTTTATTTCTCTCCCCTTTCATGAGTATATTGATTTAATGAATGATGATTCACCTAACGCGTCCAAATTAGCAGTTATGGTCCTGTTAATCTCACAGTTGGATAGCTTGACAGCCAATCAGATTATTCTGTTAAAATCCAATTTAATCAAAACTATCTGCAAAGGAAGCAGCAGCATTTTCCTCCACTTAAATGTTGACACATAGAACTGATTGGGATTGACAAGAAGATGTCCTGTCCAGCCTCACTCAACTCAAGCTGCACGGAAAACAGCTTTACTTCTTCCCTCTGTTTTCCTCCTTTAACCTCCAGCCGCAGCCTGCACAGAGATGAGCAGTTCAGCAGATCTGCAACTTCAAATCTTACAAGTTTGCTGGTAAAATTCCAGAATTCATAGTCAAACCATGCCTCCCTCCATACGACTAACATATGGTATTAACAAATTTTATCAACACCGTATAAAGGGAACAGCTCCAGAATGTGTTTCTGTTGTTCTTACAGTTATTCTGTTGGCTTTCAGCATGGCACTGATATTGCTTCTCTTTGGTCCTATTTGAAATGCTGATATTAACATTTATTTCTTCTCTTAAAAGGCTTCATTGTAAAATCTTTTTTTGGTAAGTCACAATTCAGGCTCTTTGTTAAGCAGGTGGAGATCTTATAATTTCCTATTCATCTTATAAAAATTACAGTGTATTTGCTTAACAATTTCTTTGTGATTGTAAAAGGTGTTTTCTTGTTTGACCAAAAACGGTCTAGAGCAAGGGTCAGCAAACTTTTTATATAAGGGACAAAATAACATATTTTCAGCTTTGTAGTCCTGTCGCAACTATGGAACTCTGCCATCATAGTTTAAAAGTAGTCATAGAGAACATGTAAAAGAGTGAGTTTGCTTGCATTCCAATCAAACCTTACTTACAAAATAGGTAGTGGCCTGAACTGGGCCAGAGGGCCATAGTTTGACAACACATGATGTAGAGAGTCCAAGGGAAATGGGCCAATTCACCAATTCTCTTCCTTTACTTTGGATCATGGATTCTCAAGATCTGGAAGGATATGAAAGAGGAATGTTAGCACATGGCAATAGAGTGATGTAGTGAAAAGATAAAGAATTTGGAGTTGGATAGGTGAGTGAGTCAATTTTGGTCCAGCCACTTTCTTCTGGGTGACTTTGGGAAAGTTACCAAACTTCTCTGAGGTGCACTTTCCTCATTTTGAAAGGGCAATCATAATCCCTGTGGCAGATTCTGTTAGCTTTCCATGCACCTCTGTTGCCCCTTCTGCCTGGACTCACAGTTGGACTACATTGCTTAGCCTCCCTTGAAGGGAAGAGCTCCTCTGCGGATAAGATCTCATGCATAGTATGTGTAGAGAAGAGGTTTGCTAGTTCTTGTCTAGTCCTGCTTCATCTCCCTTTTCATTCTGTTGACTACTACCCGGTCATGGTAATACAGCCTTCAACAAACATATAGGAACAGTCCAATACAGGATTTGGAAGAATAAGAGGGAAGGAGCCTGATGACTAAAAGGTTGCTTGGAACAGTGCTGCCTGATGAACTGAAACACTCATTAGACTGTTTTGTGAGAGAAAAAGAAACATTGTTCTTAAAGTTGCTCATTTTAGTGTTTTCTCACTTTGGTAGCTTAGGATAAAGTAAACAATGCAATATCTAACTTGCAAGACTATTACGAAGATATAAAATAATTCATTTAAAATGCTTGGCATTTTATGGGCATCCAGTAAAAGATTGCTTTTACCTGTTTTATTATTCAGATAGGTGGTAATAAAATTGGTTAAGATGAAGGTTTAGCCCTTTAACAAGGGGTTATCTGATAGTTTGGCAAGAGACTGGCTGCCCTTTAGCCTGGGATTCCATCCTTATTATCATTGAGTGTAGGCATAGGATTGTGCCAGGTGGGCAAAAGTGAGTAGGGAAAGAGAGATAGAGGAAGTTTCTCCCAAGGTTACTGCACAGATGTGTGTGTGTGTATATGTGTACACGTGCGTGCACACATAGGACAGTTTATTTTTGTATGTTTAGAAGACAGAGACGCACTTGGCTCTTCCCCAGGAAGTTTTATTATTTTTTTTTATATCTCTTTATTTCTTCTTCTGAAATTTTTTTTTAATAAAGAATTTCTCTGGAATGCATTTTCTTTGGTGAGGAAGATGTGATTATGGTATATAATAGTCTTTATGAAAAAATGTGCTACATAAATAATCCATT
The DNA here is from genome assembly GCA_003508835.1 of Eonycteris spelaea. Lineage (NCBI taxonomy): Eukaryota > Metazoa > Chordata > Mammalia > Chiroptera > Pteropodidae > Eonycteris > Eonycteris spelaea. The sequence continues at coordinate 1,766,262 of PUFA01000185.1, read as the reverse complement.
AAAATTAGGAGTTTATAAAATTCAAAAAAACATAAATGAGAATAAAAACACTTATTACTTCACTACCGTGAGTGAACCCAGAATAAATACTTTGATATATATTATTATATTCATAGATATAAAATCATATAAAATCATAGATCATAGAATATATATAGTTAGGTTTCCTGAATTTAATGTCTTTCTCACATCATTACAAAATTTTTTAAAACATTTTCTCAATGACTGTATAATGAATATATCATAATTTATGGAGCATACACCTAAGTTTGTTTCAATTTTCTTCAGTATGAAAATTATTATACATAAATGTCACTGATATAATAACCTAATAACTAATTATCTTGTTTTCATTCATACTGTAGTAAGAATAAATTTTGCAAAATTTGAAGATAATTATGTCACCCTGCAGCTTAAAATCCTTTAAAGGCCACTTCTTGCCTTTGTGATAAAAATCAGCATTATTGTCATTGCCTTCAAGACCCTTCTCAGTCTGGTCCTTGCTGACCTTTTTAGCTACTTTCTCTGTTTTCTTAGACCCTTTACCCTCATCTCTCTTTTTTGCAGTTATCTGGATATGCTGTAACATCCTCCAAAGAGCCTCACTTATGCTTTTTTAGGAAGACTCCCTACCCCACTCAACTTTACCTCTTCAGCTTATTTTAAAAATAACTTTTCATTAACTTTTTATTCATTTTCCCCAATTTTATTTAGATATAATTGACATAACATTTTATGTTTAAAATGTACAATATAATAATATATATATATATATATATATATATGATAAATGATCACAAGTTTAGTTAATTTCCATCACCTAGCATAGTTAGATTTTTCTCCTTGAGGTAAAAACTTTTAAGATTTTATTCTCTTAGCAACTTTCAAATATAAAATACAGTATTGTTAACTATAGTCACTGTGTTGTACATTACATTTCCAGAACTTATTTATCTAATAAAACAGTATGGTTTGGGCATAAAAACAGACACATAGATCAATGGAACAGAAATAAAAGCCTAGAAATAAAAAAAGCCCATGCATATATGGTCAACTAATATTTGACAAGGGAGCCAAAAATACTCAGTGGAGAAAATACAGTCTCTTCAATAAATGGTACTTACTAGGAATATTGGATATCCACATGCACAAGAATGAAATTCCTCCCCATCTTACACCACTCACAAAAATTAATGTAGAGTAGATTAAAAACTTAAGGTCTTCAGGTAAGGTTGAAAACTATAAAATACCTAGAAGAAAACATAGGAAAATATTTTTTGATATCAGTCTTGGCAATGATATCACAAATTAAAAGCAACAAAATAAAAAACATAATAAGTGAGACTGCATCACTCTAAAAAACTTCTTCACAGCCAATGTAATGATCAACAAAATAAAAAAGGGAACCTATAGAATGGTAAAAAAAAACATTTGCATACCACGTATCTGATAAAAGTTAATATCCATAATATATAAGGAACTCATATAATCCAATAGCAGAAATAAAACAAAATAATCTAACTGAAAATATGGGCAGATGATCTGAATAGACAATTTTCCAAAGAAGGTATTCAAACAGCCAACAGGTATGAGAAAAGTGTTCACCATCACTAATAATCAGGAAAATGAAAATCAAAACCACAAAGAAACATCACTTTATGCCTATTAGAAAGGCTAGCATCAAGAAAAATGAGAGGTAACAGATACTGATGAGTATGTATAGAAAAGGGAACACTTGTGCACTGTTGGTGGCAATGTAAATTGGGCATATGAGGGTTCCTCAAAGACTTAAAATTAGAACTACCATATGGTTTAGCAATTTCATTTCTTGGTATATATCTGAAGGAAATGAAATCACTATCCCAAAGAGATATCTTCATCTCCCTATTTTATTGTAGCACTATTTGCAATGGCCAAGACATGGAAAGAATGTGAGTATTCATTGACAGATGAATGGATAAAAAAAAATGTTGTACTGACATACTACGGAATACTATTCAGCCATAAAAAGTCCTGCCATTTGTGACAACATGGATGCACTTTGAGGACATTATGCTAAATAACAAAAGTTAGAGAACAAAAAAATACTATATGATCTTACTTATATGTGAAATCTAAAAATAAAAAAACTCAGAGAAACAGATCAGACTGCGGTTGCCAGAAGTGGGGGATGGGGAATTGAATGAAGGTGATAAAAGGCACAAACTTCCAACTATAGCTCATTCTTTCTCATTTCTACTCAAATATCTCTTACCTCGTGCAATCTTCTCTCACTCCAAATCATTTAACATTATATATCTTTCATTTCTTGTATAGATTACAGTTTTGATGGGAATGTGATTATTGGAAGTCTTGCCCAATGGGATTATAAATATATTGAAGCAGGAAACTGTATATATATATATATTTTAATTTTAAACATTTTTCAGTTAGAGTTAATGTTCAATATTAGTTTCAGGTGTACAGCATAGTGGTTAGACATTTATATCACTTACAAAGTGATCCCTGTGATAAGTCTAGTACAACTTGGCACCATACATAGTTATTACAATATTATTATCTATATTCCCTATTCTGTACTTTAATTCCCCTTGACTATTTTGTAACTGCCAATTTGTATTTCTTAATCCCTTCATCTTTTTCACCCAGCCCCCCTAAACCCCCTCCCATCTGGCAACTGTCAATTTGTTCTCTATATCTATGAATCTGTTTCTGTTTTGTTCATTTATTTTGTTCTTTAGATTCTACATGTAAGTGAAATCACATGGTATTTGTCTTTGACTTATTTCACTTAACATAATACCTTCTAGGTCCATGCATGTTGTCACAAATGGTAAGATTTTATTCTCTTTGATAGCTGAGCAATGTTCCATTGTATATATATGCCACCTCTTCAACTGTCTACTGATGAACTTTTAGGTTGCTTCCATACCTTAGCTATTGTAAACAATGCTGCAATGAATATAGGGATTCATCTATCTTTTTGAATTATTGTTTTGGATTTCTTTGATAAATACCCAGAAGTTGGATTACTGGGTCAAATGGTAGTTCTAGTTTTAATTTTTGAGAAATCTCCGTACTGTTTTCCATTGAGGCTGCACCAGTTTGTAATCCCATCAGCAGTGCATGAGGATTCCCTTTACTCCATGCCATTATGTTTGTTGATTTATTAATTATAGCCATTCTGACAGATGTGAGATGATATCACATTGTGGTTTTAATTTGCATTTTTCTTATGATTAGTGATGAACCTCTTTTCATATGTCTATTGGCCCTTTTTGGAGAAATGTCTGTTCAAGTCCTCTGCCCATTTTTCAGTCGGATCGTTTGGAGTGTTTTTGGTGTCAACTTGTATGAGTTCTTTCTAAATTTCGGATATTAGCCCCTTATCAATTGCATCATTGGCAAATATGTTGTCCCATTCAGTAGGTTGTCCTTTCATTTTGATGATGGTTTCTTTGCTGTGTAAAAACTTTTTTGTTTGATGTAGTCTCGTTTTTTCATTTTTCTTTTGTTTCCCTTGCTTGAGGAGATATATCCAAAACATATCTAAGAGCAGTGTCAAAGAGTGTGCTGCCTGTGTTTTCTTCTAGGAGTTTTAGGGTTTCAGGTATTATATTTAAGACTTGAATCCATTTTCAGTTTTTCTTGTATATGGTATAGAAACTGGTATAGTTTCTTTTTTCTTTTTTTCTTTCCTTTTTTTTTGCATACCTCTGTCAAGTTTTCCCAACATCATTTATTGAAGAGACTGTCTTTAACCCATTGTATATTCTTCCCTCCTTTGCCATAGATTAATTACTATATAGGTGTGGGTTTATTTCTATACTCTCAATTCTGTTCCATTGATCTATGTGTCTGGTTTTATGCCAGTATAATGCTGTTTTGATTACTAAAGCCTTGCAGTATAGTTTGATATTGTGACAACTCTACCTTTCTTCTTTCTCAAGATTGCTGTGGCTATTCGGGGTCTTTTGTGTCCATATAAATTTTTGAATTATTCTAGTTCTCTGAAAAATGCCATTGGTATTTTGATAGGGATTGCATTGAATCTATAGATGGCTTTGGGTGGTATAGACATTTTAACATGTTAATATTCCTATCCATGGGCATGGTATATGTTTCCATTTATTTGTATCTTAAATTTTTTTCTTCAGTGTCTTATAATTTTTTCCAGTATAGGTCTCTTACTTCCTTGGTTAAATTTATTCCTAGGTATTTTATTATTTTTTTGATGCAATTGAAAATGGAATTTTCTTAATTTTTCTTCCTTATAGTTTGTCATTGATGTATAACAATGCAACCAATTTCTGAATATTAATTTTGTATTCTGTTACTTTACTGGATTTATCAGTTTTAATAGTTCTTGGTGGGATCTTGAAGGTTTTCTATGTATAATATCATGTCATTTGCAAATAATGACAGTTTTACTTCTTTCCACTTTGGATGCCTTTTATTCCTTTTTCTAGTCTGATAGCTGTGGCCAAGACTTCCGATGCTATGTTGAATAAAAGTGGTGAAAGTGGACATTTTCTCTTGTTCCTGATCTTAAGGGAAACACTTTTAGCTTTTCCCCATTGAATATAACATTAGCTGTAAGTATATTATATATCACCTTTATTATGTTCTGGTATATCCCCGCTATTCCCTCTTTGCTAACAGTTTTTTTTTTTTTTTTTGGTCATAAATGGATACTGAATCTTGTAAGATGCTTTATCTGTATCTATTGATATGATCATATGATTTATTATCCTTCATTTTGTTTATGTGGAGTTTCAAGTTAATTAATTTGTGGAATTGAACCAACCTTGCATCCCAGGAATAAAATCCACTTGATCATGATGTATGATCTTTTTAATGTGTTGCTGAATTTGGTTTGCTAATGTTTTGTTGAAGGATTTTGCATCTATGTTCATCAAGGATATTGACCTATCCTTTTCTTTTTTTGTATTGTCTCTGTCTGGTTTTGATATCCGAGTAATGGTGGCCTCATGAAATTAGCTTGGAAAGCCTCTCTCCTCTTGAATTTTTTTTTTTTTGGAATAATTTGAGAAGGATAACCACTAATTCTTTTTCAAATTTTTGCTACAGTTCACCTATGAAGCCATCTAGTCCAGGACTTTTGTTTATTGGGAGGTTTTTGATTACTGATTCAATTTTCTTATAGTAATTTGGTGTTTGCATATTTTCTGTTTCTTCTTGATTCAGTCTTAGAAGATTGTATGTTTCTAGGAGTTTATCCATTTCCTCCAGATTGTCCAATTTGTTGGCATACAATGACTTTTAGTGTTTTCTTACAGTCTTTTGTAGTTCTGTGGTGTTGTCACTTCTCCTCTTTCATTTATGATTTCATTTATTTGGGTACTCTCTTTTTCTCTTGATGAGTCTGGTTATGGATTTATCAATTTTATTTATCTTTTCAAAAGACCTACTCTTTGTTTCATTGATATTTGTATTTTTTTATTTGATTTTGTTTATTTTCACTCTGATCTTTATTGTTTCCTTCCTTCTACTCACTTCAGACATTGTATGTTGTTGTTTTTCTAGTTTCTTTAGGTATAGGTTAGATTATTTATTTGATATTTTTCTTGTTTCTTGAGGTAGGCCTGTTTTACTATGAATTTTCTTCTTAGGACTGCTTTTGCTGTGCCCCAGAGATTTTGAGCTGTGTTTTTGTTTTCATTTGTCTCAAGGCATCCTTTGATTTATTCCTTGATATCATTGTAAACCCATTCATTATGAACCCATGTTTCATAGCTTGTTTTTTAGCTTCCTATATATTTTTGAGCTTTTCAGTTTTCTTCTTGAAATTGATTTCTAGTTTTGTACCATTGTGGTTGAAGAAAATGTTTGATATAATTTTAATCATCTAAATTTATTGAGACTCTTATTAGGGCCTAACATGTGGCCTATCCTGGAAAATGTTCCATGTTGCCTTGAAAAGAATGTATATCTGCTACTTTGGGATTAAATGCTCTAAAAAAATTAAATCCATCTGGTCTAATGTGTCATTTAAGAACCCTTTCTCCTTATTGATTTTCTGCCTAGAAGATCTATTGATGTCTATTTTGTCAGGTATAATTATTAATGCCTAGCTTTTCTTTTGTTTGTTTTTGTTTCCATTTACATGAAATATTTTTCTCATCCATTTACTGTCAGCCTGTGTGTTTTTCAACCTGAAGTGGGTCTCTTCAACCTGAAGTGTAGACAACATATGTATAAGTCTTGTTTTCTTATCCATCCAGCTGCTTTGTGTCTTTTGATTAGAACATTTAGTCCATTTACATTTAAAGTAATTATTGGTAGATATGCAGTTATTGCCATTTTATTTATATCTTTTTATCTTTTTTTTCCTTCTTTTTCTGAAGTCCGTTTAAGATTTATTACAATACTGGTTTGGCGGTGATAAACTGCTTTAGCTTTTCCTTATCTAATAAACTATCTTTTCTTCAAATTTAAGTGAAAGCTTTGCTGGATAGAATAGTCTTGGCTGCGAGTCCTTGCTTTTCATCATTGAATATTTTATGCCAATCCCTTCTGGCCTACAAAGTTTCTATTGATAAATCTGCTGACCGTCTACGAGAGCTCTCTTGTAGGTTATGAATTGCCTCTTGCTGCTTTTAAGATTCTCTTTGTCTTTAACCTTTGGCATTTAAATTATGATGTTTCTTAGTGTGGGCCTGTTAGGGTTCACCTTGTTTGGGATGCTCTGTGCTTCCTGGACTTGTATGTCTATTTCCTTAATCTGGTTAAGAAGGCTTCTGGTCTTTATTTCTTAAATAGGTTTTTAATCCCTTGTTCTCTCTCTCTCTTCTGGTACCCTTTGATGTTAACGTTAGTATGCTTGACATTTTTGCACAGGTTCCTTAAACTGTTCTTATTTTTGCTGCTTCCATTGGATATTTTCTGCTATCTTGTTTTCTAAATCACTGATTTGACCCTCTGCTTCATCTAATCTGCGTTAATTTCTTCTTTGTCATTATTCATTTCAGTTATTGTATTCTTCATTTCTCACTGATTCTTTTTTTATGTTTCCTATGCCCTTTTTATGCTTACTATCTCTTTGTCAAAGTTCTCAATGAGTTCATTTATTCTTTTAAGTTCATTGAACATTTTTATAAGCAGCGTTTTGAACTCTGCATCTGGTAGATTGCTTGCCTCCATTTTGTTTATTTCTTTCATGGAATTCTTTTCTTTCATTTGAAAAATGTTTCTTTTTCTCTTCATTTTGACAGCCTCTATGTTGTTTCTATGTATTAGGCTGATCTGTACAGCCATTGAAAGAGCCTTGGGCAGTATGAGAGTTGGGCAGGCAGAGTCTCAGGGAGTCCCTAGGTTGGGGTGAGTTGTGTTACCAGGTTAATTCACATTCAGATTGATGCCAGTGCCATGCCTGGGGCCACTCAACAAAAGGCACCAGTTACACTGGGGCCAGCTGCTGCCTACCTGGAGCCTGAGGATCTTAAAAGATTTTTAAAAAGGCTTTAGCTCAGACCTGAGGTGGGCTGTTTGATGCTGAAAGAACCTCTGGTGGAAGGGTTAGCGCAAGGTCTTAGGGAGTGGTTCACCAAGTTAATGCAGATTCAGGTTTGGTGCCAGTGCTCATTCTGTTACCACTCAGCAAAAGGCTCAGAGCACACTGTACAATGGCCAGCCACTGCCTCCCTAGGGACTGTGGACCCCACGTTGCTGTAAATATCATGATAGCCTTCTTTCTTGTGGCTGAATAATATCCCATTGTGCACGTATACCACATATTTTTTATCCAATGTAGGTTGTTTCCATATATTGGCCATTGTGAATAATGCTGCAATAAACACAGAAGTGCATACATCTCTTAGAAATCATGTTTCATTTCCTTTGGGTATATACCCAAAAGTGGAATTGTTGGATTATATGGTAGATGTATTTTCAATTTTTTGAAGAAACTTTACATTGTTTTCCACTGTAGTTTGGCCAATTTACATCCCCACAAATAGTGTATAAGGGTCCCCTTTTCACCACGTTCCTGCCAGCACCTGCTGTCTCTTGTCTTCTTGTTGATAACCATTCTCATAGGTGTGAGATGACATTTTGTTGTGGTTTTCATTTGCATTTCTCTGATGTTTAGTGATGATGAGCATCTTTTCATGTGCTTTTTGGCCATTTGGGTGTGTTCCCTTTGGAAAATGTCTATTTAGTTCTTCTGCCCATTTTTAGATCAGATTGTTATTATTTAATCACTATATTTAATATTTTAATTAGATTGCTGTTATTAAGTTTTATGGGTTCTTTATATATTTTGGACATTAACTCCTTATTCAATATTTGGTTTGCAAAAATTTTCTCCCATTCTCTAGTTTGTGTTTTCATTTTGTTTCATTTGCTCTTCAGAAGCTTTGAGATTGATGTAGTCCCATTAGTTAATTTTTCCTTTTTTTATTTATGCTTTTGGTGTCACGTCCACAAAAATTATTGCCAAAACCAATATTGAATAGCTTCTTCCCTACATTTTCTTTTAGGATTTTATGGTATCAAGCCTTATGTTTAAATTTTTGATCATTTCAAGTTAATTTTTGTTAGTGGTGTAAGATAGAGGTTTTCCCAACACCATTTGTTAAAGAGATTTTCTTTCCCCATTGGGTGTTCTTGGTTTTTCTCCACTACTTTTTAAAAGTCTAGATCAAGAGTCAGCAAACTATAGTAAACAGGCAAAATCCAAACAAGTTTTAATTTTTGTAAATAAAGTTTCATTGGAACACAGTCACACCTATTTGTTTTCACAACACCAAAATGGCAGATACAACAGCGACCATATGGCTAACGAAACCTAAAATATTTGCTATTGGTCCTTTGCAGAAAAGGTCTGCCAACCCCTTATCTAGATGATTAATGAAACAACAAATCAGACCTTGATTTTTAGCATTTGTCAACTTCAGTGCTATAAGTAACCTCAATATGATCATATTCAAGCTACCAATGTGAAGTCTCTGAAGGTAGAGCTGGGAAGAGATAATGCAATTACACCACTATATTGTATTTCCACCATACTGATGAAATAGCAGCAAAAATCTTAAAAACATAGATAATAGTAACATGCAGCAAATTATTTAGGAAGCAATACATTTTGGGTATTTATTATCTTCCATTTACTGCATGTTAATTGTAAGTTTATTTAAATTTTAATAATGACAGTATTTAATAATTGGCTCACAATTTTTTTGACATTTTAACAATTGACTTCAGATTGAAGATTCCCTAACCTCAGGAGTTCTAATTCAGTAAGACTGGGTCAAGGTCTGAGAATTTGCTTTTTTAACAAGTCCCCAGGTGATGCTGATGCTGTTAGTCTGGGAACCAAACTTTGAGACCCATAGCAAAATTTTCTTGAGCAATATAGCAGGATCAACTTTTGTCTGAGATGAGTATTCCAAATCAAGTTTAAAAAGTATCATCGTATTTCTAATTTGCTGGGAATTTTTTATCATTCTTCCTGTTACTCTGAAATTGATATTGGATTTTATTAATTGCCTATTGCTTATCTTTTGAGGCGATTTATTTTTCCTCTTTTGATCTGTTTATGTAATACTTCTATTGATACATTTCTCACTGGTAAGCTATCTTATCATTACTGGCATTATCTATAAGCAAAATAGGTTATTCTTTATTATTGCACTCAATTTGCTTATTTACTTAGAATTCTTCTATATTTATAATCAAAAAAACTTTACCACATTTTTGTTCTCATCAGATTCTATTTTCAAAATTGTACTAAATTTTCAAGATCAGTTTTAAAATTCCTCATCTCTTTCAATGAGTTAAGGTAGATTTTTTGCAGTGTGGAAATTACCTGCTTTTTCAAAATGTGAAAAGTCTCACTGAAAGACACATCTGGTTTAGAAACATTTTAGAGGTAATTGTAACATTTTAATTTTATACTAGGTGGTTATTCTGTTCACATTATGTCTGTTGGATTTAGTTTGAATAAGTCATACTTTCCCTTACAATTGATCATTTCATCATGCCATCAAGATATTTAGTATTTTTAAACACCTCCGAATCTACTTTTATTTTCCATTCTTCCTCCTAATTTTATAAATTTAACTTATATTTTTTTCTCCAAAATATAGTTGCTATTTTGTAGATTTTGAGTTTTGTTACTTAAAAAAATCGATCAATTCTACTGTTTTCTATTTTCTAATTTGTTTCTACATTTCTTTTTATATTTCCTTATTTTAAAGTTTATTTTTTGGTATATTTTTAACCTCTTGGATGAAGAGCTTAATTTAACTTTGGTTATTTAATTTTTTTTTTAAAATTGTAATACATATATTTCTGAACTGATCCTGGAACACAGTTTGGCTGTTTTCATTTGTTTGAAAAATTATATCCTCATTTTTGTCTTTTCTTGTTACCTAAAAATCTGATTTTTCTTTCTTCTAATAGTATTTTAAAATATTTTATAATGTCCTAGTAGTTGGAATTGTGTGTGTGAACAGAGACGGGATTGGTAGAGAGTGAAGGAATAATAGAGCTTCGGTTAGTTAATGTTTTATTGTTCATCTTATAGATTTGTTTAGGTTTAGAAGATGTGTTTTTAATGTTTATTCTTGTTGATATTTATTGAGGCTTTCTTTGTGACCGAATAACTTTGATTTCTTAAAACTGAATATTAGAAAATATGTAAGCTTATAATATATTCAATATACTTATATCTGGTTAATTATATTATCCAACTTCTCTTCCTCTACATTGTTTGTATTTATTTGATTAATTGACAAGTTAAAAAATTGTAAAAATTCTTTACAACACTTTATTCTGTCAATTCTTTTTGCGTTTATAATAGTTTCATATGTTATTCTAATAATAGTTTTCTCTGACCATAAAGGTTTATTTGTGGTGGATATATTATCATTATGATTTATAACTTAATTAAATGAATTATTTTTGTCTCTCCTGAAAATTTCTGCTTAGCAAGTGTTTGTACAAGCTACATTCTTTTTCTGTGTTATTTTGATGAGTCTTATCTATAACATTGACTTTAAAATGACATATAATGAGAGTCTTTGGCTTTTAATATGGAATATTATATAATTTATATGTTTATTAGGTTTCCACAGGGTTGCGAAAATTAATGAAAATTATTGGTTTAATCTCAATTAAATTTTAATCAAGTTATAATGCAATCCATGAAATAGAGTAGTATTATATACAAAGTACAATTCTTTGAGCCAACCAGTTAGAGATTAACATCTTTCCTACTTGCTAGTTTCAAGGTCTTGTGGATATTATTCTTTTTCTGTTTTCTTATCTATAAAACAAGGGTCAGATCATATACCTCACAGTACTGCTATGGGAGTACATGTACCAATAAATATATAAAACTCTAAGAACGGTATGAGAAATTAGTAGTAACTAAATACATGTTCAATGTTCTCATCTCTCCTGGATATGCAATTCATTTATTTTCATAATTTTAAATCTTAGCATTATGCTTAGCATAGATAAGAACATAATAATTGTTTGTCAAACAAATGCCAAGGTGGAGAAACTGATGGTTACAATGCCTTTTATTCTCTAACAAGTGAAGAGACTCACCTGCCAGTCTCACACCAGTGATGGAGGTCCTGGCAGTCCTTTTTGGGCAACAAAGATTGGGCAAAGGCAAGGGCATAGACTTCTGTGACTGCTCTGATAACACCAGCTTGAAGGCTAGACATGGCTAGAACATGAATGTCAAAAATGCAGAGGTTAGGTGGTAGCTGGTGCTTGTGTTCATGTCCCAAGTACTATTGTTTCTGTTATGAAGTTGGTGCTCAGTAAATGTTAAGTGAATAGGAAAGATCATAGCAGATATACATGTTTCGGTCCTGTGCTATCTCAGCCTGACTTGGATTTGGGTGCAGCTGTGGCAGAAATGTTTATACACACTGATAGTGTCTCACCTCGGTCTCTGCTGATCCTCTCCACACCACTCTTCAGACTTTCTGCCAACCAGTTTCTCTGGGTGAGTGGTAAGTGATAGGTTGCTGTGGGCTAGTGTCAGGAATGGGGGATGCTCCTTCAGCATTGATCTTGATATGACAAGAACAAAGCTCCAAAACTGCTAGAGCTCACTTAGCCCAAGAGTGGCAGAGCCTGAAAGTGTGGTAATGTTCCCTCGTACACTAGGAAATGGAGACAGGGGATAAAATTTCCAGCCTCATGGACTGTGGAGGATAAATGTAAGGTATATTCTATGGATCCTCAAAGGGTTCCAGTTGTCCTCAGTGGTAACCAAAACAGATCAATAACACACCTTTTATTGGGCTTTTCTCTCTTCTCATTTGACTTCTCTCACTCTCTTACCCCTAATTTTCATGATCACCACTTACACAAATCCTGTACCAAAGTCCTTTTCTCAGTTTTGTCTTTTGTAGAAAGCTGAATGAAGGTGGAATGCAATACTTATCTCTTTGTCCACAACCCCTGACCCATAGGACACCAAATTGTAGCATGCTTTGAGAAGGAAGATGCATTATATGTTCTTCTTTTTCATGATTTTGTTTCAACCGGAAAGAAATTATAAGAATCATCCATGAGAGAAACAGTGGAATTATCTAAAACAGTTCTATTGTTTATACTTGTTTTCCTTTGAATTTAGTCCTGTCAACATGCTTAAAAAAAAATAAGACTATACAAACCAATGTGGTTTCCATCCTTTTGTCTCCACCATCAGTGCCTTGTTGACTTAGCTTTGTTACTCTGTGGCCTCACGGGTGACCATAACACAATTTTAAGTTCTGAGCAATGAAGAGTTAAGAAAAACCTGAAGAGCTAGAAACCGTGGATTTCAGCTGCTCAACTGGTAGATCATATAAAAATATACTAGTGATATTTTTTCACTCTTACCACCCCAAGTTTCAGTGAACATCTTAGACTACTTCTGTATGAGTCTATGATATGAAAATCTCACATTCTTTCCAAATTCAGGTTGGTTCTTATGAAGCAGAGATAATCCAAGTACAAGTAATAAATTGAATTAAAAAGATGAAAACTCTTTGTTTAACCTTATGCATCATCTAATATCAAAGTGAGTTAATTGTTGCTTATTTATAATGCAGAGATACTTCTCAAAATGACTCTTAATGACTTTTTGCCCCATTGGCTTTTGAAAAGTTATACTGCTTTTTGAACAACTTAGTTTTTTGCTGTCATAATGACTTTTATCTCCAACCAAAACCACACTAAATAAATGTGATGTAGCATTATGTTTACAGGAAAAGAAAAAAACAATTGCATGATCCTGACAATGTCTAGTCAGAGTATCCTAAGGAAAATTTCAATTGTATGCCATGTTTAGATGAATCTAAAACATTTTGCTATTCATATATACAATATATAAAAATTACCATATCTTTTTCCGTTAAAATTAGTGACTGTTTTCTTTTCAATTAATAGCTTTCCAGTTAACACAGGGTTTTTCTGAGAAGATTAAGACTGATAACAAGAGGCAGATCTATATTAAAACAACAAACTCATTTCTTGTCTTCCTGTCTAAAATGGTATTAATTCACAGGGCTGACTTTGGTCATCGCTTTTCTCTGGTTAAGGAATAATTGTTAAGCTGCCTTGGGGTTAGTGAGTTGCCTGGGGGCTATGCTTGAGTACGGTCTTGATGAATTAATAGAGCCAGGATCTTCAAATGTGATATGTTAGTAGCCTTATATACAGGCTGAACATTCTGTTCTTGTGTGAGAATACCCCTTCCCAGTTCCTAGAGATACCCAGGAGATTCATCTTTCATCTCCTTGACATATATTTAATGAGGATCTACTAGGGCACAGCACTATGCTAGGTGCCACTGGGGCGCATCATTTACTAAAATATGTTTTTACCCTCTAGGAGGTTAATTAGCTTCATTCAGGTCTTAGATAATCTTATCTGACTCAATAGTAGAGCAAGGCAAGTTAGACAAAAAAATTAAGGTCATGTTATAAACTCATTCACTTAAAAGACTTTTGGTATTTGAGATGATTCAAAGGCTGGTTGGAATTGTTTTATGGGGGAGGTTTCAATAAAATTTTTAGGCATGGTGCTGGGTATTCGAGGACTAAATAGATGTAAAACATATTCCCTAGCCTCAGAGTTTCACAGGAAGTAGAGGAGACAGAAAGGTGAACAATTAATAGTAATATCTTATTCTTGATTTTTTGCAGTCCAAATCAATATATTATTCTTGGTTTTTTTTTTTCAGGTAAAATTTACATAACATAAAATTCACCATTTTAAAGTGCATGATTCAGTGGTATTTAGTTCATTCACAATATTGTACAACTATCACCACTAGCACTATATAGTTACAGAACTTTTTTTTATCACCACAAAAGCAAACCATATCCCAATTAAGCAGTCACTCCCCATTACTTCTGCCCCAGTCTCTGGGAACCACTGGTCTGCTTTTCATCTCTATGGATTTAAGGCTGGTTGGATTTTTATTATACATAAATAATTATACTGGAACAGAAGACAATAGTTCTAATTTCTAGAATACTTTTTATTAGCTGGATGAAATTGGGCAAGACACTTTGCCTTTTTAAAGTTCAGGTATTTATCAATTATAAATAATAAAAACTATTTCTCTGAAGGCATGGGACCAGACCAGGTGATCCTTAAAGAGTGCTGTAAGCTTTATGAGTATGTAATTTCATGGCATTTGTGAAAACCATGAATCAATTCCTTGGGACACACTAAAGCTTTAAAGCTTTATTTGTTTGTAACCTTAGTAATTAAACTCTAGCAGTCTATCACAGGCCTGTATTTAAACAAATATGCTATAGTGCTTGCACATACTACAGAGAATAGAGAGGAAAAAAAAAGCTTCACAGTGATGAGAAATTTTTCTGGAAGTACTATTTCTTGGTATTGTTAAGATTTACATTAGTCATACCATGACTTGAAGAAAAAACACAATTTGTCATTTTTCCTCATACATTTTTTACCCCATTGTAAGGATAACCTATAGGAAATCTTAACTGCTGATTTGTGGTTTCATCTATTCATCAGTTACTGAAGGACAATTCCTATCAATGTAATCAAAGAGAACTATCTAGAAACACAAGCAGTCCATGATGTGCCACAGTAAAAGTCACAGAATTTCAAATATGCATGAAGACATTCAAATAATGAAGGGAATATCAACACAAGGGGAAAAATTATTTGTCTCATCTCTGTCATTTTGATTTGCGGCAGGATGCTGACTTACTGGCCAGTCTGAGTGTAGTTGTAGACATGCTGCACCAGCTGTTCCTCCATAAGTGCTCGAGTCTCCATTTATTATTACTACACTTACTTTCACAATATATGGGTCTCCAAAATGGCAGAGGGAACGTTTATGGATTGCTGATCTCTCACAAAGACACATTTACAACAGGGGCCCTCTAGATTAGGTTTCAAGCTGGAGAATGACATACAGTTTACCTTCCCAAATTATAAAAAATGTAAAGTTTTCTTAAATGTGCTAAACACTAGCCAAAGGAGTAGAGGACTGATCATGAAGACCTTCTGCTGACTGTTTTAAAGGAAATAGTTGTCTACAAATGGAAGAAGGATTGTCTAGGTCACATGGACTCCCTCTCTCTTATAGCCCCTATTATTTTCCTCCTCCCTGCTTCCCTTCCTCCTGCTTCTCTCCTCCTGTTCTCTGCAGATTTTCCAGAGGGTCAGTTATGCCAGAGTAGAACAACCTACCATGGTCCTGAAAAAGAAACCCCCACCACCTATCAACATCTCTCATGATAAAGTTGTAAGATCCTGGACATTTTGACGAGTGTCTTCTGAAATGCTTGTAATCTTCTGTGATTTCAAATTATGAGGAGCTTTCCATGAAAATAAACCAGCATGAAGCCCTCAGGTCATTAGTTCTGCCTGGATTGAGTATTGCAAAGAATATAACCCTCCTTTGAAAGGAAAATTCATGAAAAGAAAGTTGTAAGATTCTGGGTATTTATTAAAGACACGTAAAAAGTCAAAGAGACCCTCAATTTAAACTAAACTGAGTAATTTAAGAAAATGTGCCCATAGCATAAAACTATGTGTATGGATTGTCCTTATTCACTAACAGCTGTGTAGGATTTGCTGTTTCTTCCATGTTTTATGTGATGATAGTGGATGCCGGCTCTTAGCTTCCAACACTGATTGCTATTCAGGGACTGGGATTCTGGATCTGCTCCAGTCATGTGGAATCTATTTTGGACCCGTCATGTCACACTTGAACTCTAAAATATGCCTATCGGTGAAAGGTTCTGTTTATCTTTCTCTTTACTCAAACTCACACAGAAAATGGAGTTCAGTCCTCACACCATCAGACTTTTGTTTTACTCTAAAACCCTCTTTGAGCCTCTAGCAGCAGTAACAGAAACAACAATTTTCAGAACTTCCTGATATGGTGGCTGGTTTCCCCTCAGCACTCTGGTCTCGGCCTTCTGCTCACAACTTGCTCTGCTCTTCTATTTTACTCACTCCCTTCTTGCAAATCTCCCATATGGGCAATTAGGACTGCGATTTATGCTGGTTTTCTTCTGCTTCGTGCACAGCAAGCAGTTCGGTCCTTTTACAGGACACACAGCTGTGGCTGCTTCTCTGGGGGAGGGAATCCATAACCGAGCATGACAGCCTGCAAGGGATGCCAGAGAGAACATCAGGGGTGACACTTCATAGGCAAAGAAGCGTGCATGGTGTATGGATAGTGGAGGAAAAGCAAAGAGGGAGATGGGCATGCTTCCACTCAGCAAAAGTAAAGACGTAACTGAATCCCGTAGTAGCAAAGAGTCAGGACAGGCCTGTGTGGGCAAAGCCTTTTGGCAGAGAGCAGAGGGTAGGGTTCCACATCTCACCTAGAAAGATGGAAATGGAAGGGCTGCTCTCTGAACCTTTGTCAAGATCCAGACAATGGCACGGTTCTCTTTCTAACTCTTTATTATAACCAAAGTAAGAATCAGATCCTGGAATTACAGTTTCTGGTAAATTTATTTTGAACTCAGAAGCACAGACCATTTGATAAAGCTTTTTGATGTTCTCTTTTTCTGAGTTCATTTTTTTCTGCCTGAGTAGTGAGCCAAGAATGTAGCTCAGACTTTCTGGCTGCTCCATTTTGAGATTTGAGTCTGATATAGTCCTGTAGCTTAAACGGATAGACTAGAATAGTTTTTCTTGGTGAGGGGAGGGAGGAAGAAAAAAAGAAAAAGAGGAAATGTTCTTAAGACTTTAAAACTGAGTAACTAATTTTAGAAGGAAGGCATTGCTTCGCTCGGGAAGGCCTCCGAATCCTCCAAACTCTGATGCTTTTGAAAGGAGGCCCCATATGCGAGGTGGCATGATTGACAAGAAATTTGTTAGAAATGACTGAGAGGCCCTCATTAGACTGGGACTCCTCGCCATCTGGGTTTGAGTTTTGATAATGGGGTCAGGCTCTCTTTTGGTCTGTGCGTTGAATAGCTGAGCATAATTTGTTAGTGATTGTGGCTAAAACACAAACATTTTTTAGTCACATTCACAGGAATTTGAAACTAACCGCAGTCTTGGGGCACAACAGTGAGAAAACGCTTTCCAGCTGCACTACTGTACTTGGCGACTCAGTTGAGAAGCGCTCTCACAAAGCTGCCAGTCTCGCTCCAGGCTGGATGTGTGCCATTGGAAACAGAAGTGCAACTTTATCATTTGACTTCAGGAAGAGGTTTCCCAGTGGCATATGGAGACAATATACAAGAGAGACCTGCAGAGGAAGCTCCCCTTTCGTGAAGGGGGGTGGTGGAAAGGGTGCTGTCCACATCATGCTTGAGCAGAAGATAGGTGAGGAAGAACGCTAAGAGGCGAAAGAGAGGCCAGGGCAATACATTTTCCTTGTAGGAAATGTCAGTTGATTTCTGCCTGAATATAGTACAACCGATGTAAACTTGAGGCTCCATGGAAAGAGATTAAATCCAAGTAACCAACCCACAAACCAGCACAGCACCAACAAAATCGTTACTTACCATGACAGAACAGCAATCACTCTCAGCACAATCCCCCAGGGCTTATTTATGATACACAGAAGAGCATCAGATTACTTTTTATTGATTTAACAATACCAACAGCCTCTCCAAAATCAGAGGTGTACTTTGACTTCTGATATTGATCTTAGTTTTTAGTCGAGGAAGAGGTAGCAGCTTTGGGTGGGCATTTTGGAAACATGGCACATAGCTCAGGTCACAAGAGACCCTGGGGGCTCCAAGACCCAGGTAGTCCTGAAAGAAGCAAAGCTCTAGGAGGCAGTCAGTTAGAAGCTTTCTATTAATATATATATTAATATATATTAATATGTGTATATATATTAATATATATGTGTATATATATGTGTATATATGTGTGTACACACACACACACACATACACACACACACATATTTTAAAGGCTGCAATGGTTAGTAGCCTCCGTATGAGAACTGATCACGGTCCTGGACCGGCTCCTACCTTTATAAATCTCACTCAGATCAACAGAGCATTTATTTACTCTGGATACTGAAGAGATGGACCCCACCTTTCAGAGACTGCGGCTAGTACTCATTGACAGCTATCACATATGGTTTCGTTCCTGATTTCATAGTTTATAAATATATAAGAAAGTATATGCTTAAAAAAATAGGAGCATTAAGAGCGCCAATGTTCTTTGTTTTCAGTAAAAAGTTTGAGAAACAATGGTCAAGACTATAATTAGAGATTAGGATGTAAGAGAGGCAGGGACACTACCTTGGTTGACTTGACCTTCATTAGTATCAGAACTATAATTCTCTTACTACTTTAAAAATTAATCTCATTTTTTATTATAAGAAAACAATTTTTCTTACATGTTTTCAAAGATTTATCTGTAAGGATGTTCAACATAATGCTGTATAATGGTGAAAATTATGAAATGTTTTAAAGACCCCAAATTTGTGGACCATTAATTGCATTTTAGTATATGCAAATGATAGAATACATCAAAAATAATCACAGATGTACTATGTATACACCCCAAGAATGTGGAAAATGTGGTTCATACATTGATACATTGAAAAAAACAAGCAACAAAACAGTACATACCTGGATTTGGCTCTATGTATATTTTCTATTTGCCTTTTTTGGATAATCGTTGATGGTATTTTTTCTCTTTTGATGTTCTTTAGATAATCTGTATTATCTAATACTTTCATTGTGATCACATATTGCTTTTGCAGTATGATAAAATATCCAATACTTTTATTTATTTTTAAACTTTTTAAATTAAGATATATTTAACATATAACATTATATTCCTGGTGTGCAACATAATGATCCAAATTTGTATTATTGTGAAATGATCACAGTAGGTCTAGTTAACATCCATCACAACACATAGTTACAATTTTTTTCTTGTGATGAGAACTTCTAAGATCTGCTCACGGCATATACTGCTTTTAAATTTAAAAAAATTAAGGAATACCATACACACACACACACATATACATATATACATATATGTAGATATATATATATATGAAATATATTTGTCTTATTCATAAAGGATTTGAGCAGACTAAGAATGTATGCAGTTTTGGAACTTTTTTAAAAAGTGAAAATGAAGTTATTAGGATAAGGGAATAATATTGTAGAAAAAGTGTGCCATGAAGTCTTGAAATTATTAAAAGTGGTATAGACCTTCCTCTGAAATTATGGTAAATCATATAAAAATATTGAGGAAATGTTTCATTATGAATTAGAAATATGCCAGTTTTTCAGGAAAAGCATAATGCTCCAGGCATTGAAGTCTGAGAATTTTTTTAAAAAATTCTTTTAGTGTAGGTACAGAGTGAAGGAGTAAGTAGCAGGTTCATTACATCTTTCTAGTAAATTCTAGGGCAATATTCATAGAGCTGTTCATGAGACAGGGCCACCTGTTGAACAACTTCAGAAGGTACTGTTTACATCATTGTCTATGTGATGCTGCCCCCTGTAATTGTACTCTGCTGCCACACTTGGTGGCCCTGTTGATAGTGTTTGCTAATCAGACTGAGGTCATAGAATTAAATTTAGGAAACGTAATTCGAAAAGGGCTCAACATTATTCAATTCTCTAGTGCCCTAGCTTAGTTCAGGGATAAGATGATAGATCATGTACCTGTCAGGAAATTCTGTCTGAATATTATTTCTCAAGACTGAACTTTGGCATATGTGGAGGACTTGAGGACTGAGCATACCTCTTTATGCTTCTTCTATCAGCTCAGTGGGAGGTGGGCTTAAAAAGCAGTTCCTGGACTCAATATGTCCTCCTGCATGCTGAAGATCTAAAGACTTTATATTCTGTTGATTCTGGATTCAGGATCTTTAAATATGATTCATTTTATGCAAAATGAGATGATAACATTATTTGAGGAAATCAGTCTGGCAGACTTCCCTCTATCAATCTCACATTACAAAATCCCTGAGGAAAGTTAAAAAGTAGACCATCATATTTCCTGAGAGTGGCAAGGAATGCCACTTTTAGCTTCTAAAAATTCAAAGACAAAAGATTAGGAGTGGGGTGCTGTAGAGAGTATTAATTGAGAATATAGATTCTGGAGTGAGACAGATCAGGGTATGAAACCTTTATACCATTACCTGATGTATAACTGGCCAGCTCATTTCCCTCTCTCTGTTTCAGTTACCACACCTATAAAATGGGGATAATGATGTTTAATTCAGAGAGTTGATGTGTCAGGAAAATATGATATACCTAAAGCCCATGGAAAGTTCCTGGCAAATTAGGAGTATTTAATAAATAGTAACTTTTAGTTTTTTAAGTAAAATAAGGTCATATGTGGAAAAATGAACAAATAAAAGAAGAGAAAAATTATGATATAGGAAAAATGATGGGGAAAAGGTAAACCACGTGGCCTTTAGTGACCCTGTGAAAGGTGACTGAGCAAAATGGGCTATTCTGCACCTAATATTATTTGTCTACCTGACCATGTTGTTCCCTTAGTGGCTCATTGCTTTGATAATTATTGATGTTTGTTATGAAAAGTCGTGCCACTTTGAAGAGTCTTAAAAGGTCATGAACAAATGAACTGGACAGACGATTGTCACAGCCTGGGCTCAACTAGAGAAATGCCAACTCTGCACATTGTCAATGTTCCATTTTCTCTGTTGCCTTAGGGCTTTTCCTGGTCTGGACATTCCTGATTGCAGGAAAAATTAAATCTCTGTTAAAAATGAGACCCTTCTATGGTAAGCTAATTGTATATATAACCATCCATTGTAAAATGCATCTTTAGAGGCAAACTATCAAAGCCCTAAAAATTATTTTTAAAGCAAGAAGCTGTTAAACCAATTTGGGTTTCAGATTAGGCTGAACTCTCCCGGCCTCTGAGGATGGCATGGTTTCCCGTAGGTCCTTAGGGGTCTCATCTGAAATAGAATTGGAAGGAAAGGCAAAATGATTGACAAGGGCAGGTGATGTGAGCTCAGGTGTCCTGCTGAGGGGGCTCACTTAGGATTCCAAATTAAAGGCAGCCACAGCCCCATGCTGGTTTGTGCTGCCCCATACAGACTTTGAGTCAATTCTGTGCTAAGTACTTACAATGTACAGATTAGCAAATACAAAGATTGAGGGTCTCAGTGCATCCTCTGTCTTTCAGAAATAAGCGGGCATAGTTGCAACAGTGAGGAAATTGACTGGGAGCTGACATGAAGTGTAAAAGCATTTTCTAAGCTTTGTATATATTTCCATGTGGTTATTACCAGGTTTCTACCATTTTATTGTATAATTCCATTCCAAAATTATTGATTGACCTTTCACTCTCCTCGAAAGTCTTAATGTGCTCTGGACTTAAAAATATATAAACTGATATTCATTAGGTACCAGCTTTGTTTTTCTACATACATTAAATTAAGTCTCTACCACAAATATCACTATATTAACTTCATATAACTGAGGTTTCTAAGACATTAAGTAACTCACCAAAGCCAATACAGTGAATGACAGAACTGTACTTTGAATCTAAGTTTCATATACAGATGAGTAAGATGCAACCCCTGCCTTCAGATAGCCCATACTTCTAGGAGAGTAATAGTAGAAGACTATAATCCAAGATAAACCCAAATTAATATTATAATGAGTTAGAGCTAAGTTATAGCTTTGCACATAGTAAGTGTTCTATAAATGTTTATGGTATTAATGAGGAGAGATTACGCTTGAAAAATGTGATTGATGAATAGAGCTTAGAGTATGAACTCTAAATTAGTGCTCATATGTCAGTAAATACATATTCAGCCAAGGAATAAGACAGTCTGTGAAATGAATGGCATGGGGGCTGGAGTAAATTTAATCTACTGTCTTTAGAACTTTTTGGTAACAATTTAAAGATATTAACTCTCAACGTTTCTACTACTCTGATCTTATATACCTCTTCCAGAAAGGGAAATTGTATTGTATTTTACAATACAATTTTACAATACAATTTCCATTTTTGTAATTCCTCCCCTTGCTTACCTATCGCAGACAGAATGGACCTCTAATCTCAAGTATGCTGTAATGTATTTGGGATCCTAGCTGAACCAGAGCTGGAGTTTTTTTTTTTCCGATGGATAGAATTGAATGGTACTCCTCCCCTTCTTGTGTCACCTCCCCAAGCATCTACTTGCTTTTTTAAATTTAAATGGAAATCAAAGATGAAAATAAAAATAAAATATCTAAGTCCTTTTCTTCAGCAAAGATGAGAAGACAAAGCCGCAAAACATTAATTTTAAGAAAAAATGGTGGATGCTTAAGAGAAGAAGACTCCTTCAGAAATGTAGCTGGAGGGATGGAGAAGAATGAGGGACCATCTTGACAACTGGAATTTAAGCTCACAAGCTAGAACAACTCAGGAGGTGTTGTGTCTGCTGAGGTGGTGGTAGGAATGTCAACAGCTCAATGTGTATACTAAAGGAGTTTGTTCAAGCTGTACAATACCCAAAAGAAACACCTAAATACAGGCTTCTTGTTAAACAAAAGCATGGGAACCCTTTCTCATTTTCCAGCAAACTATTGGTTTATTGGGTATTATGTATTAGGGACACTGGCACCTGAAGACATCAGTCAAGTCTACACTGTAGGAACAGAGGGTGAGGGCAGCATGGTTGCTTAGCTAGGCCTGAGAGTGGCAGCAGTGAAGACAACTGGATCAACAAGTCCAGTTTTACCAGCTTGGATGTCAGAAGAATCTTGAGTTAGCAGCTGAAGGAAGGGTGGCAGAGGCACCCGATGGCGAAGCAGTTTCTGGGGACATCCACAAAATGCCGTGTGGACTTTGCAGGATTTCCTCAGTGAGCTGGGATGTTTTCCCTGCCTGAAATAATGTTTAACTTTCTATCTGCAACAACATGGATAATTCTCAAAAACAAAATGTTGAGTGATAAAAGCAGATTGCAAAAGGATAAGTACAATATGCCGCCACTTACATATATGTTTAAAATACATGAAACACTGGAATGTATTTTTATGGATGCATATACATATATATGTATGCTAAACCTTTTTTAAAAAGCATGGATGGGGAGGAATACAAATTGCTTCAGGATGCTGGTTACCTCTGTAAAGATGACCTCTGAGAGAGGGGAACCTGGCAAGGGTATGCGGTGCTTCTTACTCTACCCATTACATTTTTCCTTTGAAACATTTGTGAAGCAAATCTGGGACAATTTTAATACTTGTTATATTTAGGTGATGGATTTTTTTCTTATTCTTTATAATGTATTTCAAAGATTTTTTTGTAGTTAAATATTTTTTAAATAGAAAAAAAAAATCAGACTTAATTGTTGGTGTACATGTAGGCTCATTAGCCGTGGGGCCTTTGGGCTACATTTATAACTTTGTTATCTTTATGGAAAAGGGTTAAAATTATCCCAGGGATCTACTTTCCTTAAGGATTAGACACATGGAAAGTTTCAGCTTTATAATTTGGCTGGGTTTGAGTTATCCATACATAAAAGTTAACTTTAATTGTTGTGAAAGTGGAAATGTGATTTTTTTCATTATCCATGCATAGCTCAAAAGCAACTAACAACATTATGTTCAACTTCTAAAAACTTTACTGTTTGGATAAGATTAAGCATAAAGTGTTCAGAATCCAAAAATGATAATGCATAGGAAAGTTCTGATTGAATGAGAAACTAGTTCATGCAGGAAGTCTGTATGTAATTTTGAGTATAGTCTGCTCAACTATGAATGCTATTATCTGTTACTCCATTTCAGACTAAGCTGTTTGTCTCTATGCATGTATGCCATCTTGACACAAGTTTTTGATTTCCGTTGCTTGATTTCAAATAAATAGAACAGAAAATAGAATTCTAAAAATGATTCTTTAATTTCAAAGGATATCCAAAGTTTCAAATTTTTGATTTTGAGTATTCTAGTATTCTTTTTCCTTTCTCCTCATTGAACATCTTAGAGGATGGAAGCAAGTAGACTACACTTTTAAGGAATGGGGCATAAAATCGTGAGATGAGGAAGTGTAGGTAACATTTATTTTAACTCAACAACTAGAACAGGAAGACAAATGAAAAGTGATCACAGATATTTGGGGGAAATTTATAATTTATATTAGTTTGCACATAATTGGCCTGGGGTGGCACAGAAGTGGGGAGCCTTATAACTGAACATTTGGGCCATACTGACAGGGCTGTGGAAACTATCCCAGTGGTCCTGAGGAAAGACAGCAGCTTCCTCAGATTCCACCTGCCTCTCCCCTTATGCACGCTTTCTCCACATCCTTCATTCTACACCAGGATTTCATCCTTGTTTTCTTCTTTCCCTTCCAAAATGATGACCCCTCTCTGGAAACTTTTTCCATCATGTCTATCACACACACACACACACACACACACACACACACACACACACACACACACACACTCCTCAAGAGTCATTGCATACTATCTGGTATTGCTAATAATAATTTTATGAATATTCTTTTTTCCAAAAAAACTGTAACACCCTGAGGGTAGGAACATCATAACATTTTTCATTTTATTTTTTCTTTAGTTCACACAGCAGTACCAGTAAATAACAGTGCAACTGGAAAGAGACTTTATCTCATTTATACACAGAAAGTGGAGGCACTGAGAGTGGAATGCTTTGTTCAATGATTTGTAGTGAGGGTACTGGAGCAAGTCCAGATCCTAAACTCTGTGGGGACTGGAGCCCTGTCCTGGTCTCAAGACTGCTGGGTTAGGAGTCTAAAAGTTTGCTGCCCTAGGACTTGCTTCTCTATAAGCTAGCTTGATATGGTGGGCGGCCATAACCTTTGGAGTCAGACGAATCTGGTTGTCTTCAATTAGCAAGGTTATATAACCTCAGTGAGCCTCATTTTACTCATCTCTAAAAGAAAAATAATAAAATTTTCACATAAAATTTTGGTGAGGATCAATTCAACTAGAATATTTTGCCTGTACTTAGCCTAGCACATTGCATTAGCTCCATTTTTCTCTCTGCTAGGCTCTTTTCGTTAACTGCTATCTGCTTTATAAACACCAGGTTTCAGGGCTTAAATCTTTTTCCAAACCAAACCAAACAACAAAACATGTCAACTGCGAAACTGTCCTTCCTAACTTGAGCTTCAGTTATGGGGTTTTCCACCCACTGTATTGACCCTATTTAAATATGGCAAATCAACTTGAACCTCAAATTTTTATGCCATTTGGATCGTATAATTTGAGCTACTATCCTCTATAAGCATCTGCCAGATTAGTACTCCTCTCCTCAACACACTCATTCTTGGATTTCTTCTCTTTCCCACTGATCCCATGCTAAGATACCCAAAGGCCAAGCCTGCCCTAATACCACCTTTCATGAAATTGGAGCAAGGGTAAGATTAGATTCTAGCTCTCCTAACTCCTAGCTTATTGCTCTTTCTATGCTCTCTATCCACACTAGACACCCGATAAATAGATGTCAATTGTTCTGTTGAGATATGGAAAGATGGACCAAGCAAAGCAGATGGTGCTGTGACTTACTGAGAGTGGGTGGAGGACTTTAGGTGTACCAAGAAGAGGATGAGAATGTAGGTACATTGGGGTTTGAAAAACAGGGCAGAACTAGAACATACTGAATATTCTAGTCTATTGCAAGTCTGGCGGTCATAAGCAATTTGGCATGTTTAAAAGGTCCGTATCCAGAAGTGGGTTTCTTTCCAAACAAGGGTGTCAAAACTATTCAGATGGGTTTCTTTCCAAACAAGGGTGCCTAAATGGTTCTGCTTACTAAGGTGGCCTACTACCAGCATGAAATTTATACATTCTTTCATGATTTATTCAACAAACACAGAATGAGCACCGTATTTGTGTACAGATTTATGTACCTCCTCCAATTTTTTTGGCCTCACCTGTCCTCCGGGCCCTTGGCTCCTGCTCATGGAGAGGTCTGGCTGCCACTCATATTGCCATGGCTGCAGCTGCAGTTACTCAAATCTTGGCAACACCCACTTTCTCAGTACGCCCCCTAGTGAATGCTGAGCTCTGGCACTATTTCTATTACGGCTTTTGCAATGGAAGCCACATAGATCTAGAACCCAGGCTTGACCTGACCAGATTTGTACAGACTCTTCTTCCTCCCACCCCACTGTAATGCAAATGAAGCACTACAACACAGGGCATGCAATCCAGCTTCCGTAGTGATTGTTCAGGGGCGCAATACAAGAGGTTGGGTAGTTAACTGCCTATTGGAAAATCTTGATCAATGTGAGAAAAAGAGACAGGATACAAATTTTGTCCCCTTCCTCCCTCTAATCCACTATTAAAAGGCCCCGTGATTGTGTTTAGCCAGCCTGATAATGGAGGGCTCTGACCATGATCTTATATTTGTTTTTCCTTCTTCCATGTTTCATATCTTTTTCTCTCAGTCTTGCTGTCCTTGGATGAGCCTCCTAAATAAAGAATTAGCACTTAAGATTTGCCTTAAAAATACTCTATAGAACCCACCTAGCTAACAGAAGCAGCTAATGAAAACCAGACACCATGCTAGGAACAAGACAAGTATGGTCCTTACTCTTTTGCAGCTTCAGTATAATAGGAAGGACAGGAAACACACTACTGAACAAAAATGAAGAGGAAAAAAGCATACTTTATGATTTGTGCCATAAAGAAAGAAATTGAATTCTGATAGGTAATAATGGTGATAGGAAAATGAAGATTAAATCAGTTTAAATATGGAGAGTTGGGAAGGTCTCTCTGAGAAGGTTATATTTAAATTGAAACATGAATTAGAAAGAGTCAGCCATGGTAAGAGCAGACATAAGAGAGTTTCTCAGCTGCCAGAGTGGATAGCATGTGGCCGGACCCTAAAGCGAAAGCAAACTTTAGGGTTAAGGGCACTCAACAAAGATAAGGATGGTTGGAGTGTCATGATCAAGGTGAGGGGTGACTGACTTCAGGCTAAGGAAGATGCAAGAGCCAGATGTTGTAGGCTATTGAATAAGTTTGAATTTTATTCTAAGTGCCACTGGAAGACACTGAAATGCTTTAAGCAGAGATATTACAATAGAAGCTGGTAGAGTCTAATTCCAATTTCAATTCAGGAGTTTCCTTTATTCATTGTAATAAAATTTTTTTTACCTATAACGCTAAAAGTAAAAGAACAAAAGGATTATGGAAATAAATACATGGAAGTAAATTTTTAAATATTTGCTTTGAATTAACATAAGCATAAATGTTATACAAACACAAAAATACACAAATACATGTCAAATATGGAGGGTAGGTAGACTTGTAACTACCAAGTTATTCTCTCCTCTTTAAGAAATTATAATCTTTTACAATACTATTTTTCTTTGTCCAGCTAGTCTAGCAGTGTTGGTTGATCTAATTCATCTTCTTCTTTTCTCTATCTTCATTTATGTTGGTTTACTGCCTTATATTTAAAGAAAGTTTGCTGTATTTGTGGTTGCAATATCTTAAAGTACAGAGCTTCTTTTGCCTCATTTAGAGTTTCTCATTAACTTAGTTCTGTCGCTTTGGCTGTCATTTGTGCAATCTGCTAAGTCACAAATTCACGGAAATACAGAAGTACATTTTGCTAATGTGCTCTAAGCAATGCCCTCTACAAAAATGCATCCTATATAATGTCATTTACAAAACGCCTGCTGCAGCTGCCAGGGGAAGGTTTTTATAGACCTATCCGGGTTAGGTCGAAAACATATCTTCTAGGCAGAGAAAGCTCTCCTCTATAATTCTAAAGGTTTTTCTTGTGGTTGTTACCTATTTTCAACTGTCATGCATTCCCAAATTGCCTCTCTGAGTTAGGTTTTTAACCACCTTGTGCCTATTTAAGTGTGTTTTATTAAGAGTTGGAGGACTTTTTTAGAATAGTTTCACAAAGCAACACATCATGAAAATTAAAACCAAATACTGACATTATCTTAGCCCAAGTCATACACAGGCAGGATTGACAGTAACCAATGTGATATCTTTTGTCAGGAAGAGGGCAACAGAATTGTTGAATTACCAAATATATTATTTTCTGGCCGAAAATTATACCACGGAGATCATTCCTTTTCCGTGGTCAGGCAAGTGTATCAATTTGGGATTTACTCTTGAAGTTAGCAACACTTTAGCATGTATTTCACCATGTTGATTTACAGAAGACGGTTGCCTGAGATGGAATGGGACATGGAGAGATTTTGACAGAAGAAGATAGATGGTATCTGGAAAGGCAGCACTACCAGGGAGGTCTATAAACAGAGAACCCAAGAGAATGCTGGGTACCCAGGGGAAGTCGTTGCATCGGCGCTGAAAGCAAAGATGGTTGTACGCCAAATTCTAACTTCAGATTTTTACCTCAGGCAACACTGTTAGATTTCAAGTTCCATTAAAGGACCCTCCTTTTCAAGCAGATAGTGGCTTCACTGATAATAAAGAAAACAGTGGTGGAGAAAAAATGGCCAGACCAAGCTTCAAAGAGGCAAAAGACCAAGGGAAATATTGTTTCTTGGTGAGTGAATTACTAAAAAAAAAGTCTTTAAATGGAAATGATACAATGGAAATAATTTATCGAAGAGAGTATTATGCCGTGCATAAGGGCCCTAGCCCTTTTCAGACTTTCTACCTCCCTGAAGATTGATAAGGAAATAGAGTTAAAATATTTCTAATTCCAAATAAAATGTATTATAACCATAACATATTTTTATATTGGGAATATTTTGTGCCTAACTGAAATAATTTAAGTGAAGGTTCAAAAAGGTCTCTCTGAGGAGGGAATATTCAAGTTAAGTAATAAAACTTTGAGTAATCAAAATAGTATTCTGCCCCTTATTAAGAAACTTTTATTTCACTGGAAAGAACATGCAATCTCTTTAGCCAAGCTAATTTCTAGAAATAAGCTAATTTTTAAATTGTATATTTAAGAAAACTAAACTTTATAGAATTAAATTAATGGATAAAGTAAACATTATTTGTTGCTTATATATAGCATGTAATTTGATAAACACACAGACAGCTATGTATATACAAAAATTTACACATGTTTGCATGTGATGTATGGATTTTATTAAAGTATGAACCTGTTATATATTTATATATATTTATATGAAATCAATTGGTACAATTTGTGCCAACTAAGTTTACTTAGTTGCTCTGTCATCAGTGGGCCTGTACCCCAAGTTCTACCTGCACACCTGGCTAAGGGTAAATCAGCCTAAGTATCAGGATACTTTGCATTAGTGTTACATGTTGGTTGTTTTGACTCCTAAGTTTTAACCCTCTGTTTTATTTGAACCTTGCATTCCTACTGGGAAATCCTCAACTCTTAAGTCATCTGTATCTGGCTTCCATTTGATCTGTGGTTTCTGGACCCTACCTGGTCCTTTATGTTGTTTGTCAAACATGTCTACACTTTCTTGATCTTGGCTGCTCACACTATTTCCAAAATGTGGTTCCAAGAATTTTCCTGAGAGAAGCACATGGAACTTCCTACCATCAGACTGGTTTAACAGGGATCTGAAATTTAGTAAGGTGTATGGCTTTGACAGACCAGCTTCAGTAAACTTAGTTCCTTTATTTGTATGATCTCATTTCAGAGTTTCAATCACATATCATATATTGATGGACCTGATCAGATTTGTTGTGCTAATTATCTTTTGTACAAAGATCAATAAAGCATAGTGTTTAATTCTCAAGAGCCTGGTAGGTGAGAGAGACATAATAATAAATAATTTCAATACAATATAAGTGGTAGGATAGTGGTTGACATAAGGTAAGCTCAAGGAAAAGGGAATAATCAACTCTACTTATAGATGAAGGATCATATATTCCAGTTTTCCTGGGAAAGCCCTGGTTTATGACTCTTGCCCCAATATCCATTGGAGTTTAGTATTAGTGCCACACTCTTTCATTCTCCAGTATGTACCAATTCAGACAAAAAAAAAATTATATGGTAACCCTACTTTTAGTGGAAGGTCAAGCAAACTCTATAAGAAGTTGTAAGAAATGAGATTACAATTATGAGAGGGACTTTGCCAATTTCATAAGACAAAAATGGAAATTACTGGCAAGGAAAATAGCTACAGTGGCCTGAGCAATATTCGAATCTGGAGAATGATAGGTAATTCACGTGACTGTGCTTCATGGGAGAGGATGCTGTGGGTTAGAGAAGTAACCAGGGGCCAGCGATGGTGAACCCTATCTATAATGTCAAGGACCTTATACTATTTCTATTTATAGACAACGGAGTCACATTAAAGTTTTTAACCAAAAGAATAACCTGATTAGGTATGAATTTTAGAAATAGTGTGCAGAATAGATGAGTAGGAAATAAAACTTTAGGCAGATAGACTAACTGGGAAACCATCATAGTAATCCAAATAAGAGATGTTGAGGGACAAAGCTAAGGCAGAAGAAGTGAGAATAGAAAATAGAGATTTTAAAGCTATTCCTGGGGGAAGGGATTGATAGATATTAAAGGTTTATTTGATTTGGAAGATAAGAGAAAACGAAGAGCTTAGATTATACTCAGTGAGCAGTTAAATATGTAGATTAGGAGCTCTGAAAAGAAGTGTGGGCTACAAGTATGGAATGTGGGGTGTGAATAAAAAAGAAAAGTCCTAAATGCAAAGAGGAAGAGTCCAAAGCCAAAACCAGCCCTTCTAACTTTATTAGGACAATATGAAATTATGGGATTACAAATGGAAAAAGCTTTAGGAAAACATTTGCAAGGGACTTATATGTCAAATTAGTTTTGATTAAATAATTATGACAAAAGTTGGCACTAGAACTCAAATTGCCAGTACAATTTTTATTCATTGATTATATTGTTCTTTTTGAATGTGTAATCACTAAACTACTATTATATAATAGGGATTTTTTATAGAGAGAACAAAAGTGCTCTCCCCCAAGATCTATTTTGAAATTATTAATAGGTATAATTAAAGCTATTAGTGAAGGTCCCAGTCATATGAGTCAACAGTAATCTATATGTTAGTATATAATTCTCACATTCCTTTTATTTAGGCAGAAGTAGAGTGACCTACTCAAGAGCATCTTGTATTTGTCACAACCAAGGAAGATAATCGTTGAAGTCTTCTCTCAATTGACAAGTGTAGATCTCTGCAAATAAAGTTTTAGAAGATATTAAATGTTACAGGAACTTCTGATCAATCTTTTAGAGTGAAATTTCTAAATTTGCCTTATTTTAAAGTGAATGAAATGTCCAAAAAAGAGAAAAGATGATATTTATTTGTTATTTTTATATTCATTTTTTGTATTATAATTGTTGATTTTTGTGTCTCTTCTACCAAGCTATAAATTCTGAACCAATATGCTTGTGTAGTGAAAGGTGTTTAAATAATGTTACATAAACATTTCTCAAGTATAAACATACACAAGTATAAAGTCATACTTAAGGGTGAGGTTTTTCTAAACATGTAGGAATTAATTACAGTACTTTCAAGTTGCCATACCCAAGTAGGAGAAATGTTCTATAATTTCTGAGAATAATTTCTGAAGCATTATTTGAACATTCACAATGTATTTTTGTCATCAAGGCAAAATTATCGTCTTATCAATAACTTACACCTTAATAAATTTTGTTGTTTTGAATTATACAAATTAGGAATGGGTGCTAATTCACACAATATTTATAAATTAATTAATATATAATGAATCTTAAAAGCAATTAAAAATACACTTTTAATTTTTGAGGTTATATTCACTAAAAATATGGAACTAATTGAAAAGTAGTAAAATTAATATCTTTTTTTAAGTCAAAGAATTAAGTAATAACAAAATGCTCCAAATGCTTTTAGCTTCTGTCCTTAGAAATTAATTTTAAGAACAACTCTATCATAGATACAAATTAATGTGATTTACATTTTGTAAGTATTTTATATTTATTTAATGGCATCCATACATATTTTAGAGTAAAATATAAACACACCAAGAAAAATATTTTCAAATGCAGTTTAAAACTGAAAAAAAGTTTAAAATTCAGTAATTTAATTAAGCAAAATTAATTCCTTTCTTCCTACTCTGTTTTTTTTTCTTTTTCATAATTAATCAAATCCCACCATATCATGTAATCTTTGACCAATGGCTTTTGTTTGTCTCAGGTAGTATAGATGCTACAGTGTGCCACCCAGATCTCTTCCAGAACTAGCATACTCATTACCTCAGCTTCTGGGAGTAATAGTTGCTGAGGCTGACTGCTAGGTTCCTCTTTGGGAATTGCCTTTAGCTGAAAAAAGCTGCCTCACTCAAGGTTACCCCCTCTTCTCAGGGTGCAGCCCACATCCAAAGACTGGTTATCAAAATTACCAAAGCTCATTCCCCTTGCTTCGATCTGGGACCTCTTTGAATGACCAATCCAAAAGCTCTCTGTGGGATCAACTGATGACTTTATTGCAGCTGTATGACAGTTTCAGTCCTGTTTCTTTTACCCTCCTGCAGGTGTTGCTCCCAGGAATATTCCCTAATAAATCACTTGGATGAAAATCTCAGCATCTCAGTCTGTTTCCTGGGGAAATTAAGTTAGTGCCAATAACAGTCTGAAGAAGCAAGTCCAAAAATAGGATTTTGGAACAAGATTCCATCCCAGGTGGTAGGTAGCTGCTGTGAACTTTGTGTCCCCCCAGAACTCATGTGTTGAAACTATAACCCTAACGTGACTGTATGTGGAGATAGGGCTTTTAAGGGGTAAGTAAGGTTAAATGAAGTCATAAGGGTAGAGTTTTAATCCAATAGTATTGGTAGTCTTATAAGAAGAGAAAGAGAGAAAGAAATCTCTTTTTCTTCACTATGTGGCGACACATCAACAAAGCAGCTATCTGCAAGCCAGGTAGAGAACCATACTGGTGTTTAGACTTCCAGGTCTTAGAACTATAAGAAGATGAATTTCTTTATTGTTGTTTAAGGCATGACATGCAGCGCATTGTATTTTTTGTTTGTTTTTAATTATAGTTGACATTTAATATTATATTAGTTTCATCTGTACAGCATAAGTGGGTAAGTCTAGTACCCACTTGGAACATACATTGTTATTATAATATTATTGACTATATTCTCTATGCTGTACTTTACATCCTAGTGACAATTTTGTAACTGTCAATTTGTACTTCTTAATCCCTTTATCTTTTTCACCCAGCCTCCCAATCCCCTTCCCATCTGCCAATCATCAGTTTGTTCTCTGTATCTATGAGTTTCTGTTCATTTATTTTATTTATTAGTTTCCATATACAAGTGAAATCTTACAGTGTTTATCTTTCTCTAACTTATTTCACTTAGCATAATACCCTCTAAATCCATCCATGTTGTCATAAATATTAAGATTTCATCATTTTTATACTGAGTAATATTCCATTCATATGTACCACCTCTTCTTTTCCAGTTGTCTCTCAGTAGACACTTAGGTTGCCTCCATATATTAGCTGTTGTAAATGATGCTGCAATGAGCCTAGAGGCGCATATACTTTTTTTGAATTAGTGTTTCGGATTTCCTCAGGGAAATACCCAGAGGTGCAATTAAATGAGTCATATGATAATTCTACTTTTAATTTTTCAAGGAAACTCCATACTCTTTTCCACAGTGGCTGTACCAACTTACAGTCACACCAACAGTCCAACAGTGCACAGGGTTCCTTTTCTTTATATCCTTGCCAACACTTGTTTGTTAGTTTCTTGAAGATAGCCATTCTTGCAGGTGTGATGTGATATCTCATTATGGTTTGAATTTGCATTTTGCTTATGATTAGTGATATTGAGCATCTTTTCATTCTGTTGACCATCTGTATGTCCTCTTTGGGGAAATATCTATTGAGGTCCTCTGCCTATTTTTTAAATTGTATTGATTGAGGTTTTTTTGGTGTTAGGTTGTGTAAGTTCCATATATATTTTTGCATATTAACCCTTTATCAGATGTATCATTAGCAAATATCTTCTCCCATTTATCAGGCTATCCTTTCATTTTGTTGATGGTTTTATTTGCTGTGTAAAAACCTTTTAGTTTAATGTAGTCCCATTTGTTTATTGTTTTCGTTTGTTTGTTTCTCTTGCCTGGGGAGACACATCCAAAAAAGGATCATTAAGAGCAATGTCAAGTTTACTGCCTGTTTTCTTCTAGGAGTTTTATGGTTTCAGGTCTTACATTTAAGCCTTTGATAACTTTGAGTTCCTTGTATATGGTGTGAAAAGTGGTCTAGTTTTATTTTTTTGCATGTATTTGTCCTGTTTTCCCAGCACCATTTACTGAAGCAACTGCCTTTACCCTATTGCACATTCTTGACTCCTTTGCCATAGATTTATTGGCCGTAGATTTATTGGCCGCTCTCTATGCTTTCCATTGATCTATGTGTTTGTTTTTATGCCAGTACAGTGCTGTGTCCCAAAGATTTTGGGTTGTTCTGTTTTTATTTTCATTTATCTCAAGGTCCCTTCTGAATTCTTCCTTGATCTCTTTGTTATCCCATTAATTGTTTAGTAGCATATTATTTAGCCTCCATATGTTTGTTTATTTTTCAGTTTTCTTTTTTGTAGTTGATTTCTAGTTTCATACCATTGTGATCAGAGAAGATGCTGGGAGACTTATTTTGTGGATCCAAATGTGGTCTATCCTGGAAAATATTCTATGTGCACTGAAAAGAACATATATTCTGCTGTTTTAAAGTGGAAAAGTTATAAAATTATCAATTAAATCTATCTGGTCTAATGTGCCGTCTCAGGCTACTGTTTCCTTGTTGATTTTCTATCAGAATAAGCTATCCTTTGATATCAGTTGGGTGTTAAAGTCCCCTACTATTACTTTTGCTGTGCATCTCTTCTTTATGTCCATCAACATTTGCTTTACAAATCTAGGTGCTCCTACATTGGGTGTGTCAATGTTTATAAGGGTTATTTTCTCTTTTTGGATTGATCACTTTATCATTATGAAATGTTCTCCTTTGTCTCTTCATTATAGCCTTTGTTTTAAAGACTGTTTCATTTGATACATATTGCTATCTCAGCTTTCTTTTCATTTCTGTTTACATGAAACACCTTTTACATCCTTTTACTTTCTAGTCTCTGTGTGTCTTTCGATCCAAGTGGATCTTTTTGTATGCATTTTATTTTTTTATTCATTCAGCCACTGTTTCTTTTGATTAGAGATTTTAATCTATTTACATTTAAAGTAATTATTCATAAGTATTTAGTTATTGTCATTTTAGTCATATTTTTAATATTTTCTTTCTTCCTCTTAAAGAAGTCCCTTTCACATTACTCTTAATACTGGTTTGGTGGTGATAAATTCCTTGAGCTTTTTCTTCCTAGGAAGCTCACCATCTCTCCTTGAATTCTAAATGATAGCCTTGTTGGGTAGAGTAATCTTGGTTGTAGGTTGTTGTTCTCCATCTCTTTTCCTTTTGGTACTCCATGATGCAAATGTTGTTATGCTTAATATTGTCTCAGGGGCCCTTAAACGATCCTCATTTTTTTGAATTCTTTTTTCTTGTTGCTGTTCTGATCAGAGTTCTCTGCTACCTTGTCTTCTAAATTGCTGATTCAGTCCTCTGCTTCATCTAATCAGCTGTCGATACCCTTAATGTATTCTTCATTTCAGTTATTGTATGTTCATTTTTGTCTGGTTCTTTTTTATAGTTTGTATCTCTTTGTTAAAGTTGTCACTAAATTCATCTACTCTTCCCCTAAGTTCATTAAGCATCCTTATCACCAGTGTTTTGAACCTTGTATCTCGTAGATTACTTTTATGTTGTTTGTTTTTTTTTTTTTTTTTGGAGTTTCGTTCTATTCTTTCACTTGAACATGTTTTTTGTTTCCTCATTGTTGCTGCCTCCCTGTGTTTATTTCTGTGTATTAGGTAGACCTGCCATATATCCCAGTATTGGCAGGGTAGCCTCATATAGTGGGTATCCTGTGGGACCGTTGGCACATTCTCCCTGGTCACTTGTCTGCTTGTTCCAGGGGTGTCACTTGTATTGGGTTATGTGTGCCTTTCTGTTTTAGTTGAGCCTTGATTTTGCTATTGGCACATCGGTGGGTGGGATTGACCCTCAGGCTGACTGGCTGTGAGGACTGGCTGTGACTATAGTAGATGAGTTGTGCAGGGGCTGACCAATGGAGTGAGATTCACTTTATCTCTAAATGCCTGCTGAGTCTGCCCTTTGTATGTCATTTGTAGCTAATTGAATGGCGCTCTAGTATGGTGTGAAGCTGACCACCGTGTGTGTTGGTCCTGGAGTCTTTTGTGGGGGATAGTCTTTGGTGCAAGCCAAGGTTAGCTGCTGCCTGTGCCTGTCCCAGGTCGAACAGGTAGAATCTACAGAGTATCTGTGATTGGTAGCTGCCTGTGATGGACTTGGGGTACCTGAGAGACTGTGCTGCAAACTGAGGCTATTTGCCACTAATGCCAGGCTTGGGGCCACTTTGTAAATGTACAGAGCATGCCAGGCCAGCCACTGCTTGTTTGGCATTTGTGAAACTTTGAGAGATTTTAGAAAAGTCTACAATGTGGACAGATGCTTGAGGAACAGCCACTAAAAGAGGTTCAGGCTAGTGCATGAGTTGAGTTGGGTAGGATCTGAGGGAATCACCAGATTGTGCCAGCAGTGTTAGCTAAGTTAATGGATTTCAGATTTGGTACCTGCCTGCTCCTGCTTGCTGGCTGTGGGCAGGTCTCAACAAAGGAACAATGGCATCAGCTAGTACTTCTACCTGAGCCTACCAAATG
This sequence comes from Eonycteris spelaea, assembly GCA_003508835.1. Lineage (NCBI taxonomy): Eukaryota > Metazoa > Chordata > Mammalia > Chiroptera > Pteropodidae > Eonycteris > Eonycteris spelaea. The sequence goes on along the minus strand of PUFA01000185.1, from coordinate 1,729,090 downwards.
TGTGGATGAGGGCTCAGCAATGGAACAATGGTACCTGCTAGTACTAATATCCTGGAAAAAGCTGCCCCTCTAGCCCTTACTCTGAAGGCGGTCAATTTTTTTTTCCTTATATGTCTCTGGCACTTTTTGAGCTGCTGTCCTTTTGCTTGAGCTTAGGATGACTGCTTGTGAGTGAGTGAGCCTGTGTTTGGGTCATTTAAGAAGACAACTGGATCTACAGCAACCCTTTATTTCACCTGGATGGACTCCCCACTAATTTTCACAGGCAGATGTTGTGGGGACTCTCCTTCCTAGAGCTAGTGCTCTGGGTTGGGGAGTCTGATATGGGCCTGGGACTCCTCGCTCCACAGAGGGGAATTCTGTAGTTGAGATAGTCCCTTTGATTTTTAGCTGCCACAGGTGGGTGTTGGACCAGCCTGTTTTGTGTCTCTTCTTTTCTACCAGTCTCAAAGTGGCATCTTCTCTATATTCTTAGTTTTAGGAGTTCTGTTCAGCTAGTGGTTCTCAAGGGTGGCAGTTCTATAATTTCATTGTCATGGGAAGAGGCAAGCGCAGCATTTACCTATTTCACCATCTTGACCATAAGTCCTCCATGGCATTTTGTTATGACAGCCTGAGCAGATTAAGACAGTGAGTCACTGACAACCTCAGTATGCAACAGATATGCAATTGTTGAAACTTTTAGTAATGTTGAATTCAGATTGGATACTGATAAAAGGAAATGCTTTGGTTACTGCAATGTCTAAGTATTTGAATAGTTTGGGGGGGGTCTAGTAATTGTGACTATGGAATCAGATGGCTCTTCTAGGGGCTGATACATTGGAGAAAATAATAAAATCCAAAAGTAATCAATCACCAATTTAAGATAAAGTATGAAAGTTAAAGGGCCTTTTTGGCAGCATATGAAGAAACACTCATATAGTTAGAAGCAGAGAAGTTAAGAATCAGGAATGAAAATTTATTAAAAGGATATCGGAAATCAAGATAAGGTTGAATTCTCAACCCAAGCAGGTCTGCTGTACCAGGGTCAGATCCCTGATTAGCAAAGTGGGATTCTGAGATTTGAGAGGGGAATCTGGGCCAGTGAATTTAAAAATCTAGAATTCCTAGAGGTCCCTGAACCCTCTGTAAATGTGGTTCATTCTTCCCTGTAACAGCTACCTTTCTCCCCTTGCTTGAAGGTAATGTATAGGTCTGAGTATTGCAAGACAATATACATTCCTTTCAAGATCTAAGCTCACTCTCCCAATGGCTACCAAAATAGCAACTACTTTTATGTCACAATGTAACCCAAGCATAAAACTGCTGAGCCTGATGGAGGAAAAAGACCATACCACAAAATAATGCAGGACCAAGTTAAAATATACTTGGATAGTTACTGGATCTTCAGGGATCCGGGATCAAAGGGAGAGGACATAAAGTTTGATAATGGAGAAGTTGTCAATATGAGAGTAGTTTTCACTGATACAAATTTTAATAACATGGCAATGACCTCTGTAGGTTTAGAGAAAAGAAAGCTCACACTACATAAAGTAGGGACAAAATTCCCATGGCAGGCAGTGGAGGAAGGGGTCAAGTGGCTATCAGAAGTGGGTATGTAAGTCAAATATTATGTAAGGCCAGCAAACATTCCATCTGATTGTTCCATGGGGAGGCCCATGGTATACACCACTTGCCGAAGTATGAGGGATGTGCTGGTGGGTTGCTTGCATCATCTGAAACTCTGAAGAAAAGGAAATGAATATAGGAAATGTTACTAAGTACTGAGTTCTCTGATAGCAATGCAGATAATAGAATCCCAAAATGTTGGAGGCCAGGCGGCTGTGCAAAATAGGTATAGATATGATAACAACACGGTGAATGTGGCAATATATAGTGCCTAAGATGCATAAAACTGTGAGATGTTTAATAGAACCCATGTTCAAGTTAGGTGGGCAGTCAAAGAATATTTCTCCTTCTATGCAAATGAAATATCAGGAAGCTGTGAGCAACCAACTCAATAGGAAGTCATGATCCCTTGCCCAGTTTTCGGAATTGAGTTAGTTTTCAAACTTAGAACCCACATACTAAAGGAGATTCCAGGTCTCCAGGAAGAAGGACCCTATAACTCCACAACAGCATGTGAAGTGAAGATTCCCCAGTCTTCCTCCCCAAATAAAGCTGAAGTCACATGGTAGGTAATCATACACTAGGAAAAAGGGAACACCAAGACAATTTCAAGTATCATGGACATAGGGTTTATGTTGGAAATGTCCTTCTCTTTCAGCTAATATAGGAAATAAAACATACTGCATCCTGGTGGAATGGGAGAGGTTAGTGCTACCTATAAGGACCTAAAGTATGCAAAAATGGTGGTCCCCATCGAATCTCCATTTAATTAATCAGTCTTTCCAGTTAAAAATTCAAATGTATCCTAAGAATGACAGTGGACTACTGAATACCAAACCAAGTAGTATTCTAAGTAGTATTTAGTAGAACCTAAACCAAGTCCCAATTGGACTCCTTTGTCAGATGTGGTATTTTCACAGACACAGAATAACACAGCCTTAGGTCATGGTCTGCAGCCACTGAGCTGGTGAATGCATTCATTTTCAACCTTTGCAGGAAGGAGGCTGAGAAGTGTGCCTTCTCATGGAAGAGACAAAAATATGCACATGCAGTCTTGCCCCAGGACTGTGCTAACCCCTCTTCCCACCTTCTATCATAATTAGTCCAAAGGGACATAGACCGTCTGAATATTCTGCAAAACATCACATTGGTCCACTATATCAAAAAGTGTACTATTAATTGAACCAGAGGAGCAAAAAGCAGCAAGTATGTTAGATGTTTTGGTAAGGCACATAAGCTCCAGGGGATGAAAAAAACAAACCCTATAAAGATTCAGGAGCAAGCTATATCAGTTAAGTTTTAGATATCATTGAGGCTTATAGGAACATCCCCTAAAAGTAAAAGGGGAAGTATTGCCTCTTGCACCTCTCATCACTAAGAAGAAAACATAATGCCTGGTAGGCCTCTTTGTATTCAGAAAGCAGAGTATTTCACATTGAGAAAATTGCTTCAATCCATTTAACAAATGACATAGTTTGGGATACCGACAAGAAAGTTCTCTAGCGGGTTTAGGTTGCAACACAGGTGACTCTGTTAATTAAGCCATAAGACCAGGCAAATTCTATGATATGTATTGAGCATAGAATGTAATATAAATATTGTGGTATAAAAAGTTGCTTTATACAGTTTATGGCAAGTCACAGTAGGAGAACCAAATTGTAGACCCATATGTTTCCGGTACAAAGATATACCATCTGTACTAGAAAATTACAGACCATTTGAAAAATAGCTCTTGGCATGCTCCTGCCTGGTAACAAGGTGACAGGACATGAAGTGACCTTGCGATCAGAACTTCGCATCATGGTTTGAGTTCTGCCACAGACATCAAGTCATAAAGTGAGACAAACCTGATAGATGGAAGTGGTATATCTAAGATCAGCACCAGTTCATCAGGCACCCCTGCTTACACAATTGATTCATGAACAGGTAGCCATGGTGGTAGGGGTGGAAGCTATACATAGACTTAAAACTATAGACATTCACTCACCAAAGCTGGTGTAGCTATACTGCTATTGAATATTCAGCCAGCTAGTGACAGACCAACACTGATCCCCCAGTGTGGCAGCATCCCTAAAGAGATCAACCTGCTACTTCATGGCAAGATGATTCTATCTTAAAGGGAACAGCAATTTACCTTGACTGGAATCAACACATTGTGAATATGGGGATGGTTTTCCTTCTCCCAGGGATTTAGTGAGCAACACATTTGAGCAGATATGCCCATCAACACAGGATCACACATGATATCACACTGGACCAAGGGACCTACTTTACAGCAAAGGAGGAAACATCATGACCATGGATCTATTAATCATAACATTGACTGCACTGCCCAGAAGCTACTGCTTGATGGACCAAAGGAATAGCATTTTCAAAGGGCTGAAGTGTCATCTTGAAGAAGATACAGCAAGGAGGGTATTCTAGCCTCCAGGATACAATATACATTCTAAATCAATATCAATTATATGGTATTACATACCAACAGATAGAAACCAGGGTCCAAGAAACAAAATCGAAATTAGAATGGGCCTGAGTTATCATAGGTCCACTTGAAGAACTTATGTTTTTTGTCTTTGCAATGGTGGGCATGTGGGTCTCAAGGTCCTGAACCCCAGAGAGAGACTGTTTCTACCAAAAGACACAGAGTGTCATTCAGCTTTGAGCTACAGCTGCCACCTGGTTACATTGGGCTCCTTGGATGTGGGCTGTCTCCTTAGATGGGGCATGTCCTAAGGTGAGGTCACTCTCGTCCATTGAGGATGATGCTAAGGATGGGACACAGCTGTGAGCACCATCACTCCAGGTATTTGAGGAAATGAGTCCTGAATAAGGGATTGAGTGGTAACCATAGCAGCCACTCCAGCTCATTTCTTGCCTACTTGGGTGCATGTTTCTTGCATGGAAATTCTACTCCATGTGTGAACAGCTCCTCAGAATTCTTATCATTTGTTTTTTCCTGAGAAAATTTTCAGGAGCTTAGTGAAACAATTACAGTTTCCACCATTGCAACTGATCTTAGGCTACTCATCATCTAATTCTATTGCAACCACACTACAGCTTAATTTTTCGTCTGCTAGGTCCTGCTTCCTTCATCTCCTTGCAGGTATTGTTCCTGAGAGCAAGGCCCAGTGTGCAGGCACATATCCATCACTTGGGTATGGTATCCATCCATACCCAAGACTGAGGGAACCTTCAGTCTTGGGTATGGATGGATAGTCTTGGGAACTTCTTAAGCATCCCCCTTTCCCCTTTCCTCAGAAGAACATTAAATAATGTGTGGTAAATACAGTGCTTGGAGATAACCTTACAAAGAGTAAACTGACCCCCAAAATGTAATATGACCTCCTCATTTCTGACATTCATTTTCAACTTTGAAGATAGATCTCTTTGTCTCGAAGTAAACTGGTGAAGAAAATTCTGCCTATAAATTTTAGTTTTGAGGAAGACATATATGCCAAAACAACAACAACAATAGAAAACAAACAAAAAGATGAGCTGATTAATTTATTGGTTTACTAGGGCTGCCATCACAAATCACCACAAATTGAATGGTTTAAACAACAGAAATTTATTGACTCACACTTTTGGAGGCTAGAAGTCCAAGATCAAGGTGTTGGCAGGGTTAGAGCCTTTGAGAGCTGAGAAGGAGAATCAGTTCCAGGCCTCTCCCCTAGCTTCTGCTGCTTTGCTGGCACTCTCCGGTGTTTCTTGGCTTTTGGTGCATCACCTTGATCTCTGCCTTCATCTTCAATGTTGTTCTCCCTGTGTGAGTGTCTCTGTGTCCAAATTTCTCCTCTTGTTAAGGATAACAGTAGTATTGGATTAGGGGCCCATTCTACTCCAGTATGACCTCATCTTAATTTAATTAATTATACCTGTGACAACTCATTTCCAAATAAGTTCACATTCTGAGGTACTAGAGGTTAGGATTTTAAGATAGGAATTTTGGGGGGACACAATTCAACTGATGATACTAAACTTTGGAGACAAGTTAAGTGGTAGAAGAAACAAAGTGTGGAAGTATAAATGCAAAGTATAGCTTACTGGGATTCTTTTTTAATGGGGAACTTAGAGCACTGTTCTCAAGAAAAATGATAGTCCTTCCACTTGTTGGTTGGGGAATTACCCCCCAGCAGTTGCTTTTCAGATGAAGCAGCAGAAAATAGTGGGTTCCATTTGTGCCCTGACATGTACCTGTCTTTTTGATCCATCTGAAAACTTTATGGCACCGAAAGCAAAAGAAATAATAAAGCATCCTCTCTGTGTGAGTCCATAGTAACTGGTTACGGCTAATCTTCTGGAGAAAGAGAATTCAATCTAGCAATTAGAATTGTGGGCACAAATTCTAGAAGATGAAAACCCTCGTCATCCTGTTTGGTTCACTGACTCTGAAAGGCCCACATGCATGTCACATTGCCAAATTGCACATCTGCATTTTGGTTGGTACATGCCTTCAGTGTTGGCATTGGCCTTATGACCACAGAGCTTTCTATTGTAGCTATTTTCGTGGCTTGGCTCTTTTTTATTCCCTTAGGTCTTATGGTGGAGCAAGAGGACACCCACGGTGGAAGCCAAAAGAGTCATCTTAATGAATGGCATATTATAGACCTTGTGATTGTGATTTGTAATGTTTCATAGCATAGCTGGCTAAATTCCTGTTACTGAAGGATCAAGTTAAATCAGGCATAAAAGTGATGTGGAATCTTTTCTTATAGGAAACCTTTCACATGTGCACTCTTGTTCCAACCAAGGCTCCCTTTTGTATGAACTGTTAAAGGGAAGTTAAATATTATATACAAATGTGGAGCATATACTGTGGCACAGGACTCTAGAACTAAGTCAGAGACTGCAGGTGTAAAGGAGTTGTCCCGTGCTCTTACCTGTGCCATCTCTTGTGGTAGGTCTGTGTACATGGAACTCTGAATAAAAAACCCTGGTCAAAGCTTTTGGTCGTGGGCTCGTTCTGCAGCCACCTCATTAAACACAGGATTCAGGAACCTGATGTAACTCTGCCACAACTGCAAAAAACATATTTCAGCCTCGGAGTGTCAGAGTGAAGCGGGGCGGGGGTGAAGTGAATCAACCAAATGCTAAAGCAAATAAAAACATCTTTTAAAATGCTGCCTGCTTGCTGCCAAATGTGGGCTCAGAGGGAGTGCCACCAGGAGCAAGTTCCACATGGTGAGGCCTTCCGTGGAGAAGCCTGGCTGGCAGGCCAGGAGGATTCAGTAATTAACACTGTCAAAGACTTGCGAGGCCCCATTTCAGCAGCTCGATTGGAAAGTGTTTGCCCATGTAGTCACCCTTCAGCAGCACAGCTGCAGTGTGCAGTCCATCAGCGCTTGGCACATGTGTGGGCTCAAACTCTTTGTCATGCAGTATAAGAAAACATGGGGGTTCCTTTCGGAGGCTTTAACCCTGTGGGGATTAGGGCTAAGAGTATCTGATTTTTAAAAGGTTAATTAAATGAGGGACTCTAAGAATGCTGAGTAACCAGCTCCTGGAAATTATAGCATCCGGAAGGCTTTAGGAAGAATGGCAGCCATCTCTTGAGAAAAAGGAGAAAATTAGTGGGTTGGTAGCTGTGCTGTAATGGAGGAAACAGAAACTGGGTGTGGACTTGTGGTTTCAGTTCCCAAGACTGTACTTTCTAGTGCATGGCATTGGGCAAATCACTTGACCTTTCTAAACTCATATATATATATGAGTTTATGTATGTGTGTATGTATGTAAATATATGTATATATATATATATACACACACACAATGGTGACTATGATATTATATACAAAGTTTTTATTATGACTATACAGTATGTATTATTGAGCAAATAAGCTATAAATAGATATTCATGTGTACATTTATCTGTATATCTCATTTATTGATCAACTACTATGCAATCAACAAACCTTTATTGACTACCTCCTATGAGTAAGTATTAAACATGGCAAACATGGTCTCCATTTTCTTGGAGCTTATATTCTAGTGAGTAAAGAAAACAGGGAACTGGACATGCAAACAAATAAGAGATTTTCAGGTTTCAGGGAGACCTGCGCTAAGAATAAATAGGGTGGTAGGATCAATAACTGAAATAGCTGCTTTAGGTGGAATAGCTCCAAAAATTTTATATACTTATTCTCAATTTTTCTGACCCCTCTCTGTGGTAGATACTACTGTTCCCATTTGCCTACAGGGAAACTGAAGTTCTCTAGTTAGCTCTGATGGGGCATGCTTCATAATGTGTGCATTCAATCAGAACTGGGTGATTTATGCTGAAAACTCATCTGTTTCATTAAAGGTATATCTGAAATCAATGGATGGTCCCAGCCCACATTGATCTTTATTTCCTTCACTTATCTTCCTTAAGTAAAATGTTTGCTAGAGCCTACATGTATTACAATCTATGAATAGAGCCATACGGTGGTAAACTACACTTGTTTACACTTTTGGCACTCATGTTATCTGTCATCACCGAGCACTGGGGAGGGCACAAATGGACCTAAGATGACCACAGTGCTCTGTTACAGACATCTGCACCCAGTTGCATCTGCAGACGTTTCTATACTCTTGGATGGAACATCTACTTCACAGGAAACCAAGATTCATAGAGAGAAGTTAAGACAGTTGAGTGGACCTACTTTAAACATCTTTGAATTGTAGAAGAATATGACACATTCAGATGTAAAATGTTCATGTTTCTTGTTAATGCCTTTATTACTTGTCATGGCGTACATGCTTTAAGTAGGTAATTAACTAGTGTTGTAGGGAAAATATTACAATGGGGAGAAGCAAATTAAATCATATAAATCTTTGTCAAATCATATTTGTTTTGAGCTAGATTTGGAGCATCTCAATGTCTTCTTACATGATACCCAGTTTTAAAATGATGTGAAACATATGTCTCCCTTGGGCTCTCAGGAAAAACACTGCTAAAAAGGCATTAAAATGATGCTAAAGAGAAACTTAGAATTATATAGGTGAGAGCCAGGATTTATGCTCTCTCTCCACAGTTGTTCTTTTGAGTTTACCATACTTCTTTTTGCATGAAGAATTATGTAAATTTGTGAGATACAGGGTCAACAACAATGAATGCTTGATGATTGAACATAGCCAAGGGAATGAGTGAACAAAAGGACGATGGAGCAGATCTCCATCACCAGTTCTTCTCGCTCTCATGCTTTCACCCGTTCTTATTACTTTCTCATGAAGTGCCTCTGCTGCAGACACTTTATTTTTTCTCCCCTGCATGATTTTTGCTAGCTTTAAATATCTGCTTTAAATATTTTCCCATGTTCTTTCCTCTAGCTGGAACTTCTTTCTCACCTACCTCTTTTACTCATTTTGTGATTGTTAATTTCTATAAAGGCCGGTCTTAGTAAATAGTCTTGTCTAAGATTTAAGCAAAATGAGCTTCAAACCACTGAGTCCCACTCCTTGTATTTTCACCATGTATTGTTTTCCTTAACCTTCAAAACTCCCCTTGATACATGGTGTGTTCCCATTTTACACTGGAGGAAAGTAAAGCCCAGAGCCTCTAATGTCCTTGCCAAGTCACCCCACTGATAAGTGGTATAGCGATAGATAAACCTATATCCTTCGACCGGGCTTCTTGCTAGTTAGCAGCATGACATTGGACTGTTCTTGACTCTACTCTCCCTTCTTTCCTCAGCAGTGAATAGTCAAAAGGGTGACAACATGTAAAAGAAGAACGAAAATTATTAAAAGTTCTTCTGAATTAGCCCCTGCAGAACCAAGTCATCAAGTACTAGAGAGCAGTATTGAAAGTTTGGGAACTAGCCTTTTGGTAAAACTTTAATGGTGAGTTTTGTCACTTACACATACTGTTCTAAGGTCTGTTCTGTTGAACAGCTAATTAATCCTCTTGGGGCAATTACACAGCCACCAGAAATGGTCTGCTGCTGGCCCATGCCCCTGGGCACAGCCAGTGCTAAATAAGCAGCAGAAGAACCTTGAAGTGGCAGGTTTGTAACCAGTCCTTCCTGAGGTCAGCACTTGGAGCGCTTGTATGTTCTGAGCCCAGCAGCACAGCATCACACACAGGTGGGTGTTCTGTAAGTGCTTTTTAATGATGGTGGTGGTGATGATGTATGAAGGTCTGTTTATACTTGCAGAGAGGGTCGTGTATTTTAACAAGAAGGACTTTTGATTGGCATTTCAAAGAAGCTAGTGTTGTTGGAAAATGTCAGCACCCTGCATAGGAGGGCACTTCATAAGTGTTAAGGGATTGGATCTGCTAAGGAGATTAGGATAATTGTTTTGGAGTGAATGGGCAGGCTCAGTGGAGGTGACCTGAAGTCATTTTAATGGGCCTAGTGGAACTCATGGTGACAACTCGTGCTAGTGGATTAAGATGCTCTGATGGAAATTCCCAATCATTGCTTAGCGTTGGTTCCACTGGGATACTGGCCGCCCCTTGTATTGCTGCTATGCCTGGTAGGCTGACTCAGTTTCTGGGCTGGAACAAAGAAATGCTGATCAAAAGAACTGCCACCCCACCATGTGGCACAGGGCTCCTTTGCCTCCAGAGATGAAAGGTGCCTATTTTCATGGCACTTCTCATTTTGGGAGAGCCTTTTAATTCATGCCAGTTCAAGATCAATCAGGAATGAAGTTAAACACTGTCAGAATAGAAAGTCCTGTTGATGAAAGGAAAGGAGGAAAACTCCTTCTCCTAAGGCTGGGTTTCTGAACGTTAGCATTGCATCATACTTGCAAGTATTAGGAATAAAGATAAGCTCTGGAATAAATGCACATGTACATGAAAGATGAAAAAGAATAGTAATTTATATTACGTTTTAGTAGTTCATGTCTATTTGCAGTTTTTTCTCACATGATAAAAATAAATGTTGGGTGAAAAATTTCAAGTATTGAATGACACAGCCCAAAATGTCTGAAGCAGTAATCCTGTTAGCCAGAGGTTGAGATGCTATTGTTGCTCTTCATGTTTCAATACTTTCGTCAATTTGAATTTCTTTGTGCATGAGACCATCCCATAGCTGTAAACATCTCATCTATCCTAAAAGGACTGAAAGAAGGTTCTAGAAATAAAAATTGGCTTTTGCCACAAATTGTTTGTATCGTGAATATTTGAGGATATTAACTACTGGTTGATAGTTTCAGAGTTTGTAGTGTTGTCAGGTGGCACAGGAACTTTAAGTAATAACACTCTCTAAATGGTTATGCTTTTTATCTGAATCAGACATTCTGCAAGGAAGTGGCTAGATTGGAAAAAAAAAAAAAAAGGAGGTGCAGGGCAGTCAGGACAACATGTCAGCTTGGGTTCCATGGAATGTACAAGTTTTGCTGCAATGTGAGATTTGCATCTGTAACAAACAAACTTTGGGTTTCTCTACAATGAAAATTGAGGAACAGTATATACAAATGGCTCTCAGCCTAGAAATTCCATGCCTTCCCACATTGGTTTTGTAAACAGAATCTTAACACCCACATTACATATCTGGCCTGGGCTGCCTATAATCATCTCGGTTCCTTTGGTGAGTGGACAGCAACTATTTCAGAAGCTGGACTCTTTCCTCTTTGTTTTAATATTTTAGTATGCTTCATTTACAGAGCCAAACTGGTCCAAGGTAGCTCTTCTTTATATTAAAAAAAAATCTTCAGTAAAATTTACTGTTTCTCTACGTAGCGCTCTCTTTTTTCATAGACACATTCATCTCTGAAACTGGATTCTAAAAAGGCTAAGGATTGTAATGGAGATTTTGATGAAATAAGCTGCTACTTTGAAACATTCCTTCTCTAGAACAGTGTCAGCATCATTGTGCATGATTATTAAAAACTGGGATTCCTAGAATTCAACTCAAGTATACTGAATCAAAATTTCTAGTGCTGGGTCAGGAATCTTCTGTTTGCACAAGTCTGATAAGCACTTTTGTAGACCTCTGCCAGATGCCACTGGTTTGTTTTATAGATAATACATAAACCTATTGCAGAGTCATAGAAATTCACCTAATTTTTGGCTGCCTATCTTTTTCTCATTCTGGAGAAATGGATGATTATCTAAGTGAGTTATCTAAAACAGAAATAAAGATTTTTATTCCTTTTTTGATTCTCTCTTCTTCCACTACTCTCCTCTCCTTTCCCATCTTCCTTTCTTAAAACTTTTCTGGCCTCAGTTATAAACATATGTGACATACTGAGGAAGATATAGGGGAAAATGCCAGACAACAATAATATATCAAGGTGAGCCAACCTCATGTTTGGTATTCATGTGGGTTCTCCAGGGGAAGGATGGCACACTACAAGGCTCTCGGGGAGAGGACAGGGGAGGTGGAAAGCTGCATGTTGAAGAATGAAACAAAGACATAATTTGTGAGGGAGTGAACTGAAAATGGTGGTAAACTGAAAATATCTAAGTATGTAAATTCTACACATACTACAATCCAATATAACTATGTGGAAGGATGTTGTGTGAGGAAGACAAGGGTTTAAATCAGTTTCTTTGACTCCTGAGACAAAGAAGTGATTATTTATTTGCTTAGAGAGATATAGAATCACATAAAGTTTTAGCCAGCACACCTCCTTCTGAATACCTCCAGATCCTAAAAATAACAGGAAACACACCTAGCTGAGTAACTGTCTCATTCTCACAAAGAGCCTTGACCTAGGACATGTCAATATTAGGCTCATTTTTTTTTTTTTTTGTAATTCATTTAAATATGACTAGGTGTGTCTCCAGGAAGCAAATATTTTACTCTGAACTTGCCTTAAGTATGGGCAAAGCACGATAATGATCTCAGGGTACTGTAGGCCTCTCCCTGTCTTATTTCCCATTCAGCCTATAGTCCTTCTATTTAATTTTTATCCAAAGAACTGTTTCTTTACATTAGACATTATACTTAAAAGCCCCAAATCACGAATTCCCCAAATCCATTCACAACAACTACTTATAAAAGTAGCTGTCGACCAGAAAAATACCATAGATCAGAGAGTTTGGATTGGAGAGAGCAAGACAGAGAAGAGTGGGGAAAAGCGGTCGTTTGAGGAGTGCAGGCCTGACATGATTGTCACACAGTGAAGGGCACGGGGGCATCAGGAGGCCATAGAAAACATAAAGACAGGCATTTTCTTGCTTCATGATAATTTCCTGGGCTGGACCTGAATATGGGTTTAAAGGAATAAATAAAATAGGCCCAGAAACTGAAGAAGGGAGAAGTTGTATGCATTTTAATATACCACGTGGACAAAACCTATAACAGGAGTCACAGCATGTGTGAGCTGGCTGGTTAGTCTTTAGTCAACTATTATTTTCTGTGCATTAAACCAACACTGACCAATTATTTTAGAGAAAGGACGGACCAACTTCTCTAGTTGATCTAAGGCTAAAGAAAAAAAATAATTGACCTCATTTTCCTAACTGTGAAAGGGAAAAACAATCCATGCACTTTTTATCTGTGGCGGGATTAGTTCTAATGATTTATATCCATGAGAATTAAATTTGAGGGAGAAAAGCATCAGGAAAATTGAAGTTACAGTTACAGGTTTTTAAGTCTGATCATAAAACATTTCCCTAATTAGAAGATAGGTTAAATAATGTTTTCTTGTCTTTTTTCCTCTCACTTATCCTGTTCTTTGAATTTTTGATTCATGATTATACACCAAGGACATTAGGGATGTGGGAGCAAAATGACTAAAATATTTAGCTCTACTGGGGAGCAGATTTGGTTCCTGAGAGTCTGCCGATTGAGTGGGTATGGGCCTTCTCCCTCACTGGTCTGTCTGCCAGGGCTTTACACATGCATGAAGACATGCTTTGTGAGGAATTCTAACATAATAGAACCAGTGTTCACCAACTCATGTGAAAATCAGCCTCATTATTTTAGAGTTGGGGTTGAGTTTTGTCAAAGCGATTGGGTATGAGATTAGGGAGTAGTGGGGTCTTTGGAAAACAGGAGAGAGCATATCATGTCCATATGGACTAAAATTTGTATTAAAAAATACAGATCTCATGCAAACCAAAAACAAAAAAATAGCAACAATAAAAACACCAAATACAAAAGTGTAGGTCAGATTCACCTTCTGGGGATTCAGTTTATGACTCTTGTTTTAAACTCATGTTTCATATTTATAAATGCCATTGCAAACCTGAACTATAAGCCAGTTTTAGATTATGGGATATTGTGGGCCATTTACCCTTCTTTCTATGTTTTATAATTACTAATAATCGAAAGGCAAATAACCAGGGTTCATGCATTTCTTTGACTTCTAAAATAGAGTGTAGATTAAAACCCAAATGTTGCAATTTGTCTAATTATATGTACTATTTCGTTAACTTAATTTTATGTAGGTAAAATATTTCTCAACATAATATTCTGAGGTGATGCTAGCAGCAAACAAAGACTTCCAAAATATTCTGAGTAGAATAGGAGTGAAATGCAAGATGATTTCACAATATTGAGAGGCAGGTTCTGTGTAATATTATTGTAGTTGCCATTGTTGCAATTACCATTTGCTAATCTGTAGCAACATACCTGGTACACAGCAAAAGCTTAGTTTAAGATTTTTGAATTAAAAATCAAAGTTACTCCATTATACTCTACCTTCTGCTGCATCTTTTCTTTCAAATGAAGTCCTGGTTAGAAATGTCAGAATAATCCATAACCAAACTGCTGAGAGAGCAGTGCGACAAATATCTGTATCTTTAATAGATAGAAGAAAATAACACTGTTCCTAAAGTCCCACTAATAGAACACATCTCAGGGACTTTGTAATTTGTTCATGTCTCACTGAAACAATGCATCTTGAACTGAAGCTACTGGGAGGACGAAAGCGCAGTAAATCTGAACCAGTTAAACCTTAATAGTGTAAATGAAACCTTTAAATTTGTGAACCACTAGCAGCCTTGCAACTCTTTACATGTGCAAAGAATTGAATGAAGACATATGTTCACCATCAACTTGGTTATTTAATTCCGAGATGACACACGTATTAATCTAACTGAAAGGGATAGCTACTATATAGCTGGTTGTAATTAGCAAACCACAAATTTCTATAACCACTTAAGTCTAAACCAAAAGCCAAAATGGCATTTCATGATTACACCATCCACCCAGATTTGCATTTCTTGATGAATTCCCAAGGTTAGGATATGAGCCATACTGTAAAACCAACCCTCAATTACACCTTTTTAGAGGGGAAGATTAGTGGCAGGTGGTGCCTGCTATAAAAGCCTCATTAAAACACCTTCTGGTGGAGTTTCACAAAAGGAAGCCACCAGATGGAGACCCATCTCCACATGGTAGTCTTACCTCAAATGAGAGTTTCACCTGACACTTTGGGGACAGACAATTTTTTTCTCACCTAACAAGCCACTGAGGTTCAAAAGACGATCTATTAGGATTAATCGTACTTGATCACTAATCCATTGTAATGCCATATGCTGAAAGCGTTGTTCACTATTAAGCCTGGAGCCAGGTAGAGCCCCTCTGGTAATGTAAACCCTCCCATTTTGCTGCAGCTAATCTAATTTCACCTCCTCTCAGACCTCAGATGCCAGGAACTATACTTAACTCTTCCTACACTGTCTCTGATGTGTTTTTGAATGGTAGCAGATCTGATCTCAAAGGTAATGATGCTGAAACGTGCTGACTAATTGGAAAATGATTTTCCTGGTGTGGCTTGCTTAATGGAGTGAATGGATAAAAGGTATTTATTCCATTGTGTACAGATTCAAAGACTTAGTCCTGGCCTTCTTATCAGCACAGCTTGGTATTACTCATCTCCTCCTCTTCCCTACATGTGTTTGCCAAATCTGTGATTTACTGGATTGGAACAATTGGCCAGCTGGGCAGAGAAAGTGAAGTTTACATTTCACAGAGGAGGTTCTGTCACCTTATGCAAGCCTTGAAATGGCATGATCTCCCCCCCCCCCCACCGTGGTTGGCCTTTGGGATGAATTCAGACCACTAAGTACAAAACAGTATAACTTACATTTTGTGTGTGTGTGTGTGTAAAGAGAGAGAGTTCCGTTGTATGTTTTATGTTAAGCTACTTACAAATACCACCCACTAAGTTGCTTTCTAAAAGAAAGATGACCTTTCTTGCTCAAGGCCCCATGTCTACAAGTTGCACGCATGAAGGTAATCACACACATATGGCCACGTGAGCCCCACACGTTTCATTCTAGTCCTGGGGCCCAAGTATGAGGAGTTAAATAGCATAACTTCCAAATTCTCTGCAATGTTTTGTGGTCACTCGGTTCCAGCTATAGACAGACTGCTAGAGGGGATAGAGTAAATAATCCATCTGTAATGTATATCAAACAATATCATCAAGACAACAATACTTGTCCTAAAGTAATGCCATATGCATTTAGCAAATGAAGCCTGGTCTCCTGATGGATCCTAAGTGCAGTGCTTCACACCTTCCTAATAAACTGTTCCCCAGAATGCAGTAGCAGAATGTTACTGAATTATGGGATCTAATCAGTGTTTCAAAATATAACCTTTATATAGCCTAATTGCATTAGGTGTGTGAGAGGTGGTGCTAGTTAAAAGGCAGATTCTTAAAGTTCAGCACAGACTTACAAGATCAGAACCTCTGAAAGTAGAATCTGAACATTTAAATTTTTTTTACAAGTTTTTTTTTTTTACACATTTTCCAGGTGATTCTGATGCACACTAAAACTTAAGTTTCAAGATAAAGAACATAAACTCCCATTACTACTTACTCCGAAACCCAGCCAGAACCCTGCAAACCACTACTTCCTTCTTTGCTCATATTGTGTGACGCTGTGGTCAGGAAGGAGAATGTGACCGCAAGGTGTCCTGTGAATGGATTGGGAAAACACCCTCATTTGCTCTCTGGATCAAATGTGTAACTAAGAAAGGTTGCTATGAGTGGTTTTTTAATTTATTTGTTTGTTTTTCAAATGGTATATCTAACATATCCTATACTGCACATGTTCATAAACTCTTTAAAAACCTTAAAAGCTCTAACTGGCACATATACATCATGCCAGCTTTGTGTATATAGTATATATAATAGTATATAATCATCAGACATCATAGATAAAAACATAGCCACAGCATTTTGCAGCCAGAAAGATTTTATTTTATCATACATGAGAATTGCAAGATTTGGCCAGACAAGAGAGTCTCTTAAGACATTTCTTACAAAAATAAACAAACAAACAAACAAACAGACAGACAGACAGATAGATAGATAGATAGATAGAAATAAGTAAAATTAAAAAGGGGCAAGAAAGATAGAGCCAGTTGTTATATTGAAGCAGAGATCCAGGTTTTCCCTGTAATTATACATGGTGGATATCCCTTCTCTATTTGATATCATTGCATTTCTGAGAAAGCACAGACAATACCTAGTTTCATTAGTCTCTTGCTTATTCACACATGACTTTTATCAAATTATCCTAGATGTAACTATTTTCTTGTAAGTGTTGGTAATCAAACTCCCAAGAGAAAAGCCTTGGCCCATCTACCAACATTAGAGTCCAACCTTGCCTCCCTCAGCCCCACCTCTACCCCAAGGGGGTCCATCGACATAAAGGGCTCTGCCTGAACAGAAAGGAGCCCAAGAAGAAGAGTGTGGTACCCTGAGACCGGACTCAGAAGAGCCAAGGAAAGGAGAGATCAGCCAGGACAAGCTCCCCCAGCCTGACCCTGGGCCTACGTCTCCCCATCCAAGACATCAGGGATCCCATCTGTGTGCAGGGCAGAGTCAACTCTGATCTGGTAAGGAGTGCAGGGGCTTAGTGCCTTTGGGAGGACCAGGAAGCAGCTGATCGAGCAGGGCAGCAATCTCTCTGCATCGGGGCCACCATGCACCTTAGGACCTGTGGAGCCTGAAGGGGATGGAGGATTCTCTGCAGGGGGCTGCCTGGCTTTCCAGAGCAGCCAGAGGCACCAGAGCAGACAGAGGATCAGGTCAGATTCTCTGTGTTGATGAAGGAGAGTAACTGTCGGAACACTGCCATTTAGGTCTTAGGTCTCATTCCTTCCTGGAAGCTATTGAGGCCTGGAGATTTAGATAAATCTTAAAAAAAAAAAAAAGAAAAAAAAGAAAAAAAAGGAAAAAAAAAGGGAAAAAAAGAAAGAGAGAGAGAGAGAGAGAGAGAGAAAGAAAGAGAAAGAAAGAAAGAAAGAAAGAAAGAAAAAAGAAAGAAAGAAAGAAAAAGGGAAGGGGAGGAAGAAAAGAAAAAGGAAAGAATAGAAGAAAAAAAGCAAACAAAAAAACTATCTAAATTTGACCTTGTTTCTTTTTGAGATATCTATCGATCGATCGATCGATAGATATGATGGCATGCTCTTTCTGCCCACTCCTGTTGGCATGCTATTATGAGAGAAAATGAACATGCCATGATATCCTTTAAGAAATATAACTCCCAGTGACCTTTAGGAGTAGTGGCAGTGCAGAGGGGGTGTCTGAAATTGAGTTTGTGACATAACAAATATGCATGATCCTGAATTTCCTTTTTCTTTATTTTTCATTTATATTGTTTCTTTGATAGTAATATCTATTGATACAAAATACTGTGCTGCACACAAATATCAGATCACAGTTCAGAGCTTTTAGTACAAAATGGAGTGTTCCGCTTTGATAAGAAAAGAATTAAGGTAAATTCTGACAAGGCAGCATTTATGTTTGTCTTTACTTTAGCTAATATTGTGTAATATCGAGTCAACTAAATTTTCCTTGCCGCATTTCCCTCAAACTTCTTCTTTTCCTGGGTCGTTATTTTTTAATTCTGCTTCCATTCCTTCCCAGATTCTTCCTGGTTACGACTAGACAGTGCTGGGTGTTCCTCCATTTAACTGAAGGTTTCCGTTTGTGTCCGAATGTTGGTTATAGCCATCCACAGGAAGTATTTATTCTTCCTCCTGACTTTCTGCCCACCCTCCTCACCCCCACATAGTTCCCACCATTAAAGTCAGGATTTCTGTGTTTTCTACATATACAAAATATCAAAGTTTTATTTACTTGTAGCTGTTTGCTGTGCACATTCCTGGGGAGTAGAGGAAATGAACACCTGTATTTCTCTGCTCTCAGCTTTGTGTGTGCTAATATGTGGAGAAAAGCTCTCAGTTCATGAGTGGAAAGAGATGGTCATGCTATCCAAACAGCAGTCCCACACTTTTTCCCCACGCTCCTTAGTCAGTTTGGTTATCAAATAAAACAATTTTTTTTTTCTTCTGTAAAGCATTTACTCCTAGGGCTTTTACCTTCTCTAGTTACTTCGGCTTTCCCCCAAAGAAGAAATCTAAGCCCCAATTAGGTGAGCGGGTGGGGGGAGGAGCAGAGTTAGGTGCCTGAATCCCCAGAGGCTGCTCTCACAAAACGAACCACAAGATTCTCTCAACCAACTAATTTCTTCCCATTTAACTAATACAAGGCTGGGAGTGACCTTTGCAGGCCAGTGGGCAGGAGCTGAGAAACACTCCCCCAAATGAGAGAGGGTGTATATCTGTTTACTACACAGCATGCTGGCCTCAAGCTAATGACATTAATCCCCCTACTGTGTTTCATTAGGTGACAGACAGGGAGCCACACTTTGGGGGGAAACAACTGCTTCTCCCCATCAGCCAGCTGTGGAGAAGAGTGGCTCCAGGATCAGTGCTGCTCCCCTCATTTGCTTTTCTTTCTTTGTTATCCCTGACATGTTCACTGAACTACAGACTGCATATGTTTAAAAATAATTAAACGCGCTCCAAACAAATAGGCAATGTTTCCATGATCCCTGCAATGAATATTCTGGGTGTTTTGACAGATTTTTCTGCTCCTTGGATTCATCAAGCAGCCTTGCTCTTTGCTGTCACTCCTGACAACCTGGCAGATAAACCCCTAGGGCAGGCTCCTTGGCCCAAGTTCCTTCTGCTCTGATCTTGAGGCACAGAGAACTTCCAAGCTGAGGGAGGGTCCACAGGTCACTGGGAGGATCCACCTCAGGGTTCCCAGGGCATTGTGGTTTTTAAGTGGAGCCATTATATGAAACAAAAAACAAACGAACACACAAAAACCAAAATAAGTTAGGGGTTTTATTTTAAATGGTTTTGCTGTATTATGTTGAGAAAAGAGGCTAAAAAATAATCATATGAGGAAAGAGAAAGGGTACCATTGGGCATTAAGACCACAGCAACTCCATGTCAAATCTGGAATTGCCACACCCCTGCCCGCAATCTCCCATTTAAAATTTTAAATCTGTTAAAAGATGAAGAAGAAGAAAAAGGAGGAGGAGGTGACAAGATACAGCTTATAAAACCACATAAAATACAGCAAGAGAAAACAAATTAAAATATGTATAAATTTAACCAGAGACAGAATAAGAAGGTAAGAAAGAGATCTGGCAAGTCTGAGCACAAAAAAATATGTTGAAAATAGGAGAAGCCTAATTATTTTTCTTACTGGAACAAGGGTCTTCCTCATACAAAAGATATATTGTGACATAATCAACAATATCCTCAACAACATTCACTGAGTAACAGACTGATAGATGAATGCAGGTTTCTTTTGTGCTGGCTGGAAAATTACTGCTTGGCTATCGCCCATGGGAACATAGGCTGTCACCCATAGGAACATAACATTCTAACAATAAGCTTTCTGCTTCTGTACCCCTGCTTCACAACCCACCTGTGGGTTGACAGTTAGTAAAAAGAAGAAAAACAGCCTTTTCTGTTCAGACAGAATGAAGAATGGGGTTTAGGGCTTAAAAACCCTGTACCTCTACATTTCAAGGCTGCTTAATTTGGGATCTGCGTACCCCTGGCAGACCCCAGCTGGCTGAATAAAGAGTGTGTTTCCTATAACTCACTGATTTCTGATGGTCCGTGTGTCTTTCGGGGGCTGGAGGCTACAACACTTTATCTCTCAATATAGGCTTGTGGAATCTTGCAAAAGCATAACTATTCTAGAGGAATTCTGTGAAGTAAGGAATGTGTGGATGTGTATGTCCAAATTGTTGGAGAGAAATAATCAATACATGTTGTTCCTAAACGTAGCTCTCATGGTCTGGTTCAATCTAGGAATAGCTTTGAGAGAAAACATAGAAATGTTTAAATCCTTTAGGTAATACTCTAATTGTGATTTGAATCAATATCGACAGCAACTAATTCAGTAACATTAATTTATCCATTGGCTCCTATGATAGTGATTGGTGACTGACATCATCCTAATAAGCACATGAATCTCAAAGAACCTAAAAGAACCCGCAGGAAAGCAAAAGCTTCTCCTCAAGGAAGAATGTTCTAACTGCAAAATGAGTTATCAGATACTAACTTCTGCACCAGAAACTGGCAAACGACAGCCTGTGGTTCAGATGCATCCTACTCCCTGTTTTTGTATGGCCTGTGAACTATGACTTTGACATTTTTTCATATGGTGACAAAACTCAAAAGAACAGTATTTTGTGACATATGATGATTATCTGATATTCAATTGCAGTATCCATAAACAAGGTTTCATTGCAACCCAGCCCTGCTCATTCATTAACATATTGTGTGCTGCTGCTTTTCTTTACTACAACAGCAGAGCTGCAGCAGAGACTGCGTGGCCCATAAGAGCTAAACTATTTATTATCTGGCCCTTTAGAGAAAAAGTTTGCTGACCCCTGTCCTATACCATAAAAAATAAAGCATGACACCAATATCATTAACATTTTTTCTGATTACCAAAGTAAAACACATTCAAAATTTGACATGTTTTCTAGAGGGCTGATTGGTAATACGTGACAAATAACAAAAAGCATGCTTATCTTTTGACTTATAAAATTTACTTCTGAGGAATTTATCCAACAGTGGAAAGTGGGAAACAACATAGGCATCCAACAGTACAGAAAATGATTAAATGAATTATGGTATATAGTTAATTAATTACCCAGCAGTCATTAAAAAGATGATCAGGTTTATGTAACCAGGACACAAATCGGTGTAAGGGTTATTAGCCTACCTGAACTATCATTACCTTTTTAGGAAGAAAAGTTCTTCGTTTCTGGGGAAAAAATTCTGGCAGTCCTTTGTTTCTGAGCTTTCATTACTCCGACTAGGAAAAACTATGGAATTACATGGAGCCAAAAAAGGCTAAATTGACTTAAAATTTTGGGGCATGTTCTTGAAGAAAAGAAATGGAAAGGGAATGGAGCTAAAAATTTGGGGAGAGAAAGACTGGGATGGAGTGTGGTATTAGTTTCCTAGGACTTCTATAGCATAGTTCCACAAGCTAGGGGACTTAGAACAACAGAATTGTCTTGTCTCACAGATCTAAAGGCCAGAAGTCTGTAGTTAAGGTGTTCACAAGGCCATGTGTTACAGGACTTTGCTTGGCTTGTTGATGGTCGTTTTATTCCTGTGTCTATTCACATTGTCTTTCCTCTGTGCCTATATTTCTCCTTTTATAGGGACACTAGTCATATAGGATTAGGGCCAACCCCAATGGCCTCATTTTAACTTGATTACCTCTGTAAGACCCTATTTCCAAATAAGGTCACCTTCTAAGGTAGTGGGGGTTAGGATTTTAAAATATCTCTTTTGGGGATTAGGGGAGGGGGAGAGAGGCACAGTTCAACCCCTAACAAGCAGAGACAGTGAAAAAGTCAAAGCAGGCTGGGTTTTTGGAAGAGAAAGCTGAGATTTTTCTGGGAGCTACATAGCCAGCTTTAGTGAGGCAACAGGTTCAAGACAGTGTTCGATTGTTTTGCTGTGTGACATGCAAAGAATTGCACCTTTGTATTTATATTGTGTTTCTCCCCTCTTTTTCCTTATTTCACCTTTTTCTTTTGCTTCATTTTTTAAGAGAAAATACATGTTTGTGATATAAAATTGAAAAGGTCCAAAAGTAATATTATGAGAAAAGTTTCTCCCCCACCAGTGTCCCTAAGTCATTCTCTTATCCTCCGTAGGCAACTATTTGTTACTCATTTCTCATGTTTCCTTCCAGGAGTATTTTGTGCCCACACAGATATATGTTGCATATTTTCTGCTGTCAAACACAGTAGTTATCCACTACGTGCACTGTTTCACATTGCTTCTTTCACTTAAAGATATGTCCTGGCATTATTCTATTTTGGTTCATATGGAGTTGCCTTATTCATTTAAATAATTGCATTATTTGGTTGTTCTCTAATGTTTTTAACTAAGGCTTTATTAATTAATATATAGAATATTTCTATTTTTTTTCCTGCTTTGAACAATTCCACAAAGATGATTTTCTGTATATGTAGTTACTAATTATTCATAAGATTGTATATATGTACAGTATAATCCTATATCCAAAAGCATATGGATTTTAAATTTTAGTAAATATTGTGAATGCTCTGTTTAAAGTTTGCTCTGTATTACATTCCTACCTGCAACATATGAAGTGCCTGATTCCTTACACCTCCTTAAACACACTATGTTAATCAAACATTTAATTTTTACCAATCTGAAAGATGAAAAATGTTTTTATACCTTTCATTTGAATTTTTAAATTATGAATAGGCTTGAGTACTTTTTATATGTTTAAAAACTATTTGCATTTTCTTTTCCATACGGTGTCCGTTTATGTCCCTTATCTATTAGATTGTTGGCCTTTTTCTTATTTATTTGCAGTAGCTTTTACATTTTAAGAAAATTAGCTCTTTTCAGTTATAGGATTTGCAAATATTTCTCCCTGATTATTATTTGATTTTTGTCTTTGTTAGTGGTGTATTTTTTCCATAGAGAAATGTTTTAATTTTATGTAGTCAGACATCATTTTTTCATGACATAGATTTTGTGTATTCAGAAAGAGCTTTCCTGCTCAGCAATTAACAATTATATATTATACATTTTTAAGTTCTTTCATGTTTTAACTTTTACATGTTATTTTATAATCTGTGCAGATATTTTGGGTGTAAAATTAAATTGTTCTTTAATACTGTTTAAAACATATTGAGTCGGGCATGATACCACACTGAGACTGACTGAGGTAGTGCTGCTTACATGTGTATTTTTTTTTTTTATGAAAATATATTCACGATGGGATACAGAACAGATGTGAATATATCAGTTTACGTATTATGGTGTACAAAACATATAATTTTAATTTTTGATAGTCTCATTCCCATTTTGAGCCTCATTCCATAGTCCAACTTGGGCAAAGTTAGTCATTTGGGGTAAATTTAGTCAATTCAGAATTGTCTTTTCCTCTATTCACCTAAACTGCCCATATGGCTTTATAAGATGTTTTGGTAGCTA
Source organism: Eonycteris spelaea (assembly GCA_003508835.1). Classification (NCBI taxonomy): domain Eukaryota; kingdom Metazoa; phylum Chordata; class Mammalia; order Chiroptera; family Pteropodidae; genus Eonycteris; species Eonycteris spelaea. The sequence continues at coordinate 1,705,277 of PUFA01000185.1, read as the reverse complement.
TAACTGTGGTGTTAAGCTCAGTCTCTACTCTCTGTTTGTTCTTGTTCTGTGAGGTATAGCATATTTGTTTTAAGTCTGAAGAGCTTATTGTGTAGGTTGGACATGAAAATTTTTAGAAAAATGCTTGCTGAGCTAGTCATATTTACTTTTTTACCCCACCCTCCCAGTGTAGATAAAATATATGTTTTGGGGAGGCTATTGGACCAAGGAGTATTATAGAGAAGAGCAATGAAAAGAAAATCCCTAACTCTTCCCATCATCCACATAATTCATTCTCGGGAAAAGTGACAGAAACCCAAAATAGCTGGTAAATCTGAGAACAGAGGAAATCTGCGCCCTAGTCTCCTGCTAATTGCTCTGGAAGATGACAGAACTAGGTACTAAAGCTACTGTGGGACAGTCGAAGTGCTTAGATGGCTGCACGGTGCACCTAGGCCTAAAATTGTCCTCGTAAGTTCCTGGCGTCTTCAATTGGACGAGAAAGAAATGTTTTTGCTGGTGTTTGGTAGTGGGTGATGTTACACTAATAGTCATGGACCTGGAAGGGAATTAAAGTTATGATGAGGAAATATCACAGTGGTGTTGTTTGTTTGAATCTTACAGCCCTGGGACTAGAAAGGAACAGAGCAGCCCCAGAAAATACTATTTATTCTATGTGGTTTCATTGACATGAATTGCTTTGGATGCTATAAGGTCCACATGTTTATCATCTGGGCATGGGATCTTTGGTTATCTAAAGAAATTCAATGAAGCTTGGAGGGCAAAATATAATTTGGCTAACATCTCCTAGTTGTAAAGGTAAAAAGTCAAATAACAAAACATTTTTTACAGTGAATAAAAATGGATAACCAAATTATAAAACAACAAAATATTGAAAGTAATGTAATTACCCAGAGTGAAGTGATTATAGATGAATTTGATTTATTTCTTTAATTTATGTATTTATAAAATAATGTAATTTCTTATTTATTTTATAAAAATGAAAAAGCAATATATAATCATTATATCAATATATAATCATTTTAGAAAAATTTGAAAATACAAAAAAGCACAACAAAGAAAACAAAATTAGGCAGAACTCCAGACCTAAGATATCAAATTTGTCAATGTTTTGGGTTTAAGTTTTTACTTTTATGTTGGCAGACTTAGGTTTTATACAATTGGGATTATTTTGTATTTCCATCTTTGTAAACTTTTAAGCCTTAACATTATATTATTAATATTTTCTCATGACAATAAATATTCTCTACCACATGACTTTTGCAGTATTCTGTGAAATAGATGTACTATAATAAAATTAAAGTTTTTTTTTTTTTGGACATGTAGAGTTTCCAAATTTTTTAGTATTATACAAATAACTCTGAGATGAAAATATTTATAGGTAAATCTTTAAGTCCGTGATTACTTTTAAATTTTTTTTCCTAGAAGTGAAACTGTTGTGTTACAGTATAAATACATTAAACTAGTCTGGAAAATGTCTAATCAATTATAGTCAAGTATCCACTTTCACTATTCAAAAAAGTTCCAACAAACACCTATAATGTCTAGTTCCAACTTGTGTGACTTTCCTAGCGTGCCATCTAAGAAAACATAATTAAAAATTACTCCTGTATGTCTGAAGATGGTGATATACTATATAAGATTATTAACTAAAATGTAGTTAAATGTAAGAACCTCTAACAAAATGTTTGTTTTATTTTAGAAACATTGCTATGGAATGTTTTTTTTTTTTTCTTGCAGTAGCCTAGTTCATAAAATTAAAAAGTTAAAAAAAAAATACCAGAGTATACATGAGTGTGGTGATATAAAACATGGTTACCAACTCCTTAGTCCAAACGTTGGGAAGTGTGGTCTGTCTTTTCCACCCTCCTGCTTGGTAGACTTGTGACTGCTTCTGCCAATGAAGATAATGGAAGTGACACTAGGCAACTTTTGAGGTGAACCCAAACAAAGGCTGACTGGTTTGCAGCTATCACCTTGCTTGCTGGAACACTAGCCTGCCATGAAAGAGGTTCTTCCTGAGTAACCCACCATGCTGGAGAGCATACCCACAGGGACTGAACCTGCAGTCGCAGCTGGGCTTGGCCTTACAGCCGCACCCACATGGCACAGGAGGTTGAGGAAGCCATCTTGAAGATGAACCCTCCAGCCCCAGTTGTGATAGTCTTCAGGTATTTGAATTGCCCTCAGTTGAGGCCTCAGACATTATGAAGCAGATAAATCATCCTTGCAGTGCTCTAAATTCCTGATATTCAGAATAGTTCACTGAAGCGGTTTTTATTTATGCCACTAGGATTTGAAGGTTGGTTTGATTTTTTTTATGCAGCTTTAGATAATAGCAACAGTGGCGTGTGTGTGCTCTTGTGTGTGTGTGCATGTGTGTGTTTGTATTCTGTACATAGACAGATTGTACATTCAACTCATTCAAAATGGCTTCAAATAATTTAGGTACAACTTAAAGGATGTGAAGGCAGAACATATTCATGTTTTATCTCAGTAGAAATTATCTGATTCAATGAGAGACAGTTAACATGAAGTCATACTTTAATACTAATGTTGTAATACAGATGCTGTACAGAGGAATAAATAGTCAAAAATGTAACCCAATCTCTGAAATCTAGTTCAAATTGTCTCCTATTTGTGGACTCAAAGGGCAGGGAAAGGTCAATAAGACCTGTGAAGAATCTTCATTATGCCTAATCTAAGAATCAGAAGAAAGCAAAAAGCACAATAGTCACCAAGAGCAAAGATGCTTTCCTGAAGTCACTTGGTCCTTGTGTAGTAAGTATCACGTAGAAAAGTTCAGAATTGCAACTGTAAGGAAAGAAAGAGACATAATGTCATAGAGCTAATGTATCTATAATTTGGGCAAATGATATGTTGTCCTTAACTAGCTAAGACCGGGCCTGAGTCCAGCAAAGAAAGTGAAATGATCACCTCTGCCTGTTCCGTATTATACAGTCCAAAAGAGGTAATAAAGAAAAGGATGTGGTGGTGGTGGTGGGAGGGGTACCATGAAATTTTTATTGCATACCATGTGGATCACTTTTTTCCTGGACTTACATATTATTTTCTGTACCACCAAATTCTGTTTATATGTAAAATTTTGAGAAAATGTTCATTTTTGTTTTTGTTTTTTTATTACAGCATTTGCAAATAATATCCTACAAGAAAGTAGTTTGCTCAGTGCCCAGTGGCCTATATGCTGTCCCATCCGATTGGTCACCAATCCTTTTATTGAGATTCCTGTAGATTGAGTAAAAAAAAACCAAAAAAAAAAAACAAAAAAAAACCTTGTAACCATGGCATCAGGATAAGAAATGAAAACCAAGACTGTTCTAGGCAAACCAGGACACTCCCTTTCAAGATGACTGACTTTAGTGAGGGACATTTAGAATAAATGAAAATTAAGTTCAAAGGGTAAGACCACATATGCAGACAGATAAAGCATGCCATGACTTAGAAGACTAAGTATTAAGATATAATTATATTCAACTTGCCAGGGAGCCAGGTTAGGACCATAAGAGAAAATGCCAGTCACATTATTTGGGATGTTAATAGCCTCTCCATTTATTAACCTGTGCCCACTGACAACTTTCTGATTTGAGGGAAGGGCCATAGGGAAAGGACAAAGATCCATGACCCTCCTTTGCCTTCAATACCCTAAGAGCATGTTTATTGCATTTTTTTTATTAGATACAGATCTCAAGATCAGGCATAGGTGGTGGAGTAGAGAGAGCAAAAACTTTGGAGTCAAATAATTATGATGCTAACCTCACAAAGGAGTTATGAAAATAAATGAGATTACTATAAAGGAAGTGACTTTCAAATTTGCTGGCACATAGAGTGATGTTACTTCCTACCAAGTGCTTAATATTCTAGTGCATTCTAGACTTATTCATATTTTTTTTAGTAAATATTGAATATCTTAAATGTGCCAGATTTTGCTGTAAGGATTAATATACATATAAACAAAATAGATAAATAGCCTTGCCCTCAGGGAGTTTACAATCTGGATTTTGACAAAAGTCTAAAATCTGAAAATAATTTGAGTCAAATTACATATGAATTCTAGGGCGAAAAGAGGGTTTATCATACTTCCTTCTAACTATCCAGGTCAGCTTATTCTGGGGAGCGTGGAGGTTAAACACACACCTGGCATTTATTAGTTGAACTGTTCTTTCTTTTTTATTATTAAGTTTGTTGGGTAACATTGGTTAATAACATTATATAATTTTCAAGTGTCTAAGATTATAATTGCACAACTGTGTACTCTATGGCCTGTTTACTACTCTAAGTCTAGTTTCCTTCCATTATCATGTATTTGACCCCCTTTAACCATCTTGCACTCTCCCCCCATTTTTTTGCCTCTGGTAACCACCATTCTGTTATCCATACCCATGAATTTTTGCTTGTTGCTTCTTGTTTTACATTCCGCATGTGAATGAAACAGTATGGTTTTCATCCTTTTCTAACTTATTTCACTTAGCATAGTACTCTCGAGATCCATCCATGTTGTTACAAATGGTAGTATTTCATATTTGTTTATGGCTGAATAGTATTCCATTGGATACATATACTACATCTTTATCCAATCACGTGTCTGCGGACGTTTAGGGTGTTTCCATATCTTGGCTATTGTGAATAATGCTGCAGTGAACATAAGGGTATATATATATATATCTTTACAAATATGTGTTTTTGTATTTTTTGGCTTTCTATCTTAATAAAACTGAATAGAAAATACCTCCTACATAAGCTTATTTGGGATATTTTTGACAGCTAGCTTGTTTATGTACAAGTATGTATACATCTGTTCAAGGCAATTGAGCTAATAAAATTTATTGACATTATTAAGATTGAGTGTGAGCCAAACAGTAAGAAAGAAAATAAGAACATAGATCCCTTATTTCTGGGTCACTATTATCTAAACACATATAGAACAGGCAGTATACTAGATTCTATGAATACAAAGAATGTGTCCTGTTGTGTCGGGAAAAATAAGTGTCCAAAAAATACATACACTAAACATGCTATTACAGAGATAAATATAGGAAACCAGGAGCGTACGCATTCCTTTTTCCCTGGAGCAGTGTGGTGGAGAACATGGGTCAGGGAGAGTAGGAAGACTTTGGAGAGTAAACAGTGTTCTTTTCCTGGGTCTTGATCCATGGAGAAGTCTGTCAGCTTGACAGAGGGTGGACTGCTGAGAAGTTTCCAGGCTGAAGCAGCAGCATGAGCAAAGCACGAAAGTATTAATTTAAACCTCACAATGTCCCTGTGAGGCCAATTTAATTATCTCCATTATGTAAAAGAAAAACAGAGACTCGGAGAGAGTTTTCCAGTTATATTGCTAAAAGAGGAAGCACCAGGTTTTTAATCCACTTCAGCTGACCCCAAAGCGTAGTTTTTCTTCACTATATTAAGCTACATCCCTATTCAGAGCATGAGGACAAAGGTAAACCCACACATATTATTTGCTTTTGTACCGTTCAATACTGATTCATTATTTAATCTGACATGATAGGAAACTCCTGGCTTAAGACTTCAGATACAGGTTGAACAATCACTGGATACGTGGTGTTGTGTAAATGGTTTGTGCATGAAATCTCAGATGTTGCGACTCAAACACAGGATGGAAGGTGGGGTGGTGGGGGACCCAGAGTGAACTGCAAGCACGCCCGCCGTATCCGTGCCCCGGGGCTGCTGCTCCCCAGCACATGCCAGTTGTTGCCATGTAGTATGGTAGGCCAGGGTGGCCAGACTTCCTGACTTGTAGAGAGAAATCAGAAATATAGGTTTTAGTTGGCATCTCTCCATTATTAACTTTTGGGAATTAATTAATTTTTTTTTTTTTGAAGAAACACGCTAGAGACCAAAAAAAAAAAAAGTTTCTGAAACACATGATTGTGGGGTGATCGTTGAGAATATCTGGTTATTTAAATTGCATTAGCATTTACGATTTTATGATAAGGGGTCAGGGCTTGGAGCGAGCTTGGGGTCAGTGTTGGCGTCCAGTAAACACCTGTTCACTAGAATTTAATGGGCCTTCTGAGAGTCTGGAAACTTTCTGTTCTTGTTCTGTGTTGGATTAAAGCATCTATCGTGGCACTTAAAAGAGGGACCCATGCTTCCTGATTAGTCTCTTAGGGTTCTTTTCGTCTCCCAGTCTTTGTGGTGGATCCTTGGTCATTCACTTTTCACATAAACTCAGGTGACAAATAAGAGGCTTTTTTTAAGATAAAGTTTTGCTGTGATCCTTGCCAAGTAGCAGAAGCATGGGATTTGGTTGTAGCTACCTTTGTGATATGTCTGTTTCCTGCTGGCTCCAGTTCTAACTGAAAAAAAAAAAAAAGCCATGGTGGAGATATGTCCTAAAAATTGTGGAGACAGTGGGCAAAGAACAATATATTCCATTTGGAAAGTTGAGGATGGTTTCATAATGGAGAGACATATGGACTTGGCTTAGGGTCAGAGTAATTGTTCTCCAGAAATATTAGTCTAAGCCATGTAGACTCAGTGTGTCAGGGTGGTGAGTGGTCAATATGGACCAAGCAGTGGTCTTATCTTGGGATGTGCAACAGACTCAACAGCCATCCCACTCCAAATATCCATGGTACTGCATGGCTACATTTAATACGCTCTATTTTCCAGAACAATTTTAGGTTTACAGAAAAATTAAACAGATAGTACAGAATTTCCATACACTTCATCACCCCTGAACATTATATACTTAAAAAATACTCCATAGGCAATTTTGATACGCAGCCTGGATTTAATATTCTTGGCTAAAATCTAGAAGGTGGTAGCAATATGTTTTAGAGATGGAGGGTGCTGAGTGCGGGAGGAAGAGGATGAGCAACATGAATGAGGAGACAGGCAAGGTCGAGGTCAGATAGCCATGTGCCCTGTTAGGACCTACCAAGGTGATTGGACATAAACCTGAAGTGAGGTATTCTGAATTACATTTTAGAAAAAAAGGCTGGCAGAAGTGTGGAGAATGGCTACAGATTAATTGGAAGAAGGCAGGCCATAAAAATGAGTTGAAATAATGATGAAAAAGCTCAGGCAAGAGATGATTAAGTTAAAAAGCTGGAACTGGAAGACAGTGTTTGGCTCCTATGACAGAATAGGAGAGAACCATGGGGATGCTGGGAAAGGGCAGGTACTAGCTGACAGGATGGATAGTATAAAGAGAGGGAGAGGGAGAAAGAGAGAGTGCCTACTTCTCACAAAACTGGGAAACTCCAAAGACTTACATTTTCTCTCCATGTCTCTCAACCTCTCCCTCCAGCTGATGGTATTCTTGCCTCCCTTCATTTTTACTTCAGTCTCCTCTCTTCTCTGGCCAGCTTCCTCATTAATCCAGCCTCATTATCCAGAATGACTGTCCTAACACTAATTCTGTAAGACCTGTCTGTTCCAATGACCTCTCCAATAGACCTCTCCAATGCTGGTTGTTACATTTCCACAGGGGAGCTACTAGATTAGTTCATGTCATCCTTTTCCTCTAGGCCAGCCTCAGCCCAACCAGACAATGGCTTGGCTCTCCTTGGGTGAGATGTCCTCTCCTAGTGAATTCATTTCTAGCCAGTTAGGAGTAGGAAGATAGTCAGGTGATGCAGAGCATGAATGCTTTGACAGAAGAACTGGGAAAGCAGGTACCATCAATATGTCTAGTAAAATGGACAGCATAAAGTGATTGATTAAGTGGGAGGGAAAGGTACTAAATGGCAAATATGTGTCATGAGAGAGAAGGAAGTAATCACTAGGGAGGTTCAGAGAACAGAAGGATTGATTCTAGTTGGACTGACCTTCCTTAAAAGCATTTCAATGAGCAGCAACTTATGCGGAGGGCAGTATTCATTTTCTATTACTACCGTCATGAATTACCACAAATTTAGTAGCTTAAAATGCCAAAAATATATTTTCTAATAGTTCTGAATGTCAGGAGTCCCACAAGAGTCTCACAGGCTAAGACCAACGTGTCAACAGGGCTGCATTTCTTTCTGGAATCTCTAGGGAAGAATCAGCTTCCTCGCCCGTTCCAGCTTCTGGAGGCTGACCATTTTCTTGACCTCTTCTTCTGTCTTCAGTGCAGCAATAGTGTGCATGAAGTTCTTAATGGCATCACATCACTGTGACCTCCTCTTCTGTCTCTCTTCCACATTTAAGGGCTCCTATGGTTATGTTGAGTCTGCCTGGATAATCTAGCATTAGTCTTCCTATTATTTTAAGGTCAGCTGATTAGCGATTTTAACACTATCTGCTACCTTAACCCCCTTTGTCATAAACAGGTTCTGGGGATTAGGATGTGGACTTCACGGGGGTGAAAGGAGACTATTATGCTTTCTGCCATGGAATTTCAGATGAGCATGAGCACAATAGAGAAACAGGAGCGTGAAGGCTCTTCAGAGAAGTACGCGTGGTCTGATTAAGCTGGAGTTTAGCATTTATGAAGAGAAATATTAGGTGACAGAGATAGAAGTAGTCTTAAATAATGTTGTTGTCAATCTTTTTCATTTTAGCCATTATATTAGTTGTGTAGCTGTTTTAATTTGCATTTCCCTGATGACTTATAAGTCTGAACAGTTTTTATGTGCTAATTGGCCATTTGTGAATTTGTGTGTGTATGTTGGGGTTGTATTTTGAGGGCTATATGTTTGGAGGGTATTTGACATTAAGCTTTAGAAGATGGAATGTGCTTTGTAAGTATAAGTTATGGAGAGCCACTAACGGTTTTAGAGTAAAGGAATAAGGTAATAGATAATACTTTAGGAAGTTAAGTGTGATATATCAAATATATAAATTTATAAATGTGTATATATAATTATGTGTATGTGTGTAGAAATAGTCCATGTCAGAAAAAATTAGAATGTGAACTAGAGATGTGGCTATGAAGACTCCCCATAAAATAGAGAAATAACTATATGGGGAAGCCATAGATTAGTTCCCCTACATGGGTTTATTCCAGACATTATAAAAGTTTCTTTAAAAGGTACTCTAGGTGATAGCTTAAGCTGTGGTTTCATATTTGGAAGTGATTGTCTGATCACGCACACAATCATGGCGCCTTGGTGGGGAGGTACGGTGAGGATGAACTCAATCCAATGCTCTTAGACTTGGGTGAGTGGTTACACTGGGTGGGATCTATGTGAGACTATCAAAATTAAGAAAGAGGAGTTAAGCCATAAAGCTGTGTTGAAATAATTTTAGAACAAAAGGGGCTAGAGTGGCCCTTGAGAAGCCTGGCAAGGAGCCAAATGGCTGTCAGAGAACAAAAGAAGAGCAGGAAGCAGTGAGCAATATGAGGGAAGATGGTTTGGATAATTCTGGGACCAGTGTGAATGCCTGTGGCTGCTTTGTCATGTGCCCTCACTTCACGTTTTCCTAGGGCCTTACATGAACGAGAATGGTGGGGTGTGATATAGATCAGCTGGCAATATGTGGAAGTTTTCTCAGTTCATGTTCAGACTGAGCAACTGTGTTGACTCTGTGCAGCACGTAGATTCCATTGTATTGATACTTTTCAGATAAAGCAGTAGCTATTGATCTCTAAAGGAAGAGTGTGTTTTTTATTTTATTCTTTAATTTTTATTTTTTACTTAGAATTGACATTCAATATTATTTTATATTAGTTTCAGGAGTACGACAACATGTTCAGACATTTATATAATTTACAAAGTGAAAAAATACTAAGGAAGAGTTTGAGCCTGTACTTCCCTGCTATGGGGTCAGAAAACTCTTTTCACTGACACCTGATATTTGTAGGGAGGAATGTAATCATTTAGTCCCGGCTTCCTTCCTGGAGAGCACTGTCACATTTTTTCTGCAGAGAAACCTTTACACAGCTGAGATTGAGGACCTTGCCCAGGGTCACACTGTGCGACAAGGTTAGAGTAGGGTTAGCATTTACCGCGTGTGCCCACTCTCGGTTTGGTTCACCGGTTCACTCTGCTTGTAATCGTGGCAGCTCATGGAAATAAAATCAAGAAAATATGATGCCAGACAGTAGCCAGAGAATTCAGAGGTGAGTAATAATCTGTTCTCAGTAGCATCATGTAATAGAGAGGTGGGCCTCCCTGTCTTTTGGACCAAGGACTGTAACTCATAAACCACTTTAGGCATATAATCTCCACCAGCTTTCATTTCCTTATTTTTAAATTTGTGAGGTGTGTGTGCCAAAGGTTCCCCACATACCATGTCTGTTGTAAGGAAATGGGCAATCTCACACCCTGTTTGAGTGTGAAAAGTGGTACAACCTTTCTTGAGGGTAATTTGGCAGTATTGTTTACAAGACTTTAAAATGAAATCTGACCCCAGAATTGCACTTTAGGAACAGCCTATATAAGTAATTCAGATGCGCATAAAGTTTTATGTACAAAGATGTGTGTCCAAGCATCATTTTTAATAGCAGAATTGAGAGACAACCTAAATGTTCAACTATAATTGTTTCAATAAGATATGGTTAAAATTGCAGAATAGGAGACTATGTAGCCATTAAAAGTGATGATGCATAACAGGGGTTGGCAAACTATAGCTCATGGGCCAAATTAGTCTGCTGCCTATCATTTGTAAATAAAGTTTGATGGGAGCACAGCCACACCCATTCATTTACATGTTGTCGATAGTATTTTTTTGAGCTCTAGTGGCAGAATTGAGTAGTTGAGACAGAGACTATATGACTATAGTTTATGTCTCTAACTATCCTTTTAATGTTTAGTCAAGTTCTTTCCTTGACCCTGGAGTGCCATAATATTTTTGGTCACTATTAGGACAAAATCTTGCAGTGAATATGGGTTGCAATACACATTGCTTACTCAAAAACAATAAGACCCAATCAAATATAATAATCAATGCTTGCATCTTAAACATAAGAATTCTCCATCCCTTATTCAACTAGACAGCTAGAAACTATAGTAGAGCTGTCTATAACCAGCGCTGGTAGGTGTAGACTTTCTTTCCTCTCTCCCCACTTTTGACTTCCACCCTTTTTTCTCTATCATCTTAACCCTGAGGAGAGTGAAAAAAGGTACAGGGACAGAAACATTCTTGCTTGAGGTGCTTTTATAAGATGGCCTCACCATCTCTGGGAGCTTTAACCTCACATCGTTGGCCGCTGTGTATTTTGTTTCTTTCCAGATCTATGAGGGTCCCATGCCTTTTCTAAGTTTTCCTCTTGGGGGGAATTTTACATGTTTCATGCTTGCCTTACTGCCCTGAGTGTCTCACAGTAAATATTCGTGCATATTTCATCTAGACACACTCTGGCCATGCAGCTGACCCCAATGTGGCAACGATTCTTTTTGCTTCACTAACTGAACAGCTGGATGACTCATCTCTGCCTTTTAGATTTTCCACATAAATGTCAGATTTTGGTACACTTCACTCTCCAAACTCCTGTATAAGTACAGCAAAGCCTGAAAGTTCTTTGAAAACCGTTTTCACTTACATAAGGTGAGAGGCAGCATCTCCTCTGCTTTGTGAAAGACAGTGTATGGTGAGAAAGACAATGTAGCCCACTGAAAACAGATCCTCCTTGAAAAATCTCCAGCTGCCCAGTCTTTGTGAGTGAACAGTCATCCAAACAGGTCTGGCCTCTGGTTCTCTCTGACTGATAGTTTAATGGGTGATTTTTGTTTTCTCTTATCTGTACTTTTTAAATCAACATACATTACATATGCGATAACAAAAAGTACTTAAAAGATTCTGTTTCAGTTTCAATGTATCCTGCTCTTTGAGTGACCATCTATTGTTCTCAGTTTTCACATTTATAAAACAGACTAAAAAGCATGGCATCAGGAACCTTGTAAAATAGCTATTTGGCTTATGTAGCTTAAAAGTTATCTAAGACCTACTGAATGAAGATTTCATTTAGAAACGTAGGGTCTGTTATTTTCTAAATTTCTTAGAGCCCAGGATTTTTTTTTTTTTCCTGGTGAGTGAGAAGTCAGCCTTGACTCAGAAAAGCTCATGTTCCTCTAACTTAGTTTCTGCTTGTTTCAAAGTAAAGCTAATTACCTGAACAACACCTTTAAAAAAGCTGACACAGAAACTGGACAAAGTCTGTGTCTCAGTGCTCTGAGGAGAGCAGTAAGTAAGGTGCTCTGCACAGCTCAATAATTTGCGCCACAGGAAAGCCATACTTCCAAGGGCAGGCAATATGTCTGCAGTATCCTCCTGGAGGAAGGAGGGCCAGGAGCTCATCTTTATGGCTTGAGGCTTGAAAGCTGCTTAACTGGGCGGAACGCCACCTCCTTGCCATCAAAGCTGTCCACCTGGCAGTGAATCTCAATGAGACAGCTGACTGGCTCAGCAGACAAGTTGCCTTGCCAAGGGGATGAGAACTTAACCAGAAGGTCTTTCAGGAAATCTGTTTAGGATGTGGGGGACGCAGAGGAAGAGAAGGAGCAATTCATCCCCTGAGTGAGGCAAATGAGAAGGAATAGCTGTTTCTTCATTATAGAACTGTGTTTGAGCTATTCTATGTCCTTAACTAAAATAGCCCTAAATTCTAGGATTCTGATTTTAGATTCCGATATTAACATCACACATTGAGAGTCCTTTGTGAATAGCACATGGAAGTTGATTCGATTCAAAGAATGAAGCTAAGAAAAGACCTTAAATTTTTTCATTTGAAAATAACCAATACCAGAGAGGACATGAACCTATGTTTTTAAAATGTGTAATTGAAAAATGTCATGATTGTTACTTTTCACCAGAGGTTCAGAATTGTAACCTTAAGAATTATAACTCCTACCTTACCTAGTACTTGGCTATAAGCCAGGATGTTCTCATCTAACACCCTTCAAAACTTATAGGTGAGGCTTTTTAGCTTTACTTTGCAGGCAGGAAAAACAAAATCCAGAGAGGTTTTGTAAATTACTATGGACATATAATGAGTAAGTGACAGAACATAGATTTCATCCTCAATTTCTTCTACTCCAAAGTCCAGAATCTTATCTACCAGGCTGATTATGCCAAATTTGCTATAAAAGATGATGTGTTGTTGTTGTTGTTGTTGTTGTTGTTTTATCACATAATGAATAACAAGAGCTGCAGAGATAGGACTGTGAACAAGGATGTGGGATATGAGGATTTTCCACAAAACTACCTCCTGATTCCATGCCCTCACCCTCTTGCATTACATGGTAAAGTGTACATAGCTGGTCTTTTAAAATGATGCCTTTGATTCTCTTGGAATTAGGTGAGATAAAATTAAAGAAATCTAATAAAATAATATGGAAGAGAATGAAAGTATTGGATGGAGTCTCTAAAAGCAAAGCTTACTTAAGCTAAATGGATATTTGGAAGCAGTATTTGGATACAGCTTAATGGATCAAAGCACAGGCTGAGTTTGACTCTCAGCCACTATTTCTGGCTGTGTGATGTTGTTGAGGCAAATCATAAAACCTAAGTCTCAGTTTTCTCATATATAAATAGGGGCAATGGAACTTACCTCATAGGTGTGTTGTAGAAAATGTATGAGATATTCCATACACAGTACTAAACATAATACCTTGCCCATGGTGAATATTCAGAGGGCTAGTCGGCTATTAACTCGCCTTATTGATCTGGTGTGCTGCTCTATTCTTTAAATTGAAAAAGTATATACCTTCTTCATAGGTTGTTTCTTTTTACTCTTTTTTTGTGGTTTCAAGCTTATAAGTCATCTTCAAGAAAGAAATGACTTCTTCATTCTCTTCATCATTGTGGAATGAATAGAAAAGAATTGGCCCCTTTCTCTCTCAACTCTGGTTCAAGTATCCATCTGGGTGCTCCCGTAGCACCTTGTTCTGAATGCTGTTGTAGTACTGACTACACTGTGCTTTAAAGGCCTATTTACTCATCTCTTATTCCCTTGAAGGCAGGAGCTTTATTGTATCCCTGTATCCCCAGCACCTATCACAGTGTTTGAAACAGAGTCTATAGAACAGATATCTACTGGGAGAGTGAATTAGAATCTATGAGGTGATACATGTGAAAATAAGGTATTAAGAATGTTGTTACAGTCTTTGGGTATTATCGTAAAATACAGTAATGACTCTGACATACAACTATTTTCACTAACTCTTTTTATCTAATAATATAATAAAGAAAAAGCTATTTAATCCTTTGCAAAATGAAATGCTAAATGACATCACACCAGGGCTTCACTAAATGGACAGTTTCATCTAAAAAAAATTTTTTCCTACCAAACAAAGTGGATGTCAGTTTTAAAATAGAAAACTGGGTGCGCAGTCATCATTATGCCACCTATAGAAGTTATTTCCACTGACCTCCATGTGGCTCACCAGAATGTCTATGCTGATTTCACTGGGGACGAGCTGCAATAACAGTAGTAAATATTTTTTTCGTGATGATGACATTGAACACACTTGAATTCTCAGGATGCTGAAAATTGGAGGACAACTTTACTGTGGATTCTTTTGCAGTTTTCAGCATAGATCTCTCTGTGTTGCTAGGGCCCTACAAAGCCTCTCATAGGCTGCAGATGGGTGCTCTGAAATGAGAGAAGGGCAGCAAAATGAGCCAAGGCTTTGTGTCTGCTCATTACAGGCGCAACAGTTATGCAAACTAAGAACCCAACATTTTACTAAACTGTTGCCAAAAATCTTGTCCCACACTAAAACAAATGTTTGACTCTGCAGAGAGCCTATGTAGAATAAAATCAATATGCTGTTGTTGGAATACATGTCTTTTGATGAAATTGGTGCTTAAAAATGTCTTGGGTATTTATTTTGAATAAGCCTTATCTAATAGCGAATTGGATATGCATTTTCTGTCAGAGATGGAATTGTTGAAATGTCCTTGTTTTCTCTCTTCAAAAATTCTGTTGGAAGGGATATGAAGAGAGCAGGAACGAGCAGTTTTGTTCTAGGCATTTTCCTTACAAGTGAGGTGATTATTTCGTATGCCTGTTTATAGATGAGAAAACTGAAGCTATGAGTAGTTCAAGGATTTCTGCAAAAGGTGAAGCAAGTGTTTGAACTCAGGACTGTATGACATCCAAGCCACACTCCATCTACCATATCAGGTTACCTCTCAGGGAAAGTGAGCATAGCCCGTGGTCTGGTTAAGCCACTTTGATATCTAATTTCCTCATTCTGTTTACATGAGGTTTTAAAAACATAAGCCATTTCGTTGTGGGGAGAGGGAGTGGAGAGTTGTCAAATATTCACTTGGTCTTATGAGTAAGGTATTTCTCACAGCTTTGTAAGTCCTTTTGTTCCAGGAAGTAATAAATGAACAAAAAAAAATAGTCTTTAAGATTCCAGGTTAGTTTCACACTCCTTAGTCCCAGAGAGGGTAAAGAAGAAGGAGATGGTTCTCAGTCATTGTATCTAAAATCACCAGAATATTCCTGCAAGGCTACAGAGATATTTTGACATTGATCTTTTGATTTTTGTTTTCAGCATTAGGTGTCAGTTCCATTTATCCCTATTTTTTCCCTTCCCTCATGATTAATCAGCTAACGCCCTGTCCTTTTAAAGCTTACCAAGTACTTTGTTTGTAATATCTCATAAATGGGAAGCTTATTTTTTTGCCTCCTCTAATAATCATTTGCCTGGCACAGATGAGTTCAGAACACAATTATATAATGGAAGTTTAATATTACAATCTCACTAATTTGTTTCCACTTATTATTCTGTCAAAGTCTACTTACCAAATTAGGACACAAATAATACAGCCATAAAAGCACATCTGGAAAGCAAATTTTAAGAACATTTCATCCCACTGGAGTGGGGATCTGGAGAATAGTCACATACACTAGAAAGAAAGAGCAGGTGTTGGGTGGTGAATAGAGGGTGAAAGGAGCCAAACTTAATTGGAATAAGGAAGTCTCACTGGGCCTATGAGAGCTGGGGACTTGGAGGTCCAGGCAGGTGAGTCAGGGATGTTTAATATAAGTAAAGTTGTAGGTAAAGTGTGTTTAATATATTTATATTTAAATTTTAAACCCTTAATTTATTAGGCATTTATATTTGTTTACAGGTGATATAGAGATTCAACTTTATTTTTTTTTTTCCTGGAAGGAGTGCCTTTTCTTCAAGCCAGTGATCAAATACTGAGTCTTCTACTCACCAAATTGATAAGGCCACTTTATGATATAATATAATACATGCTTAAATTAGCTTCTTGCCTCTCTCTTGCCTCTCATTGATTAACCTGTTTATTCCTGGGCCAGAATCTTGCTCTTTTAATCACATTAGCTACTTTGTTTATATAAAATGATAATTATTGCATGTATGTTATATTTCTGGCATTGTGTGGGCTCTGGGAAACAACACAGAAAGCCTTCATTCTGGAATCTTCTTACATTCTAAAAAGTTTTAATTTCTGGTCTAGAAAGATTTCCCTCTCTAATTATTCCAATTTTTCATAAATTTCTTGGCAATTATCATACATTTATTTTCCAAATGAACCTTTAAATCATTTTGTCTAGTTCTGAGAAAAATATCCTAATGGACCTTTCATTGGAATTCATTAAATTTGTATATCAATATGAAAGGAAATAACTTTATTGTAAAGTATATTTTGGATACTATGAATATGTCCTTCAATGTATTCACTTTCTATCCATTTACATTATCAGTGAGCTTTTTTCAGTCTTTTGAGTTACTGGGTACACAATCATATCATATGCATATAATACTTTTGTCTCTTTCTTTCCACTCTTAATATAGTATTTTATTATTTGATTATCTTAGAACCCCTGAAACGATGTTGTTTAAATTGTGATCACAGTTTTCTTTTTTTAATATTATGTTTGCTGCTGGTGTTAAATAAACAGCATTATAAAGCAGTTCTATTATATACATATTTTTTAAATTGAAGTTTTTCTAAATTAGAAATGGCAGATTTTTAAAGAGATGTTTCTTAACATTAATGTATTTATATTATGTTTTTTATTTATTCTATCCATTTGAGGAGTTAGCTTGCTGTATTTTCTAAAGTTGAACTATCCCTGAATTCCTGCAATGTACTCTGGTCATGGGATGCTGTTCTAATATGCACCTGGATTTAATTTGATGTTTTTACATACGACTTAATTACTATATTGCATTCATATTTGTACATGATTTTTTATAGTTTTCTTTTTATTCTATGTTCATAAGGCCTGGGAAGTATGGTTATGCTCACTTAGTAAATTGAATTGGGAAGCTTTCCATCTTTTGCTATGGTCAGAAATATTTTGAATATCTTAAGGATTATCTGTTCACTGAAAGTTAGATAGATTTCAGCTGTAAAACCATCTGGGCCTGGCACATATTTTACTGACTAGATAACTTTTGAAGAGGGCTTGTGGTACAGTGGGAAGGGGACTGTCTTTGTAATCAGACAATATTTGAATCCTTGCACAAACCATTGCTGACTGTATACCTTGGATGAATAACTTCTTTTCTGCGAGGTAGTGATCGATCTATCTATCTATCTATCTATCTATCTATCTATCTATCTATCTATCTATCTATCTTGGAGGAAAGAGTACTTCCTAAAGACATTTATTAAATGGGAAAGTGAATTAAGGAGCTGAGTAGTGTCTCACAAGTAAGTACTCAATAAATAGCGATTTCTCTCATTCCTTTAAGTCATTCTCATTGTAATCATTCCTGTCTGGCTGTATGCATTCTTAGAATCTGCCTCAGCAATAAACATTTATCTATGAACAGCTGAGTTAAACTTATTAAACTCTCCACAACGTCCCTGCACACTTAGGTGGACCCAGCAGTTATTGACTCTGCTGGAAGACTGCTGCATAGGTGCTCTTTTCATGACATTACTTTTTCTAATTTTTATCAAAGTTTTTATCTGATGAGGAGTCATCTGTTTCCACGTTTTCAGCTCAGTTTTTTTTTTTTGTTTTTGTTTTTTGTTTTTTCCCCAGGTATCCAAAGAAAAGCTTTGAATAGCATAAACATGCTTTGGGATTTTTGCTCTGTAAGAGCTGGGCTAATCACAAAGCCAATTTTATTGTTCAAAACATTTATTTAGTGCTGTAGTAATTTCTTTCAGGAGCAAATGATAGCTCCATTCATTCATAGCTAACATTTACTCCTCAACTATTCCAATGCAAGGAGTTTCGTTTTTTTTTTTTTTCTTCCAACGTAAAGTATCATATAAAATACATGGGTGTTTACATGAACAGTTTCTCAATGAATTCAAAGGCAAAGGTGATTCATATTTTGAAATTCCAACATAAAAGAGAAATCTATTCATGTTGTACCTTTACGATGCTAAGATAACTGCCTGAACAGTTAAAATGAAAAAGACCAAAGTAGATCCCATCTGAATAGATGAAAAATATACACAAATACACACACTAATAGAGGCATCGCAAATTTTTTTAAAGAAAAATTCATTAGAGACTGTTAACTCGATATTTAGGAAAAAGAACTTAGGATTTGTGGGATAAGTGAGGAAATTGATTTACATTTCATTTTATGTTATTATGACAATTTTATCATGAATGTTAAAAATTAATTTATGTTAGTAAATATATGTTTTATTATATGACAGTACGGTCTTTCCCCACCCCACTAAGTTGATTGTTATTTACATTTATATCATTTACATCATTTGAATTATAGTGTCGAAGGCTTAAATCTAGTCACAGTCCTCATTTGTTTGAACTTCCCTGTTCCCTCATTTGGTTACCTAGTCTATCTCAGCTCCATTTGTTCTTCATCTTACATTAGACCCTCCAAGGAAAATTTACTACAAATCTGGCCCAGAAAACATTTCTGGAACTTAAGCTTTGTTTGAGGGTGTTTTTGAAAAGGAAATTTGCCATCATCAAATACAGTTTCTTGAGCCCACACAGAGTGTGTGGCATGGGTCCAATAGTTCCTTTCTGGTTCCTTTGAGATTTGTTTATTACTTTGAAAATCAGAATTTCCATAAAATAGCATAAGACTTCCCTGCCTCATAGCTCAATAGAATGGCTGAGCAAAGAGATTTAACTTAATTTTGAGGATTGGTTTTGCCACATGTATTAACAATGATAAAAGCAACAACACAGAGCAAAACAACCGTGACTGAATGAGCACACTGCACAGGAAACTGAGCTTCTTTTTATTTCTTATGCAACCTTTAAGGTCAATATGATGTTGCTGGGTTTTGCTGGGCCAACTCAGACCTGTTCAGATGTTTGGGCACAGAGCTAATAATCATCCTTGAGGGGTGGATTAAGAATGAGTTATAAAGCATGATGTTTGACAGCTAAAGCAAATTGTCTTTCAGTTCAAGAGCAAGAGCCTATGCTACTGAGACAGACTTTGTGTTTCACTGCTCTTTCTGTGTGCTGTTGCTCCTGGCATCTGGGCTCTCAGAGGTTCACCTTTGGTCATAAGGGCCACACTCACTAGCTACCTCTTTATTCGTGGCATCTAGTGATAATTTGCATATTAATATCATATAAATCTCAGTTTCTTGAGGGATTTTTATTTGACCTATAAATGCTTGTCTTTCTTCCCTCCTCTCTCTCTCCCATGCCCTCCCCACTCTTTGTCCCTCTCAAATGCTGACTTAGATCTGCATAAGGATGGAACCAAGTTTTCACTAGTCCATACTGAGAAAATAAGAACAATGTCACGTAGAGCTGTGGCACTCATCAGTGTTGCTTGTCAAATATGTAGAGCTTGTCAGATATTGCCATCTCACCTGGCACATGGTATATTTGTACTTCCTGGCTTTCTTGTAGATGAATAGGGCTGTATGATGAGTTCTGGCCAATGAATTGTGAGAGGTGCGATGTGTGTTAATCACTCGTGCAAGAGGGTCCAGAGTTCTTTTTTCCTCTAGCATAGTAGTTAGCCACTTTTGAGATGGCTGCTTCCTCAGTTTCTGTCTCTAAGGTGTGATCACTTCTGCCTGTCTGTGAAAAACATATAGTATGTTGTTTTAAGCTGCTGAGACTGTGGGAGAGGGAGGAGGATTTGTTACTACAGCATAATTTATCCTGTCTCAATACAACAGTTAACATGTATTCATATAAATGCCCACTGTACTTTCTTAGAAATTATTCTGGGTTATTCTGATACATTTTAATGACCTTGTTGGACATTAAAATTTGGCACCCCTAGCGGTTTCATTTCCTTATTGTTCTTGTTGTATTTTAATTCTATCTGTCTGTGAACTCCAAAAGTCTTGAAACTACTGCTTTAAGTCATCTTCTATGACCCAGTAAAATAGTGCAAAAAGTCTAGAGTTTTATAAGATAAAGTGTCCTTACTCCATGAGATTCAAATTCTTCTATAAGAGAGGTAATTTGTGGGTATCTATGATATCTAACCTTATCTCACTCTCTATGGTTCTCCAAAGGCTCATTTTTTTGATATCATATATATATATATATTTTTTTTGAGGCTTCCTACATTTCACTTCTCACTACCTGCACGAGTTAATTCAGTGGTTTTTGCCAATCATGCCAAAGCAGTTGTCAGTTAAATGCACCTGACTAGGGGCAGAATGATTTTCAAATCATGAGAGCCATGCTGGAGACAAAAAACATTTCTTCAGGAATGCAGGAGTAGGGAGCAACCACCTGTGTGCTTACTCACACATGGGGACTTTAGTTTGATGAAGGCAGGGCATTTTTGTCTGCCTGTTTACTGATAATTTCAAAGCTTAGAGGGATATATGGTACATAGTAGGAACTCAATAAATATTTGCTGAATATACTAATAAATCTATGTCTTTTGCAACATATATTGTGCTAATGCTGTGATACTTAATTTAAAAAGTACAAGTTCCCTTACTGCTCTCTAATTTTTGAGTAATGGTATGTATAGACTTTAGAGACCTTCAGTCCTATGATCAAGTATACAATTATTAGAACTCTACATGAACAGGTTAATTTCCTACTGAAAGGACAGGATTTCTTTGTATCTCATTCATGCAGTCAGACAGGATTGTCCTCTCTGGTGTCTTAAGAGTATTTCAAAACCGCAGGTATGTGTGTGGTTTTTAAAGCCTTAAAACACAAAGTCACATATACTTTTAAAAAGTATTACTGTTTTCCTTTCTATTGTTAGAAGTTGAAACTATTTACATATTTACCCTAGGGACAGTCATGCATGACAGAGGTATGTGCAATGAAAATTCTTTCCTTGTCCCTCATGCTGTCACCCATACAATTTGGGTTCAAATACAGTTCTTTGTTCACACAGTGAAGTGGTTCTCATACTGTCTGAAAACAGTGTTGAAATTGCCAGGGTTGATAGTTTATGTGTACACAATCTTAGACTGGTTTATATGGAACTCAGATCTTACATAGTCTATGCACCTACAACCTCTATGCAGCTAATACTTGGTTTGAAAATAATTACTTAAACATTGTATCTCCATTTGCATAAAAGTTCATGTGTAAAACTTGCAGAACAATGACAATATTGTGTAGTAGAATTTTAAGAGATTCCTAACTTCCTCTTATTTTTGCTTTATTTGTCTCTAGTCAGCTGGAGAAAAAATGTCGTCTTATTTTACCATCATCTCAGCCCTATGGTGGGAGGTAGATATGCAGAGGATAAAGAGACAGATACAGTTCCTTTTCTCATGGTTCTTACAGCCTTTCTCAAATTGGCAATAAGATGCAGGTAGGTTTATAATGGACTTGAGTAGTTAACTCATTTTTGAAGGTATTAAATACATTTATCAGTCTCGTATAGAATTCAGCCAATTTCTGAAATGCAGACTGTATCTACAATGCTCACTTGCCAGGTCTCCACTGTGCCATTAAATAACTAAGTTTAGCAATGTAAATTTTTTTCAAAAATTATGTTTCCATGTATAAAAGCATAAAGACTATATGTCTGACTCATGAAACATGCATACTCATGGCTGTAGTCACACATCCTTGCAGATAGTACCACCAATGAGGATTCCCTGTTTTCTTATTTTTAGGTGACTCTAAGAAATTGGAGGGTATTTCGATTGATGAATGATGTGCTTGGCTTCAAGCTTCTGCCTGCCCAGCTCCAGAGTTTATCTGCTTTCTGTTTGTTTTCTGTGCTCCTATTAGGTTGTTGTTAGTTACATTCTGATGTTTGTAGTTTGGGGAAATCTGTATCTTTGTTATTTATGTTATCAATAATGTGACCTGGGCCTTCCTCAGCAATGTTCCAACTGTTCCCAGGTCCTCAATCACTAATTATTCAGATGAACAGATTGTGGAAACTCTTTCCTTATGGCTGCATTCTGGAGGAGTTGTTTTTATCCAATTGCCAGTGTCTTGAATTATAATTAGGTACTGGCCCATATTTATAGCATTTCTCCTCTCTCTATGTCTCTCTCTTCCCCTCACTTTCCTCCTTCCCTCCCCTTACCCTCTCCTTTTTCACTTATTATAGGCTGAAAACTTTATCAAAAGAAGAGAAATAACGAGAAGCCCCAAGTCATTAGCTTCAGAAGTAAGCTTGCCTAATAGTAGATGACAGGGTAGTGTGGTAGATATCAGGAGGTTCTTTTTCTTGCAGAAAGTCATTAGAATGTGGAGCTAGCTGCCTGCCAGACAAAGTAGTAGAAGCTGGAAAGCTTAACAAGTTCAAGGGCAAGGAAGGGATTCATTTACAGTCTTGCAACACAGCCTAACCAGTCCACTAAGAAAGGAAATTTAACAATGGTCAGAGAAAACAGAGGAAGAAATATGGGGACCATGGGGACCTTCAGTCTTCCTCATTGAGCCAAATCTTTACATGGTTCATCTACTTGCTCCTTCTGCAAAGTATACTGATCTTATTATTTGAAGTTTATTAGGCATTCAAGGCGTGTTCTACCCTATAATGAAGCTATGAAACATGACCTTCCCTGGGAGCAGCTTGTCTTAAAGTACTATGAGGGCTTTAGCTTGAATGAAACATTGATGATGCAGGCTAATTATGATTTTGTTTAAAAAAATGTATATACACAGTTTTTGATTTATGGATAGGATGGGGAGAAATAAGTCTAGAGGTTATATTGAAGGAGAAAATGTATTAAGTTTGAAATACTAAAAAAAAAGTTCATCTTGGTGTTTTGCTAGCCATGTTTCGGTCTTTCCTTTATAGCTTTGAAAGAGATATATTATTTCCCTACCACTTTTCTAATCTTATTTAGAGACTTAAACAAAGGACTGTTACACTAGAGATAAGTGTAAATGCGCACTAGGCCTCATATAATTATGGAGGTAAAATATTTATACAAAAGTCAACATTTAGGATTCTTCCATCATATTGGTGTGTTTGTATATTTTAGAGAGGAATCATGAGAACTTTGTGTAAATCTTAGTGCCGATTTGCCAGCACCTGGAAAATAACTAAGTGCTAAGAAACAGTCATTATAAAAATTATTTAGAAAGAAAGCACATAAAACAACCCTATCTATCTCCCTTGTATTGCTGGAGGAAGTAAAGCATTTGATATACTTAAATGGAAATAATGCCTTTGTAATACCATTGTCATCAAACATAGGATTCAACTGAAGTCTGAAAGAAATTAGGCCTCTGTGAGAATGTTAGTAAGAATGGAAATTGTGTTTACCCAGAGGTAACTTATATCCCATGTTATCAAATAAACTATAGAATCATAGGACAGTAGAGCCAGAGGGGAACAAAGATTATTGATTCCAATATACCTGTCTAAGGCAAAAGAAGACCTAAACAATCATGAGAGAGAAGATAGCATAACTTATTTTTAAAGACCACAAGAATCTGTGTCAAGTTGTTCCAGGGATTCATACCTACAATCCCCATATATGGCTGTGATGTTTACATCACCAGAAAAGGGAGCCTGATGTTTGTTTATTTCTTCTTTGAAATAAGCATTTTAAAATAGTTTAAATTTACATAAACATGGTGAAAGTAACACAGAAAGTTTCCATATGCACTGTACCCGGTTTCACCTATTCTTAACATCACATGGAAGCATGCTACATTTCCAATTAATGAACCAATATTGATATATTTTTCTAACTAAAGTCTTTCTTTAGATTTTCTTAATTTTTACCTAATGTCATTTTTAATATGCCCCAGGCTATTACATTATATTTAGTTTTTCACGTCACCTCAGGCTCCCTTTGCCTATGACAATTTCTTGAGCTTTCTTTGTTTTGGATGACCTTGAGCTGACAGTTTTGAGGAGTACTGGTCAGGTATTTTGTAGATTGTCCCTCAATTTGGATATGTCCGATGTTTTTCTCATGATGAGAATTAGGTGTGGGTTTTGAAGAGCAAGACTGCTAAGGTAAAGTACTATTCTCACCAACATACCGTCAGTATGACTTATCACTGTTGATATTGACCTTCATCACCTGACTAAGGTCATGTTTATCAGATTTCTCCACTATAGAGGTACTCCTTTGCTCCCCTCTCCACACACACACTCTGCCCCTTTACTGTCCTCTTTGGAAGAAAGCCACTCAGCACAGCTCATACTTAAGGAGTAAAGAACCATGTTCTACCTCCCTAGATAAATTATTTCAAATGCTATTTTTTTAAATAAATTTAGAAATTTCTTCTCCAATGTTCTATTTTGTCACCTAAATTCATTGAACTTGTCTATCTATCTTATTTCTTAGAAGTATTATTTTTAATGTAAAAATTAGACCTAACTAGGTATTTTCCACTTATAATTTTGAAATTATAAGTAATTTTAAAAGTTGCTAAAGGAAAAAAAAATTAATCTCTAAGAATAATACACTAAGTCAATTTAACTATTTTAATTATGGTTTTCTAAATACTGGCTTAAAAATTCTTTTATTTATGATTATCCTAGGTCGTTTCCAAGGTATCTAATCTTATCTGTTCCAATGTATACTCAGCTGCTACTTAGAATGTCGATGTTAATAATCTCTTTAGCACACCATGACTATTTACTTACTCATCTCTAACAGGTCCCCCACTTCCTCCCTACCTATAATATCTCCCTCATTTTCTATTGACTCACATTTTTACTACTGTTTTCTGTATTTCCTGTTCTTAAGTAGATCTAAGAACATAAAGAGAATACACATATTAACTTACATTTATACTGAGTCATTTTGGGTGCCAGGATGATTTTATTGCCTGGACTTAGACTGCATTTTGTGTACCTAATTTTACTAATTATTAGAAGATATATTGAGAAGGATCCAAGAAATGGAGCTCATAGGAGAAAAATTATGTGATTGATAAGCTATGGACATGGAGAGAGAAAGTGTGGAAAGCCACCTCTAGATGAGGATCTTAAACCATCAGACATTCTGATCTCATCAAATAAATCACAAGCTAAACTAAATTTCTAAAGATTTCTATGGTCGACTTGACCCCTTTATACTATTGACTTATCTAATAGGAAAAAAAAAATCCAGTACCATTTTCTATTGTACAGCTTAGCAACATATTTGTCTATGGAAGAAACTTGACCCAATGATTATTATATATTGGAAAACAGTAATTGAAGAGGACGAAAAAAACTTCTCTGTCAGGAGTGAAGCTCTAGTTTTGTGTTAGATTTTCTCATCCAAATGAAAATGTAAAATAGGAATATTCTAGAGAAGGATACAATGTTCAGGGCAAAAAGTCAACCTTCAGAGTGAGAGAAAGACACAGGGTCAAAAATTATGTTTCTTCTGTTGCTGCTCAGCCACTGGTCCCATCTAGCCCTGGCTAATAGTACTAATGAAAACTTCACATTTTAAAATTATTTATCATAAAGATTAAATAATTCTCAAGTAATTATGTTGTTTTAAAATTAATACTGAATGGACCATTAACCTGATATCAAAACCAAACAAAGACACTACAAAAAAAGAAGAATTACAAGGCAATATCCCTGATGAACAGACATCCAAAAACCCTCAACAAAATATCAACAAATCAAATTCAACAATACATTAAAAGGATCATACACCATGATCAAGTGGGATTTATTCTAGGGATGTAGGCACGATGGTTCCATGTCTACAAATCAATCAATGTGATACATCACATTTAAAAAATGATAAATATCATATAATCATCTCAATAGATGCATAAAAAACATTTGACAAAATTTAACATCTATTTATGATAAAGTCTCCCAACAAAGTGAATATAGAGGGAATATACGTCAACATAATAAAGGCCATTTATTACAAAACCTCAGCTAACATTATACTCAATAGTAAAAAGCTGAAAGCTTTTTCTCTAAGATCAGGAAGAAGACAAGGATGTTCATTCTCTCTACTTTTATTCAGCATAGTATTAGCAATCCTGGCCACAGCAATCAGACAAGAAAAAAGAACATCAAAATTAGAAAGAAAGAAGTAAAACTGTCACTATTTGTAGATGACATAGAAAACCCTAATGATTCCACCAAAAAACTGTTTGAACTAATAAATAAATTTAGTAAATTTGCGGGATACAAAGTTAATATTTAGAAAGAGAACAGTCTTATTTACAGTTGCATCAGAAAGAAATAAAATACCCAGTAATAAATTTAATTAATGAGATTAAATTTAATCAATGAGTAAAAGACCTGCACTGTGAAAAATATAGAACCTTGGTGAAAGAAGTTGAAGAGGACATAAATAAATGGAAGGACATAACATGCTACTAGATTGCAAGAATTAATATAATTAAAATGACTATGCTACCCAAAGCAATCTACAGATTCAATGAAAACACCCATGACATTTTCTACAGAACTAGAACAAATAATTCTAAAATTTATATGGAACCACGAAAGGCCCCCAAATACCCAATGCAATCTTGAGAAAGAACAAAGTTGAAGGTATCACGATCTCTGATTTCAAACTATACTGCAAAGTAATCAAAATAGTATGGTACAGGCACAAAAACAAAAAAAACAAAAAACAAAACACAGAACAATGGAATAGAATAGAAGCCCAAAATAACCCCAAACTTATATGGTAAATTAATCTATGACAATGGAGGCAAGAATATACAATGGAGAAAAGATAAGTCTCTTCAAGAAATGGTGTTGGGAAAACTGGACAGATACATGCAAAAAAAAAA
The DNA here is from genome assembly GCA_003508835.1 of Eonycteris spelaea. Classification (NCBI taxonomy): domain Eukaryota; kingdom Metazoa; phylum Chordata; class Mammalia; order Chiroptera; family Pteropodidae; genus Eonycteris; species Eonycteris spelaea. The sequence continues at coordinate 1,678,303 of PUFA01000185.1, read as the reverse complement.
AAAAGAGAGAAAGAGAGAGAGAGAGAAATAAAAGGAAAGAAAAAAAGAAATGCTTACAGCATTTACAAAAATAAACTCAAAATGCATTAAATGTTTAAATGTTAAGACCTGAAACTATAAAACTCCTATGAGAAAACAGAGGCAGCAAAATCTTTGAAATTGGTCATAGTAATATGTTTTTGGATATGTCTCCTTGGGCAAAGGCAACAAAAGTAGAAATAAATGGGACTCCATCAAACTAAATATATTTTACACAGTAAAAAAAACCATCAACAAAATGAAAAAGCAACCATTGAATGGAAGATATTTGCAAATGATCTAGCTGGTATGCGATTAATATTCAAAATGTATGAAGAACTCATACAAGTCATTTTACAAAATTTAATAATTTGGCAGAAGACCTGAACATTTTCCAAAGACATACAGATGGCCAAACACATGAAAATATGCTCAACATCACTAATCATCAGAGAACTATGAACCAAAACCACAATGAGATATCACCTCGCATCTATCAGAATGGCTATTATAAAAAAGACAATAAAGAGTAAGTGTTAATGAAGATGTGGAGAAAAGGAACCCTTGTGTACCCCTGAGAAGATGTAAACCGGTGTAGCCACTAAGGAAAACAGTATGGAACTTTCCCAAAAAATTAGGAATAGAACTACCATATGATTCAGCAATTTCACTTCTGGGTATTTATTTGAAGAAAACAAAAACACTAATAAATGCACCCCTATGTTAATTGCAGCAGTGCAGTCATACCTTGGAGATATCACCAGTTTGGTTCTAGACCACCACAATAAAGCAACTATCATAGTAAAGCAAGTCATATGAATTTTTTTTTTGTTTTTCCGTGAATATAAAAGCCATGTTTACACTATTAACTGTGCAATAGTATTATGTCAGAAAGACAATACACGTACCTTAATTTAAAAAATACTTTATTACTAAAAATGCTATCATCTGAGTCTGTTGGAAAATGGCACCAATAGACTTGCTCTAAAAACCTTAAATCTAGAGTTGCTACAAACCTTAATTTGTAAAAAATACAATATTTGTGAGGAGTGGTAAAGTGAAGCACAATAAAATAAAATATGCTTATATTTACAATAGCCGAGATATCAAAGCAACCCAAATATTCGTTAATAGATGACTGGATAAAGAAATTGTGGTATATATAAAACAGAATGTTACTCAGCCATAAAAAAGAATGGAATCTTGTAATTTGCGACAACATGGATAAATATAGAGGGTATTATGCTAAGTGAAATTAGTCAAACAGAGAAAGACAAATATTGTATGATGTCACTCATATATGGAATCTAAAAAATAAAAGAAACGAACAAACAAAATAGAAACAGACCCATACAGAAGAACAAACATGGCTGCCAGAGGGGAAGGTAATAGAAGAATGGGTGAAAAAGGGATTAAGAAATACGAGCTTCCAGCTATAAAATAAGTCACAAAGATGTAATGTACAGAATAGAAAATATAATCTGTAATATTATAATAACTTTGGTGACAGATGGTTACTAGACATCTCATGGTGCTTACTTCATAAGTTATATAAATGTCAAATCACTGTGTTATGTACATAAAACTAATATAATACCATATGCCAATCATAACTTAAAAATAAACATATATTTTTAAGTCAGTGCATTCATTGGGCATCAAGTACACTCATAATAATGAAAAATCAAACATCCATCTACAATAGAATGAATAAATCATATATTCATATGGAATACTATACAGAAAAAATAAATAAAAATATAATAATCTATAACAATGTGAATGTCTCTGAGAAATATAATGTCAAGTACAAAAAAGCTACTCAAAGCAGTACATACTGCACAATTCTGTACACATAAAGTTCAAGAACAGGCAAAACAAATCTCCATTTAAGAAGTCACAGAAGAGTGGTTACCCGTAGGCAGAGCATAGGTGAGTTAGTGACCAGATAGTTGCATGAGGATGCTTCATTGATACTATAATGATCTGTTTCTTGGTGTGGATGCTAGTTATATAGGGTTGTTCACTTTGTAAAAATTCATTGAGTGGTAAATTTCTGACTTCTGTGCTTTTTTGCATAAATATTATTTTTTAGTAAAGCTTTTGAATAGATAATCAAAAAGACTAATGGGCTCATGTGTAAACAATCAAAGGATTAGAGGAGTTTGAATTGCATTTATCATTCAGCTCTCTTATGACCTTTTTGTGCATTCTGCTGGCCAGTCTCCCTTAATGTCATCTGAATTTTCTATTTTTAGTTTTAGCTTTATTGAAGTAGGGATTAATCTACTTCTGTATCTGCATTGCTACTTTTTAAAGTATCTTATCTTCTTTCCTTCTAATGGTTTGTTTCTGAAACCTGGAGACTTCATGGAGAGTGAAATGTGGGCTTGAGGAGCTTGATCTAGAAGAAACAAGACCACCCTAATGGCTGATGCTAGTATGTCATGTCCTGGATATGAGAAATTAAATAAACACTTTGCTGTCTTAGTTATAATATGAACAATGGGTTTATACAGTGGGGTTCTCAGCTTGAGACTACTTAGCCATAAATTGTGTTCATTGGGGAATGGAGAATTAACTTTCAAGAAGTGGTGATTATTAATTAATTAAAGAAGGAAGAATACCCTTATGTGGTTTTGCTTGTTGCAAGATGACAGAAATCTAAATTACAGTGCAAGGGGTATAGGGTATTCTGGAATGATCCTGTTGGCTCTGCATCTTAGGGTACCTTATCTTGAGGGTAGAACAGGATATGTGTGTTCAGGTCCATGTTTTTGGCTGACTTTTGTAAACCATTCATTCTTAGTAGATGCAATGACAAATGTACAGGCCCTGCTGGAAGGACACCCAGGCCAAGTTTGAGTTTCAAACATTTTAGGGAAATTAATAGACTTTATAAACTAAGAAAACATTAGTGTGTGTTGGCTGGGATGGCATGTGGAACTGTATGGCAGTCTTATGGAATGGTGACTAGGGTGAGCTTTTGTTTCCTTGCTCTGTTACTTACTAGCTGAGCATCCTGGAGCAAGTTACTTAACCTCTTGAAACCTTTTCTTACTCGCCCTTAAGAGAGATAATAATACCTATCTCAGAGGGTTATTTGACATTTAAATAAGATAATATATGTAAAGTATTTAGAAAGATAACTGGCACAGCAGAATGCTCAATACATTTTAGCTATTTTTATTATTAGCTTAGGACAACCCAGGCAATCATATCAGACACCCATGTTAGGGCAGCAAGAAAAAATTCCAGACTCCACCAATTAGAGAGGATGAGACCAATGAAAAATGCTTAGATTTGGACTGGATTGGCTCAGGGCAGGGTTTAGATTAAGTGTTGAACATTTTTAGCCTCTGTGTGGGGGTAGTTCAGAAATGGTCTGACTCTGTGTGTGTGTGTGTGTGTGTGTGTGTGTGTGTGTGTGTGTGTGTGTGTAGTTTTCCAAAGAGATTATTTCCTATTGAATTTTGGCCTAATTGATCATTTTTCCTAATATTTAAATAATAGTTTTACAAATTTCTCTCCAAAATCTTGAAGGCATTTATTTTCTTCTACTTCAGCCATAAAAAGCATTCCAAATTGTTTTATGATTTATTTCTTATGATTTATTTCCTTCTCTGAAAACTTTCAACATTTTCTATTTCCAAAGTGTGCATTATCTCCAACCCATTCACTCATATTCTGGAACTAACATTATATACTCATTTGCCCTCCTTCACCCTCATTTCCTTATTCTGTAAATTCTCATCACTACATTTATTTAGAAAATGAGTGTTCTTCCCAGTGTTCTAACCTGTAGGTCAGTGACTGGGGTATTGTAAACTTGTTGCCTTCCTGGATTTGCACAATAATCTTCAAGACCCCCCAAATTATCTTTTTTTCTTCAATATGAGAAACAAATAGCATAACAACACAAGGATTATTCTCTTCTCCTGTGCTTACTGTCTGGGAAAATGTGTAGTATCTTTGCCCTTGACAATTTTCTAAAAGGTTAATCAGCTCTGCTCTTCACATGTCTTTCTGATCAGACACTGTTCTTTACCGTGTCTGATCAGATCATTGGCTGTGAGTCATCAGTTCTACCTTACAGAAAAGCAGAGTCTTGTGGGTAATGCATTGTATTTCCTTTCCATGTGGGCTCAGGAATTTATGTTCTTTGGCATTTTAGGGGAGAGAGTCTGATTCATTGTTTCCCCAAAGATCAAGTCACTGTTGAAAACCTTGGGATGGGCCAACTTGCTTTTGCTGTGTACAAAAGGAAGTTTACCCCCTAGGTTATTTATAAGGAGTTATAAAATCCAATCTTTAGAATCCCTCCCTAGAAAACCATCACTCATATATTTATATGCTATTTTGCATACATTTGTATAATGACCTACATTCTTTCTACAAAATCTTCCAAAATTCCTAACTCCAGGGAGGTAAAACAATTAATGAGACAGTTTGTGTTCAATTTTACAGTCTGGTCAGAGCCAAAGAAAGCGTGGCAAACCAAGAGATCCATGCAAAAAGTGGACCATTCTCCTTGATGTTTTTTTTTTTCCTCTTTCCATGGCCACCTGTTACAAGTGTGTGTTAAAAAGTCCTTAGAATGAGCAGTAGTAGCAGTGGTTATGTCCGTTTCTATTTCTACCTGTATGCTTGTATTATCTTATTTATGCAGCAACTGCATCTTCCTCAGATCTTAATATTATCACCTATGACTGAGTATATTAATTTCTAAAAATTCTCATAATAAAGAAATTCAGGTAGGTCTCACCTTTACTACTTCTTAGGTATGTGACATTGGCAAATGATTTAAGTCCCTGAGCTTTAGTTTCCATATCTGTAAGTTGGAAATAATGCCTCATAATGTTCTTATGAAGATTAAACACAAATAAAATATGAGGGAAAGTGGGTGGCAAGGAGTAGGCACTCAAAAATTGCTCATCTTTTTCTGCCTTTTACTGCACCCTAGTCCGCCTTGTGGATTAAAAGCATCTACTTTTTATCTAAGCCATACCTCCATGGTTTCAAAACATCTGTCTGAAGAGTGAAAATGAATGCAATCTTCCAGGTGTTTGGCCTGTATGATGACAGATATCAAACACTTAGAGCCATCTGGGTGATTGGCGTACTTTTTTTCACTTTTATCCAGATGTATATGAATACAGCCTTGGTCAAAGGAATAAAAACATCATAGGGGTTTTTCTTAAATCCTAAATTAATAACATTTCTTCAAAAGTGCTGTTATTTAGATTTTTTTGTTGTTTTTCCTTTGAAGTATATCTTACTCAAGCCACTTTTGAAAGTAAAAGCATTATTTAATTTCATCTCCTGGAATCTAGGAATTGAAAGAAAGAAGAAAGGAAGGAAGGAAGGAAGGAAGGAAGGAAGGAAGGAAGGAAGGAAGGAAGGAAGGAAGGAAAGGAAGAAAGAAAGAAAAGAAAGAAAAAGAAAGGAAGGAAGGAAGGAAGGAAGGAAGGAAGGAAGGAAGGAAGGAAGGAAAGGAAGGAAGGAAGGAAGGAAGGAAAGAAAGGAAAGAAAGGAAAGAAAGAAAGAAAGAAAGAAGAAAGAAAGAAAGAAAGAAAGAAAGAAAGAAAGAAAGAAAGAAAGAAAGAAAGTTACTCCATAGATTCAAAACCCCCATGTTTGTAATTAGGAGCATTAAGGACCAAAAAAAAAAAAAAGGTAAATAAGGATTCCAGGACATAGAGTTAGATAATAACAGAGCTGGGACCAAAAAAAGCCTCTCCACTCTTTACCACTGCCTGTCTTCTTAATACCCAAGTCATGTGCGGCTTTACCCATATGCACACAAAATTGTACACATCCAACTTGTTTATACACAAGCACACACGAATAGCATCACTTTTCTTCCTGACAATCATGATACTCTGACACCATCTTTTCCAAATATTTTTGCAAACTTTTGTTAGTAAGCCAGAAAAAATAAACCAGGGTCTGTGTACTCATGTGCATGCATCCAGTAACCAGACATCTGCCATCTAGGCATTGCTTAAATAGATGTCGTATTGAGAACTGGTATCTTATGAGCAGCTGATACAATTTGTCTCAGTCACAGGGATGAAGCTTGGATAACATTTTGGCTCTGAGAAATCCCCAAGTCACAAAGAAATGGTTCCAGTGACCTGGAGGCTTTGCACTCCAATCACATCGTCTTAGCAGCTTCCCAAGGGAGAAAATAACGTGAGAGTTTTTAAGGGTGCCAAAAGCTTCCCTCTAATCATCCTGTGTGGATTCTATTAGCATTCAAGTCATCCCTCGACAAGCCCGAGAAAACTTTGCGACTTGGTGCGTTTTTCTAAATGTTTTTTCTGCCTGATACATTACGCGATATGCAGCTTCAACGTAAAGATAACATTTGTTATTTGCACAGAAACAACCTTGTCAGCCGCCATTCCGGTCACAAAACAACTATACATCTCAGAGAAGTTCCCTTGATAAATTTGTAATAGGGTACTGCTTTTCCTTTTTTAAAGGAGGGCAGTCAGAAGACTTGACATATTTGGGGGCTGTTACTTTAAAAATTTTCTGTTCTTGCTTAATTCATGTCTGAAAGCAGAGTGGATGCTGGTCTTTGGGAAGGAAAACCATTTGATTAGTGGATTGTCAGTTAATATGACCAGCTGTGAAATAGTCTGAAATACAGAGATTGCCAACAGTCAAAGGTTACAGAGGTGATTGTGTTCTAGCTACTTGGTGGATCCTTGGCCACCAGTACAGGATAGTGACTGCGACCAGCAGCCTTAGCTTAATTGAATAGTTGAAAACACCCCAAAATTTGCAGTGGAACTCGTGGGGCTAAGCCAGCTTATAGCGGTTTGCAAGAACCAATTGTTAAAGTTTGTGAACCTGCTGATGTTGCTTTGGTTTCATAAAATTGACCATGGTGGGAGTGTTTACACCATGGAAATTGACATATGTTGCAAATAAGACTTGTTTCCCAGAGAGCTGGTCGTTTAAATCTTTTTCTCGCATATCACTAAGACAAACAAGCCTGACTTAAATTCCTATCTCTGTCCTATGACATAGGATTTAAAGAGTCCACAACCTCTGAGACTTGGAGTCCTGATAATAAATTAGGAAGGGTATACATCTTTCATATGTAACAGTTTAAATAAGCATTGTGCTTAACCAGGTTAGTGGTTATCAAATGTGTTATTCATTCAATAAATATTAATAGAGCACATATTTTTCTCATAGGAACTGTAACTAGTTCTAGAGACACAAGAAAATAGTAAACAGATTGGCAAAGACCTGAGTGGATACACACACAGATGAAATATAAAAACAATATACTTTGGAGTACTATAGTATGAGATGCAAGTGGTCAAGGTTGGAGTAGAGATGAAGGAGCTATCATTATTTATATTCCTTTTAAAAGGGATATTATTAGTTCATAATGGGTGAGGAATATTTGTCCAGCCATTTCTAGACATGCTAAATTCATGGGTATTTTCATATTTAGAAATATAGAGGATAAGACTCGTGGACATGTGGAAAGCAAGGAAAATACTTTAGCTGCTGAAATGTTGATTATAGGAGCACAGTTCTCTATGTCAAAATTCAGTCTTAATTGACTGCCTTTACCTTTACAGTTGATTTTAATAAGTCTAAAAGTGTGCCACTGGAATTTCCTCTAAAAGGCAATGATTTTTTATGAGACTCACACTTGCTGCATTATTATTTAACATCTATAACTATTAGGAAATGAGATAGAAGCTAACATTTCTTCCAGGATTAACTATGAGTGAGGCATTTTACATTGCTATCTATTTTATCACATAACAACACTACTGTGAAATAAATATTGTTCTCTCCACCCTGCTGAAGAAGAAATTGATGTTCAGAGAACCTGAGGTATGAGCTCAAGATGGAACTGAGATCCAAACTGGGGTTCTGCTGACCATTGCATATTAACTTGATCTTAGCATTTAAGATCTATATATATCTTATTAGGGCCTATCAAAACCTTATTTTTAAGTGAAAAATTGGGGAGCATAGTTTAGTGATTTGGCTAATAGTAGCAAAGTTGGCTCAAATCCATGTTCTTCTCCTGATCAACATATGCTTCCTATTTTAGTTACCTTTAGCAGGGATCAATGAACAATCTAATGAGCACAAGAATGACCCCGTTATAGGATGGACTCCTCAATGAGAGGGGTTAGGGTGGGACTGGGAGACAGGAAAGGAGGCATGGGGGACAGGAAGACATCAAAGGCAACTTAGTTTTGTCTCAATATTTGCTGAGGGATGATGACCACAGAGAAGCACTTGTTATTTTCTGTGCAAATCCACAAGATATTTGAGGCCCCAAGAGAGATGAGAACATCTGGATGACAGCTGTTCCTTGAAGGAACCTTCAATAGGGGAGGATCACCTACAATGATAGAATAAGAGTGCAGATAGGCTTGGAGTGTGCATTGGTAGAATCCATGTTTTTTATGGAGCTTTTGAAAAGTATCAATTTTTTTTGTGCAGTTTTCTATACAAAGCATTATAGTATTATATGAAAATGTATAAGCTACCTTAAATAACTTAATGGATAGAAACTAAATTAAAAATTATATATATATATAAAGGAGGAGGAGTAAAGATCTACTAATAAAATATGGTACAATTTTAATAATTGCAGTACCTATGAAGTGGTACAGTATTATTCAAGCGGGTCTTGGATTAGTTTGTAAATAACATATTGTAAATTCTGGGCAACCATTAAAAAGTTAAAATATAATTGAGCATGCTAAGAAAGAGAAAATGGAATCACATAAAATGCTCAGTTAAAACCACCAAAGGACAGAAAATGTATTAGAAGGACAAAAAAAAAGACATAAAAAAAACAAGGATAACAAATAGAAATACTAACAAGTATAGTAGAATATTATACCAACTATTCAAATTTTACTTAAACTTCAAATGCGTAAAATATTCAGATTAGAAGGCAGAGGTTCCAGAGTAGATCAAAAACAAAGACCCACTCTATGTTGTCTTCAGAAACCCACTTAAGTATAAAGACCATATAGATTAACCATATAGGGATAGAGAGAGACATACCATGCTAACACAATCAAAAGAAAGCTTGATGTTATTATTAATTTCAGACAGAACAGGCTTCAGAAGCAACAAAGTAGCTGGGATAAAGAGAACATTACATAATTAAAAGGGTACATAATCAAGAAGATATAACAATCCTAATGTGTAATGTGCCTATCAATAGGATGTCAAATACATAAGGCAAAACTGATAGAACTGCAAGAAAAAATAGATGACTCACTATTATAGTTAGAAACTTAACATGCCTCTACCAGAAACTGATAGATCCAGCAGACAGAAATCAGTATGTACAGAGTTGAACCCAACAGCACATTAATCAACTAGGTTAACATGGATATCTATAACTGTTTCATCCCAAAACATAATATTACATATTCTTCTCAATTTCCATGAAACATTCACCAAGATAGACCACATTCTGGGCCAAAAACACATCTTAACAAATTTCAAATAGGAATCATACCATGTCTGCTCTCGACAACCATGGATTTAAAAATAGAAATAAATAGCAGAAAGATCGTTGGAAAATCCAACATACTTGAAGATTAAACAACACACTTCTTAAATACCATGTGGGTCAAAGAAGACATCTCAAGAGAATTTTAAAATATTTTGAACTAAACAAATAATAAAACACAACTTACCAAAATTTGTGGGATGTATAAAAGTAGTGCTTAAAGGAAATTTACAGCATTTAAGAATGTATTAGAAAAGAAAAAGTTTAAAAGTCAGTAATTTAGGCTTCTACTTTAAGAAACTAGAAAAGAAAACAAACAAAATCCAAAGCAAGCAGAAGAAAATTAATAAAAACTAAAGCAAAGGTTAATGAAAGTGAAAATGGAAATCAATAGAGAAATCAATGAAAATAAAAAAGCTTGTTTTTGAAAAGAGTAATAAAAATTGATAAAACCCTCCCTAGACTAAGAGAGAAAAAAAAAAAAAGACACAAATTACTAGTACCGAAATGAAAGAGGGGATATCATTAAGATCTCAATGGACATTAAAAAGATAAAGGAATACTATGGAACAAATCTATATTCACAAATTTGATAACTTAGATAAAATAGACCAATGCCTTGAACAGCACAATCTACCAAAACTTATACAAGAAAATATAACTATCTGACTAGGTGTATTTAGTAAAGAATGGAATCAAAAGATAGTAACCTTCCAAAACAGAAAATCCAGGTCATATGGTTTCACGAGTGAATTCTACCAAAAATTTAAGAATTAAAACAGTCTCTACCAATTCTCTTTGACATAGAAACAGAGGAATACATCCTAATTCATTGTATGAAGATCAGCATCTTATACCAAAATCAGACAAACACATTAAAAAGAAAACTATAGAGCAATATCTCTCCTGAACATAGCTAAAAAAAATCTCACGAAAGTATTAGCAAAAATTATCCAACAATGTATAAAATGAATCATATGCTGACTAAGTGGACTTTATCCCAGGTATAACAGTGGTTTCATATTCAAAGATCAGTTAAAGTATCCATCATGATCTTATCAATAGATGCACAAAAAGCTTTGACAAAATCCAATACCCATATGATAAAGATCCTCTTAGAAAACTATGACTAAATGGAAACTTAGTCACTTCAATAAAGAATATCTACAAAAACCTATAGCAACATCATATCTTATGATGAGAACCCAAAGTTTCCCCACTATTAAGGAACAAGGCAAGCAAGTCTACTCATCACTGTTTTTCGACATTATATTGGAAGTCCAAGGTAATGCACATGACAAGGACAAGAAAAGGAAAGATGTACAGATTGGAAGGAAGAAATGAAACTGTTTTTGTTTGCAGATGACATTATCATCTATGTAGAAAATCTGAAAGAATCCAACAGAAAAATTTTTAAAAACCCTTACAAAACTAATAAAGCATATAAGCAAGGTGCATAATACAAAGTTAATATGAAGTCATTTACTTTCTATATTATAGCAAGTGGAATTTGACGTTGAAGCACATTACCATTTACATTATAATCAAAAATTAAATATTTATTATAAATCTAAATTATCTATTTAGGTATAAAATAAATATATAATATATACAGAGGAAAACAACAAAACTGATTAATGAAACCAAAGAACTAAATATATGGAGAGAAATTCCATGTTCATAGAGGGGAGACTCAATATTGTCAAGACATCAGCTAATTCCAATTTGACTTATATGCAATGCAATCTCAATCAAAATCCAGAAGTTATGTTGTGAATTTGACATACTCTGATTCTAATTCTATAGAGAGGTAAAAGACCAGAAAGTCAACTCACTATTTGGCAGCAGAAAAAACAGAGAACTGATATTACTGACTTCAAGATATATAGTTAATATAACACTTAACGATGGGATACATCTAAGAAATACATCATTAGGCAATTTTGTCATTGTGAGAACATAGAGTATACTTACACAAACCTAGATGCTATACTCATCACTCCACACCGAGGCTGTGTGGATACTACAGTCATGGGCCTGTATTTGACTATAACATTGTTTTGCAACACATGACTATCTATAGACATACAATAATCAAGACAGTGTGGTATTGGTGGAAGAATAGACAAATAGATCAATGGACAAAAGAGAGAGCTCAGAAACAGACTTAATAAATTAAAGTCTACTGATTTTTCACAAAGGAGCTAAGGCAATACAATGGAGGAAAAAAGTCTTTTCAACAATTGCTACTGAAACAACTGGACATTCACATGCAAAAAAAAATCTATTATACACATATTATGCCCTTGACTAAAATTACTCAAAATGAATCATAGTAAACCAATACAAAATGCAAACTGTAAAACTCTAGAACACAACATAGGAGAAAACTAGAGAACTTTGGATATGACAATGACTTTTTAGATACACTAAGGTATAATCTGTAAGAGAAGAATTGATAAACGGTCTAATTAAAATGAAAAACTTTCTGTTGTTTCAAAGAAATGTCAAGGGAAACACAAAGTTAAGCCATTGCCTGGGGAAAAATATTTGCAAAAAACACATCTGATAAAGGACTGTTATCAAAATATATGAAGAACTTTTAAAAACTCACAATAAGAAAACAAAAATTTATTAAATGGGCAAAAAAATTCAACTATAAGACATTCTGCAAAAGGTAAATACTGCAAGAACAGTCAAAGAATCACTGGTTGTTTGAGATTTCCAGAAAGGGTGGGTTGGGGAACAATAGTTGGAGCGACAGATGATTTTTAGAGCAGAAAATTGTCTTTGGGCTATAATGGTGGATACATGCCCTTATACATTTGTCCAGACCCATAGCAAATACAACATAAAGAGTGAACCATAATGGACTATGGCCTTTGGATGATTATGATGTTTCAATGTAAGCTCATCAGTTGTACCAAATGTACCCTGCTAGGGGATGTTGATAATAGAGAGGCTGTTGGAAGGCTCTGTGTGAGGAAATCTCTGTACCCTTCCTCTTAGTTTTGTGGGGATCGTAAGCTTGCTTAAAAAAAAATAAAGTCTTAAAAAATGGGCAAAGACCTGAACAGACATCTCACAAAAAAAGATAAAACAGTAGCAAGTAGCATACACAAAAAATACTCAACATTATAAGTCATTAGGTAATTGCAAATTCAAACAAGCCTCACTACAGACTATTATTTATGACCAAACTGTAAACATGTCAACACCAAATGTCAATATATAATATAGAGTACAGGAATGTTCACTTATTGTTATTGGGAATGCAAAATGGGCACATACAGCCACTTATGCACTCAGGCAGTTTCTTTACAACCAAACTATATTTACTGCATGATCCAGAACTGCATCCCTTGATATTTACTCAAAATTAACTGAAAACTTTTGTCTATTCTAATACTGCACACCAATATTTATAACAGCTTTATTCATAATTGTCAAAACTTAGAAAGTAATAAGATGTCTTCAGTATGTTAGTGGATAAACTGTGGTAAAGAAACTTGGTAGATGTTACACAATGGGAATTTACTCAGCATTAAAAAGAAAATGAGCTATCAAGCCATAAAAATAAATGTAAGAAATTTTAAGATGTATATGTATATATTAAGTTAAAAAATATAAATCAGCAGGATATAATGATGTATGATTCCAAGTATCTGATGTTTTGGAGAAGGCAAAACATGTAAACAGTAAAAAGATCAGTGATTTACCAGAGGTTTGAGGGGAGAGAGGCTGAATAGGTAGAGTTCAGAAGAATTTTAAGGCAATGAGACTATTCTGTATGATATACATATGATGGATACATGTTAATATAAACTGTCCTTATCCATGAGAATTCACACCACCAGAAGTGGCCCCAGTGTAAACTGTGGAGTCTGGGTGATACACATATGTCAAAATAAGTTCATCCATTGTAACAAGGCTGACGTGGTGCGGAATTTCCATAGTGAAGGTGTTGTGGGTGTGTGGACACAGTGGCAATGTTCGCCATTGAGCATTTTTGAATTTTTTACCAAAAATAGTGATAATAATCTTCAGTGTTTTGGGATATTATAGATAATTTCAAATTTGTTACAATATGGTGTTTTATATATTAAATTATCTGTTCAATACATTTACATAATATTATGAAACTCATATATTATAATAGCATATTATATTTTATGGTGTTGTTTGTGTTTCATGCAAGTAATATATTTATATGTTACAATTATATTACTATAGTAATAATGCAAACAAATAAGCTAATTATATTTATGTTAAACTGTCCTAAAAATTTAACTTTAATCAGCCTTTTTTATTTTAATTAATTGTTAATAGTTAAAAAGCATTTATAAAGATTATAAATTGACAAAGCGATGTTCTCTTCTTGCAGCATTACCCAGAGCCCTTAAGGTAGGATCATTTTCTATTTCTATTTTTAAATGAGTAAAACAAAGTCATGAGAAGGTGAATACTATCTCAGAGCTATCTAGAGCTATAAGTCAGCTAAGTTTAGACCTAGCCACCTGTGATTTTGAGAAATGTATTAGCCCAATTGGCTAGCTTGTAACTTTGAGTGAGTCCTTTAGACTCAGGGCTGCCCATTGCTCACCTTTCAAATGTAGGTTGCCTGGGTAACTCTCCAGGCTCCCTTCCAGTCCTCATATCTATGTAGGATAGAAAAGAGTCAATACATACATGTAAGAGAAAGGGAACCTTTTCCATCATTTATCTTACACAACATGCAAAGTTCATAGGGAGAACTGACCTAGGGATGACTTTCTCAGCGAATTCCCCAGCATCATTCCCCTATTCCCATATGCCCCGCACCCACAGAGGCAGAGTAGCATAAAAAATGAGGAAGGAGGTTGGAGCACTGTCACCCTGAGATTATAGTTTGAAGGATCTCCTGTTGGACAAAGATCCAAGACATGTAGGAATTACCCTAACATGAATGCCTTCTCCAACAAAGACTTTCCAAAATCTCTTCTCCCCAGTAGAGCTCCATAGGCTAAAAATACTTTCCAGTATGTTACAGGCTTTATGGTTATAAGTCCTACATTGTCCTTAAACCATCTCTATTAGATTCCCAACCTGACCTGTAAGATGGAGAGGAAAAGGACTGTAATTCCATTTTGCAGTTGAAAACTCTGAAAAAAATCAAAGAAAATTGCCTATGTCACAGTAATAGTTAGCAGTAGAGCTGAATTAGAATTCAGGTTTGTTCTGTTTGTTTGTTTGTTTTGTTTTGACTCTCAGTCAAGTGCTCTTTCCATGGCACCAGAAGTATTTGACCTACACGCTGTTTTAATAAATGAAGACAAGCTCGTGGTCATTATGGTATAGCATTGTCTTTCCAAAACCATCAATGAGAGACTTGAGCCCAGGAAGACTAGTAGTAGATGTAATTTCAGTCTGAGAGGATGGGTCTCAGCTTTCAGAATGCTCTCCTAGACCAGCTCGCTCGCTTGCTCGCTCGCGCCCTTTCTGTCTCTCTGTCTCTGTCTCTCTGTCAGTCTCTCTCAATAACAAAAAATATACTCAGTATTATTCCAACTAGCTCAGGGCAGAAGCAAGGTTCTATGCCTTTGCATTTGTTTAAATTTTCCTCAGGTGCAGAGTAGGAGGTTCATGATCATTGACCTAAGGTTCAAGTACACACAGAGAATCAAAATTATTTCGAAAAGGAGTTTGAGGGGCTTGTGCAAGGTCTAGGAACGCTAATATGCTTAGCGAGGCATTCCAGCTTTGCAAACACAGCAAAGGAATGAAGGACTGCTCCTGGGTGTGTGTGCCTCCAAACTGCTTTCAGCAGGCTTTAGACTAGAAATGTCAGGAACAGACTTTCTCTTTTAAAGATAAGTTGGTAGGAGCCTCTTAGTGTCCCCTGGTAAATAGCCTGGCAAGTAGGAAGATGCCCCCTCTATATAGGGATCCATAACATCTTTTCTTTCCTATGGGGAGGCCAGGGAGACAGCCTATCTCTCTGGTTTTAAAGCATAAACATTCTTCCTCATATGCATTAACTGCCATGAGTGGGTCATCTTTTTCCACTCCCTTCTAAAATATTTTGTTTTCCATCTCCTCCCTTCTTTTCCATGTTGCCTTGAGAAAGAGCCAAAACTTTCTCAGTTTTCCTTAGCTGTTTTTGTTATTGTTTCAAACCACAGTCTAAAATTTAAACCAAGGCCCAGGAGAGAGAGCTATCTTGTGGTTATGGGTGGCTCATTGTTGTTTTGGGAACAATTACCTTCAGCTGGTCCTTTTAACCTTGTGTACAGGTAAACTGAGGAGATGTTCTATGTTTCACCATAAAGGCATTGTTTAGAGCCCTGGGGGAAGAGCCTTCTAACTTATTTTCCTGCTTGCTTTTCTAATTTATCCAGCTAAGGAAGTCAGATTAATCTTGCTAAATAATAGCTTTAATCATAACATCCTTTTATCATAACATTTCAGAAACCTGAAATATTTTAGTATCTTAATCTTTGTTTCTAAGATAAATAATTAAGCTCTTAGTCTGGCTTCTGGTGCCTCTAGTGTCTGGCTGCTCCTTACCTTTTTGGTTTCTTGCCCATTTTTTTTCATAAATGAGCCTGGCCTACTTGTTTCCTTAAATCTTCCTGTCACATGCTTCCTTCACCTCTTGGGTTGCATAGCCCTTATTACTTGGGATAGGAATGACCTCATTCCTAACAACTGATATCTTTCTGATCTTTTTCAAAGGTCAGCTGAATATTCCCTTCTCTATAAAGTCTTCTCTGAATTTCTCCAGACTACATCACTGCTCCCCTGCTTTGAAACTATGAGAATATCTGTGCACTTGTGTGACACTTCCTAGCCTGGTCTATATCATTTTGGCCCTATATTTGCTTTTACTGAACTGTGCTCTGTCATTATACCATTGGCTCACATAAAATTTTATAAGAAACCACCCAAACCAAAAGTGCTATTGAATTTACTGTATGGATGTTGTTTGGGGACATGGTTCCTACATTTCACAGTGTCCTTTCCACATGGACCCCATGGGAAATGTTTCTCAGCCCTCAAAACCCAGAATAGCTGGGCTTCTCTGAATAGATGTTTGTTTTTTATCTTGTGGTCATCATGAGTCATGTCTCCTTCTTTTCATAGGCTCAGAGCCAGAATGCAGCCCCCACAAGCAAACCAATAAGACTTAATGGCATGTATTTTGGGGGGTAATAGAATTAACTCCAGTTTCTTATTTTTATTTACTATCTTTATTATTCTTTTCTCCGTTTTCTTCCTTATTTATTTTATAATTGGTAATTGCGTATGTCTTTATAAAAGGTTCAAATCATAATTTGGAATTTGATGAGGATATATATATATATAATATATATATAATATATAATAAATATATATTAAACAAATAGCCTTGCATTATTTTTTTAAATTTTTAAATAAGATACATAATTTAAAAGTATATAGCTTGATGAATTTTTACATATGTAACAGCCATATAAACCCCCATCAAGATCAAGGTATAAAACATTCCAGAACCCCAGAAGCACCCACTTTCATTATTAATTTTACCTTTTTCTGTTTTCTCTATATATCTTGTCTCCTAGCTACATTGAAATTGCTTTGAGGATAAGGATTTTTATGTATTTGTATCCCTATAGATCTTCTCATGGTTTCTTGGGCATAGTAGATAAAGAGTATTTATTTGATGTAAAGATGGGGACTTTTTCCTACTGAAGCAGGGCTCTATCGACCAGTGCCAATCCAGAGTACCTTATGCAGCTTCCAGGTAGAGTTTCAAAAGCTATCCTGTTTGTCTCTGGGTCTCTAGTCCTCTGGTCAGAGGCCTGCCACATTATAAGCCCTAAAATGCATATCTATTAACTGATTAAGCTGAGTGTGTGTGTGTGTGTGTGTGTGTGTGTGGTGTGTGTGTGTTTGTGTGTGTGTGTGTCTGTGTGTTGTTTACTGTCTCAATTTGAGGGAGCGTTAGTTTCCTATTCTGGAATTAGGTGCAAAAATTTCTAATGATCTCATGGGCATAATTTCCTTGAATGGCATATTACTGCTGCTCTCTTTGGCTTTCTGAAAAAATGGAAAGAACAGAGTACCCTGACAGAATACTTGCCAACTAGGGTTAATAAACTCTGTCAAATTATATACTTCTCACCTAGAATTCTTTGCGGTTTACTTGGTGCTTCTTGATCTCATGTGGGAAGAATCTTCTCTCTAAGTAAAAGCACATGCACTGGTAACAGAGCATTCAGTCGAAAGCCTTGGGTCTACCAGCTTATTCTTTCTAACTTGAACGGTTCAGCAAGAAGAAATCTGTAGAGGGGGAGGAGAGGGTTCTTTCTCTCTTTGTGCCTAAAGACTGCTTATTCCTGGACACTGAGAGGAGAATAGTCTTGATTGAGAATTTATTTTGGGTGAATATTTCCAACAGCAATGTGAGTGAGGGGGGGAAAAAAAACAAGCACATTTATTAGCAATAATGGAAATAAACAATAGAAATTTTCAAGAATGATTTCAATTTATTTTAATCTCTAATCTGGCCATCTGGTAAAGTATATGGTCCCAGAGCAAAACTGAATGGCAGGAAGGTTGGGAAGAGTTATTTTAATAGAAAACTAGGCCAAAGGGAAGAAAAGAAATCATGGAAGTAGAAATACCAGTGGACTTCATGACTTGGACGATGAGTATTGCTCATTTCTACCTAGAATTCAACTAATTTTAGAAGTCTCAGTAATTTCTAGAAGTCTCAGACTTCAAATGTAAATTGAAATAATTACACAATAATCCTTTGGTCCTTTTTCACTCACAAAATAAAAAAAAAATCACTGATTCATATGTTCTATATTTATTTCTTTGATGATATCAAGAGCACATGATTAACAAATATTATAGTTTACCTTCACTAATTTCTTTGTCCTTAAAATGACTTCCCTTTATTTGTGGAATGTGACCAAGGAAGCAAGGATTTTTAATAGTTCATTCCTGCCCATTCTTGTAGCTGACAGAGTTAATGATAGGTTTGTGATTCTTTTTGATTATCTTAATCAGGATTTCTTTTCTCCAAAGACAGAACTTTTGTTGCTTGAAAGAGCAAAGGAGAACCTTGTGTATCACAGCTTCAAGAAAAGGGCAAAGGAGGTGGATTTATATGTTTTACCCTGATGAAATATAGCTAGTCTTTGCAAAGTGAATTGTATATTTTTATATGGGAAAAAACAATAATTTGCCTTGGGCCTGGGATTTCAGAAGTCTGGCTCCAATTCATAGCTTGTCAAATAGCATGGTTAATATTCTTAGCACAATATATCTTATAGTCCTAGCTTTCTATTACCAGTCTGCTTTAAAAAGTAAAAGGGAAATGGGAAAAGGTATAATGCCAACTTGGATATTGCAGTGTTTTAAGGCCTCATTATATACTTACAAATTATATTCCTATTCTTTTAGAAGGCTTCACATATTAATGGTAATCTTTTTGGCTACTGTTAAATTTTATTCCTAGAAATTCAATGTCACCTAAGTTTTAATTCTATGAGTGCTATACTTGGGAAGAGTAAGAAGTGTATCAATATTTATTGATGTCTACTATGGGCCAGAACTGAGTTAGAACCTTTATATACATTTCATTCGTTTTGTTCTCAAAGCAAGTCTGGCAAGTTAGTTATTCTTGGCAAATCTGTATTAAACACCCAATGTGCAGGTACTGTGCAAGGCAACAGGTGCATGATGGTGAACAATATAAATCTTTGCCTTCATGGTACTAAATGGGTAGTGGAAGATAAAGCATCAGGAGTCAATCAGCAAAATGAGTATAGTACTTATAGATGTGATAAGTCCTATAAAGCAGCAGTCCCCAACATTTTGGCACCAGGGGCCAATGATCCCATGAGAATATAAAGCCTGAGATCTGAGGTGGAGCTGAGGCGCGATGCTAGAGCTGGGGAGGGCTGCAAATACTGATGAGGATTCACTCACTTCTCCCACCGCTCACTGTTGTGCAGCCCAGACCCTAATAGGCCACAGACCTGTACCCATCCCTGGCCTGAAGGGTTGGGGACCCCTGCAAAAAAAATATAAAAAGCATACCGTGAAGGACAATAAGGGGAGATGATCCGGGATCAGTGGCCGGAGAAGTCTCTTTGAAGAGCAAAGACTTGAAAGATGAGAAGTGGCCAGCATGTGGCTAGCTACAAAGAATGTTCCTAGTAGAATGAACAGCAAATGCGAAGGAGGGAAAGAACATATGGATTTAAGTCACTAAAGGAAGCCTGTGGTGCCAAGAACACAGTGAGAGAGAAGGGTGGTGCTAGACAAGGAACTAAGGCTCGAGAAGTCAAGTAAAATCCTCATGGTCACTCAGCCATAAGTAGTAGAGCCGAGTTCCCTGCCAATGCTACTGTACATTCACCTGCCATGGAGACTAGTTCAAGCTTTTTCTTCTTGTTGTTAGTTTTCCTATTTTAACATTTTAATCTTTAAAATGGTAATGTACTTTACAATTTCTCTAGATTTTCAGAGGCGTAGCCATGGTTGGACATGACTAATAAATTCTAGAAGCTTTAAGCCTTGCCTGCTTCCTGCATGACATGGTGCTGATGCCCTAGAGTGCTTCATTATTTCAAAGAATAAAATATTTCTAGTGGTAGGTCAGCCTTTGCTAACGCGTAAAGCAAGGAGCTCTCTTTGAAAAGCTTATGAAGAATACTGGATGTGTAGAGAGGAAGAAACTTTGTTCAGACTTCACTCTGTAAGGAAATGGCTCATTTGGCTTCTCTGTTCTAGTCACTAGAATTCTGACGGCAGTTGATAGTGCTTAATATTAACTTAAGTCACTGGCATGGTATTTTTTTTTTTTAATCTTATGAATTAGAAGGATTACTTGGTCAGTGATGGGCCTTCACTTTCTGGAACAGTCTCTGTATTCTTTATTAGGTAATTAAACACACACTTATCTCCTAGAGAAGGTTCTCTTGCTAACCCCAGTTCTTTACTTGGGAATGGTACAGGGCATGGCCAAGAAGAGCAAAGGGAACTGTCTCCTCCCAGGTCCTGGTTCTTTCCCGCATCATCCAAGCTCTTCCTTAGGCAGAGCAGGAGTTATAACTTCCCTGACTACAGCTGCTTAAAGTTCAGATTGTCAATGTCTGTGTTTATTTAATTTTGTCTATTCTGTTCCTAATTGCTAGAGTTCAGATCTGTGTGTTCTGGAACTTTAAGGAGATGTGATTCTTTGCCAGTGACTACAACTGCAGCTAATATTCTAGGTGGCTTCTTCTCTCCACAAAAGCTGCAGTGGTAGGGTTTATATTCCACCTAAATTTAAGTGAATAGAAAACAATATCCAGTGTTAGTGAAACACAGTTTCTGTCTGGTAGAACACCAAGAATGCTTTCCTTGACCCTGTTTCCTTTAATTGAGGGCCAACCATTCACATAGTAAGTGGCTGTGACCTAAATAATGAAGAAACTTTGTATCTCTTTCCTTATTTATTATTGAAGTCTATGACCTATTTATTTAATTTCCACCTTTGTGCCTTCTCATTCTGTTTCTATTTTACTAGCTCTTCCTCTCTTAGCTTCATGTCCTCACTCTTTGGACCTGATGACATCTTTGGCTTCTATGGCTTTCAACTTTGGCTCTCTTTCTTAGACACACTCTACCTCCTGTCTCTGTACATTTTTGCTTCTCCAGATTACCAACCCATGTCACCCTAAACTCCAAAACTCTAGACATGGGCAGATTAACCAGCAGTACACTTACTTCCCCACCTGGAAAAATTAGGGGTTTTTTTTCCACATTATTTGGCAGTACTTGCCAAAGTGTGTTTTGTTTTTGTTTTGTTTGTTTTGTTTGACTATTAATGCTGCATGAGATAATCCACAGGCAAATAATTAATTTTAAAATATGATATAGCGATCTAGTGAATTCTTTTTTCTCTTGGCAATTCACAATGTACATTATTAAGATAAAGGTTATGAATTCTTGGAGGAAAAAAACATAATGTATTTGACCACAGAGTTTCCAAATTTATTTGACTATCCATCTATCTCGTTTCAAGAACTCATAATATTGTGCCCAGATAATTAGTCTTCCAAGAATCTGCTTCAGGCAATGTTTTTGCATAGTAAGTTTCTTTGTTATACTAGTAAATGTATTAAATGCACTTTTTATGTACAAAAGCCTGGTGATTTGTATTTAAAATTCCATCCCTGTTTATGTGTTAGTTGCATTCTTCAGCAATCTAGAAATTAAGCAAAATATATTTAGGTTGAAAAAAAATCAAGGGCAAGTTAATGTTTTTTAAATAGCTAAACTGGTTTGCACATCTCAGGATCTCACCTCTGGGACTTTTGAGGGATACATGATGTTTTCTCTGTAAGCCATTATTTCCAAACTCTACTTTTCAAAATTAATATTTATACCTGGCATAGGAAAGAAAGTGATCACCTCATTCTGAGTTTCCTCCCTGATAAAATAAATATTACAGATCCAATATTGTACAATAATATTGTTAAAGAGAAGAATATAGGTTATGGAACGTGATAGAATTGAAGGTTTTTTATACCTCCTGTGACTATGGAAGTAATGAGGAAAGTGTCAGGGAAGAGTGAAGATATATCATTTTTTTTTCTAATTAAAACACTTTTTGGTGACTAAATGAATGAGTAAATAAATAAATGTGTTGTTGTGGAGCCAGTGTTCTCACTGAGGAAGAAGCATAAAAATGTGAATGAAGAAGCAATGAAGTACTCTGTAGGGGGAATTGAAATTGCAGGTGTTAATGTGAATCATAATTTCTATAATGTAGACATGCTATTGTATATAGTAGGAATACATACACACATATATGTGTGTGTGTTTATATGTGTATATGTGCATTTGATATTGGTGTATGCCTCGATCTATATAATACATATATTTACAAGCTCTGTCTTCTGAAAGCACTAAGAACCAAAGATTCCAGTTGGGCACACCTAGTTCACAGATCTTGGGTCTAATCCTGTTCTCCAATAAAGAACTCCACTTCTTAGAGAATTGGCTGACTACAGGACTGGGGTTGGTAGGTGTAAAATGAGCCTAGAACATTTGTTATTCAGAAAGTGGAAAGAGCTCAAAAGATGTGTGTGTGTGTGTGTGTGTGTGTGTGTGTGTGTTGTGTGTGCACGCACAGGGTGAGGGGGGGGGGGTGTCACAGCATCCTAAAAAGCCAGAGAATCAGATGAATAGTCTGTTCTGGCCAAATCTGGGGCAACTTGATCATAAACATTATTTTAGTACTATAATGAATCATAAGCCATTAAAAGTTAGAGGTCCTGAGTCTATACCAATAATAAATAAGTTGGAAAGTAGGGAGGGACTCTATTATAGCAGGCTGCTGAGAGCCAACTGGTAATTGTGGAGGTGTAGTAGAGTTGGAAAAATTAGTATGTAGTAAATATAATGACTACAAATTTTGATGAGGAGCTAGGTATTTGCATCATCTTAAATCATTTCCCCACAAACTGCTTATGTGTTTCAAAAGAAAAAATAATTATATAATGGAGAAATCAGGTAACACTTTGGGTGATCAAAATTCATATCACTAATGAGAGGCAGAATGTATTGTGTATTTCCAGATCTGACATGTTATAGTCTGGCTGAGAATATGTAATGAATCTATTCATCAGAAAGCTTCAGATAAATATAAAGTAAGAAAAAAATATTATTTATTTAAAAACAAGGAAATATTGTATTCTTAAAAGATCTCAGAGTCATAAAAGACAAAGAAAAATGGTAGAAATATCATAGAGGAAGAGAGACTAAAGAGGCATGATAATAAATACAATATCTGAACTGACTAGATTCTATATTGAAGAGGGTGAAAGTGCTATGAAAGATATCATTGGATTGAAAAATTGAATTTCAAAGGACAGATTAGACCTATCTTAGAGTTATTAGATGCATCAATGTCAAATTAACTGAGGCTGATAACTATGTTATAATTATTCTAGAAACATTTACACAAAGTATTTGGTAAGTAAAGGGTGATGTTAGTGACAAAATGGTTCAAGACAAAAATATCTGTCTGTTTCTCTACTAGCAGTTGATGAAGCAAACTGGGGTAAGATAATAGGTGAATTGAGACTAAAAGTTATGTAGGTGTTTTTTATATTATTCTTATTCTTGTAAGTATTTTCTCCAAGTTTGAAACTATTTTCAGATATAAAAAGTTTCAAAGGTTCTTGAAAATTATCACCAATTCCTTCATCGTATATGTTAAGCTTTTATGCTACATATAAAATATACACTTAAGATTTCAGAAGGGAACATTATTGACATAAATGAGAAATTTTAAAAAATTTCAAAGCTCTGATATTCTCAGGATTCATTATGAATATTATATTAATTTTAAAGAGGAAACCCATTTTTCAGAAAGTGTAACAACTGGTTAGGCGGCTTACTGAGAGGCAGAAAGAAAAAGATGTCTGGTCTTAGCTCTTGGACTTGGATTGACTGTGGAACTGGGAGGAGTGTTTCTAAATAAGCAGTTTAATAGTACTATTCAAATGTTCTAATCTGGTTCTTGAAAAATTTATCTTAGATTCTAGGGAGGGACTTTTATAAAATGCGGTGATCAAGGATACTCTTTTTTAAGTCTAAGAAGAATCTAAGTTTATAATTTTTGTGGGAAGCAAGCCTTTCCCTGTTCATCCAAAGCATGGCTGGAGCTCAATTAAAGCAACTGGATCAATGTGGGCAGCCACGTATTTCACCAGGTCAAGACCGGTAGCAGTGAGAGTGACAATGCTGGCCCTACCATCACAGCAGTGGAGTGCAGATAGAGGAAATATAGGAAAGGAGAGTGATAGCACTGCAGTGGAGCAGAGCTGTCATCCCAAGGAGAAAGTGTAAACACCTACCTATAGACTCTACTTGGCAAGGGAACGTTCTCAGTTTATGTGAAGTAAAAAATGAGAGCCAAAGACTATGCAACACCACAGTTGTTTTTTCTCACATTCCTTGACTTTTACACAGCGTTTTGCCACCCGAACCCAGGTGTTGCTGTAGACTTGGTAGGTAAGGTTTCATCTGAGTTTAACAAGCAGCTTAAGACCAACTTCCTTGACAATCTCATTCCTAATAAGCAAGGGTGTGAATAGGGTTGTTCTGGATTTGGAAACACTTCTCAGCACATTCCACTTGGGAGCATGACTGGGCTGCATTCAGGAAATGTCAGGAAAAGGCTTTAAATGGCTGCCTCCCTGAAGTTGATAGAAGAGTCTGGTGTTTTTTTTCATTCAACATCTCCTTTACTCTGCGATGTCACCAAAATAGACTGTGCTCATCAAACATGTCCTGATACTGTTGCGCCAAAATATCCACAGAATGTATCAGAGCAATGGACATACCTCGCTGGCAGATGTCTCAGGAAAGTTTGAGCTGTAAGGCCTTACTTTTGCCTAAGGAGCCGTTCCCCCTCTCCAAATACAGAATCTTGTGCATAGTGCTGTGCTGGAAAGAAATATTCTCTAGACAACTTCAGAAACATTAATAGATCTCTGAAACTTTAACTTTGACTGAGTCTATTTATACATCCCATGTTATTGCCTGCTCTGAGCTAAATAGAAAGATGCAGAGATGTACAGAGTACAGACAACACCTGTTTTAAATATTGGAGATAGAATTAGGAACTGTAATCCTGGAATGTTCTAACTGAAGACACCTGGAGGTTACTGTGGCAATTCAGGAATATACACTCAGACATTTTGCGGAAAGTCTTAAGAGGGACAGTTGTGTAGAAATTCCATTGTCTAGAAGAAGAGAGAGGTTATGATTTCCTGTGGGAAGTTGTACTTGTGTTCAGGTTGAATTTGAGTGATGGAAACAGATCCTATGACTAGAGAATTGTGATGAAACTTCTAGAGTTGGGGTAAATCAGTATAGTAAGGTCTCTGAGTCTAAAAGTTACTAGTACAGAAAGGAAACTTTTGAGCAAGGTGAAAAAGAATGAGTTACAGGAAAATGGGTGCTGGATTCACTAAAATAAGTGGGATAGCTTCAAAACTTATGAAGTTTATTCTGAACTTATCTTGGAAAGTATCATTCATCCACATACTCAGCAAGAAAATTGTTAAACATCCTCTACGTTGCAGAAAATTTATTGGGTACTCAGAAAGATTGAAGAAAGCAAGGTCCTTGCCTTGAAGTTGTTTTCAGTGAGGCATCCCACAGACAACCCCATTATAGAGCAATGTGCTAAGGTCAGTTATAGGAGTTGCATGCGGAGTGTCAAGGAGGGCCATGTAGCTTAGTCAGAAGTCCTCGGAGAAGCATTATGAAGGAGGAAGCCATCAGCTAGATGTTAAGAATTTATGACTTCACCAAAATTTACTTAGAGCAGCCAACAACATGAGCACAGACTAGAGGTGGGAAACAATGCAATAATGGAAATACTGCAGAGAGTGTTGGTAGTATTTAAGGTTGAGGTCATTAATGGCAGACTTGGCCTTAACTGAGAACCAACAGCACAGCATGGCAGTCCTCGTAGATCACAGTAAGGAGCCTTACTGTGGTTATACTGTAAAGGTGTGAATTTAGCAGAGGGCATTAAGCCAAGTACAGACTCAATTGTCTGTCCTCTCTCACTGGAGAATGAAAACACGTTTTAGGAGGACAGGTCTAGATGTGGGAAGGCTGCTGCAGAAATCTACAGCAAGGCAGCCAGAAACTGAACGACATAAGTAGGAGTAGGGAAAGGGGAAGGCAGATATTACCAGCAGGAGTTAGTAATTAATCAGTGCAGGGGAGAACACATGGTGAGGGAAGAGTAGATCCAATACCAGTTCTGCTTTCTTTGTTTGTGTAAACTTAGGGAATGTTACTCTATTGCTCTATAAAATGGGTGAGGCAAAGTCTAGGTGTCTTATTGGTTTTTCAGATTTTAAAATAGGCCAAGCTTTTTCTTGCCCTCTGGGCCTTTTGCACATAGTATTCCCTCTGCCTGAAATAAGAAATTATCTGTTTTTCACCTTTTGACTTTTATTATCCTTCAGGTCCTATGTTAAAAAGCCACCTTCTCAGAATGGCTTTCCATGACTACCCAGATAGCTGAGACCCCTTCCTTTTTAATTACTCTCTTTTCATTCACCCTGCCTATAGCCTTCAAAATAGGTAACATTATTTCTAGTTGTACTAGTTTGTTTATTCATTGGCAACAACCATTTTTGTTTTATTTTCTAATGTATTCCCAGTGCTGGCACACAGTAGCCACTCAACTAATTATTTTCAAATAAAGCTGCCAACTAAGCATTGTGCTGAACCCTATTGCCCAGAATGTGTGGAGACTAGCAGCTGGGAGGCAACCTAGGCAACTCATGTCAGAGGTAGCCCGGGGAGTTCCATTGACGCTTAAATACGAAAACACATGTTATGAGTTGAATTGTGCACTCCCCCACCCCCACCCCCCCAAAGATATATTGAAGTCTTAATCTCTGGTACATCAGAATGTGACCTTATTTGAAATAGGATTTTTTTTTAAATTTGAAAATAGTATCCAAATTAAAATAATGTCATGAGTATGGGCTTTTGTCCATTGTGACGGATATCCTTATAACCAGAGGAAATTTAGACACAGAGACAGACATGAAGGGAAGACGACGTGAAGAGAAGGAAGAAGACAACATCTATAAACCCAGGAATGCTTGAGGCTATCAGAAGCCAAGAGAGATCCCAGGAAGCAGATTCTCCTCTAGATTCTCAGGAGTGTTGCCTTGTTGATTTTGGAGTCTTTCCCCCCAGAAATATGAGACAATAAATTTTCTAAGCACCCAAGTGTGTGGTGCTTTCTTATAGAAGCCCTATTAGGAAACTAATAGAGAACACGTCATAGGGTGATAGAGGTCCTGGGATTATAAATGAGCCTGTGATTTCAGTTCTAGGAATCTTAGAAATGAATTTGACTCCACTTTTCCCCTACAAGCTGAGGCCTGGGATATTCTCTAATCTAAACCTTGCCAGTACCTCAGTCTTGCAGAGTCTATATTCTGAACAACGAGTGTCGAGGTGAGTTCAGTGTTTGGGAAAACATCAACAACTGAGCTGCTAATCCTTGAAAATCTGGGCAGAAATAATTAGTTTATATGTTCAGACCAATAAGCAACTGAACTTATACAGAGAAGAATAGAATAGCTATGCTAAGATTAGTGATTGCTCTTATACTAAATATAGGTAAAGAATATCTACTGAGAAATGTTAATAAGTGCATTCTCTGAAAACTTCAGGATTTAAATAACTAATTCACACTTCTTCTATATAAGAAAAAGGACTAATCAATTATTCTCATCATTTTGTTTTATTTTTAGTATTTTTTTAAAGTTTATTGGGGTAACATTGGTTAATGCAATTATATAATTTCAGGTGTACATTATAATTTGACATCTGTATATTCTATGTGTGATTACCACCCAAAGTTCAGTTTCCTTCAACTACCATATATTTGATCACCTTCACCAACTTCACCCTCCCCTAAACCCTATTTGACCCCTTTACCCTGTCTACTCTCCCTCTCTCTTCTACCCCCTACCTCTAGTAATTACTAGTCCATTGTCCATGTTCCCAGTCTCTGTTTGTTTATCCTGTTCATTTGTTGCTTTTAGGTTTATATCCACATATAAGTGATATCATGTGATTTTCAACTTTTTCTGTCTGGCTTATTTCGCTTAGCATGATTATCTCGAGGTCCATCCATGTTGCAAATGGCAGTATTTCATCTCTTCTTATGGCTGAGTAATATTCCATTGTATATATGTACCACAGCTTCTTTAGCCAATCATCTATCATGGGACATTCAGTTGCTTCCATGTCCTGGCCACTGTGAATAATGCTGCTATGAACATTGGTGTGCAAATATCTTTTGGATATGGGTTTTCAAGTCTTTGGGGTAAATACCCAGTAGAGGGATTGCTGGATCATATGGTAGATCAATTCTTAGTTTTTTGAGGAACCTCATACTTTTCTCCATAGTGGATGTACCAATTTGCAGTCCCACCAGCAGTGCATGAGGGTTCCTTATCTCTGCATCCTCTCCAACATTTGTTATTACTTGTCCAGTTGATTATAGCTATTCTAACAGGTGTGAAATGGTATCTCATTGTGGTTTTGATTTGCATTTCCCTATAGCTAGTGATGTTGAGTATCTTTTCATATATTTGTTGGCCACTTATATGTCCTCTAGGGAGAAGTGTCTGTTCAGTCCTCTGCCTCATTTTTGATTGGATTGTTCGTTTTTATGTTGTTATTGAGTTGTATGAGTTCTTTGTGTATTTTGGATATTAGGCCTTTATTGGAAGCATTGCTTGCAAAATATTTTTTCCATTTGTATGGTTGTTTCTTTACCTTGTTGATGATTTCTTTTGCGGAGCAGAAGCTTTTTAGTTTGATGTAGTCCCATGCATTTATTTTTGCTTTTACTTCCTTTGCTTTTGAGGTCAAATTCATAAAATCCTCTTTAAGCCCAAGGTCCTTGAGTTTAGTTCCTATGTTTTCTTCTATGCATTTTATTGTTTCAGGTCTTTTCTTTAGGTCCTTAATCCATTTTGAGTTTATTTTGGTGTGTGGTGATAGACAAAGGTCTAGTTTCATTCTTTTGCAGATGGACTTCCAATTTCCCAGCACCATTTATTGAAGAGGTTTTCCTTTCTCCACTGTATGTTTTTGGCTTTTTTTGTCAAAAATTATTTGCCCATATAAATATGGATTTAATTCTGGACTCTCAATTCTGTTGCACTGGTTCGTGTGTCTGTTTTGCTGCCAATACCATGTCATTTTGATTACTACTGCTTTGTAGTATAATTTGAAGTCATGCAGAGTGATGCCTCCAGTCTCATTCTTTTTTCTGAGGATGGCTTTGGCAATTCGAGGTCTTTTGTGCTTCCATACAAATCTGATAATTTTTTTGTTCTATTTCTTTAAAAAATATGATGGGATTTTGATAGAGATTGCATTAAACCTGGATAATGCTTCAGGGAATGTGGTCCTTTTAACTATGTCAATTCTTCAATCCATGAACACAGAATATCTTTCCATTTCTTTGTATCTTCTTGATTTCTTTTAATAGGATCTTATATAGGTTCTTCACATGTTTCATTAAATTTATTCCTAGGTAGTTCATTCTTTTTGTTACAATTGCAAAAGGAATTATTTTCCACTTCTTTTTCTGACACTTCATTATTAGAGTACAGAAACACTATGGATTACAAACGTTGATTTTAATCCAGAGACTTTACTGTATTTGCTTATTGTTTCTAGTAGTGTTCTTATGGAGTCTTTAGGATTTTCTATATAGAGAATCATGTCATCTGCAAATAGGACAGTTTGACTTCTTTGTTTCCTATTTGGATCTTTTATATCTTTCTCTTGCCTGATTGCACTTACTAGGACCTCCAATGTTATTGAATAACAGTGATGATAGTGGACAGCCTTGCCTTTTCTGATCTTAGAGGGAAAGGTTTTTAGTTTTTCACCATTAAGTATAATGTTGGCTGAGGGTTTTGTCATAAATGGCCTTTATTATGTTAAGGTACTTTCCTTCTATACCAATTTTGTTAAGTGTTTTGATCATAAATGGATGTCGAAGGCTTTTTCTGCATCTATTGATATGATCATATGATTCTTATTTTTAATTTGTTTATGTGGTGTATCACATTAAGATTTGTATGTTGAACCATCCTGTGCCCTGGGATGAAGCCCACTTGATCGTGGTGTATAATTTTTAATATGTTGCTGTATTCGGTTTGCTAGTATCTTATTTAGGATTTTTGCATCTGTGTTCATGAGAGATATTGGTCTGTAGTTTTTTTTTTTGTGTTATCTTACCATTTTGGTATCAGAGTAATATTGGCCTCATAAAATGAGTTGGAAGTATTGCCTCTTCGATTTTTTGGAAGAGTTTGAGGGAATAGGTATTAAATCTTTTTGAATGTTTGGTAGAATTCACTGGTGAAGCCATCTGGTCCTGGACTTTTACTTTTTGGTAGGTTTTTGATGATTGTTTCAATTTCCATACTGCTGATTGTCTATTTATTTTTCAGATCTTTTTGATTCAGTCTAGGAAGGTTGTATTTTTCTAAGTACTGGTCCATTTCTTCTAGGTTATTAAATTTGGTGTTATATACTTTTTCATAGTATTCTTGTATGATCCTTTGTATTTCTGATATCAGTCATAATTTCCCCTTTTCATCCCTGATTTTGTTTATTTTGTCCTTTCTCTTTTTTCTTTAGTGAGTCTAGCCAGGGTTTGTCAATTTTATTAACCTTCTCAAAGAACCAGCTCTTTGTTGTATTTATTTTTTCTATTTTTTTGTTTGTTTTGTTTGTTTTCAATTTCATTTATTTCTGCTCTAATTTTGATTATTTCTTTCCTTCTGCTGACTTTAGGCTTCATTTGTTCTTCCTTTTCTAGTTTTTTAAGATGAAGCGTTAGGTTGTTTATTTGGGCTCATTCTTTTTTTGGAGATAGGTGTAATGATATGAACTTTCCTCTTATGACACTTTTGCCATGTCCAAAAGTTTTGATATGTTGTATCTCATATTACATTCATTTCTATATGTCTCTTGATCTCTTTTATTTCTTCCTGACCAGTTATTCTTCAGTAGCATGTTGTTTAATCTCCATGAATTTGTGGTTCTTCCTGATTTCTTTTTGCAGTGATCTCTAGTTTCAAAGCATTATGATCAGAGAATATGGTTGGTATGATTTCAACCTCTTATATTTGTTGAGGCTATCTCTGTGTCCCAGTATGAGGTCAATTCTTGAGAATGTTCCATGTGCACTAGAGAAGAATGTTAAGCAGCTGTTTTGGGATGGAAGGCCTGTAAATGTCAATTATGTCCAGTTGGTCTAATATGTCATTTAAGGATGTTATTTCCTTATTGATTTCTGTTTGAATGATCTGTCCATATCTGACAGTGGGGTATTTAGGTCCCCTACTATAATGTGTTTTGGTCTGTTTCTCCTTTAGTTCTGTTAGTAATTGCTTTACATATTTCAGGGCTCCCTGATTGGGAGCATGTTACATCTTCTTCTGTATAATTCCTTTATCATTATGAAGTGTCCCTCAGTATCTTTCTTTACCTTTTTATTTTGAAGTCTATTTTCATCTGATATTAGAACACTACACCCACTTTTCTCTGAATGCCTTTGCTTGAAATATCATTTTCCACCCTTTCACTTTGAGTCTATATTTATCCCTGGAGCTGAAATGTGTCCCGGAGGCAGCATATAGTTGGGTTTTTGTTTTTTGATCCATTCTGCAACTCTGCACCTTTTAAAATGAGTTCAGTCCACTTACATTTAGGGTGACTATTAAAATATGAGGTCTTCTTATAGCCATTTTATCTTTTGCTTTCTGGTAGCTCAGTGTTTCCATTGTTTCCTTGTACTTCTGTTTCTGTTTCTTTATTTTTGTTGGTTTTTGTGGGTTTGCCTCTAGTTCTTATTTTATGTTATATGCTTTAATTCTGAATCTTTGGTATGTGGTTACCATGACGAAAATGAACAGAATAGTTGTATATATATAGTCATCTATTTTCTTCTGCATTTGCCTTATCTCCATTCCCTCTGCGAATCTGGATCTTTGAATCCTCCCCTTTTCACTCATTGTTATCTGAATTTGTTCCTATGTATGCTGAACGTTCATTACTATTTTGCTATAGCAATTCTCTTCTTATTAGTTAAGCTTATAATGCTCTATTCTTAGTAAGGATTGCACTCCTTTTCTTCTATTTGCCTGATAGTCACTTTGCTCCTCATTATGTATTTTTTGTTGTTATTTCATTTTAGGTGAGCTGACCCCTTTCAGTATTTCCTATAGTGCAAGCCTCATAGTGGCGAATTCCCTCAATTTTTGTATATCTGGAAAGGTCTTAATTTCTCCTTCATATCTAAAGAAGAACTTAGCTGGATATATTTTTCTCAGCTGGTAGTTCCTTTCACTTAATAGTTTAAATATTTGATTCCATTCTTTTTTGGCTTGTAAGGTCTTCACTGAGAAGCCTGATGATAATCTAATGGGTTTTCCTTTATAAGTTACTGTTTTCTTCTTCCTGGCTGCCCTGAGAATTCTTCTTTGTCATTGATTTTTGATAACTTTATTACAATGCGTCTTGGTGAAGGCTTTTTTTTTTTTTTGGTTGAGATAATTGGTTGTTCTGTTGACTTCTTGAATTCCAAGCTTCGGCTCATTCCTTAGATTTGGGAAATTCTTGTCCACTATTTGTCTGAAAATACTTTCTAGTTCCTCCTCGTTTTCCTCGCCTTGGTAATGCCCATTATTCTTATGTTTCCTCTCCTGATGATATCAGCTAATTCTTGTATTTCTCTTTCATTATTTTTCATTCTTTGGTTCCTCGCTTCTTCTTTCTGATTTATTTCTAGATTTCTGTCTTCGCATCACTGATCCTTTCTTCCATTTGGTCGACTCTATTTCTCAAGCTTGCTATTTCATTTTTCAACTCTTGCAGTGTGTGTGTGTGTGTGTTGTGTGGTGTGTGTGTGTGTGTGTGTGTTATCTCTAGCAGATTCATTCTGTTCTTCTTAAGGGTATCAATCTCCTTGCTCTGCACATTTAGTTGTTTTTTCAATTCCTAAAATTTTGATATGACTTGTTTCGAAATCATTGAGATTTTCAGAAGTACCATCCTGAATTCTCTGTCATTTAAGTTGCATATTTCTATATCTGTAAGCTTATTTTCTAGAGATTTTTCTCTTTTTCTAAGGTAGGTTGTTACCTTGGTTGTTCATGGTGTTTAATGTACTATTTCTCCACTGGGCATTAATGGAAGTATATTGTTCAGAAAGAAGATTTATTATATAAAGGTCTCTCTTTAGCCTGCTACAAAGAAGGTTTTTTATTTTGGTTTGCAGTAGATGACATCTAAGTCTCTTGGATCCTTGCTTTGTATAAACCCTAAATGATGTTTTTTTTTATTTTCTTGTAGAAATTTAATCACCCTTGCTACTCTCGGTTTCAGTCCCTGTCAGTGTTAGCAAACAGTTTCGGTAGCATTTGCTCAGATTCCCCTGGGGCTCT
This sequence comes from Eonycteris spelaea, assembly GCA_003508835.1. Classification (NCBI taxonomy): domain Eukaryota; kingdom Metazoa; phylum Chordata; class Mammalia; order Chiroptera; family Pteropodidae; genus Eonycteris; species Eonycteris spelaea. Next base: position 1,644,712 of record PUFA01000185.1, on the reverse strand, counting down.
GCGGTGATCAGTCTCGGAGGGTATGGGGGGAGGGTTACTCTGGGTTGGGGATTGGGGGCCGCAGCTTAGCCTCAGTTTTGCATCCACGGCCAATAAAAATCAACTATTGTTTTTCTGCAGTCCTATCCCGCTTCTCTGCTTTCTGCCCTGATGACTGGGCCCTGCTGCTGGCTGTGTAGCAGTTCTGGCGCTTCCAAGCAGGGTTGTTCAGAGAAGTCGCCACACCTTCACCCCTCTGCCTCCTCCTGCAAGGAAGGTGCTCCAGTGGTTGCCTGCGGTTCTGACCTGTGGTAGTCCTTATGCACAGATCCCACACTCAGACGTGCTAGTGTGCAGTTGGTGTTTTTTGTTCAGTTTTAGATGTTCAGCTTATTGTTATTTCAAGGGGAGAGATCTGAGGACATCTCTCACTTTGCCCAGAATCCCTCATCATTTTGTTTTAAACTTGGCTCCATTTCTTCTCTCATTTTAACAATTAGTCTTTCAATGAGTACACCCACAGCATATTAAAATATACTCGGAGCTCAGTCATGTATTAAAAGATATTTGCTAACCACCTCCACATTTGTTTCTTCATACTTTCTTCCAAATGGCCATTGAGCTAGTTCTTAACATACTTTTAATATTTTGTAAAATCCAGAAAATTATTTGTAAAATTTAAATTGTCAGTGCAGTTTAAAATCTGCTAATAATTTTTCAAAGACAATATCTAGAAACAGTTTATAATGCTTCCTGCCAACATTTAGATTCTAGACATATTGTTAGCTCAAAGAAAAAGCAAATAAACAAGAAAAAAAGAAATTTAATAAATAAAATTGAATTATTTTTACTCACATTTTGGTTATATTTAGCTTCTACATACTTAGCATATAATTTGGGGGAGGAAACTTTTTTAAATCTTTGAGATCTATACACTGTAGTTCCAGAAATATATGAAATCTCAAATTCATCCCTGATAAATTGACAGGAGGGAGAACTCATGCTTTCATGGTGGTTTAACATGAACTCTATACTCTAGTACTGCTTTATATTAGGTCAAAGTAGGCCAATTCAACCATACTGTATCTTTTGGAAAGTATTACTATTAGTATCATTTATCAAGTGCTTATTATGGGCCATGTACTTCTCTAATACATTTACATGGATTAATCTCATTAAATTTGTCCAAAGTTTCCCATAAAATATGGATAACTTTATTTTACATATGAGAAAACTGTGGCATAGAGAGTCTAAGAAACTCCCTTTGGGCAGTACATTTGCTAGGTGATGGAGCAGGAAGTTTGAAGTCCCAAAGACATTTGTGAATCCAAACATTGTGTTTTAAATCTGTTTCCGGGGGAAGAGAAAGCCTGGGAAGCAATAATGTCATACTCACATTGATAATGATATTTTCCCTACAAAAAATTTAATAATAAAATTATTTGTAAAGTCTTGTGTGAACAAGTAACCTCAGATCCCTGAGGGGAAAAAATAGCGTGCTTCCAGATTATATCAAGCTTTGTCTTAATACAGTCTTTTCCCTATTACCGTGGGCACTGTCATTAGCACAGACTTCCATATACATTTTTTTTATTGTGTTTAAAAAACACATAACATGTGATATTCCCTCTTAACACATTTTTAAGTGTTGGCTATAGTGTTGTTAACTATTAGCACGATGTCATATAGTGGATCTCTAGAACTTTTTCATCTTTCATGATGAAATTTTTCCTATTGAACAGCAACTTTCCTTTTTCTCCTCCCCTCAAGCTTCTGGTAACCAACATTTATTTTCTGCTTCCATGAATTTGACTACTTTCAATATCTCATTTAAGTAGAATCATGAAGTATTTGACCTGTGACTGGTTTATTTTACTTAGCATAATGTCCTCAGGGTTAATCCATGTTAAGCCATATAACAGGACATCTTTCCTTTGTGTGACTGAATAATATTTCAGTATATGTTTATACAACATTTTCTTTATCCATTCATTCATTGATGAACATTTAAGTTGTTTCTACCTTTTGGCTATTGTGGACAATGCTTCAGGGAATATGGGAATGTAGATATATTGAGATCCTGATTTCAACTTTTTTGGATAAATACCAAGAAGTAGGATTGTTGGAGCATGTGGTAGTTCTATTTTTAATTTTTGTGAAGACTCTCCATACTGTTCTCCATAGTACCTGCACCTTTTTACATTCCCACCAAGAATGCGCAGAGTTACAATTGTCCACATCCCTGCCAACACTCGTTTTCATTTCATTTGACAATGACCATCCTAACAGGTGTGAGGTGATATTTCATTGTGATTTTAATTTGTATTTCTCTGATGATTAGTGATGCAGAGCATATTTTTTCATTACCTGTTAGTCATTTGTATGTCTTCACTGAAGAAATGTCTATTCAACTCTGTCCATGTTTTAATTAAAATGTTTGCTTCTTGCTATTGAGTTGTAGAAGTTCCTTTTAGATTTTGTATATTAACCCCTTATCACATTTTTGGTTTGTAAATATTTTCTCCCATTCTATAAATTACTTTTTACTCAGCTCATTTCACTCTGCTGCTTTTTACTCTCTAATTCATTGCTGTGCTTGAGTTAGATTTTTTCTTTATTCATTTTTGCTTTAATTACTCTGCTTTTGGTGTCATAGCCAAGAAATCATTGCCAAAACCAATGAAGCTTGTCCCTTATGTTTTCTTTTGTATGTGGTGTAATAAGTCCAATTTTATTATTTTGCATGTGGATATCCAGTTTCACCAGCACCATTTGTTAAAGAGACTATTCTTTCTCCATTGCATATTCTTGGCACTTTTGTTAAATTGCCTCTTGGTATACTTAAGTATAGCATGGACTTATTTTTGTACTCTCTATATAGTTCCATTGGTCTATGTCTCTATGTTAGTACTATACTATTTTGATTACTGTAGCTTTCTAAGGTGTTTGAAAATCAGAAGTGTGAAGCATCCAGCTTTGTCCTTTACTCAAGATTTTTTGTTGTTGTTGTTTTTGCTATTTGGTATTATTTTGATTCCATGTAAATATGAATATTGTTTTTCTGTTTCTGTGAAAAAATGCATTGGGATTTTTATAGGGATTGCATTAAATCTGTGGATCACTTTGAGTAGTATGAGAATTATAACTTCCAATCAATGAGCACAAGATATATTTCCATTTATCTGTGTCTTCTTTAATTTCTTTCAATAATGTTTTGTACTTGTCAGTGTACCAGTCTTTGCCTCCTTAGTTAAATTTATTCCTATGTATTTTTATTATTTTTGATGTCATTACAAATTATATATGTTTCTTTATTTCATTAATTTGATTTTTAGGTTGTGTACAGTTACTGTGTAAAAACACAACCGATTTTGTATTTTGATTTTGTGTCCTGTAACTTTACTGGATTTGTTTATTATAACAGTGTGTGTGTGTGTGTGTGTGTGTGTGTGTGTGTGTTGTGTGTGTGTGTAATCTTTAGGGTTTGTACATATAGGGTTATGTCATCTGCAAACTGATAATTTTACTTCTTTTCTGATTTGAATGCCTTTCTTTCTTTCTTGCCCACTGGCTCTGGCTAGGACTTCTAGTACTATGTTGAATAAAAGTAAAAGTTAGCATCTTTTCCTTGTTTTTGATCTTAGAAGAAAAGAAACATTTTTTTTTGTACCATTGAATATGATCCTAGCTATGGGATTTTCACATTGATGATCTTTATTATACTGAGGTAATTATTCTATTACTAGTTTTTGTGTTTTTATGATTAAAGTTTGTTGAATTTTGTCAAATTTTTTCTGCATATATTGAGATAATCATGTAATTTTTATACTTTATTCTGTTGGTGTAATGTATCTCATTGATTTGTTTTTATATGGTGAAATGTCTTTACATTCCAAGGGTACACCCATTTTGCCATGGTGTATAATTCTTTTAAGGTGCTATTGAATTCAGTTTGCTAGTACCTTGTTGAGGATTTCGACATCTATATTCATCATGAATATTGGCTTATAGTTTTACTTTTTCTTTGTAGTGTCTTTTTCTGGCTTTGACATTGAGATAATGGTGAGCTCATAAAATGGATTTAGAAGTATTCTTTCCTCTTTAAGTTTTTGAGAGTTTCAGAAGAATTTGGCATTAATTCCTCTATAAATGTTAGAATTCACCAGTGAAACCATTAATTCTCAAATTTTTTTTTGTAGGAAATGTATTAACTACTAATTCAACCTCCCATTAGTTACAGAATTATTCAGATTTTCTATTTCTTTATGATTCAATGTTGGGAGAGTGTATATTGCTAAGAATTTATTAATTATTATAGATTATATAATTTGTTGACATATAATTGCTCATAATAATCTCTTATGATCTTTTAAATTTTTGTCATGTCATTTGTAATGTGTCCTCTTTCATATCTTATTTTGTTTATTTGAATCTTCTCTCTCTTTTGTAGTCTAGCTAAGGGTTTATCAAAATTGTTGATCTTTTCAAAAAGTCAACTCTTAGTTTCATTCATTTTTTTCTGTTGTTTTTATATTTTTTATATCTGTTTTATCATTATTATTTTTTCCTCCTGGAAACTTTGGGTTTAGTTTGTTATTTTTCTAATCCCTTGAGCCGTAGAATTTGTTTGTTTGTTTGTGATCTTTTCTCATTTTTAATGTGTGTTATGATTATAAACTTCCATCATAGCATTGCTTTTGCTTCATCCCATAAATTGTTAGTATGTTGTATTTTCATTTCTGTTTGTCTCAATATATTTTTAATTTTCCTGTTAATATTTTCTTTGTTCAACAGTATGTCACTTAGTTTTCCACATATTTGTGAATTTTCCAGTTTTCATTCTGCTATTGATTTCTAATATCTTTGCATTTGGTTAAAAAAAAATACTTGGTATGTTTTCAAGCTTCTTAAATGTTAAGACTTCTTTTGTGACCTAACGTGAGATCTATTCTGGAGAATGTTCCATTTGCTCTTGAGAAGAATGTGTATTGTGCTATTTTTGAGGGGAAATATTTGGTATATATTTGTTGGATTCTTTTAGTCTGTGGTATTATCCAAGTATTCTGTTTCCTTATTGATCTGTCTGGATGTTCTATCCATTATTCTAAGTGAGGTATTGAAATCTTCTACTATTATTATGTTGCTGTCTATTTCTTCTTTACTTTTCGCAATGTTTGCTTAATATATTTAGGTGTTCTGATAATGGGTACATATATTTATAATTTTATACCTTTTTGGTGAATAGACTGTTTTATTATATGTCCTTTTTTGTCTCTTGTGATAATTTTCAACTTAAAGTCAATTTGCTTATATAAATATGTCCACTTCATTCTCTTTTAGTTACTATTTAGTTACTATTTGCATGGAATATATTTTTTTCAAGTTAGAATTTTTCACCATCATATTTACCCTAAAAAGGAATTTCTCCAAACATATGGGAAATGAAAAAGATGTTTTAGAACATTAAGAAGGAAGAAAGTACATTATAAGTAAAACTAGATAAATACAATAGACTTTCTTTTCCTATTGAGCTTTCTAAATTATGTTAGATAGTTGAAGAAAAAATACATAACATTGTTATTGTGGTTCTAAAAGAATGTAGAGAAAATTATTAAGATAAATATATTAAAAAACAGTAAAGAGTAAAGGAAGGACATGTTTCTATATTTCAGTTGAACTAGTAAAAAGACAATACTAGCTGACTGTGTAAGTTATGTATGTATTATGATATATATCAAGCAACCATAAAAAAAGAGATAAAAAGAGATACACTCAAAAATACTATAAATATATTGAAAGGGTGATTCTAAAAAAAAATTTAAGTAATCCATTGAAAGGCAAAGAATAAAAACTTAAAGAAAAAAACAGGGTACAAGTAGAAAGTAAAATAAAAAATAAATAAAATAAAATAAAATAAAATAAAATAAAATAAAATAAAATACAGACTTGAAACTTAAAATATCAATAATCACATTCAATACAAATTGCCTAAATGTATCAATTAAAAGACAGAGATTGGGAGATTTTTTAAAACATGACCCAACTATATGCTGTCTACAAACAAACCCTCAAATTGATATAATAATATAAGCAGATTAAAAGTAAAAGGCTGGGGAAAATATCAGGAAACATTAAACAAGAAAGCAGAGTGATTATATTCATATCAAATAAAATAGCTGTTAAAGGAAAGAAAATTACCAGAGGTGGAGAGGGATATTATGTAATAATAAATGGGCCAATCCATCGAGAAAACATAGAAACCTAAGTGTGTATACACCAAATAACAGAGCAGCAAAATTGTGAAACAAAAACCAATAGAACTGAAAAGAGCAATAGGAAATTTTACAGTTGTGCTGAGAACATCAACATTAGTCTCTCAACATTTAATAGATCAAGTACATAAAAAATAAGCAAGGATATAGAACTCAACAACATCATTTTACAACAGAAATGAGTTGACAGAATACATATTTCTCTCAATTGCCCATGGAATATATACCAAAAAAGACTATATCTTGGCCATAAAGGAAACCTCAACAAATTTAAAAAAATTTAAATCATTAACATGTGTCCTTGATTACAATGGAGCCAAACTTGAAACCAATAATATAAAGATAACAGAAAATCCCTCTAAATACTTAGAAACTGAATGACACACAACTAAATAATCCATAGGTTAAAGGGAAGTCTCAGGGAAAATTTAAAAAATACATTTACTGAATGAAAATGAAAATACAGCATATCAAAATTTGCAAGACAACCAAAGTAGTGCTGAGAGGAGAATTTACAGCACTAAATGCATACATTTAGAGAAGAGGAAAAGTCTCACTCACATCAGTGATCTAAGCTTTCATCTGAAAAACCTAAAACTAATTTTTAAAAAGCAAAATAACCCAAAGCAAGCTGAATAATAATAACAATAAGAGCATAGATGAATAAAATTAAAAGCATAAACAATAGGAAAAAAATCAATGAAACAAAGAACTGATTCTTTGAAAAAATCAGTAAAATGGGCAAATCTCTAGCACAGACTAACAATGAAAAAAAAAAAAAAGGGAGAGGACACAAATTACCAATAGCAGAATCAAACATAGATATCACCATAGACCCTGCAGACATCAAAGAAACAATAAGCTAATACTACAAACAAATCTACACACGTAAATTTGACAATTCAGATAAAATGTACCAATTCCGTGGAAAATATTTACCAAAGCTCACTTAATATGAAATAGATAATTTCATAGTTCTATAACTTTTATAAATACTGAAGTTATAATTTAAAAATTTCCCCAAACAGACCAATTATGCACAATCTCCTTGCTATGATCTGCATGTTTGTGCCCTCTCCCCTCACCCTGAAATTCACATATAATAATCCTAATCCCAGTGTTATTGTATTAGGATAGGGCCTTTGGGAGATGATTCCATCATAAGGTGATTCCATCATAAGCCATCATGAATGAGATTAGTGCTCTTATAAAAGAGCTCCCAAAGAGCTCACTAGTCCCTTCTGCTATGTGAGGATACAAGAAGGCTCTTACCCAACCATATCCTGGCACCCAGATCTCAGATTTCTAGCCTCCAGAATTGTGTGGAATAAATTTCTGTTGTTTATAAGCTGCCCAGTCTGTGGTATTTTATTATAGAAACCCAAATGGAGTAAGACATTCCTCCAGAAAATAGATGAAAGTGGAGAACTGTGAGTAATAAATTTCTGTTGTTAATAAGCTACCTAGTCTGTGCTATTTTGTTATAGAAGCCCAAATGGACTAAGATACTCCTCCAGAAAACAGATGAAAAGGGTATACTTCCAGTTCATTTCATGAAGCTAGTACTACCCCAATACCCAAACAATAAAAACAAAAGACAATTACGGACCAATATCCTTCATACTATAGATAAACAAACAAACAAACAAACAACAAAAAAACTTTAACAAAATATTATCAAATAAAATTAAGCAATATGTAAAAAGATTTATGCACTATGACCAAGTAGGATTTATCCCAGGGATGCAAGGTTAAATATTGCTTCAATATTTAAAAATCATTCAATGTCATCTACTATATTAACAGATTCAAGAACAAATATTACACAATCGTTTCAATTTATGCAGGAAAAGCACTTGACAATATTCCTATCCATTCATGATAAAGACTTCGGTAAAAAAAAAAAAATTGAGGGGAATTTACTGAATTTAATAAAGTACACCTACAAAAACCCTGCTGCTAACATAATAGTGAAAGACTGAATGCTTTCCCCATAAGATCAAGAACTAGGTAAGGATACCTGTTCTTACCATTCTTATTCAACAAAACATATTCAGAATTTATATATTGAGTTCTGAAAGATTCTTGCAAAAGAAATAAAAGATTTAAATAAGCAAAGAGACATACAGTGTTCATAAATTGTAAGACTCAACATCAGTAAAGATGTAAATTTTCCCCAAATTGTTATGCACATTTAATGTACCTAATATGTCTAAGAGTAGGGAGCTGGAGAGCTGTTCAGGCATAGACTTTGAAGGGACAATATTTTGTTGAAATTGTTTTAGTTTGAGATGAAGCTCAGTTTGAAAGATCAGATCTTTTAATTCTAGGGTAGTGAAGCTGCAATAAAGTACTGTTCTCTTTTACAATAGCTAGAGTGGGAAGCCTTGGGGATTTCTCTTACAAACCACATGGCAATAATAATCAAGATGGCGTGTTGGCAAGAAATCTGATCTACAGGCTTATTTTATTTGGCTAGCAATGTTGTTGTTGTTGTTAATTAGAATTAGAGTGCTTTCCGTGGAGATCTATACTCTCTTATTCACTACTGTCCCTATTACCCTCTATTTTCTGACACTTGGCTCTGCCTCACATAGTTACATAACCTGCCTGTTCTCCTGCACATACTAAAAATTGTGACTCTTGACTTATAATATTGTTGCAACAAAAACAAATCGATTCCAAGTTCAACTAAATGACCTTAGAAACAACTTTCACAGCCTATAAGTTGATTAGACAGGGATTTTTAAAGACATGCCATTAAAACACACAGGAAACTGGGTTTTTAGGTCCAGGAGAAAGGGTTTCAGGATTTGGAGTACTAGCTAGCTAGAGCTCATCATTGCCAAGGTAATTTGAAACCCAAGGTAGGCTTAATAAGGTTTCTTAGAGAAGTTTAGTGATTATTCTAAGAAAGAATATTATGAAAATAAATTTATGAATTAATTTTAAAAAAAAAATTAAAGTTTTTCCATGTAAAATGTCGATTCATTATCCCCATTATGCAACACTGTGTGCCAAACCAGTGACCAGAAGATCCACATTCATTAGTCTCAGCATTTTTTAAACTGATCATCCCTTGGCAGGTTCTTGTTCTTCAATTTCATCTTCTTTTTTTCAAACCTCCATACTGACAACACTCCTGTGGTTACCTCAATTGCTCTGATAGTTTCATCAATGCACAATGGATAAGGTTATACCCTATTGAGCCTGATACAAATGAAAGATAACACTGATTTCTTAATTCCTTTTGGGAGAACATACCATCTTAGAGATTTGGGAGGCAATATGGCCATGTTAATGGCATATTTGCAAACCATCTCTAAAACTGTTATATTTGCATATGGTGGATATCTTCAGCTTAACTTATGAGTTAATTATTTCATTTCAGAAACTGTCTGTGACATTTTTTGTTTTAGCAGGGAGTGGTGAAATAGTGAGAAAAGGGGACCTTTGCAGTTTGATGGGTACTCATAACAGTCATTTTCTATATTTTATCTTGGGCAACTTATATGTCATCATTGGTTCTTAATATTTTCAACTGTAAAAGGGTATACTAATGCTATATTCAATGGACTGTTGTAAAAACTAAATAGATAATACTTCTAAAAGTGCTTAGCATATAAATGTGTGCAATGCAGTTTTTCCATCTTCAAAATAAGTCATTTTCTGACTCTATCCCCAAATTAAGGATTGAGAAAGAAGCTAGTGAGAAACTTATTGGTGTTTTCTTGGCACTAATTAAGGAACAAATGTTTAAATGTAAACCTCACACAAGGTAATTATTTTCTATAATATTTATGGTGTAATTGGGCAGTATATTACACACCCTAAATGGCTTAAAAATGTCTTTGTCTGCATTATATTTTTATGAGACAATGCATTCCGGATTTTAAATAATCAACTAGAAAAGAGAAATTTTGTATCATAATCTACTCATAAATCAAAACTCTTAATTGTGCTTAAAATTTACTTTCTTATATCCTAAGATTTTAAATTTCTCCAGAATGGGTTCCTATCAGTGATTAATAAGGTGTTTTGTTCATAGTAGGTTCTCAGTAAATATATTATAATATATATCTATATATTTTGGTTTACTTTGCTCTTTAGAATTAAGGATTAAAGGAAATCAACTATAGCAGACAGATGGAGTATAAATTAAATGACCCCAATTTATCCCCTCCCTGTATCCATACCTCTAATAATATGACTTTGCAGCTCCTCCTTTAAGAACTAGAGTCTATTGTACTACTTGTGAAATTTGGGCTGGCCTTATAATTGCTTTGACCAATAGAATGTAGCTAAGTGATGATCTGTCAGTTCTGAGTCTAGATTTTATTTGCTGCTTTAATACTTTCTGAGAACTCTGCCACCACTGTTTAAGTAAGCTAGGACTAGCCTGCTGGAAAATGACAGAACATGTAAAGAAAGTCCAGTTGTCCCAGCCAAGTTCATTCCAGACTAGTTTATAGCAAGCTGACCTCTAATATGTGAAAGAGCCCAGCCTAGAGAGGTCTACTCAAACTGCAGCTGACCACAGACACATAGATAAACTCAGCCAAGACCAGAATAATTGTTCATCTGACCCTTAGACTCATGAGCAGGAAGAAATGCTTGCTGTTTCAAGCCATGGAGTTTGGGCTGGGCTTGTAGCACAACAATAACTAACTGGTATATCTACTAGATTAGGTTCTGAGCAATACATAAGAGCTAGTTCAGGAAGTACTGTGGTATGTTTTCCGTGGTGATCACGAACTGAGTTCAACATTTTAGAGAGAAAGAAAAGCAAAAAAAGAAAATTCCTAGATTACTGAATTTTTTAAAAGAGTAACAGGAACTATAACAAAACTTTAGGCATTAATTTGAGAAAAAGAAAAGGAATATATATATATTTTTTTTCAGGTACCTACAGAAAACCTGATCACCTTTAAAAATATTACATACCTATTAAAACTTAGAAGGGCAGGAAATATGTGTAACATGTATCTAAAGCTCAGACATTCAAACAAAATGCTGCCTGCTTTCCTGGCAATAAATATCCAAGAGGCTGTTGTGGGGGAAAACATCTTCTAAAAAGTAAAAAATACTGCCAAAGAGAAGCAACAAGGGAACTCAGGAAACAAGAGCAGTTAGATGCAAACTCAAAAGTAAATAGACCTCCTCCTCCAAAAAAAAATTATTTAGTGCTCAGAACCTAATTTAGTGGATTAAGCTTTTTACAATCAACAGAAAAGCCCATGATATCTAGTTCTTTAAATAAATTAGAGAAAGGAATACAGCCAAAAACAGTGAGATGAATATAGTGCAAAAGGTTTATTGAAAAAATGAGAAAGGAGATAGCAAAGAGACAGTTAATTATTGCTTAGTCATTCCTGAGGAAGACCTCAGGGAGTTTCCCACTCTGAAACTGTCTTTTAACTAAGGCAGGTCAGAGGTAAGGGAAGAAATAATGCTAAAAGCAGCAAGGTGTGCTCGATAAATTGGCAAACTAAAGGAAGGCTATTATTTGTACATTTGCATCCTGGCACCCAACCCAGTATTTTGAAGAAACTGAAGGGTTAAAAGGGTTCTCCCAGCCAAAACTATGATAGAGACTCCTCAAACGACATTTGATTTTATATCTAGGCAATTGGCAGAAACTGTAAAAGAGTGAGATCACCTGATACTTATATAAAATACAGTAGACTTATCAATTGAGATTGTTGTTCAAGCTGCTGTAGAAGCTGGTATAAGGGTCTTTCTCTGAGATTTTACAAGAGGGGAGCCAAATTTCATGCTCTGAATTCTAAGCTGTTTGCCCTAAGGACTTATTAACAGCTTTTTCAAGTCAGAAATAAAAATGAAAGTTGAACTCAAACCATGACCCCAACTCAAACTTTTCTTTAGAAGAGTCTAGGCTCATTTGGTGTGAGTTAACCTGAGCAGTCCTAGGAGGAAGGAGATGAAATCTATGCGTAAAAGAGAAGGAAAAAGTGTGGTTTTCCTGAGGTTGGTGAAAATTCCCCAAGACTGAGAGAATCAAGCTGGCTTGGGTGGTTTACACAAATAGCAGAAAGAACCTGGAATGAGAAGAGAGGGGAAATGGCTGCGAGGTACAGATGCAGGTTGGCTGTTGCAACTGCAAGGTGTTGAGAACAATAATGAATATTTCAGGGCTTAGATCTAGGGTTGGCAAATAGGACCACTGGGGCAGACAACTCTGAGTCCAAATCTAGTGACATGCCCAAGTGATGGCAAGGTCAAGCATGTGAACCATATGCTAATCAAGGAGGAATAGCACTAATGGTAATTGCCGTGGAGTAAAAGCTTGGCTTGTGCTTGCTTTTGGTTGTCTAGTAATCATTAAGATAGAACGCCTCAACCAGCTTGAGTGAGATTCAGAATTTAGATATGGGACATTTGTTGTGATGAGTATTCCCAGAAAATGTTTAACTTACTCCTACAACTTATCAAATTGAAATCAGGGGGGAATTTTTTAAAAAACAGAAATCGTCACTGATCCATTTGAATTATTTGACTGGGAAAATAGGCCTGAGAAAAATCAGCAAATTTAATTTACTTAGCTGTTTAAAAGACCTTTGCCAGAATTCTATGACAAGAGCTATTTAAAATTTTCTCTCTATTTTGGATTATGAAACATTTCATATATTTTGAAAAGTTCAGAATATGAGATAACAGACGCCCAGATACTGACCACCCAGATTTAACAGATGTTAATATTTTATTGAATTTGCTTCAAATCCTATTTTTAAAAATAAAAATAAAATATTTTACATGGAACTGAAGTCTCAACTCCATTTTTTCCCCTCTCTTATACCCTAGAGGTAACCACTCTTCTGAATGTGTATAAACATTGTTTTATATTTGATTATATATCCATGTATCCATGAAAATATATCATTTTGTATGTTATAAAATTTTTACCCAATTGGTATCATTTTTATAAATTTTTATATACCATTCACTTATAATTTTTAATTCTTCATTATCTGTGTATCTATTCTTTTTATTCTTAATGTTTTTTTCTCTCTATTTTCTTTCCTTCATTTAAAAACTATTATGAGTCAGCTGGTATTTTATGTATTTTACAGGTCACTTCAAATAGTCAACTTCTTGCTTTTTCTTACTTTTGCTTTATATATTTTTGTTGACTTTTATTCTTTGCTCTTAGCTCTCTGGACTATGTATGATATGCCTTCATACCTAAGTCCATGATCCCTATTTAAACAAATGAACAACAAAATATAATAAATAAAAAAATAATATATAGTATATATGTTAGATTTTAAAACGTATTTTATTGAAACTATTTTTCTATAATTATCGGTTTCCAAATGTAATTATTTCTTGACTATGTTTATGTCAAATGAAATACTAAGCAAAGAGTTCTCAATAGCAACAATATCGACATTTTAGGCTGTAGAATTCTTTGTCATGAGTAACTCATTATGTTGTTGAATGTTTTGCAGCATCCTTGGCTTCTACCTACTAGATTCCAATCTTACACACCCAACTCATTTCCCACTTCAGTTGTGACAACCAAAAATGTCTCCATACATTACCCAATATCCTCCATGGGACAAAATTTCCCCTGATTAAAAACCACTGATCTAGTACATTGCACTTTGTGTATCACCCTATCAATTATGTTGTGTAATTTCCAAAATCTTAAATGACTATCTTCTCTAGATCAGCCCTAACATTAATTATTTTAATTTATAAGTGAGGAGAATATTGCAACCCTCTAAGAAAGCCAATGAGTAGTCAAATGTAGTTTTCCTATCGCCCTTTTTTCCTCTACTCAAAACAACATTATAGAACATGACAAAGCTCAGATTTTATTACATGAGTTTAGCTTAGGAGATGAATTATTTTTCACATGTCTAAGCATAGCAAGACATACTCTGTTTTGAGAAGTAGTAAATATAACTTTGCCAATAGCTAGATTTCTGCTGTACATGGATAAGTGATCTGGACCTGTGTATTTTCATCTTCTGTTATTTACCATGATGCTATCACTTTATATCTCCATTACTTCATTCGAGCTTATTTTAATAGAGTTCATGGCTTTCGACAGCATCATTATAGCAAGCTGGCAAAATTTTTGGACAAAGATTTCTTCTAGCTTTGCCACCCCTGAATTTTTTGCACTTAAGAAATTGTTTTTTTCTTAATATTAAAACATGTATCTAGACCTGCATATTTTTTTTAATTCAGAAATTATTACTACTTTTAGTTGGAACTTAGCTCTTAGTCATTCACATGCTACATTGTCTATCATTTCTTCTCCTTTCTTCTTTTTTCTCTGTATTTTTCGAGAACTAGAAACTTTATTTTTCTTTATCAGCTGATTGTCTATAATATTCTATTCTTTATACTTTCCATGTTTGACCAATGGTAATAATGTTCTGATATTTTTATTTCTTTTAAATATTTTAAATGATTTTTAATTATAAAATTAGTATATAAATTTATTTTTAGTTTATAAATATTGGAGTTTTTTAGTTATCTTTCCATTTTGATTTCTAATTTAATTCCATTTGTGTTTTGTGAACTAATTTATATGACTTGAATCATATTAAATTTACTGACACTGTTTTATGGCACAAACTATGGTTTATGGTATTGGTAAACATTTTTTGTGTGCTTTAAAAGAATGCATATTCTGCTATTCTTGGGTAGGGTATTCTATAAATGTCAAGTTGATTGATGGTATTATTTAAAACTTCAGTGTCCTTACTAAATTTTTACTTTTCTCTCAAGTATGGAAAAAGCGATATTGAAATATTTGACTATAATTGTAGATTTGGCTGTTTCTCCTTGCAGTTCTGTCACTTTTGTTCTTATGTATTTGGTAGCTTTGTTATTAGGTAAATAAACTTTTATTTTTATTATATGCTCTTGATGAATGGTGCCCTTTATCATTATGAAATTACCTCTATATCCCTGGTAATATATATTTTTTGGCCCAAAATATGTTTTGTCTGATATTAACATAGCTACTATAGTTTAGTATAGTATATCGGTATTAGCCTGATATAATTTTTTTTTTCCTTGTAACCTATTTTTACCTCTACTTTTAAGTAGGGAAGATACAACCGGATCTTGCTTTTTTTTTGTCCAAACTGATAACTTCTTTCTTTTAATTGGGGCATTTAGACTATTTACATTTACTATAACTGTTAATATGTTTGAAGTTAAATATGTCATCTTGTTATTTGTTCTCTATTTGTCCCATTTGTTCTTGTTTCAAATTTTCCTCATTTTATGGCTTTAAAAATTATGCATATTTTATGATTCTATTATATCTTCTTTGTAGCTTATTAGCTATAGCTTTTGTCATTTTAGTGGTTTACAATAAGCATCTAGTTTATTACACTATCTGTCAAGTGATATTATACCACTTTCCCATGTTGAGACTTAAATTAGTAACTTTCATTTCACCCTCCTTTCTGTATTGTTGTCATATATTTACCTTTACATATTATTATATTTTATAAACTTCTCTCACTAGATTGTGGTTTTTGTTTAAATAATGAATTATCTTTTAAAGACATTGAAATAACAAGGAAAAAACGTATAGTTTTACCCATGTTGTTAACATTTCCAGTGCTCTTAATTTCTTGAGTAGACCCAAATTTCCATCATATTCCTTCTGTCTAAAGGGCTTTCTATAATATTTTTGTGTAGTGTGAGTCTTCTGGTGAGCTAGTCAGAAAAATAGTCTTTATCCAACCTTTATTTTTGAAAGATCTTTTTGTTAAATATGGAATTCTAGGTTGACTTTTTTTCATTACATAATAGATGTTTCTCCGCTGTTATTTCATTTATATTGTTTCTGAAAAGAAACTTGATATCATTCTTGTCTTGTTCTCTGAGACATAAGTATGAATTTATCAGTTTTATCATATTTGAAGAACTTTGGTCATTATTAATTCAAATAATTTTCTGTCACTATCCCTCCCCTGTTCAGGGACACCAATATATATGAACTGTGTGAAGTTTTCTATCGTTTACAGATATACCATTCTTTTTTCTTTTCTCTGTTATCCTTTTTTGATAGTTTCTATTATATGTCTTCAAGTTCATTGATCCTTTCTAATATATTTAAAAAATCACAAATTGTAGTTTTCAGCTCTAAATTTTTTATTTGGGTCTTTCTCTAATATTTTTATGTTTCTACTTATGGTTTGAACATATGGTATACAGTTATAATTACTGTTTTAATTTCTTTGTCTGTTAGTGCTAACATCTGTGTCAGTTGTGTTAGATTTGATTAATTGTATTTCTTCTCATTGTGGGTTGTATTTTCCTGCTTCTTTGAATGTCTGGCAGTATTTGATTGAATGGTAAATCTTGTAAATTTTAACTTTTGGTGTGAGGGATATTTCTGTATTCTGGTAAATATTTTTGAGTTTTGTTCCAGAGTACAGTTAAATTCCTTGAAAACAGTTTTATCATTTTGGGTCTTGCTTTTATAGTTTGTTTGAAGGGACCAAAGTAGTGCTAAGTGTAGGGGCTAATTATTCCCAACTACCAAGGCAAGACCTTTATGTGTTTTTCCCAAATGCCCCATGAATCTTGATGTTTTCAACTCTGGTTGGTGAAAACAAGCACTATTTCAGCCCTATATGAAAACTGGGCACTGTTACTATTAACCTTTTGGGTGGATCTTACCCCAAAGTCTAGCAGTTTTCTCACGTGCTTATAATTATCAGTGCTTAGCTGAATACTTGAGGGAGACCCTCTTTAGATATCTAGAGCTCCATCTCTGTGCAACACTCTCCTCTCTAGTACTCTGTCTTGCAAACTAGCCACAAGTTCCTCCTGGAATTCTCGGTTCTATCTCAACTCAGAGAATCTGCCATTCTTTACCTGCCTTCATCTGCTATGGCCAGGAAATCCTCCAAGGCAATGATATGGGACAATTGTAGCGCTCATCTCATATATTTCCTGTCTCTTGAAAATTGACATCATTCATTGCATGATTTCCAATATCTTAATACCACTCTTTCATATGTTTTACTCACAATTTATTGTTTCAGGATGAAATGTAAATCCATTTACTGAAATTCCATCTTGTATAGAAGTAGCATTCCCAATCAATGCATTTTTAATTTTATTATAAAACATTCACAGTATACTAATTAAAATAGAAAAGATTTCCTCAATAATTCTCCCTTTTTCATTCCAACCACCCTTTGCACAGTATCATTTGTCAGAAATTCAGAATGTATCATTCTATTTTCCTTTCTGTGTATTTATATATACCTATAGATTTTTAAATTAAATTTTTCAGCTTATAAGATCATTACAACTTTCTATGTTTACTGAACAATATATCTTGGGGATCTTTCTATAATAATATTTATTTTAAAAATTGCTCTCCAAAATAGCCACATATTGAATATAATGAATATACTTTAATTTACATAGTGTATTACTTCCTCTATTGGTGGAGTAATTGATTATAATATTTTGCTATTAGAAACAAAACTATAATGCATATGTTAAAGTGGGACAAAGATAAGAAAATACAGACATAATGATGCAGATATAGATATAATGATACAGAATGATAACATGTTCATTAGTTATTTCTCTGGTTTGCTACCAATGGATATTTATACTAATTTTTAATTTAATGTTGCGAAATTGCATTCTAAAAATTTTAAACATTTACACACAAATCAATAGTATATTAAAGTGCTCATTTTCTTGCATTCTCACTTATTGGTTTTTAACCTTTATTATTTTTGCCATTGTAAATGATAAAAATGATATTAATATATTTTTTATTTTTTTCTGAGTTAGCAGTGAAGTTGAAATATTCACTTTCTATTTGGATTTCTTTATTTTCATCTGTCTGTTTTTATTTTCTGTTCATTTTCCATTGCATTGCATTATTGTTTTGTTTCCTTATTATTTTGTTGGAGAGATTATACAGCCTTGGTATTACTCCCTTTTAAATTAAATGTCCAAATAGTTTTTTTTTAATCTGCTAATTTTTCTTCAATTAGTTAACACAGTTTTTCTTTCATACAGAAAAATCATAATTTTCTTGGCATAAAGCCTGTCAATATTCTTTACATCTTCTTGATTTGGAATAGTTCCCTGAAAGACTTTCAGTGTTTTAACAATGCAAAAATATTACTTATATTTTCTGTAATAGTTTTATAATTTTTATTTCTTTTATCTCTTTAATCTGTCAACAGTCATCTTTGTATGTGTTGCTCAGCAGTGAGTCTAAAGTTTTTTTCTTTTTCTGAGTGAGTAGACAGTATTCACAATAATATTGCTGGAATAGTCAATCATTTTCCACTTAATTAGAAAACAAGCTTTAATACAAAATAAATTTGATATATACATCATTATTAAATCTAATTATTTATTTTGGGATCATACCACTTTTTTTTTTTTTTTTTTGTATATGCTGATATCCGGATGTCTCTTTTCAGTATCATTTTGTTTTTAAAAAGTTAGTGGATAGTCTTATGTTCATGTCTTCCACTTGAACATTATACTAAGCTTTTCAGTTTTATAATAGATCAAGGTAAACATTTTTGTATTTCTAAAAGAGAATGAAGATAGTGATGTATTTACAATATTCATTAATGACATGAAAAAAGTATGAATTTAAAGTGGAGATATTCAATTTTATTTATTTAGACTTTCTCTAAAATCTTAAATTCTCTCTAGCTTTAATCTCTCTCTGTATGTCTATATGTTATTCTTTTATATATATATATATCTATATTTAGTAAGAAGATATATATATATCTTTATATATTTATCTCTGTGGATACAAGAAACGTGCAGGATGTACCTATTTGTCTATCTTTATAGAGATAGATATTTCTATCAATATGTCTAGATAGATTGATCTTGTATATTTATTATTTAGTCATTCCTAATTTTTAAATTATTTGTGGCCATTGTAAATAAGATCCTTTGATCTCCCCAAATTCTATGTCCAGGAAACAGACTGGGAAAGCCAATTAGTCTCAAAGGAAGAGCTTCCAAAATCTGTCCACATGTGGACAAGAATGATAATGTAAAAGAAGGATAACTCTAAGGGGTCTCAAGAGTCAAAACTTGGAAACTATTTTAGGGAATGGAATAGAATCAACTGAAAATGAAGGTACCCCACTCCCAGAGTAGAATACTCTTGCAATAACAACATAGTGGAATTTCAGGATTGCTTTGGACCAGCCACTATAGAATTTCTCTCTCCTTTCTAAATTGACATGTTCATTTGGATTACCTGAACTTTTCTGCAGTTTTATATCAGGATTATAGGTGACAGATAACTTGACATTTTGGTTCATAGTTTTCTAGACCAAGATGAGCTACAAATAGAATTTTAACCTAATGTAGAGAATGAATAGGTCTTGGGAAGGAAGAAAGTATAATGTAATGATTGAATAGGATTTAGGAGGAGGGTATATATCATTTTCTGGTAGAAAGAAAAGTCAACCATATATTTGTGACCAGAAGGGTTGAGCGTGATAGTT
Source organism: Eonycteris spelaea (assembly GCA_003508835.1). Taxonomy (NCBI): domain Eukaryota; kingdom Metazoa; phylum Chordata; class Mammalia; order Chiroptera; family Pteropodidae; genus Eonycteris; species Eonycteris spelaea. Next base: position 1,624,947 of record PUFA01000185.1, on the reverse strand, counting down.
AGTGACATTTTAAACACATATTAGTTCTTTCATTTTGAGCATATAGTAGGATTGTTCTTCACTCAGTTGATCTCAGACCTGGCTCTGTGACTTGCTTTAGCCTGCAATTTGAGTGAAAGTGATGCTTGTCACTTTTGGGTGAAAGCTTGAGTCTGTGTTTTATTTTCCATACTCCCTTTACCAGATTTTTCAATAAAGGAAGCAGAAAAGAGAAAAGAAAGTTTTATCAGCCAGGGTCACTAAGACACAAAGATAACCAGAGCCTTCAAGCTGACCTGTGTGTGAACAAAAACAGCACTTATTTGTTGAAAGCAGCTAATAACATGGTAGTTGTTTGCTACCTCATACAATGTAGCTTATATTGACTAATAAATATTTTTTGTATGTGTCCTGATTCTTGTAGTTAACAAATTTCAGAAATAGTCTATGCCTTCAGTGGTCTCTTTTCTATTCATGGTTCAAATTTCCCATTTGCTATAGTTTTTGTTTTTTTCTTATTCTTTTAACAATAAAAATATGTACAGATCTTTTTGCCCAGGGACATTGTATACAGATCTCCCCAGTACCCTCCTTTTCCACACTTATGCGAGTGGAATTAGTCTCTCATTTTGAAATCAGGAAATGTGTCCACTGTCTGTATTAACTAGGCAACGAATCAGAGAATATATCCCTCTGAACTAAAGTGGAAATTTACTTCTACTGCTCAATTTTCTCACTATACTAGTGAAAGACTTATCCTTTTTAAAATCTAAAATGAATCTATAGGTCTTTTATTGACCAAAAACCAAGCAAGCAAAGCACCACTGTACATTAAATACTGTTCTCAGGTATTTTACTGCTCTTGTGCCTACCTACACGATTTGTAGGTCAGTTTTCTCACATATAAAACAAAACAACACTGACCTTGCAGGCTGGGAAGATTGAATAAAATGAAAAAGGTCTATAATGTGCATGACACGATGCCCTTTTTACTGGTCAATTCGTTATTATTATTTATTTGTCAAGGTCTATTACACTCACCATTTCTATAATCTTGCTTATTTTTTCTGTTTACGACTGGCAAAATTATTTTACTAAACTCTCTTGGACTCTTTTCCTTTTTGTTGCAAGGGTAACCCAGATAATTCCGGGAATAAAATAAAGAGTAAAATTCTATGTTCAGTCATTTTCAATCAGTCCTCTTGTTGCCTTAGTAACTATCTGAGTAAAATAACTCTCAAAATATTATTTTAGAAAAATGTCTTCACTATATGAATCCACCAGTTTTTTAATAAGATTCTGGGATCCAAAATTAATAGAGCAGGTAGCTGCCTTTGTTGAGACTTGAGCCTTAACAAGGTTTATTCCTGTCTGGGTTCATTACTCAGTACACAAGGACGTCCAAAGAAATGTCAAATGAGATCTTTTAGTTTTCACTGGGATAAAATTAGACTGGGTCTGATGAGCCCAGAGGAGTGCGATTGAGGGCCCTGCACACAAGCCTTATAATGTGGCTGTGCCCACAGACTTATCCGCAGAGCATTTCTCCAGGGATTCTCAAACCAGCCGCCAAATTTACCACTCAGTTCCTATGCTGTGTTCCATGTGACTTTTCTGCTTATCCTGGCTTACTTTTAGTACTTTTGCACTCAGTTGGTTATCTTGGCACCCCTGCCCCAACTTCCCCAATAATCTGATTCCCTGGCTCCCACTCATAGCCCCTCTATTCGAATACAACCTTAATTTGACACTATCCTGAACTTGGTCACTGGTTTCCTTCCTGAGAGAGAAGACTTTTTCCCAGGGAACAGCAGCCAGAATCTTAAACCAGCTCTTTTCTGCTGGATATTATTAATTGCTGAGACTCACTCTCTTTTATCCCTTTTTTTCCTCTCCTTTTTTTCTCTCTCTCTCTCTTTTCTTCCTACCTCTCTCCTGTCCTCTTTCCCTCTCCCTCCCTCTGTTTCCTTTAACCATAATTATACTCACTCCCACATTCCTAGTCAAATTAATCCCTTGAAGCCTGTTAACCCTTAAAATAGGAAGAGTCTTTACCATTCAGCCTACCTTGTTATTCTTTTAAAGTTCAGTCTGAGTCTGGATAACATCATTTACATAAGATTTTTTTGGTAAAGTTTTGAAAAATACCAGTTCTTATTTTTTATCATTCACTTCTTGTGTTCACTCCTGGCCGCTGTTACACACTTACCAAGGCCAGCTTTGAAACTGTCTTCATTAAGCATTAACATTGATTTTTTTTTTTTTTAACTCAGGATTTCTCAACCTTGGGACTATTGACAGTGGGGCTGGATAATTCTTTGTTGTAAGGGACTGTTCTTCACCAGCATTGTAGGATCTTTGGCAGTATCCTTGCCTTCTACCAGCTGCATGTCCTGTCTCCCCAGTCTTGACAATTGACAATCAAAAATATCTCCAGTCATTTCCTAATATTCCTTTCAGGGTGGGGAGGGGGCAGTTGAAACCACTGTAGCCGATGAGCTTCATTTGATACATCTAAAGAAAATATTTTAGGTGATTATGGATTGTCTACGAGAGACTTTTCAAATCCTTAATTGGCTTTTCTCATTTTCTGAGGGATTTATGAAGTTTTCGATTACCAAGTGGATACAGGATTTCTCAGCACAGGCCTACAAAAGGACAGGTGGAGGCCTTAAATGTTATTACACCTATCTGTAAGGACCAGTTTCCCAAGTTAAATCTGGTCTTCAGCAGTTGTAGGCTTAACAGTTTATCCCCTCCTGTTTTTCCGATGTCTCTGCTACATTTCTACTAAGAGAGCTCTATTTGATTGTAGGAAAGTGGTTGCAGTCATAAAATAAATTCTACCATATGTTTTCTTTATGATGAAAAATAGATACTTGTCTCTTTTTAAAGCAACTTTTCAGAGGAATTGATTGTGAGCACATGTCAAAGTTTTATTTCAAACTTGGCTGCAAGGGAGAAGGCTTAGATTTCTCTGAGTGAATTTTATAGGAAACAAAAGGTGGACAGAAAAATTGTTAGCTAGGTGTAAGAAATAAATGTCAAGCTAAAAGTTACTTGACTCATTAAAAGACTGATGGTTAGCTGGGTGAATAAAATAGAAATTCCCAGAATAAAAACTTAAACTCATTAAAATCTATCAGAAATGCTAAATATTTTCCAGAAGGTCTGTGAAAAACATCATAAAACAAAGTTTTACTTCTAGCATCATTTTTTAAGGTTTGAAAAAAATTTTTTTCTTCACACTGATCAACTTTTAAGAAACAAGTGATGCAGGAGGTAGAGGAGAATGAGAAATGGAGATGAGATTTTAATACATGTATTGTCCCTTTGCTGGAAGCATGCTTTTAGAACAGATAATTTTTAATATTCCTTTCTCATTCACAGATCTACCTATTCTCCTACTTGAGCATATTATTCCATAGACCTCTACCATGTGATTTTATAATACTCACTGTTTTGGACATCTCCACCTACAGAATTTAATTTTGCTCCAAGATTTCCCCTTTTCTCTTCTTCAAAATGCTCTTTAAGCTTCAGTAGTTGGTAATAAAGCTCCAGGTCCTATAGCAGGAGAATTCATTTGGGGCTTTCATATACATAGTTTAGTTCTCATGAGGCCTTCTTGCTAGTGTGGAAGTAGATAACCCATTGATTCTACACACACGCGCACACGCACACACATGCACACACACACACACACGAAGAACAAACCAATTCTTAAGACTATATCATTTTTTCTAACAATCCTATTATCAACAATATAGCTACCACTCTGCATTACAATGTCTTTTCATTTCCACCTCCTTTCATTCAAATTTTACTCAAACCTACTAGAAATAAGAATTGAACATATTAATGAGTGATATAGTCTTCTCATAACTACTCAAAGATTGCTAAAACTTGGATATTATCACCTTCATGCTTTAGTTAAGACTCAATGTTATGTGTTGCCTCAATATTCAGGGGGAACCAAAAGTGCCTTGAATGGCCTTACAAGCTCTCCTCCCCAATCTGCTCCCATAGCTGAGGACCCCTAGTCAAGCAACCCTCTTTTTCAAAAGGACCAGGCACAATTGCTGCTTATCCCTGATAAGTGAAATTTAGTTCCTTGCCAGCCCACGTAATTGTTCAAACAAGTCAATTACATTCTCCTGTAGGAGATACCCTAATCTCATGATACTGCAAAGTCTTCCTCTCATCGCCCCCACCTTGTTGACTCTACTCCAGGTTGCAACCTCTGTGTGGTCCTGCACGGTGTGTGGTATCCTCCTTCCTTGGACTGCAGGTATATGTGACTAATAAACTGCTGTTGATCTCATCTGTCCAGTGTCAGGTGTTGTGTGTTCAGCCATCTCCATGACCCTAGGGCAGGAATCCATCCCTCACCGATGGAGTGAAGAGTAGGCCATTAAAACAATGATGACACTTATCTTTGAGTTAATGATGCTAGAATAGGAAGAGTTGTTATTCTAGGAGCATTTTAAAAGTTGAATGTAGTGTACATAATAAAATATGCACGTATTAAGTATATAGTTCAAAGAATTTTTATATGAACTGTGGTATTTCAACTTGTTTTTCAAACACTTCTTCCAAATTAGTCATTTTTTACAGTTACTTTTTTATGGTAAATGCTTATTTATATTATCCTTATATGTATCTATCTCCTAGTTTTATATTGATTCTTTAATTCCATTTCTTCATTTTAGATTATGTTGTCTTCTTCTTTATTAGTTCTTTTATTGAGGACTTATTTGTTATACTATAAAATGTTCCAGTATTAGATAGTATGAATGTATGTATGTTTTATTGATTGATTGATTTTTATTGAGTTATTTAGTAAATTGTACATTTCAACTGGACAGTTCAGTGTAATTTTTAGTTTGTATAACCCTTTGTATTCTTGACTTCAGTTAATGTATAGAACATTTCCATAATACCAAGAAGTTTACTCATGCAACTTGCTTATCAATACCATAGAGAGGTCACTAGTTTCTGACTTTTAACATCATAGGTTAGTTTTGCCAGTTTTTGAATGTCACAAGAGGGAATCATACAGTATGTATACTAATAAGATACTATTGTTAACTTTTGAAAATTTATTCTTAGTTTCTTTTTTGATATTCACTTTTGTGAGTAATATAATTACAATTAGAAAATGCAGGGAAGAAATAATAAAAAATATACAACTGGATATCATTTGGGTTTAGAAAAGGTATTGAAAAAATTTGTCTATAAAGGGCAGATAATATTTTAGGCTTTGGGCAGATAGTATCTGTTTTATATTCCTCTCTCTCTCTCTCTCTCTCTCTCTCTCTTTCCCCTTTGTTACAACCATTTAAAAAATGTGAATACTACTTTCAGCTAGAAGGCTATATATGGAATTTGTTGTGCCTATATTTTGCCAACCTCTAATTTAAAGTACTCCTTATTTATCTATTATTATCTCCTTTCTCTTTCTCTAATCCAATTAAATTTGCTTTATTCTCTTCCCAAATACAAATTTATAAGTAAATTAAATGTATATTTCCTCACAAATTTAACTCAAGGACTTTTATAAGCTGTTTCAGCTTGAAATAGGTTCCTAAATTCTAAAAATATATAGTATTTTCTAGTAAGATTTGGGGGAAAGGATGTGGTCAAAAAGCAGACAAGAATAGATTCAAATTCATGTATATCATTGAAATTTATTTAATAGGAATTAGAGTGTTGACTATGTTTATACAGTTAACTAGTCTCTCCTTTTATTTTATCAGTCTCTGAAAAGATCCTTCATGTTGCTGTGTTTTCTGATTTGAAGAAATTTTTATAATTTCTTTAGTAGTCATACTGGCTAGAGAACTTTTCCAAAATTTTAGCAATAAATTAACTCTCTTTAAGCTAGAGTTAAGTCTGCCAAAAACATTGGTCAGCACAGGTAGCCAGGCAGTACATTCCCACCATAGCTATAAATTCACTGGGGAATAATTTGCTCTATCAGTACATACCATCTATCTTGCTCTCTAGGGTGGGTTTTGATCTTATGTCTCTGAGATTAGGGCCAGCCAATGTGCTAATTGTGACCTTATGTGACAACTTTAGTAACCCAGGAAAAAATAAAGTTTCCTCGTAAAAGATGATTCAGTCTTCCTCAGCCAGACCAAGGGGATTTATTATTTTGGAATAATTTTATCTCTAGAAAACTCTAAATCATATTTAAGAGACATGTATGTTTAGAGTGAGAATTGCTAGAATCCTCTTATTCTTTCTTTTCCAGCTCTGTTTCATAATTGAAAGTTCCTTGGTTTTGATTGCTGGTGGGAGGCTATGCCAGGCACTCTTTGGCGAGGCATGGTTTTCTAGAAGCACACATGTCTTGTTTTGCATGCACTGGTTTGGGATTCAGATAATCATGTGTTGAAGGGTGATGCCTTTCATTATTACTACAAGTGCAAGATCTAGCCTGCCAAAGGACCATTAACATGCATATATGAGGGAGAGAGAGAATCTTGGGAATTCTTTTGAGGGTCCTGATTAATAGCTAAATTTTAATGAACTGAATTTAAGTTATAGTTTGATAGTATAACATCTGGAAATCTTATAACCTTTAAGATCTACAAAACAGCCAGAAACCCCTGAACTTTAACTGAGCTCTACTCTTACACAAAGGTTCTCTCCTGGCTAGAGTTTATCTTTTATTATGATTATGCTTTTTAAACATCAAAACATTTCTGTATTTTAATGTAATGTTTAACATTAAGTATTTTGTCATTTCTGTTATTTATTGGTCCACAGAGAGGGAGGGAGAGGATGTTAGATATGATACAAGGATAACACGTCTTTAACTTCTTTTTCAATACCATCTTGCAACATGGCTGGTTACATAAATTTGAAACAAATACTATCCTGGAGCATTTTGTAGAGCAGATCCTGTTTGTACATTTAGAAACAAATATGTAAAAATATGTGCCTGTATAAGCTACATGGTTTCTTTTCACACTGTGCATGTTTTGTGCTTTTCCCAACATGTTTTGTTTTACAGATATAATATGAAGATGCTATTCAACAGTTGTTAAAAGGCATATTTTTCTCTTTTGAGTTAGGTAGGTCTCTAGGTGAGAAAATAGTGAAATGTTAGCTATAGCTTGCAAAGGATTTAATGCAGCTTTGAAGACATCAAGTTTGTAATCCATATTGAAAAAATCCAAAATCATAAATTAATTACCCTAAAGACATGTAGCTCCACAGCTTTAGGAAAAGTAAATGCTTTTCTATTTGCATCATTTCCTTTCATGAGCCAAAACACATCTAATAAAAGAACAAGGGAAAAACTGAGCTACCTAAAAAATAAAATGCCTAAAGCCAAGAAATGTGAGGAGTGAGGGAGACGATCCAGAATTATCTCTTTTACTGTTTAATGTGCAAAGGTGTCATCTACATTTAATTTCAGAACAAGAACATCCACATTTTTATTATATCCCCTGAAGAGTTTGTTCTTTCTAATACTGGATTTACAACAGGAAACGTGAAAAAAATTGACTGCAGATGCCCAGTGAATCATTTAATTAAATCCTGCTTGTAACACATTTGTTGGTTCTGTGCTATACCTAGAACTTACATTGAAAAGAAAGTGCAATAACAGAGATGCCATAATCACTTAGTATTAATGTTTGCTATTTCTCCAGCCACGCTCAAACACCTTCGATTTGAAAAAGAAAAGTCTGATACAGCAGAGAGTTAAATTAGGCAGACCCATATTGAAGTTAACATTTTAATGTGAATGCTTCTGTAATCTGCAAATACTTTAATGCTAATATGAAATAGCTATCAACACAGGAACCTCTTTAAAATAAAACTTAATTGCACTGTTTATCCTTATGATTAATCACCTTCATAATGGTAGCTATGCTGTTTCTGGTTTTCTTAAGAGATCCTTTATGTATAGTTTCTTATTTAATCCTCACACAACTCTAGAAGATGGATTATTATGATTTTTATTTTATAAATGTGAGTATAAGCTCAGGAAGGTCAAGTGACTTGTCTAAAGCCCCACAACTGGTCATTGGCAGAACTTCACTATTGTTGGAATTCTGTAAACAAGAGATTAAATCTCACAAGGTTACCTGTGGCCTCTGATCACATGATTAGGTAGCAAAACTGAGAATAGCATCCTGATTGTCCTTTGAGTTTCTGCCCAGTGCTCCTTCTAACATTTCATACCTTTCCTATCCACACTTCTACTGCAGCCTAAAAAGTAAATTGTCCCAACAGTGAGCTGGATGCAAAAGATGAAATTTCTAGAGTCTAAAGTCTCAACTCATAAATCTACTAGTGACCCAGAAACTATTAGTTATAAACTATAATATAGATGCTTCTTAAAGTCAATCAGAGGTATGTTTTGCCTGAATAATCTTTTTTCCAATGACTAACCCAAAGGAATTTGTATATTTTTTCCAATTTAATAAATTACATTGATTTTTAAGTGGAAAGGGGTATTTTTTCCCTATGTTTAGACAATGACATACTGTAGTTAAAAGTAAGCAAGTAAACTATTTGTACTACTATAACCTCTATATAACCTATAGCATAATTAAATCCACACAGTCAAAAGGCTCAAAGCTGGGCCACCCTACCCCGAACCCACCTCCAGAACATAGAAAATGTGCTATAGCTGGAGTATATTAACTAGGGTAACAACAGACATGCTTCCCATCATCCAAACAGGGAGACTAAAACCCCTGTGCCCTATGGAAAGCCTAATAAGTCAAAAACTCTAATAACATCACAGATTTCCCACTGAAATTTCTATTCTGAAGTCTGACTTGCTTGAATTTCAGTTTTAGTCATACGTTAGCACTCTTTTGCTAAATCTTAATGTCAAATTAAAGATGATCATTTTTATATATACCCAATTGCTGGTGAAATTGTGTGAAACATAGTTGTGCATTTTAACATCTGTTCTTCTGATATAGATTCCAGGATCCCAACATGCCTGTAAGGACATCTTGGTTTTGAAAAATATGTTGCAGACTTCAGACAACTGACCTAGAAATCCAGGGTTTGGTATTTAGTTTCTCTGAAAGGTTCCACTTCAAGTAATTCGCTCCAAAATTAGCAATGCTAAGCACTCGCATGCAGCAGACCCCAAATTAAGAACAGACCAAGTCTTGGCCAAACATTGGAGAAAGAATAGGGCTAATAATTAGGGCAGATGGAAGAGGAGTATTTTGTGAGAACAGCCATGTCAACAATTACCTGTGTCGCTATTAGCAACCATTGAGTTCCTATTAATGAGAGGCACTGGGCTTATTTTAAGCACTAATCAGAGGAGAGTTTTACTGACCCATCGCTCTTCCTCCTCTTCTAAAGGAAATTTTTTCTTACATCAGAACTTTCTTATTAAGGTTTTTAGGGTTTTTATTGAAACTCGTGAACGTGTCTGAGACCTGTGAGGGACTTGGTGACTAAAGACCAAATGCAAGCTAATCACCACAAATTCAAAGAACACCATGCTTTCTATGATCATACTTTCCTTGTATCATTTGACCAATTTGGTTTTTACACTTAATTAATTTTCCTCTTGGTTTGCTTTAAAATGAATCAACAAAACTTTTGAGTCAATTAATCCATTTGTGCTAATCCATTATGCCTGGAAGGAATAAAGATCTTCTTTGTGTTGCTAGTTTAGTAGAGATTTCCATATAACTGTGATTATACTGAATGAAATTATAGTTCTATGTTAGTTCTAATTGTATTTACACTCTTGTAGAAAGCCTTCATAAATGATATAGTATAATATATTTTACTTCATTATCTCTATTTTCCAGGTTAAAAAAAAACAATGTTGGAAAAGCAAGGATTTGCAAAAAACCCATATAACTAAGTAGTAGAACTTGAAAGCACGTTTTTTTGATTTTAAGTCCATCACTCTTTCTCTGTACAGGGCCTTATGATGCAGTGTGGAAATTGGTTATATTAATCCCATCATGCTTGTAGAAATTTTAACTTCTTATTTACTCCGTCAATGGTCAGGACTCAGTCTCATGCATAAAGAAGCCATTAGTTTGAAAATAACTTTCTAAACAGAAACTTAATCAATTTGCTGGACTTCCTTATTATTGACACTGCTCACTTCTTAACCCTATTATTCTTCTACCAGGATATAATCAGTCACTAACAGAATATACTTGATTTACCTTAGCAAGAGATGAAAAGACAGGAAGGATACTTCTAGGAGAGAATTAAATATTAACTACATCAGAGTCTGCTTCCTTAAGTGAGTGAGCAGAGAAGGAATACATTAATATCATCAAAATATAGCATAGCTATGTTATAATTTAGAAAACCTGAAAAGTATGAATAAAAAATTTGATGGAATATTTGCATATGTGGTAAATGAAAGGAAAATATATATTGTCTATTATGTCCATAGTCCTCTATTAAGCACCGTAGAAACTAAATTAATTATAAAACAGGGTCCAAAATCAAAAAGCGTGCGTGTGTGTATGCACTCTCATGCATGCAAAATATTATATATAAATAATAAACACACATAAAATTATAAGGAATAATTTCAGGGATTATAAAAATATCATTAGTGATATATAACAAATTTTTGACAGAATTTAAATAATCTACACAAGCTACTTGGTTTATATCATTCCAGTTTCCTTAATTAAATTATTATCTATAAATTAGTAATGTTCAGTTTATTCTTATAATTTTTTAGTCTACATGACCAGCTGCCTTCTGGTCAAATCTGTTTTGCTACAGCATAGCAAACTCAAACTCAATGTATCCAAAACTAGGCTCATAGTCTTACCCTTCAAAGCTACCCTCTACTTCTGTCTTCTCTTCTCTTTATTAGGGAATGGCACCTCAGTCTATTTAACTGATCAAGGTATTGCCTTTTTAGCTTGATTTATTGAAGACTTTGATACCCAAGCTCTTGACTTCATCAGAATCAACTAAAAATCCATGCTGATGACCTAGTCAATGCTATATTCTTGCATGAGTCCTTGCTTTTTCATCTTCCTTGGACTTTTTCTCCAATTCAAAAAATCCACCTGGTTCCATGGTCCTATTCAGGATCTTGTCCTCACCTGAAATTGCTCCACCTCTTAAAATTATCACCCCAACATGCTACTGTCCTATCCTTATATCTTTACTGAATATTTTACCTTATGATGACCTTTAATTCACAAACTCAACTACTTCCATCCTCTCTATCTGCCCCTCCCTCTCCTCACTTCCCACATTAGTGGGCTTACTTAGCATGAAATAAGCTGTTTTACCTACCTAGATATTTTTATATGATGTAAACTAGAAATAGCTTGTTTATTTTTCTTCATTATGGACAATTTATATGTCGGATATTTTCTCTTTGGGTCATACAGCAAGCACTCATATTTTCACTGATAAATTTGTCTAATGCACCTTTATTATGATTACCTTGATTCTTTTCATTTTAAAAATAATTGAGATGTCACTTATAATTTTAAGTGTAAAGTTTGCTGATATGTCTCATAAGATATGGAATATTTTCAGAACCCCAGAAGACTACTTCTTGTCTTATCCAAGGCTATATTTTCCACTAGTGCTACCCACAGATCTGCTTTCTATGGTCATCAATTAGTTTTGCCTGCTCTTGATTGTGTATGAATAGAATCGTACAACAAATACTTTCATGTGCCTGGTTCCTTTTGTTCAATATAATTCCTATCAGATTTATTCCTGCTATGGTATGTACTAGTAGTTTTTGTTTATTTGTTTTACTTTATTGTATTTCATTGTATGACTATATCACAATTTATCTATTCTCCTTTTGATAGGAGTTTGGGCTATTTCTATTTTGGGATCATTTTGAATCAAACTGCCATAGACATTCAACCTCATGTCTTTAGTGGACATTTCTTATATCTTATTTCTGTTGGGAATATATCTAAGAGTAGAGTTGCTGAGTCATATGGACAGTGCACAGTTACATATAGTAGGAACTTCCAATTTTCCAAAGTGTTCATACCAGTTTACACTTTCAATAGTGATATAGGAGAACTCCAGTTAATTCACATCTTGCCAGTGTTTTCACGTTTTAGCTATTCTGGTGAATAGTAGTGTTATCTCATTTTGATTTTATTTTACTCTCCGAGGAGCAATGAGGTAAAGAACACCTTTGTATGCTTCTTGGCCATTTGAATATCCTTTTTTTGTAAAGCACCTGTTAAGTCTCTTTCTTTTAAAAATTTAGTTGTCTGCCTTTTTAAAAATTGATTTATAGAAGTCATGTCTTCTGGAGAATTGTCCTTTGCTAATACCAGTCTGGCTTGCCTTTTCACTTCTCCTGGAGTCTTTTGATGCAAGTTTTTAATATTTATAAATCTAATTTACCATTTCTTATTTTTATATTTATTGCTTTTCTGTATGACATTAAAAAAATATTTGGTTAGCCAAGCTTATTGAAGTGTTTTTGTATGTTTTCATCTAGAAGCTTTATATTATTGTTATTACATTTATGTCTATGGTCTGACTTTTGTGACTAGTGTGAAAAAGGAGTTAAGATTTATTTTTTTCTATATGGGCTTCTATATCTAAGCATTATTTATTGAAAAACCAATCTTTCCTCAATAAATTTTATTAAATTTATTTTTCCATTAAATCAAGTGGCCATTTAATTGTGGGTCTGTTTCTGATCTCTCTATTCTGTTCTATTGAAATATTTGTCACTTTGTAACACTACCATTTTGTCATAATATAGAAAATTTTTAGTAAATCTTGAAATGGTATAACATAAGATCAAAAACTTCACATTTTTGTCTTGGCCATCATTCTAACTTCTCTGTATCTTCGTATAAATTTTAGAGTCAACTCATCAATTTACATATACACTGAAACCCGTGGGCATCCTGATCTGATTGTATTAAATCTGTATTTCAATTTTGGGGGCACTGACATATTAATAATATTGAGTCTACCAATTCATGAACATGGTATATTGTTTCATTAATTTAGGTCTTTTATTATTTTTTTCCAATTCTGATTTGTTGTTTTCGTTGTAGAAGCTAATTTTTAAAATGTTTTTAATTTAAATAGATCGTTCAACTTATTTCTAACTATATAAATTTTTCAGTGCTATTACAAATGGTCTTATTTAATTTTTGTTAGTAACAATAGAAATAGAATTTAATTATAATCAAGTAATATTGCTAATTTCATTTATTTAAATAGTTTATAGATTTGTTTACTATTAAGAGTTAAGCACATAGTTTTGTCTTTTTTCCAATCTTTGTCATTTTTTCATGTTATATTATACTAATTAAGATCTTTATTGCAATATTGAATAGCAGTAGTAAAAAGTGGAAATCCTCACATTGTTCCCAATTGTAGGGTGAAAGCATTCAATATTTTATTATTAAGTATGATATTAGTTGTACATTTTCAAATAGAAATTCCTTATCAGATTAATAAAAATTATTTCTATTCATAATTTGTTGATAAATTTCTTATGGCAGTTACAAACTTTTATCAGTTTTTTTTTCCTGCATCTGTATAAATGAAAATTTCTATATATAAGTTTTTTTCCTCTTTATTAGCTTAATGTGATAAATTACATGATTGATGTAAAGGTTAAATCAATTTTCATATATGAGATAAATCCCACTTGATGATGTATATTGTGCTTTTTATATATCACTATGGCTATTTTATAATATTTTATTGAGAAATTATTACATATAGCTTCATAAAAAATATTGATCTGTAATTTCCTTTTGTATTAATGTCCATGTCAGTCATCACTATGAAACATCATAAAATGAATTGAGGTATTCCTTTCTTTATTCTGAAAGAGATAAGAAAATAATAATATTATTTCTTACTTAAATGTTTATAAGAATTCATCAATAAAAAATCTCAGCCTGGAATTTTCTTTATGGAAAATTTATTAATTATAGATTTAATTTCTTTAAGAAATATAGCATTATTCAAATATTTTTTACTTGTGTTAGCTTAGGAATTTGAGCTTTTCAAATAATATGTTTATTTTATTTAAATTGTTGAGTTTCTTGGCATACATTAGTTAATAATAGCACCTATAATCTTTTTTAATATCTATAGGCTTCTTGTGATGTTTGATATTCTTTTCTGTTACTGATAATTTTATATTTCTCTATTCCCTGTAGTAAAATATATCTTATTAAAGTTTTATTATTACATTATTTATGTTAATTAATTTATATTTTACTTTCAACATACTAACTTTTAGTTTTGTTGATTTTCTCTTATAACTAGTCAATTATTTCTGCTGTTATATTTACTTCCTTTTAGTTTCTTTTGAGTTGAATTAATAATTTTTAAAGTTACTGAAATAATACAAGAATCTTACAACAACCATTTGTACTTTTTTATTATATATTTAACATCCCTGTTATAAACACCTCTTGGCATATTTTTATTGTGTTTTTAAACATTCAATATTCTTTTACATTGCTGCATTTACCCACATATTTGCCACTTTTGTTTTCTTCATTGCTTCCTGAAATTTTGTTTACATCTAGGGCCATTTTCTTCAGCTTGAAAAACTTGCTTACCCTTGCTATGTGTACCTGCTGGCAATAAATTCTATTAGATTTTATTTGTGGGAAAGCATTTTAATTTGGTTTCAGTCTAAGGATTTATTTGGAAGGTGGGCTAGGCATAGAATTATAGGTTAGTAGTTTTTATATGTTTTTCAACACCTTAAAAATGTCATTTCACTGAGTTACGGCTTCTATAATTTCTGTTGTGAGGTTGTCCATTAGAATTATCGTTTTTTATTTCAGGTAATATATCTTTTTCTTTGGATGCTTTATAGTTTTCTTGTTTTATTTGGTTTTGGCAGTTTGATGTTCGTAAGTGTGATTTTTCTATTTATCCTGCTTAGTTTTCCCTTACTTTTTTGCATCTGTGGATGGATTTCTGTCATCTGTTTCAGAAAATTCTCAACCACTATTATTTGAAATGCTGCTTCCGCTGCATTTTCTATCCTCTCCTTCTGAAATTCTAATTAGATAAGTGTTAAGTCGTTTGTCCATAATCTTTATGTCTCTTAGATATGTTCTATTTTTTAATCTTTTTGTCTCTTAATTGGACATTTCTTTTTTTACCTATATTCAGATGAACATCTTATGTACCAGAGAATATAGAAGTGCTCAGAAAAATTGAGAACATTTCAAAAGGACGTTAGTATCTTCAAATGGACAAATTTGAGATAATTTGAGCAACAAAATAAGTAATGACAGTGATGGATTATAAGCCATAAAAGCAAATACATATCTATGAGATATGACACTCTCATTGAGATAATGTGAAGAGGGTTGAACCAATAAATAAATGGTGAGATGGATAACTGGTCCATGTAGTGAAATTCTAGTTAGTTAATGTAGAAGAAATAGAAAATCCCCATTTGGCAAATAAAACAATAAAATTGCTGCAGATAAAAATCATCAATAGCTGCTGAAATTAGTAGGTGAAATTATTTGCTTGGTCCCAAATGTTTCCTCATGTGATATTTATTAATTACAAAGGAAAAATGGTAACTTTACAGTGGAGAAACCCACAGACATTGTTTTAATTAAGCAGTCAAAGTTAACATCACCAGTAATAAGGCTTCATGTGCCTATTGGTATGATGTATTACTGCAAAGGGTCCAACATTACTTCTGTGATATTTTTGCCAAAAATGTATAACCTATAACCTTAATCCAATCACAAGAAAATATCAGACAAATGCAAATTGAGGAACATTTTACAGAATATCTGACATACACTTTAAAAGTATCAAGATCATGAAAGACACAAAAATACTGAGAAACAATCCCCAATTAGAGGAAATTAAGGAGACATCAAGAGTAAATGCAATGTGGGATCCTAAATTGGATCATGAATCAGACAAGGAACATTAGTGGACAGTTGGTGAAATTCAAATAAGATCCGAGGTCAATAACGTTACTTTAATGTTAATTTTCTGACTTAGAAAATTATACTATGATTAAAGATGATGAGATGGTAACATTGGAGAAAGAGGAGTGAAGGGTAGATGAGAATTTTGATGGTCTATTGAATAGACTATTTTGTAACTTTTTCTAAGTTTATATTATTGCAAAATAATAATGAACAAAAATAAAGTACTTGACTTCTAGTTAAAATATTTAAATTCAACAGAAACAAGATTGTTTCTCTTGTTATTTATTTTCCTCAATTTCCAGTCAATTTGTTCTGTTTTAGCATTCCTCATAATTTTTAATGTAATGTCAACATGAATGAAAAATTAGACTCTTGAAGTTGTTATTTTCACACAATGAAAGTTAATTTTTCTTGCAGGCAAAAGCAGCACCTAGCTTCTGTATCAAAGTGGTCAATAAAGGGTCAAATATCAAATCTTAAACTTTTTTTTTTTTTGAGGAGATAGAGGCACTGCACATACTCAATTCTGTTATTGTAGCATGAAAGTAGCCATAGACAATATATAAAGCAATGGATGTGTGTAGCTATTTAAATAAAACTTTATTTACAAAACCAGACATAGTTTGCAGACCTTGCTATGGAGAATTTGTAATGGCTGGTGTATACTATTTTTGCCCTTACTTCTAGTGCATGGCTCCGTGGAATCAGAGTAAAATTCCAGAAATGATTGTCATGTTCCTTAAGCTTACTGGGACTTGAACTCTAAACTCTGTCTTCCCAAGCTGCTGGTCTCTTTTCAGCTCTTTAGCCACCCAGTGAGTGCTTTTCACTCAGTTCCTCAAAGTTTGGCCCTGAGGCAACTTAAGAATCAGCCAACAATTTGAGGGCATTTGTATGTAGATTTTAGGGTTCCCTTCTTTGGCTCTCTCCTTTCCAGTGTTTTCTTTCCACTTATTTCAAGTCTCTCTGGCAGCCCAAATCCCTAGTCTTTCCAGGGCAATACGATGCCTCCTGGCCCACTGAGAACTGGGAAGAGCACTCAGAGGAAAGGCCAGGTAAATGATGCGGTGCTCACCTAGTAAACTTCCTTTCTTTTAAGAACTATATTCCCTAAAGTTCCTTGGTATTTTGTATGTTATCTAATACTTCAAATAATTGAGGTTTTTCTTGTGCTATATTGATTTTTTTTCTTTTGTTTATGTTTTGTCTTGTTTGGTCCAACTTTCATAATTTTTATCTGTAAACAGTGAGGCTAATGTATGTTACTCCACCATAACCAGCACTAGAATTCTTGCTTAATTATTTTTCACAATGTTATTTTGTGTTTTCAGTTTACTATGTTTTTCCCTCTTTTTTTCCTGCATTCTATTGGATTGAGTTTTATTTTAAAATCTCCTTTATTGTTCTCTGTTTCTTGGAAAGTCAATCATTTGTTTCTATTCTTTTTGCTACTGCTCTTAATTTTTTTCATTTTTAACTTAAAAAATATAAATTTAATCAATGCATTTGTTTTGTATCAGCCAAAGGCCAAAAGGAAAGTAATGACACTCTCCATTAAGATAACGTGAAGAGGGTTGATTCAAGAGGGTATTTACAAAGACAAGGCTGGTTAGGAGACTCATACTATAAGTACAGGAACCTAGGTCAATCTGCAGTGAAAATATCAATATTTCTAGTCTCAAAGCAAAGAAGAGGGAGGGAAGTTATAGGGGCTTGGAAGAGTTGTGTCTTTCTTGTCTTGATTCCAGCAGTGACCTTATTGAAGGATATAGTCAGTCGTCAGTGTACTCACAGGAAGAGCAAGAAGAATATATCTACTTGATCTCCTTATCTTCCATCTAATCTCTGCCAGGGCTCCCAACTGACTGAACTCTACCAGAAGTCAGAGGGCTCAAGATTATGATGATGTCATATATTCAGGTCAGCTTTCCAAGGTAGAGGGTAGGTAGAGAAGAGTGGAAATTGTATCAGGTGAGGCAAACAGAAACTACAGTACAACTTAGCACAATGTTGTTTTAAATGCTTCAATACCAATTACTCCCTTTTGCCTGAGTGTTTGTTGGTGGTATAGTGGTTAGCATATGCCTTCTAATTACCTCCCTTCTGACCTCTGGTTTATTGTTTTTCATTATTTTAGTTTCATCTTTATTTTCTTTCCCCAAATTAGTTGTTGTTGTTGTTGTGTTTATTATTAATATTATATAGTCATTGCCTATTCAGGTTTACCCATATGTTTATTATTTCTTGGTTATATTACATTACTATTGTTTCTTTGCCGAGTTTATGTTTCATTTTTCCAAATTGGGTGCTAGAGTAGTTCTTTCAGTAAGGGTTTAAGCACACTCCTCCCAGTCTTTATATGAGAATATCTTTATTTCACCCTCCCTCTTAAACGATGGTGTAGTTGGGCATTCCAGGCTGATAATTATTTTCTCTCAGCTCAATAAAGAAATGATTCCATTGTTATTTGGCTTCTATTATTGTTGAGAAATCCGTTTCTATAATTTACATTCTTTGAGAATTACCTTACTACTCTCGTTGCGTTTAGAATTTCCTCTTTGCCATTTGTGTTCAGAACTCTTAATAAAATGGGTCTGGGTGTGGAATAATTTTAATTCTGTATAACTTGCTGTGCTTCTTAAATATGAAAATTCTTGCTTTTCATTAATTCTTGAAAATTCTTTGTGACTATCACTGTTCTGCCACTTGTGGGCCCTTTTCTTTGAAAGCCATTCTTTGCCTTTTTTTGGTTTTACTCTGTGTCCTAGAATGGCTGATCGCTGTAAGCTGCCTTTCTCAATTTCTTCATTTATGTCTGTAATAATTTTAATACGGTTATTTGTAATCTTTAAAAGCAATTTCTATAGACTTAGTTTCTTGGGCATTGAACTTGATTTCTTCAAATCTGCTAATTCATGTCTAAGTTGACTGGACCCTTGTGTATCTTTTAATTTAAGAGTGGGGGTATGTATTAACTTCTTTAATCCTCACAATACCTGGACTACCTGGCCTAGGAGAGTGTCCCTCTAGGGAGGTTTTGTGATTCATGTTTTGAAGTAAGAAAAGATAAAACAAAGTCAGAAGATAATGGTTCCTGAAGCCAGATGGTGGATACTTAGAGGTTATTATACTATTCCCTCTACTTTTATGTATATTTAAAATTTTTAAGTGATATTAAGATAAAATAATTTAGTCAATTAGTGCACTTCTTCTTGCAGTCATGGAAATTAATTTTTATCTTCTCTCTATATAAATAGATGATAGAGAGATAAATAGGCAGACAAAAACTACCTATGTAACTCATATATACATATCTATCTATCTATCTATCTATCTATCTATCTATATCAATGAGTTACAGTCTTAGTCAATATACTGCATGGTAATAATAATAACCTTTGTTAATTTATTTGTTCATTCAACAAGAATTCCTTAACTATACCATGCTAAGTATGATCAACACCAAAGTAGTTTCTCCCCTTATAAAGCTTATCATGTAGTAATGCTAGTAGATTTTCAGCATCGAATATAATATACTAAGAACAGAGAAAGAAAGCTGGAATGTGAGACAATCAAAGAAGTACAGACATCACTTGAAAGGGAATATTAATTGAAAGACTATTTTGTGTTGGATGCCATGTGAGATATTCCCACTAATATTTGTTATTTAGAAGTATTAATGAATTGCTGGAATTACTAAAATTAATTCAAGCAAGTGGTAAAATAATTGTTTTAATTAAGAGAAAACATTCATTTTGGTGTTATTTTCAATTGCCACAGTACAATAGGCACTTCGCTGTAGCAGTTAGTTTCTATTATGTCAAGTCCTCAAAAGACAGTGCGAAGTAGGTGTTTTTAAAATGAGAAAACTAATTGAGAGAAGTAACTGGCCCAATTTATGGAGCTATTAAGTGTTTGAGCTAGGATGTGAATCCAGGTCTATGAGCCTCTAAATCATGTTCTTTCCACTACATCACACTGCCTCCCAAGTAGACAAGTGCCTTCTCCATGGAAATGTGGAATTTTTAACTGCCCAGATATTTTAATATTTTGAATTAAAAGCCTTCTTGATGTAGGTACTGGGAAGCATTTAATTCATTATAATCATGTCTTTATTTTTCCAATATTTTTTCTTTCTTTTTTTTATTACTTGCCTTGATTCCTTGTGAAGGAACTTTTGGAAGTGTCATGCTGGAGTGTCAACATCGTAGCTAAATGTTAGGCTCTAAATTTTACGATGTAAATATTTACAAATTGTATGCCAGATCTCCAGAGCAACCATCCAGTTCTTGTCCTGGTTTTGTAATCTTGGGCTCTTAGGACAGAGGAAGAAAGTAAAACAAACTTCCCATGTTTGATGACAGCATAACATGGCTCAGAAGTTTTTGTCCCTTTTACTTTCCATGGGCTTGCCTTCTTCACCAGAATATAATTGGTAATAAGGTTGTCATATCCAACACCAGTCTCTCAGAACATACATCTGTAATTTACAACTTTCTTTTTGTCAGATGACAACCAGCTTTGATCTTGTTATGCTTTAATCCCACTCTAACCGCCTTTGGAGACTAAGGAATAGCCCATCAGTTTTTCACCTGCAAAAAAAAAAAAAAAAAAAAACGAGAAAAATAATTACATACTTGAATGAAAAATCAAAACCTCTCATAATTTAGGTCTTTCTCCAAGCAAGAAGAGATTTTTGGAAAAGAACTAATCCACTAGACATTCCCCCCCCCACCCAAATAACTCACACTTCATTATCCCTGTAAGAGAGTTTAAATTGTTAAATTACCTCCTTCTATGGTGTGTCTGTTTAATTCTTTCAGTAATGTTATATAGAAATGCTCAGTGTCCAAAACTTGGAATTTATTAAAAAGTAGTTGAAAACAATGCAAAACCTTAGCCAGAAATAGAGATTTAAAAAATTCTTGTTATGACCTGTCTCAGCTCTATAATTTAAACCATTTCTAAAAATCTCAGAGATATAACTCTAATAAGAGCATCTTCAAGTAGAGTTTCCCTCGTTTTCTTTTCTGACACAGAATTTATGGAATAACATATTTCTTAAACTGTCAAACAGAAAGAGTATTATACCATTTGCATAGTTTTTAATTTTAATTAGAAAAAATAAAAATTTTTAGTAGTTTTGATGAGGATATATATATATACACACACATATATACATGTATATGTGTGTGTGTGTGTGTGTGTGTGTGTATATATATATATATATCCAGTGAGATAATCCCTCACTGGGGCTACCTTAAAGCTGTTTTATGTATATGTAATATATATATTAAATAATAACTAAATAAATAACTTAAACAGCTTCAACAAGGGATTACATACCCACTTTATACATTACCAAAATTTTCTTATAGGTTTCCAGGATAGTAGACCCTATAGCTGAATAGTCCTCATGAAAAAATGTTGCACTGAAATCATTTTAAATTTAAGAATGTGTACATTTCATGATTTTGCTCCAGTTCCTCACATTTCAAGGTAGATTCTCTCTTGGTTTTGGTGCTTTTTTGAGGCAATTTAAAAAAACATTCTATTAAGCTGATTAAGATCCTTCACTGGTACAGGTGTTACCCTTGTACGGTGAACTGTAAATAACATAATTATTCACATTTGCAAAGTGATTCAGCATCTGGTTCAAAGCTCCTTCTTCTAGAGGGTCTGATAGGTGCTAGATAATTATTCAGGAGGAAAATAAGCAATATTACCAATGTCATGCACCGCAGTTGTCACGGAATGTTTGTTGTTACCGTCTCAACCTCACTTTAACCACAGAAGCCCTCGTGAAATGTCGGTGGTGAAGTTGATGATAAGACACTGAACCTCCATAGCCCTCTCCAGATCTTGTAGTGTTATTTTGAGCATTAATTAGCAAAGTTACAGGAATAGTCAGGAAGGTGGGGAGTGGGCATGGATTTGAAACACGCTTTAGAGTAAGAGTCGAGGCAGCAGTTTACAACAGGAAGCAAAGAAAATTATATCTAATTAGAACTTCAGGGGTAATTTCAAAGGCCTTGTGTAATTACCTGAATGGGAAGTTAGCCAGATGGAGGGTAACACCTCTAGTCAGGAGAAAAGTTTCTATTTATATTCCCAAACTCATTCAACTGCAATCCTAAGTGCCCATGAAGGAAAATAAGATTTCTACCTTTCAAAATGTTGTGTTAAGTATATTTTAAGGTTCCATGAGCCTGATTTTTACTGGAACTTTACATCATTAAACAACAAATGACCTGTTAATCCAATATTGAATTTAGTCTCATCTTGAATTAAAGGTATAAACTCTGAAATCTGTATTCTAAAGAATCTTGCCTTAAGATCTAATGAAAAAATGTCTAAGAAATTAGCACATTAATCTTGTTTTAGTATGTACACATATTAAAAAGATTTTTTCAAATTCAACTTTTTTCTAAACAAACTTTAAAAACTTAGATTTAGAAAACTACAGTGTAAAATTTGGCAATATAATTTAAAAATTACATATATGCTAATTTTCATTAGTTAATGACAAAAATAAAATATGCTTGAAGAGAAAATGATATGAGATAAGTGATTAGTTTCAACTTTGAATAGCAGTGTGCTCAGGGTAATATAAATATGTGTTTTTCCTGATGGACAGACATGTAGCATCTTTCTTGCAAGTGCTTATAAGAAAAAATTGCTTTGAAATTTGATAGAGCAATGTGGACAAGGAATAAATGTTAATTTCTTTCTATTCAGCATATGAAGTATATTTAAATTAATCTAGGCAATTTGTTTCATATACTAAAACTAAGAACAGCAAATAATTAACATTTTAATATGCTGTGCAATGTAGCTGCTTGTCCTCTTTATATTTAAGGTGGAAATTTTAGAGCCTCTGCTTTTACTCTTGAGGCCCCTAAGATGGGTGGCATGTTAGTGATTTTAACGTGACACTAGATCAAGGTCATGTGGCCACATGATTCTCTTTGGAGAAGGGAGACATTTGCTTTGTCTACTAAGTCATGCTTATTACATGAGGCAGCTTTACAAAATAAACTGCAGTTGTCTGCTAGTCACTGGAAAGTCTTTCCTTATCAGCAATGATCAGCATAGCTGCCATGGAGCATGAAGAATGAGGACGAGGAGACTTGCAGCTAAATGTACATCCCGCTAACGAATAGCAGGCACTTGGGCCTTGCAGCACAGACTAGCGTCATAGCTGAGAACTTAGAGAAGAATAATGGTAAAGGAATCTAAGTTAGAGCAGGAAAATGTCATGAAACAATGAGAAAGTAGGAAATGAGAAAGGCAGAGATATGCTTTCTCCTACCATGCCTTTGGTTTTAAATTCACAAAAATGATATTTTCATGATGGACCTTTGTCTTCAGAACTCTTTCTCTTGGCTGCAGTCTTTTTTTTTTTTTTTTTCTGGCCTTAGAGGAGGCTCACTGCATGCAGAGAGATGGGAAGGAGTGAAGTTTGCAAAGTTCACTTCCAAGTACCACGAACGCTCCCAAGTCTAAGTCATTTGAGTAGAGAAAAAAGTAGATCTCTGATCTGTGAGTCCCTGTGTGATATTCAGTTTCCCTGTGCTTCTGCTTGGGTGCATGGATCACTTTCAGTCACTTTCCAGGAAACTCATACTTGGCTTCTCTATTGTCATAGAAAAAGGCTTGTGATAGGCAGGGAGAGGAGGGATCCCAAGAAGAAATGGTCAACACATTTGGTTAGTGGTCATCTCAGGGTTTCATGAAACCAACTCTTATATCCATAGAAGCAAGGGCTTAGAATAAATGAGCATAAAGAAAATGAACATTCTGTTTTTCTGCATGCTGAGTCTCTTCATTAAACTTGGCTTATGATTTCTGACTGTAATTACACTCTCTCTTAACTATTATTAAAGCTCATGTTGATCGACCATAGTATATTTAAAAACATTTCACTAAATCAGAGAATCTAGGAAAGGTTAGAAGTATTTACTGGAAATCTAAATGGCTAAGAGGAAAGCATCTGGCCAGTTCTAGATCCTCTTTTTTGGTACATTGGGATAATTTGACATGTAATCTCTCATACCTTGATAATTAGGAAAGGGAAAGACTAAGAACAATTTAATGGGCATGCTAGATTTTAAGAGGGTAGAAATGAAAAAGTCAAAACAAACACACGACACAAAAAAGGGCTACTTCTATTGCCTAAAAATATCTCAAAATTAAAATGGCAGATAATAGTAGAAATATGTCAAAATTTAAATTCTAATTATCATTTCATACATGTTCATAATAAGAAAGGAAAATAGAGGAATATAAAGCAGGAGGATTTCTCTGATAAGATCAGACTAAAAGAGTGTATACAAAAGGTGAGCAGGAAGGCTTCTAACCAGACGGACTTTAGAAATTGCAGAAACCTTCAAGAGAGCGTCAGGCTAGATTCTAAAACAGGCTAAAGTAGAGGTCCTCAACCCCCAGGCCATAGCCTATTAGGAACTGGGCTGCACAGCAGGAGGTGAGCAGCAGACAAGCCAGTGAAGCCTTTTGCCAGGTGACATGCAATACGTAAGGTGCTGTTCTTAGAGCTAAAACACAAGTAAACAAGTAGTGGATAAGGGAGGCCTGACTTAAGAGCAGTGTGTTTGAAAATAATTGGTGTTTTAGCAGACTTATTATTCTATTCCATATTCAACTTAATATCATGTAAATAGTCTTTGACTATACTTTTTCTACTATACTTTGGCTAGATAATCTTGAAAACACTATTCATTTATGGGTTACACTGAAAGCAAATAGAAGCTATTAAGCTCATTCAGAAGAGAGACCAAAATTAAGATTTGAGACTATGTCATCTGTGCAAGTCTTAAAGCATGATATGCCCACGCGAGAATTTAAAGTACCTAGGCCACTAATATATATACTTGAAATGAAATAGGAGCAGGAAAATTTAATATAAGCCCAGTGATAAACAAAAACTACCATTCTGCCTCAAGATATGCATCAAAATAGAGAATGATAATGACTGTGCCACAATAGAATATTTAGTCCTATGCTGACAAATGCAAGCACCTCCTACCTCTAACCGATTATTTTTTCTAGTGAAAATCAAAATTTTTGTATTTCTGCAAAATTCCAATTTTTATGTAGTTGACTCAAATAATAAAACAAATGAAAGTCATGCTGCAGAGTGAATAAAGTGTCTCCAGACTTGATCAGGACCATAGGCTGACAATTTGCTACCTCTGAAGTAAAGGACTTTGGGATGTTTATTTTGAATGAGAGAAAATTCTAATGGTAACCTCCAGTTGTGTAAAAGGGATATTAGGTAAAAGAGGGAATCAGTTATTCCTTCTCGATGCAGCATGAAGACTAATATTTAAGGGAGGTAGCATCTCAGAAAGAACATTTTTTAAAAGTGTAGTTGACATACAATGCTGTATTAGTTTTACGTATATAACACAGTGATTAAACATTTATATACCTTATGATGTGATCGCCATGATAAGTCTAGTAACATCATCTGTCACAATACAAAGATATTATGATATTATTGATTATATCCTTGTGTTGTACATTACAGTCCCACAACTTATTTATTTTGTAACTAGAAATTTGTATTTCTTATTTCCCTTCACCTTTTTCACCCAGCCTCCAACATAGTTTGTTCTCTGTATCTATGAGTCTATTCTGTTTTCCTTGTTTTGTTTTTAGGTTCCCTATAAAGTGAAATTATGCAGTATTTGTCTTTCTCTATCTGACTTATGTCACTTAGCATTGTACTTCCTAGGTTCATACATGTTGCAAATGGCAGGATTCCATTCTTTTTATTGCTGAGTATTATTTCATTGTATACAGATACCACATCCCCTTTATCCATTTATCTATTCATGGACACTTAGCTTGTTTCCATAGCTTGGCTATTGTAAATAATGCTGCGATGAACATAAGGGTGCATATCTTTTGAATTAGGGTTTTTGCTTTCTTTGGAAAAATGCCCAGAACTGGGATTACTGAGTTGTATCTTAGTTCATTTTAATTTTTTGAGGAAACTCCGTACTCTTTTCCATGGTGGCTGCACCAATTTACAATCCCACCAACTATGGACAAGAGTTCTCTTTTTTCCCCATCCTCATCAACACTTGTTTTTTGTTCACTTTTTGATGATGGCCATTCTGATAGGTGTGAAATGATTTCTCATTATCCTTTTGGATTGCATTTCCTCAGAGTTAGTGAGGTTGAACATATTTTCATGCCTGTTGGCCATCTGTACGTCTTTGGTGAAATGTCTACTGAGGTGCTCTGCTCATTTTTATACTTGATTCTTCGTTGTTGTTTTTTTAATATTGAGTTGTAAAAGTTCTTTATATATTTTGGATATCATCTCCTTATTAGATATATCATTTGGCAATATCTTCTCCCATTCAGTAGGTTGTTTTTCCATTTCGTTGATTGTTTTCACTGTGCAAAAGCTTTTTAATTTTTTGCTGTCCCAATTGTTTATTTTTGCTTCAGTCGTCATGGCCTAGAGAGACATATAAAAAAATATTGCTAAAACTGATGTCAAAGTGTTTACTGCCTGTCTTCTAGGAGTTTTATGGTTTTAGGTTTTTCACTTGGGCCTTTAATCCACTTTGAGGAGTGTTTTTCTTTTTTTTTCTTTTCTTTTCAATTTTTTTGGAATAATTTGAGAAAAATAGGTATTAATTCTTCATTAAATGTTTGGTATAATTAACCTGTGAAGCCATCTGAACTTTTGTTTATGGTTTTTTTTTTTGATTATTGATTCCATTCCTTTACTAGTATTCAGTTTGTTCAGATTATCTTTCTTCCTGGTTCAGTCTCAGAAGGTTGTATGTTACTAGAAATTTATCCATTTCTTCTAGGTTGTCCAATTTGTTGGCGTATAATTTTTCATAGTATTCTCTTATAATATTTGTATTTCTATGGTGTAGTTTATCTTTCATTTCTGATTTTATATATTTGGACTCTCTTTTCTCTTTGATGAGTTTGACTAAAGGTTTATCGATTTTGTTTACATTTTTAAAGAAACATCTCTTAGTTTTATTGATATTTCCTGTTGCTATTTAGTCTCTATTTTGTTTTTTCTCTCTCTGATCTTTATTATTTCCTTCTTTCAACTAACTTTGGATTTTGTTTTTTTTCTTTTTCTAGTTCCTTAAGGTGTAAAGTTAGATTTTATTTGACCTTTTTATTGTTTCTTGAGATTGGCCTATATCATTAGGAACTACCTTCTTAGAACTGCTCTTGCTGTATCCCATAAATTTTAGAACGTTGTGTTTTTATTTTCATTTGTCTCAAAGCACTTTTAAATTTCCTTTTTGGTTTCTTTATTGATCCATCAGTTGTGTACTAGCATGTTGTATAGTTTTCATATGTTTGTGTTTTTCTTTTTCTTTTTGTAATTGAGTTCTAGTTTCATACCATTGTTGTTAGAAAAGATTCTCGATATAATTTCAATCTTCTTGAATTTACTGAAATTTGTTTTGTAGCCTAATGTGTGATTTACCTGGACAGTATTCCATGTGCACTTGCAAAGAATGTGTGTCCTGTTTTTGAATGAAATGTTCTATATATATCTACTAAGTTTATGTAGTATAATCTGTCATCTAAGGCAGGG
The DNA here is from genome assembly GCA_003508835.1 of Eonycteris spelaea. Classification (NCBI taxonomy): domain Eukaryota; kingdom Metazoa; phylum Chordata; class Mammalia; order Chiroptera; family Pteropodidae; genus Eonycteris; species Eonycteris spelaea. Next base: position 1,597,440 of record PUFA01000185.1, on the reverse strand, counting down.
GTCCCCAACCCCACGCCATGGGCCGGTACTGGTTTGTGGCCTGCTAAAAACCAGGCTGCACAGCAGGAGGTGAGCGGTGATTGAGTGAGCAAAGCTTCATCTTTATTTGCAGCTGCTCTCCACCACTAATATCACCACCTCAGCTCCACTTTGGATCATTAGGCATTAGATTCTCATAGGAGCACTGGGTTCCTGGTGCCAAAAAGGTTGGGGACCACTGGTAAGGCCAATGTTGTTTTATTGATTTTCTGTTTACATGATCTACCCACTGATGTTATTGGAGTATTAAAAGTCCCTACTATTATTGCCCTGGGGCACACAAGCCCTGGGAGTGCTCAGCCACACTGACTGGCTGGGTCTGGAGTGGGTGCAGCACCAAATGGCCTCGGGCACACTGTGGTGGACTTTCAGGCTGGATAGAACAGCTGTCTAGGTGGAGGAGGAATATAAACAATGAGGCCTATGGCACCTCTTATCCCAGAGAGTTCCTGCAATTCTCCATCTATGTAGCAGGCACCTTGACATTAGCCAATGACTTTTTTTATGTACGTTCTAAGTGCCCTTTCAAATGCTGTTTATCAGTATGCCTTAGGTCAGGCGAGCCTGACGTGGGCCCCTCAGTGGTAGCCCTCCTTGCTCCAGGTCACCCTTTTGGAATAGGCTGCCCATAGTTACCCTGTCTCTGTCTTTCCTGTTCTATACGTGGCCCCCTCTTATTTGTTGTGCAGAAGGTTGTCAGTTTACCTTCAGTTGTTCATCAGAAGAAATACTCTGTATGTAGATGTATACTCAGTATTTCCTTGGGAGGAGTTGAATTCAAGGTCTTCCTACACCACCATCTTGGAACTGCCTTCTAAGTAAGAACCTTTTAAGAGAGATGTCTTAAGATATTCTCCAAAGGTTGCTTCAGTGAACTGTTGTTACTGCTGCTACTGAAAGAGATAGTAAAAATTTGATTATAATCAGGAGATATATATATGAAACTACTGAACATTGCCCTATGCATATCAATGCCATGATACATCTTTTTCTCAAATAAGTATAGAACTTCAACCACTGAATTTCAAGAAATTTGTAATTTAGCTGAAAAGATAAAGAGAAGAAAAAGTAAATTAATTAATGATATAAATCTACCCTGTCTAAGAATAAATAAAAGGTTAAGAATCTTGAGTCTGTAAATAGGATGTAGAGGAGACATAATGATCAACACTTAATATGCTAATGTGCAACCTGCATTTCTGAGGGGGTTATGATGCTCTGACTTCCCCTGACGTATTTGCCTTGGGTTTATTGGAACTTTTGTGACCCCTGTGCTTTCTAGGAAAATCTGTGGAATTCATAATTCTATGGAAAACACTTAGAAAATTCTGCCATCAATTATAATTTTAGAATATTTGACTTACAGAAATTCAGAGATCATCTAGTCCAATTTCTCATTTTCTGATGAAGTAACTAAGGTATTGAAGAATTAAGTGATTTTTACCAGTTTTCCAGGTAGAGGCAATGAAACTAGAACTCATAAATTCACCATTACTTCATGCCGTATTTCCTCAGTCTTTAACCATAATGAGGGGGTCAGCTAAATGTCAATTTTCAATCAACACAGAAGTAGGAGGTTACTTTCTGAGATCTTCTTAAGATTGAGAAGAAGGAGAAGAAGAGAGAGAAAGTATAAGATGGTAAAAACACCAAGAACACTGAGAACATTTTCATACTGACCGCATTTCCACATTTCCTCCTGCCCCCTTGCCACACACACACCAGTATATGTGTCGCCATAGGTATATTGTAGAGCTGGCTTCTTGTCCAGACTCATAATATCAGATATAAATAAACAATAGCACCCCTGAGCTCAGACAGATTTAAAAAGTGTTGAACAGAAAGCATCATAGTATTCCTATTTCTGCTTAGTGGATGATCAGTTTAGAGATTAGATATTAAGCAGGAAATGACTCTTCTTATTAAATAGTGTTTAAGTGCTCTTCCTTTCTACATTGCCTGTGGCAGAAACTCTAATCCCACAGAAAAAAATATGTGTTCCAGGAAGAAGGCAGATATAGACTGTGAACTTAGAAAAAGGTACTGCTACAATCACATAGTTGTTTTCATTAGCAGATTCAATAGCTAAACAGCTTTTGTCTAAGGAAGTTGGAGATAGGAAAAATTATTTTATTTATTCATTCATTCATTCATCAAATATTTATTGAGCTGCTACTATGCGCCAGACATTACATGAGGTTAGGGCTATAGTAGTGGATAAAACAGATATAGTTCCCACCCTCATGTTAGTCATGTTAGTGGGAGTTGGGGAGGGGAGAACAATACACAAATTAAAATATAATAATAATATTAAATCAAATACTAATAACTGTTAGGAAAGAATCATGTAAAGAAAGAGGGAGGCAGGGAGTATGCTCTTTCAGTGGTGATATTTAAACAGCGATCTAAATGAAATAATAGTTAATAAACAAATAAATGATGCTAGAATTTCCGGGAAGAGAAAGCAATAAGTACAAGATGTGTTCTAGAAATGACAGGGTTAGAGAAATGCACAGAGGTTGGGGTACCAACTATTTAAAACTGATGTTAATGATAAGAAAGACTGTATAGCAAATGTATACATAAGAACCCAAAGTTAGTAATTATAGCCCCAAAACAAGGTATGAAACCCCAGTTTAGAACAGATTATGGAAAAATAAATTTTGTGGAGCAAAGATAAGTAATGTCTGAAGTAAAATAAGTTGTTTATCTTTATCACTTGAAGATTATTAATAGTTTATTCAGCAGAATTATAAATTTATATCACATACATATGGTATATAATATAGAATTTTAATATAAATGTGAGTATAATAATTTTGACAAATTCTTGCTTTAATCTTCACAAAATTCAGGGTAAATAATTTCTTTATATATTTTGATTTAAGGATACCTAAATAATACCACAGTAATTATTTCACTATCCACTTTCAAACACTGTTGGAATACAGATTGATATAAATATTCTGGCAAGCTATTAGGCTTTAGTATATAAAAAGCATTAAAAATCCATGCCATTAGACACAATAATTCCACTTCTAGGAATCCATCCTAAAGAAAGAAATAAACACAGACAAAGATTTGTGTGCAGAAATATTCACAATAGCTCTATTTATAATAGTGAAAATTTAGAAACAGCCTAAAGGTTGAACAACAGAAATTACTGTACATCCACATGATAAAATATTTTGTAGCCATTGTAAACTGTGATTTCCAAGATTTTTAATAAGAAGAGAGAATTCTAATGAGCTAAAATAAAATGGGAAAGGAGTCTAAAAGTTATACATACAAAACATACAAAAGATGTATGAGTCTGTGCATTTGGAGAATAGACTCAAAGGATATACACCAGATAGCTGAGCCATGAGGGAAGGATAATTTTTATTTTCTTCTATTTTCTCAAATTTTTCATGATGAGAACCTATCATTTTAATGCATGAAAAGAATGTTTTAAAAAAATAATGTGAAAATTTGGCTATCCTTGGACTGCTCCCCTTTGATAGGGGAGAAATTGAATATTTCTTTTAAGTCTTCAAATTTTGTGTTGAGGATATTATCCTGATACATTTGTCTAGCCATTGTCTGAGTCCTGGACTTTTACTTGTCTTGAGGCTAAGAATTAATTTTTTTTTTTAAATGTTTAGTTCTCAGCCCGGTTTTTCCACAGTTTGTCCCATTGTGTTTCTAGGAGATGCTCTTTGAAACAATATTTCCTTGGTAAAATAAATTTGGTAAATACTATGTAATATTTCCTTCTCCTAAAAACTACAATGCATATTAAGATGTTAAAGTTTCTAAGCTGTACTATAATATAGAGAACTGACTGAGTTTGTTTACCCAACATATACTTGATGAGAAAAAGTTTTTGTTTGTTTTACTTTATATAGTTTCCTTTAACATTTTTAAAAACTAGAGTTCCATGGAAAACTCTTTATGAAGTACAGGATTAGATAATTTGAGACGGATAAATGGGTAAAGGACTGTTTTAGAAAATGGAGTACTTGGGGAAATATTTTCAGAATTATTAAGACAAAAGCCTTTCAAAGTTGATCATAAAAAGTACAACCATGACATAACTCAGTGTTTCCATTTTACTTCTTTGAGAAACCTAATTCATAGCAGGACCAAATTATATTGCCTGTTTACTCATATGCCTGACATCTAGGCTGAGAATGATTCAGTTTATTTCAGTGAATTTGGTTGCACTATGTCTTGGAGAAAGGACTCACTGTTTGATTATAGCCTAACTTTCTCTATGTGGTTAAGTGTAGTGATAGCATAGTGTAGTAATAATTAAATCTTTGGCCATAGAATGAATGAATTGAAAAATATATTATTTCCATCCATCACCTTGAGTACAGGAAGATGGACACAAACCTCATTTCATTTTTGTAAAGATTTTGTCATTGAAGTAAACCTTAAAGTGGTCTTCTGTTTCAGCCCTTGTGTCTTTAGAAAGCCGAGCATTGTTAACCTCAATTTCAGGTAAAAAGCAAGGAGGTGAAGTGACCTGCTCAGGATCACATAGCTCTGCTTTGTCTTTATCCAAGATTTCTTGGCTTTGTTCCTGGAAAAGAAGAAATGGAGGTGGCCATCTAATGTGACATTACTAGGAGGATGGCCAGCCACCAACCTCTGGAGAACAGCTCATTTTTAGTCATTTTACCCTGTGCCCACTATGGGAGCCCAAAGTCACCAAGTCATCTACTATTTTATGTAATTCTACCTAATATGGTAAATCTTAACTCAATTTATTGGTGACCAAATGAGGCTTAAAGTAGTAATATGTATCTAGCCCTTACATAGGTCATATAGCTAGTAGAGTATCAGTGCCAGAGGTTAAAGCCCACCTGCACCCTCCCACTTAAGCCTGCACACTCAATACCCACATTACTAACTTCTGGGGCTTCAGAATAGGATTTTCTCCTCAAATGGCAATATGTTTGGTATCAATAAAAGTGGCTAGTTCTTAAATTAATGGCTTCAATGAAGCCAGATATCAGAGGTCTAGCTTATGTGTGGGCCTGTTGATTTCTCTTCTCTGGCCACAGACTGGGTCTCTAATCTCAGCAGCTGGCCACCATTTAAAATGTGCTGTTAGGAGACTGAATAGCAAATCACTGTGGTTGGCTTTGTGAAATCCCTCAGAATTATACAAAAATACTATGTAAGGTGAATGCATTGCTTGATTGCCATCATCTTTGCATGGAATGACAAGGTTCTATAAAATCTGAAGGCTAAGTCATCACTAAGGAACCCAGAAGGTCAAGCACAAAGCTCTGTTTATGACATGGCCTTAGTGAGTGAGCAGCTTGTTTCTTGTGGCTATCCATACATTTTTGGAAACTCTGGTTATTACATTTTACCAAACGTGGTTGCAGGCACTAAGCATAATGTGAAGAGATACTAGCATGCCCACTGATGGAAATGGGATGATTTCTTAATTTCTACTAATAAATATGTAGAAAATGAGCATTTTTTCTTTAGTTCCATGAATATTAAATCATGGGAATAAGGATATATTAGTTTCAGTATAAAATTAGAGTTTAAAAGGTCAGTTTGAGTGTTTATAACAAATTGGAGTCAATGTGAGACAAGCCAAAAAAATAAAGTTTCTCTTTTTATTTGTATGGAGATAAAGTAAATTTGTAATTGCCTGAAAATTATACTAGTTTTCAAAATGAAAATCCTAGTTTGAAAGTACTTGGTTGAAATAATTATACACCTTGAAGGAAACCATGGACATAGGCCAGAACCAACCTCTTTTTTTCTCAAAATTAGTGAGTGATATAGATTTACACTCAGTCATTGGCTATGCGCAGCCTCTAATGACACCTTCACAGCTATTGTAACCTGTTGGTCCAATAAGCATGGATTTCAAATACTTTATCAAAATTGACTTTCCATCGGAACATCTCTTTTTTAATTAAAAGCAAAAGGTTTCAATGAAAATGAATGAATGTGCGTATGTGTGTGTGTGCACGCGATATTTAAAAGGTAAAAGATGGAGCACGGAAAACCCAAAGACAATTAATCAGATGATGAAGTTTTGCCAAGTACAGGAGAACCAAATGCTTTTCTCTGCGAAATCTAAATCAACGTTTGTCAGAGGCTGTCATTTTATACGCTGTAGTTTTCATCCCCAGCTTGATTTTGTTTCCCTTTGAATACCATTCCTCCATATTTATCTCAACAATAGCCCAACAATACTCAATAAAAGCCTGCCTCAGAAGGCACAAAATCTCCAAATGCTGGATTAAAGTTGGCACTTCCTCCTTAGCTCACTTTATTGAGACAGAGGTTGTAGATAGAGCTCTGACCAACCTTAATTTTGAATCTCCCGGCTTTTGTCTTTTTAAACCAAATCCCTCAAATTATTTAAATGTGAGCGTTCCCTCAATCAGTTTGGGGTAAGGGATAGAATACATAATTTAATATTATTTTTAACTGAACTATCTTGTTAACCTTGGGGGAACATCCCTGGAGCTGAAACCCATTCAAGTAATAAATAGCTCAGCATCTCACGCCCTGCAATCAGCTCTGCGGAGTCAGTCTGGGAAACTTCTTTAATAAAGAACGTGCCCTCTGCCTGGCCCTTTTCTTTGGGTTTCTGTGGAATTTTCTTAGTAAAAATTTTTAGCTGAGGGGGTTACCGACAATTATAAACTAAGGAGCACTGTAAGGAGAGGGTGGTGGGACGGGCTGCTTGAGGCACTCATTAAAACTAAGTCCTCTTGTGTCAGCGGTGTCCCCCTCCTTGGTGCAAAGGGGCACACTGCATGAGGGCCTCTGGTGCACACAGCGCTCAAGCCTGCAGGGACTTGTAGTTTTAAATACACTTGAAAGTAATGCCCCTTTGTTGATTGTACTCACCTTGCCAAACTTAAGGACCTCCAAAGCTGCCAAACATTTACTTTTATATTTGGTGTGCTGAGCAGCCTTCCAAATGCTGTCATTCTCAGGGAGGGCAAGGCGGCCTGTGATTGCCGACTTCCCAAGAGTCTAAGTTGCTCAGAGAGTATTTCAAATGGATGCTGGTTCTGAGACTGGGCAGATCAAGCCAGAATTTGGTGTCATTTTGGTCTTTAAGAGGGAGATGGAATTCTTCTTGCCTCTTGATGGTGCATAAATTTGAAAACGGAAAACACCAGAACAAACTTCCCAACTCCTTGTGTGCAAGCAGGAGAGAGTATGTTTTCCAGACCCAATTCAAAAACACTTGTCAGAGAAATGTACAAACATGTCTGTACTTTGTCCTCTGAATTTAAAAGCATCTAATGTTACATAGCTCATGTGAACTTTATTTAAAGCACGACCATCCATGAGTATTCCCTTTATGGTTTAGGGGCTGTCCTCTTTCCTTGCTGTTCATGACTTAATTTTTTAATAAGCCCTTTTTGTAGCTGAGTTTATTTGGCTTAACCTTTTAAATGTCACTTTGTTTCTGACAATACAGGAAGTATAATGCCAAAGGAACACTCGGCATGGGGGTTGATGCAGGAGGCAGGCATGTGATTTGAAATAAGTCTTGAGAAGACAGTAAACTTACTTGGGAGTTTCTCAATGTTTCCAATGTGACTATCTATAAAGCTGAAGGTCAAATTTTGCTGCCTAGGTTTTATGAGGTTGCAGAGGTACAAAACTAATACTCGGCTAGGGGTGTGTGTGTGTGTGTGTGTGTGTGTGTGTGTGTGTGTGTGTTAATGAAAAATGCAGGCATGAAAAACAAGGTGCAGCATCCGTTTTCAATTTAAAAAATAAAAATTTAAAACCTCTTCCTCTGGGCCTGGTACTGAGCCAGGTGAGGGAATGAGATGAGTGTAGTCACTGAGAAAGTTAGAAGATGAAAATACCCTTCTGCTTGAAGAAACTTTATATTTCAGAGGGTTTCCCCCCATTCCAATAAAGAAAGTTACACTGTGTTATCATCTTATTCAAATGTTTTTCTTTAAAAATTCATTACTTTGAAATTTTACTAATTCCCAAGGATACTGGATTTGATTTCTATTTTCTCTGTGCATCTCTGATTTCTGTTCCATCCCACAGGGGTAAATATTTGACATCCAGCCATTCCCAAGGGTGGCAGACCAATGTACTAAACACAGAGTTATTTCACTTCACCAAGAGATGAAGTCAGGCTCCAGGGGATAAACAGCCGTCCATAAATAACCTCTCAGAAATAGCCTAAAGAACATGTCCTGCAAAGAAATCCTGGCTCGGTGCATTCTATTTTGTTTATTTTGCATAAAAGTTTTCTTTGTCTAGATTTTCACCAGCACAAAAGCACTTTCAGCAAAACATGCAGTTAAAACAAAACCAAGTTAAAAAAAAAAAATCCCACCTGAAAGGAAATTAACTGTTGCCATTTGAAATGGAGAGAGAAAAATATGCTCCTGACATTCTAATGACTAAAGAGTGGTGAGAAGAGGAAAAAGACATGGGGGTGGCGGTGGGGGGCATTCCATGCCAAGTACTATAATATTCACAGCCTCTGCCTGAAGTCTAGGTACTGTATGCCGGTTAAAAGCGTTTTCAATATCTGATTCCTAGTGGTAAATCTAACTGTTGGCAATAATGACCTGCTTCAAGACTTAACATTTGGCTAAGATATAACTGATCCATCAGTACCGTGAGATAGCTTGAGTTGTTTTATTTTTTAAAATAATCTGGAGGAAATTTACTATTTTAAAACATTCTTTTAGAATTTCAATCACTGCATTTTAGTGAGATGAGTTAAAACAAGAGAAGGAGTTGTGGAGTGGTAATTAGATGGATCAATGCTATACATTGCCTTCACTTTGAGCATTGTCACTTAGCTCAGTTTCACTTTTAGCACCCAAAGAAGTGATCCATTTATATATTTGATGTGCATATATACCAAAGGATATATACATATATGGACATATATACGGATACACACAGACACACAGCTCTCTCTATATATACACTCACACCTCAATCAATCAGTATGTACAATTTTTAAATTAACAATTGCCTCCTAGTTTTTAAAAGTTGAATACTTGAATTCTCATTGGTCAATTTTTCTTCTCATTTCTTTGCCTTCTGCCTCCTTCGTTTTTATTATCACCTCCCTAAGTCGAATTCTTATTTCAGAGTTGTATCATTTCAATAGATACCTCCAAACTGGCTTGACTATCTCTAAGCTCTCTCTACCACTACATCCCAATTTCTACCTCTAGATTAATTATCTTAAAATCTTGCTTTATATCATGAATTCACACTTCTCAAAATTTGTATTGGCATCCTAATTTAAGCTCAGACATCTTTTACAATGATCTCTACTTTTTTGATATGTTTTGAAATAATATACCACTTACTTTGGATTATTGGTTTATTTTGCTCATGTACATCATAACCAACCCTAACTAGACTATCCATTCATTGGGGACAAGAACTGGGTCTTACAAATCTTTTTATTCCCCAAAGCAGTGTTAGTCCATAATGAGTACGAAGAAACAATTCCTTCTTTAGGAATGCTTGAGCTACTTTTTTAACATGTAGTTATCAAGAGAAACATTCCTTTGTTGAGATAGTTTCAGTTTCCTAAAGAGTGAGGTTGATCTCAACGTGCATAACTGATGGAAGGGATGGGCTATCCAACCAGAATGAGCCATGAGGGGCAAAATCTATGGAGATGGGAAAAAATAGCTTGGCCATTTTCTCTTGTACTCTAAAGAGTGTGTGCATGCCCAAAAAGGAATTCTTAGGAGGTTTTAAAAGGATATCTGTCACATAAAGAATCCATCAAGGAAAGAGCCTGTTGGTGGATGGCCGGCTTCACAAATTAGTCCAATAATGTAGGACAGATTTTCTAAATTCAGCTATTTCCCTTAGCTATCTTCAAGCCTTCAGTAAAGTTGCATTGTGTGCTACAGCCTTGCATTATACAAGCTAAGATGTTCAGCTTTTCCCCTCGTCTTTTCTTTTCCTTTCTCTCAAGGCAGCATCAAGGCACAGAAAGAATTTTCCATTACATTTTAGATTCAAGGGGATGAGGTAAACCATTGGAATCTGTGATTCCTTATCTCACATCATATAAAAAAATTAACTAAAAAAATAGACCTAAATATAAATGGTAAAACTAAAAAAAACAACAACAACAACAACAACAACTATTTGAAAACAGATGAAGAGCTTTGTGATTTGGTGTTAGGCAAAGATTTCTTAGAATAGACATAAAACACAAAAGCTACTAAATGAAAATATTGATATATTAAACTTTATCAAAAATACAAAAATCTACAAACATATGTTAAATAGATAAGTCACAGACTGAGAGATAATATATGAAAACAACTTACTTATGAAGACCTACATCCAGAATACATAAAGAATTATTATAACTAACTTGCTATGCTACCTTCAGGATTTTATTATATATTTTATATACTGAGGTGTGACCATTTGTGTCTGGCTTGCATTATGATTTAAATGTGCCAAATTGAGGTCAGAGCACAAATTTGAAGGTTATTTTTCATAATATGATGAATATTTACATTTGGACACTAGACTCTGTTCTCTCAAATAATTAGGAAGTAGGGCCAATTTTGAAGAAAGAATGATTATAATGAAATAATAAGAAACAATAATTTTAAATGAGCAAAGATTTGAAAAGATACTTTACCAAAGAAGTTATACAGATGTCAAATAAGCATATACAAAGATACCCAACATCATTAGTCATTAGGGAAATCAAACTTAAAACCACAATGAGATACCACTACATATCATTTAGAATGCCTAAAATCAAGGACAGGCAATACCAAGTGCTGTGAAAATGTGAGGACACACAATGGTATAACTACTCTGGAAACAGTTTGTGGTTTCTTAAAAAGGAGGGAGTTTCTTAAAAGGGGAGAGGCTGCCAATCGTCTCCTCAAGTTGCTACTCCCTAGTGCTCCCTTAGTAATAATTGGAAGTGGCAACAAGCTTAATCAGAAGACTATATTCTTCAACCTCCCTTACTATTATCCATGGGGCCAAATTTTTGTCAGTCAAATATAAGCAGAAACTATTGGATGGGAATCCCAAGGAAGTTCTTTAAACCATTGCATTCAGGAGAAATTTAAGGAAAGCCGAAATGAGAGCCACGTATGTAATTTAATTTCTTCTAAGAGCTCTATTAAAAAAAAAAAAAAGATACAGGTGAATTAACTTAAATGATATACTTTATCTAACCCAATATATCTAAAAATATTATTAATTAAAAAAATTCATATAATAAATTATTAATGAGATAATTCACATGCTTTTTCTTTAGTATAAATTTTTCAAATTCTATTGTGTATTTTACACTTTGAGCTCACCTTAGTTCAGACTAAACACATTTCAAATGCTCAATGACCTCAGGTAGCTGGTGGTTACCATATCAGAGAACAGTTTTAGAGAGATAATTATTTTTTGCCCTTTTGCATTTTGTCCTTCTTCTGACATGTAATATATTTGTCTTGGCTAGAGTTTTAGCAGCTTTCTTACACCATGAGTTTTCCTTTAGTTTGCAAGCTGTGGAACAGAAAGAAATAAGAAATCTGGTTCTGGACATCTGTATAATCCCCTTATCAGCCATAGGCTGCCAAGTTCTGGATCTTTTTATATGACTATAGTAATATCAGACAATATAAACTATGGTAAAGCTATTCTTAGTGATAAAGGGGGCCAATAGGTAATAACAGAAGATAGAAAGACAGATTAGTGTATTGGTTAAGGCACAATTTTTTTTTTTATTACTACAACACCTAGTCTTCTAGGTGGTCTCCCATCCAAGTACTAACCAGGCCCAACCCCGCTTAGCTTCCAAGATCAGACATCAGGCTTGTTCAGGGTGGCATGGCCACAGACCATGGACTATAGCTCCACTGGGGCATGAACCCGGGATCTTCTGTGTGTAAAGCAGATATGCTAACTGCTACACTATGGAACCACGTCCAAGGTATGATTTTAAGAGCCATATATCTATCTAGGTGCAGACCCTGACAGTGCCATGTACTAATGTGTGATCTTGGTTAAGTTATTTAAGCTCTCCAAAATTAAAATCTTCTTTCCTTAACTGTAAAATGGAGATAATAATATATTCCTCTTAGAGTTACCTTAAGACTAAAAACAATTAATTATATAACATATTTAGATTATGTGTATCACATAGTAAATTCTTTGTAAGAGCCAGCTGTTACTAATTTATTAGGAAATATAATAATTGTGAACTGGAAAATTTAATTCTGAACTTGTATGTATCTGATAAGGTAAGCATCAAATATATAAAGCAAAATTGACAAAATTATAGAGTGGTTGATAAATCTACAATCCTAGTTCAAGTCTGACATATTTCCCAATAACTGACAGATGGAACAGACAAAAGAAATGAAAAAGATTCAAATAAATTAATGTGATTAATATGCCCTGGATAAACTTCAAATTTGGGTTGCCTTCAAATCTGAATCTGAGCTTCCTGAAAACTATTACAAATAGGAAAACATATCAATTTGCATAATTTTTATTATTGCAAAACCAAATGCTTTTACTTAGACTTATCATGTTACTTACATTTGAGGATCATGATGAAACATCTATATACTCAACACTTTAGCTTCTTTCCATTCCGGTCACACACTAAATATATATATAAATATCTATATTTTAATTGGGCATGAATCATTAATTTTGTGATTTACTTATCACAAAAATATGAAGTTTCTGGTTGCAAACACTTAACTCACTGTGTATATCCCTTTAGCAAAATAGCATAAGCAAATGAGTGGCTAATGCTTTCTTTGGAGGCTGATGAATGTTCTCTCCAGTGGGTGGATTTCTAGCATAGCCTTTTTTCCACCCTCCAGGCAGCTAATCCGTTAGTCTGTGAGACACAGCAGGTAGGAATAAACCCAAACTTTCTAAGTGTTGAAACACTCACAGTGATTCCTGTTTTTAATATCTCTTTAAAATGTGGGTGTTTTTCCCTCAGCTTTTGATTACCTTTTAAAATATTACCTTTGGTTTGTTTGTTCAATTAAATAATTTGCATAATTTGTGAAGAATCAAATTGAATAGGATTTGTTATTTAAAAAAAGAAGCATTGGCTGAGTATTAAACTAGAGCCCAAGAGATGGAAAAAGAAACGAGATTCAGCTCAAACTTACTAAGCAATCTCAATGATACAGAAACTCCAGGCAACTAAAATGCCCTCTGGAGAGTAACATTTCATGCTTAGGAAGAAGTTATTTACTTCGTTCAGGAAAGTACTTTGCTCCAAAGAGGGGCCCTGGCTCACCATAATATTGAGTTTGGCCTATCATGGGACTAGACTTAAAATATTTTATGTTCTCAATTTATTTTCTCTCACATCTGGATTAAGGATGATTTTTCTAGACCCAAATTATGGAAACTTTCTCTTGTCAAATACATAGGCCATATACTTGACTGTAAACATATGGTCTAATTGCGAAATTTCCCAATGGGAAAGCTAATTATTTAAGGTGTAGGTCCAAAGTAGAATTTCCCCACCTTTATGTAAACCACAAACACACATCTCTGGGAACTTGAAGTGCTGAACTCCACTGCAAGGCAAAGAGGCATTTCCTGCTGGGCCCTCCCATGGGGAGACACAGGCCTTTGGCTAGGGGTTGTTTCCACAAGCTGGAATCTTTTTTCCTGGATGTGGGGGTCCTCTTAAACACAGGGGAATTGTGGTGGCCCTTTGAGGTTGCACAAGGAATTATTTGAGTGCCTCCTTTCAGTTTCACTCACATCTTTTAGCGTTGCTGCAACAAGGAGCCCATTCTCTGGTGAAGGGTACTGCCTCCTGTCTATACCCCATGTTTGCTGGAGGCAAGAGTACAGAAGAGAGGGATTCCCTTTTAGCTTTGTGCCAGGAGCTTTTACAGTTCTGTCTTCTTGTTTTTGTTTTTCTACTGGGCATAAATTAGGAGTTTTTAATATCTTAAAGTACTGCTCCTCATGCTCAAACTTAAATGGCAAAACAAAACAAAACAAAACAAACAAACAAAAAAAACACCAAAACCCCCAAATCATACATATCATTAAAATAGAAATATCATTTCTTTTATTTAAAAAATGGCAGTGCCAATGCAGATAGCAAGTATGAATGCTTATCAAAGATAGATTTTAATCATACCATATGGAATGAAATTTTATGTATTATCTAGCACATGTTCGTTAGGTACGTACTATGTACTAGGTCCTGTGTTAGGTGCTAAGACTGTGAAAATAAATAACATTTGGTCCTACTCTGAAAATATTCATACTCTCTCCTGGGAATTGTGTGTAGGGAGGTGACAGGTACACAAATATCTAATTAAATAGATATTTATAATATGATATATAGTAGATGTTATATAATGCAATGTATATACTATCATAGCTCAGGGAAACAGTTAACTGACTTCTGTGCCTAACAACAGTTTCATAAGGGAGGTGATATTTGATGTGGTTCTGGAAGGGTGGGGGGAATTTCAAGAAGGAGAAAAGCGCTCTTTTTGAAAAGTTGAGAGAGTGTGTAAAAAAAGGAACAGAAACTAAAAATTGAATGGAATGCTTGAGGAATAGATAATATATTGGCATGAACAGGAGGCAGGGTTCAATGGATGGAGTGATGCTAAGTAAGTCTGAAAAGGCAAATATTATCAGGTGATAATGCATATTAGATGAAATGATAAGGCTTTGGGGCTTTGTTCTTTAGTCAATAGAGTTTGCCTTTGAAGGATTAAAGAAGAGGAGTAATAGGATCCTCTATTGAGCACCTACCATATGCCACATATTGTTCTAAGTGCTCTAGATAAATTTACTCATAAAATCCTCACTATAACCATATGAGTGAAGGACTGTAGTGATTTCCACTTCACAGATGACCCTGAGCAAGTCATCGGTTTCCTCATAAATTTAAATTGATCTATAGATTCTATGCAATCTCAATCAAAACCATAGCAGACGTTTTTTATTCTTTGGGGCTTTTTTTTTTTTTAATAGTTTGACAGTTGATTTAAATTTATGTAGAAATGTAAAGATCCTAGCTTTTTAAAAGAAGAGCAATGTGGGAAGATTTATACTATCTAATTTTAAGACAATGTGGAGTAGTTGTAATAAAGACAGTGTGATATTTGTATTAAGAATGACAAATAGGCTAGAGTTCAAAAATAAAACCATATATATAAATAGACAACTGCTTTGTTTATTTATTTACTTATTTACAAAGGTGCAAAGGCTGTATAGTAGGGAAAAGACAATCTTTTCAACAAATTATGCTGAAACAGTTGGCTATCCATAATTCAAAGCAAAAAGACTTCAATCCATCTCTTACACCCTATATAACAATTAATGGATCATACATCTACACTTTAAACCTAAAACTATAAGATTTCTAGCAGAAAACATAGGAGAAAAACTTTGTAACTGCAGGTTTGGCAAAAATTTCTTAGCTGTGACACCAAGGTATGAGCCATAAAAGACAAACATAATAAACTAGATTTCATCAAGATTAAAAACTTCTCTTCAAAAATACATTTAAAAAAAAAAAAACACAGACTGGGAGAACAGATTTGCAAAGCATGTACCTGATTAAGGACTTGTACACAGAATATATAAAGAGGTATAAACTCAATAATAAAAACAAATAGCCCAATAAAGAGATGTCAAAATGATTTGAAGAGATACTTCACTGGAGAGGACATGCAGATTGCAAATAAGAAAATGAACAGATGCTCAACATCATTAGTCATTATGGAAATGCAAATTAAAACAAAATGAGATACTGTTGCATGCTTATTAGAATGTCTTAAATTAAAATGTCTAACCATATCAAATGTTGTCAAGAATGTGGAGCAACTGGAACTCTCAAACACTGCTGGTAAGAATGCAAATGGAATAGTCGCATTAATTAACATTTTGGTAATTTCTATGCAAATGGAATAGTCTCATTGATTAATATTTTCGTAATTTCTAAGATGCTAAACAACACCTACCATATTATTCAGCCATTACTCTATCAAGTATTCACCCAAGAGAAAAGAAATCATACATCCATACCAATACATGTACATGAATTTTTGTAGTAGCTTAATTTATAATAGCCCAAGCTAGGAAAACTTAAGGAAAACATAAATGTGGATACATTATAGAATATCTGTACAATACAATATTTCTCAGTAAGAAAAAGGAATGAATTACTGATAGACTCAACACAAATCTTTAAATGGTTATGATGAATGAAGCCAGATAAAAAGCATACATACTCTTTGATTCCATTTTTGTAAAACTCTATAAAAGGCAAATTCTTCTGACAAAGCAGATGTGACAAAGCAGATGAGAGATTCTTGAGGAATAGAAGTAGGGAGACAGGGAGAGATTGTAAATGGGAAGAAGAATACTTTTGGAATTACAAATACATTCATTGTCTTGATTGTGGTGATGGTTTCACAGGTGTACACATACGTCAAAGCTGATCAAATTTTACAATTTATTATTTATTCATTCATTCATTTATTCATTCATTCATTTTAGGCGAGGCAACCCTTGATTGACCTCACAGATTGCAAGGACCTTGTCAGTTTACAATCCCTTATTTTTTTATTTTTTATACCTATAGCACCTTGTCTTCCTAGGTGGTCTCCCATCCAAGTACAACCGGGCTTGACCCTACTTAGCTTCCAAATCGTACACTTTAAACGTGTGCAGTTTATATTCTGTCAGTCATACTTCAACAATCTATTAAAAACAAAATCTATTAATTGATTTCCAGTGGGAATTTTCCAGTTGGAAGATGTCTGAGTCTATCCTATGATTTAACATTAAGTCTGGGGGCAAATCTATATACATTAAAACCATCATTAAAATGGAGAAAAAAAGATCATTGGTCAATTATTTATGTGATTCTCTTATTTGTTCATTCAGCAAAAATGTGTTAAATGCCTGAGATGGCAACACTGCTGGGTGTGCCTAAACACTGACACACATTGGAGGGACAAGGTTGGAGCCCCGCTACCCTCACTGAGTGTATTTGGTCAGAATAGCAATGTAATAGAGAAGCTGAAAGTGCAAGCTTCAAAGTTGCAAAATCTCTCCAAGAATTCCCCAAAAGTCTTCCATTGACTTTTCTTTGTTCAAAATTGGGTCACAGAGTCAGTTAATAAGTTGCAGACTCAGAATTCAAACCAGAGCCCAGGAGTTTGCTTTTAACTTCTCTATTGCCACTCAGTATAATGAGACTCAATCATAATTAGGATTGAAACAAAACCGAAAGTTATCAACTCTTTTACCTTGGATTTAATGTTATTTAAGGTAATATCTATGAACCACCTAAAATCTTCTTTTGTACCACCAAAGATATACATACCACCCTGAGAAACACTGGGCTAAATGTTCTCTAGAGAGTCACTTTTGGCTCTTATACCTTAAAAGTTCATATTCTGTGTTTTGTCTCTGTGAAGACAGAGGATAAACCACTCCTACTGTAATTGTCTTAGCCTTTTTTTATAGTACTGGGGGAAAATAATATGGCCCTGTTAGGTCATAAGATGTAATGTACGGGTCCACATGGGCATGCAGATGTTAGACCTCACCTTTTTCCTTCTTTAGGTTCATAGAGGTAGGTGGTAGGCATGGGGGTCTGAGGGAGTACGGGAGAGGGGGCGAGACTCTGGGTTGATTCAGGTTTCTTTCAGTGAACTCAGTACAATGGAGAACTTTTTGCTAAACAGAAGTGGTTTCATGAGCAATGCCTGAAGCAGTGTCTCCTTTAAGGTTCTTGTGCAGGGTTTTGACTCCTACTACTTGATGTTGGATGAGCCCTACTTTCTAACATTAATTTCAATGAAGGAGAGTCTCCAGCAACTGGCTAAAACCCAAAATTACCACTTCTGTCACCCATCAATGTTCATAGGGGACAAGGTAATTACAAAGTGGGAAGTTTGGGTCTCATGGCAAAATCTACAAAGGTTGTGTGCAGAGCACTGAAGTGGTATGATTCCTCTGGTTTGTATTTAGTCAGGAACATACTTATATACAACTGTGACAACCCTTAGTCACTCTTTGTTTCCATTCCCAAAAGGGCTTCTTTTTAGGGTACTTGTCAGCCACAAAGAACTGGGACAAAACTGGCTTCAGAAAATGCCACTCATGGACCAAAGCCAGCATTCTCCTTTCTTTTTCCTACAATATAAAGAGTAGGCCATTATTTCTGTGTATCCCTACCAAAAAGGCAGGGTTTCCAACCTCAGCACCCGTGACATTTTGGGCCAGATAATTTTTGTTTCGGGGACTGTCCTGTGCATTGTAAAATGTTTAGCACCATCCTTAGCCACTAGTTGCCAGTACACTACCCCCTGTTGTAATAATCAAAATATCTCCAGACATTGCCAACTATCTCCTAGGGGACCAAATCAACCTCAATTGAGAACCACTACCTTAAAGTAAATGTATTTCAGTGTCCTTAGTAAAGACCACCATGGTCTGTTTCATAAATCTGTATAATCTCAATCTCAAGGAGCTATCTGGGAGATTAACTGGCCTCCCTCCTTATTCAAATTGCCTGTTTCCTTCCCAGCAGTCGGTATACTAGAAAGGAGGACTTAAAAGTCAAACAGAAGGTCACATACATCTTTTTCTAGGACCAACAGCCTGATTGCCTTATATTTATAAAATTAAAGTGGGTTACTTAGTATTTGCACCAAAGGGATGACCTTAACCCAGAACACCTTGTTGCTTCTATTAGTGAGAATAAAAGAAAAAATAACATAAACTTTAGTAGGACATTTCATTTCACTACAATTTTATCGAGTATCATATTCCAATTAGCACTTATTTTTTTCAATTTGGCCCATTATAAATTAATCACAGGTTGCATTTTTATTTATTATGATTTTTTTATTTTTAAATATTGTGCCTTGGGGGTTGAATATACTTTTCTGTGGTAATCGCTATTGAGTGAAGTATACTGCGCCCAGCAGCGATTCTACAAATCGATTGCCTAAATACCCTCCTGTAAGAGTTGAGTTAGAAGAGGTAAGTAAAGGAAAGGTAGTCTTTCTATGTTTCTTGAAACCAACTTTAAGAGAACGGAGGTAGTAATTAGGATTCATTCTCTTTCCTCATCAAGACTATATTCAGCTCCTCCACTAAGCAAGCCTTTGCAAGAGATGGCATTTATAACCAGTGACTCATAGCACCCACAGCTTGCAGGTAGGAGAATGTTCTAAGTGACCTCTACAGAGTTGAGGTACTGAGTTATGTTGCAAAAGCTTGACTGTGCCAAGATGTCTTTAAGCTTGTGAAGTTTTAAGACAAGCATTATCATGAATTGGTTGATGGTTTCAAAATGTAGATTAGCTCTGATGATGGATTGGAAGCTACAGGAAGAAATTATGGAGAACCAATACTTCTGAGGCAATAAAGGCTTTTCATTCTTTTTTAGAAAATCAACCAAGCGTCTTACATTATCTGCAGTCTTCTTTAAAATGGATCTATTTGTTTCCACTTAGTTTCCCATATCTTTGGCCCCATATCTTTTCTATCTCTGTTTTCCCTTGATGTTCCCCTTTATTTCCATCACTTAAAATGTGTAAGCCTATATACATAACTCTGAAATCTATGTCTTTGAGAAACAGCCTATACCTTTAACTGCCTCTTGCCTGCTCCCTCGGATGTTAGGTACTTAAACTCAATATACCTAGAACCAACTCAACACCTTGCCTTCTAAACATCTCATTCTCAGTGAGTGTCATCATAGACTAATATCCATGCCCCAATCCAAGGACTACTCTTCTCTTCCTCACACTATCAAGAACCACATTTCTTCACATTGTCAGCCACTTTAGCAGGAGCCTCGCCTGGATTTGGCAATGGTATCTAAGTTGGCCTTTCTGACAAAACTACCTAACTTATCTTTTATCCTTTGCATTGTTGCAGAAATTATTTTTCTAAATAAAACACATATCTGATTGTGTCACAGCCTTGCTTTAATATTTAATGGTTCCTTTGACCACCACTCTAGCCCTTGTCACCCATGTATTGTTGATGAAGCTCTTAATGCTTGAGGGAAAACACTCTTGTCACCAGTATTACATCCTTTATTTCCTGACTCACACAGGGTGGTTTTCCTCTCTAACAATTGTTTTATAATCTCTAAGTACATTTTTGTTCTATTTAACATAAATTTATAAGCACTTCAGAAATATTAACACATGAAAGTTTCAAGCAATATAAAATAAGTTTTTCTGAAACTAAATTAAAATACATATGAGTGGCATTACATAGAGATACCCTCGTAAATATTTTCACTACAAGATATTTTCTAATACCTGAACAATAGTTCTTAGAAAACCTGAGAGGTTGGTATGATGTCAGGACTTAATTTGGGGGTTTTAAATCCCCGACTAATTCTCCTTCTCTTTTTCAATTTGGTAGGCTTCTACTTATTAACTGTATATTGAGAATACTTAATAAGATATCATGTCATTTGGGGCAAGTAATTTATCCTCTCTGTGCCTTGGTTTTCAACGATGGGACAAAAACTCTGCCTACCTCATAGAGTAGTTTTAAGGCTTGAATTTGTCAGTACATATAAAATGGCTAAAGCAGTACCTGGCACATAGTAAGTACTCAGTAAAAGTTGGCCATTATTTATTATGCTCCTGTCTCTCCCTCTAGGCTACAAGCTTTTTAACTTCCAAATAGCTTAATGTCTGGCACGTATCAGGTACCTCTAAAATATTGGTGTAATAATGGATATAAAGTAATCAAAGTAAGGAGTCTCAGAATTAAACAGAATTTAAAGTTGATTTGAACACATAATCCCTTTTCTCTTAAAGATTTCAAAATAGTCTTCAGACAATCCTTGATTCTCCTAGAAGACAATGGCTACAGACAGGACCTCTATGACAGACAACTATAGCTAGATTCAATGACAGAGAGATTAAATTACTTTCTTGGGAACCGATGGAAGAATTTGAAACGGCTATTCAGTTGGTAGACAGTAAGAATTCTACACATTTTAAGATAGCAGAATTAGCCTTTGTATATTTTCTTTATCTGGTTTTAGCTCAGACATTTTTTTAGGGTGGAAATAAAACAGCCTTCGAAGATAATAATTATACAGAGCTGTATTTTATAAGATGCTTTTTTATCAGGTGTTTTGGAAAGCAAGTAGGTCATGTTACCTACTTCCCATAGGCATATTCCAGGTACTCAGATGGCATCAGAGCCCAGTTGTATCACAATGCAAAAATAAAACAAAACAAAAAAATAGTATCTATTCTTTTGCATTATAAAAAATAAACAAAACTACTGGGTATGTGTGGTTTAATCTGTCATCAATTGTGTCCTCTATCACTGTTTCTGAGGGCCATGAAAATGAAACCAAAATTTAAAAAGAAAGGTAAAATTAATAATAGTTATATTTCCAAAGAGTTAAATATTTAGCAATATGTAGACTAAACATCTGGGTGATGGTTAAATTTCCCCCCAGTTTTTATTCATATTTCTCTGTCCAAAGATTGAACCCTGTATATAAAGACTCCACCATTAGTCTACAAAAGCTGAATCAACAGAGTTGATCATCACAGAAAGTATAGTTAATTATTGAATTAGAGGTGGTCATAGGGGGGAGAAAACTTAGCCAAAGTCAATGGCTTTGTGGTTGGTTTTTCTGGATTTATACTAATGAAAAAAGGAGTGCTTCTGTCCAGAAGATCAATTCCAAAACAAATAAAAACATTGTCACACTAGCTTTAAAGAAATGTCCTCACTTTCAATAAGGGCCTGGGAGGAGGAAGGTCCTTGGAGAATTATCTAGGAGTGAATGACATACAATTTTGTTTGCTAAACATTCTTGACCTTATGTCCTCTATAAAAATAGTTTCTCTCAGTGCAGCTGAGAAAGTTGTGATTTTGCTGTTCTGTCAATCTAGGCTGGCTGCCTTCATCATGGTCAAGATGGGCATGGCTTAATTTTGAAGAATAAAAGAAAAAACATGGCAAGTTTAGACATCTCCTAATCTAATGGACTCAAATACAGTATGTCGCCCTTCCCCCATATAGAATCCTCAACCAGGAAAGTGCATTGATGATTGCAGCTCGAAGATTTGAGTGCGTCTAAGACCCAGCGTCTACAACATTTCTCTGTTCCTGTCTTGTTTTACCCCCTTTTCCTACCCCTGACTTATAAGGTTTCACACTGCCAGGGAGCTCTATGGTATCAGACTGAACATTTTGATGTAATTCTACCACTGTTGCTGTAGCTATCTAAACTTGAGGATTTATTAGTTGTGAGCGTTCATTTTTGTTTTTCCTGGTCTGGTGCCAGTAAATAAGTCACCCAAACCATGGCTGAGTGTCATTTGATAGGAAAAGGCTGGGATCACAAGGAAGCCTTCTGTCTTTCAACCAAAAAAAAAAGTTGCTGAGGTAAGCAGTGTCAAACCCAGCTGCATCAACATGATGGTGGTAAGACAAATGAGAGCTTTCACTGCTGGATATGGAGCTAGAGAGCAACCAGCTTGAAAACTCTCTGCAAGCCTAGGGACAGCTGAATTAATGCAAGTTGCAAGAGACTGCTTTTTCAAACTACTAGCTTTGAGAAGAAAAATTCTCTATTTCAATCTGCCGAGCATATAAACACAGCACAGTTGAACGATAACTAACTAGATGTGAAAATCCTGTGCACACACATACACACATGCACAAATACATACATGTGCACACACGTATATAGACATGTACATACACATGCAAGTGTTGTTCAATGCCATTCGAAGAATGTGGTGAAATATATTCCCATCTGTGAATCAGTGACCTGCTGGCTGGCCTGTGTGTGGGAGGCCAGAAGTGGGATGTGGTTTGTTTTGAGGAGCCATTAGGAGACCTGGAGTGGGAGAAGGGGAGGGCAGAAGGAGGAGGTATGAACTTGGGAGGCGACTGGTCTCTCACCACAGGCCAGCGCCAGCTCCCCGTGACTGTTGCCTGGGCGATGGCTGGGGTATATCAGGAATGCTTGGAGCCGATATCCTTCTTTTGGACTCATGGTTGGAGCAGAAGGGGGTGGATGGCTTTTCTCTTTCTGTTTCTTCTTTTCATATTCAGCAGATTAGAGTGGTGGGTTGCTGTGGCGACAACACGGAGTAGGACTCCCGCACACCTGCACCACAAATAGAGCCCGCCAATGTGGACTTAGGCCATCCTGAGGGGGGCAGTTTTTGCTATGGGAAACACAACAACAATAACAACAACAAAAAGAGTAAGGGGGAGAGAAAGGAGGAGATGAAAGAGGGGGAGCAAAAAGGGAGGAAGTAAAGGAAGAAAACACACTACCAGTTCCAGCAATGACAGTGTTGCTCTTTAATAAAACAGGATAGGAATCCACAAGACACACAGATGGTGCCCCCAGAACCTACTGCAGTAGCCTTGGGGGGCTGTTTAGGTAAGACAAGAAGTAGGGAGATACTTACACTGTGAAGGAACAAAATCATGAAAAGAGGTAGAGCTTTAAGGCTACAACTCTTACTAGAGTAACAGAATAGATGGTTAAATGGAAAGTTTATTGCATGATTATCCAGAACTAAGAGATGTTCAATTTCTGCAAACTGCCTTTCTAATGGAAAGAAGTGCATTAGAATGTGGAAAAAATAACAAAATGTGCTTTCTATTTAAGCTTACAGAGGAGGGGAGGGAGGGAGAGAGAGGAGAAATAGGGGGAGGGGAAGGAAAACTGATGAGCTCGGAAAGTGGGGTTTAGTCCTTTGGAATGCTCTGGCATGGCTCCAGGTTCTGCTAATGAAGAAGTCAGCTCCAAGCAATGTCCTGGGCTCACCTCTCTCAGACGCCCTGGCTCTGCCTTCAGTCTACCCCTTCCTTCATCTGCCTCCTCCTCATCTTGTGCTTGCCTTCTTCATTCTTGTCTCTGTTTCCATGAACAAAACATCACAGCGCATTAGCCTGTCCAAAGCACTTTACAATGACAATATTTACAGAAGGTCAAATAAAATATGTATGGAGAGATTGATAGTGAATATTCAATAGACCTTTTGAACTTAGAGCATGCTGGGTTTGTTTTTTAAGTTAGATTCTCCAGGCTGCTTCAGCTATTTTAATATCTCTCCAACAATCTTCTTAAAGGGGAAGACGATTAGAAAAAAACATTCATTTAAAATTTTTTTTCTCTTTTCCTCGCAATAGGATTAGCAGGCAGTGGGCCTTATGTATTCCACTTTCAATATGGCTGAAATCAGGAGCTTTTCTTTGGGGCAACTGTCACAAAAGACTGAGATGAGATATTTGAGTGTCCCATCAACACATACACAACAATACTGTACTGCTGTTCCTGAAGTCTTTACATATCCTTATAGTGACTGTAGCTGAATGAATTTAGTAAAATGATCGAGACTTGGAGTTTAGCTTCTTTTCATAGAAGCACATATTTTCCCCTTCTTTAATACAGAGTTGTGAAATATTTTAAAGTAGCTCTACACTAGATCAGGGTTTGGCCAACTTTCCTTCCAAAGGTCTAAACATTTTAAGCTTTGTGGTTCATACAGTCTCTGTAGCAACAATTTGACTCTGCTATTGTAGCACGAAAATAGTCACAGAGAATATGTAAATGAATGGCATGGCTATGTAGCAATAAAACTTTATTTAGACCCATTTGTTCTGTGAGCCACAGTCTGCTACACTAGATCTATCCTCTCCTAGTTGTGACTACTGAATAGGTTAGAATGCTCTCTAACACTCATAAAATTTCACTATTTCAATGCCATTCTTTTCAGTTCCTAATCTTACAGTGCTATCTAGTAACTAAGAATAAATAAGCAGTTAACCAGTTAATCTAAAGAAAGTATCCAACATGCTCACATGACTAGAATTTCTTAATTCTATTAAAAAATAAGAGCACTGAATGTAAAAAAAAATACATATTTGAACTGGTGCAATATATGTTTGTCCAGTCTTATAAAGCCTGATCCATTGGCAAATAAATGGCTGAACAGATTACGTAGAAAGAGTAGAATTTGCACTTCTTGATGGTCATGAATTTCAAAGGCCAATTTGGTGCCCAATTTTCTAAAGAGTCTTGTGCCAAAATACCTTTTATCACAGGAAGGCAAGCAGTGCATTTAAATATATTTTGTCGACTGGGCACCATATGTAGAGGTGACAGCCAGAATTCCCTGCCAGTTCCCTTTCAAAGGGGAGGATGGGCCTCCAGAAGTTCAAACATCTCTTGGTGAGACTCATGCTGGAGAATTCAGCAGGTAAGGGTTGACTGTGCAACTTTAAGTTTCATTCTGAAAGTGATTTCTTTCCTAAATGCAAATCTTAATTATTACTGCCTCTGAAATTTATTCTTTATTTTTAGGACTTGTAGTTTATTTTTTTTCTATAGCATTGTATACAAGACAGCAGAACGAAGTGGGGTTCGCCTCATGCCAGTGTGTGAATTCCAAAATGGATTATGATGTTGGGGCCCTCTCTGTAGTCTTATTCAAGACTGGAGAGCCCATTCTTTGAGAATTACACTGATATCTGATATGGAGTTTAAAATTTGCCCTGGTGGAAACCTAGAGGAAAGTTACCCTTGTCCAAAAAGGGTAGGGTTTGTTCAGAAAAGAATTCCCATTGTCTGTTATTGGGCAATAAATGAGGATTGGGAAGGCTGAATTCTAAGCCAAGCAGTCATGTTTCAGGGCATTCTTACAATCGTCAAGGGCAAGAAGCAGTAAGAATGGATTAGAAGAATAGATTTGCATTTTTCAAAAAGGACCCCAGAAATACCTGAGGTAAGAAATTTGAGGAAAACCAGGACTTGTTTAGGTATAACTAGTTAGAGATTCAGATTCAGTTTATCCTTGAACAACGCAGCTTTGAACTGAGGGGTTTACTTATACACAGATTTTTTTTTCAATAAATTCTGTAAATGTTTTTCTCTTATGATTTTCTTAATATATTTTTTACCTTTATTGTGAGAATACAGTATATAAAATACATATAACATACAAAATGTGCGTTAATCAACTGTCTTATTGGTAAGGCTTTCGGTCAACGGTAGGTTATTAGTATTAAGTTTTGGTGGAGTCAAAAGTTATATGCAGATTTTTATGTGCGCACACGTGTGCATGTGTGTGTGTGTGTGTGTGTGTGTGTGTGTGTGTGTTGTGGATTGGGGGTTGGTTTTCCCAAGTCCCACATCATTCAAGAACGACTGTGTTGTGATTCTTCCCAACCTGGTAAAGCCAGGGGCATTGTGTTATATTACTTGTTATGGTCCTTCATTAAGATGGACTAACTTAAATGTATTCCCTTGTTGCTGCAGAAAAACCTAGGACTAATTTACCTGGGGTCAATGTGCTCAAATTAGCTGTTTAAGAAGAGAATTGGGTAGGAGAAAAGATAGGTTCCAATTTTCTAACAATAATGTACAAAATGTACATACAATGTACAAAAGGATACAAAATAGAAACTGTCCCTCCCCATTCCCAATAATTTGTATAGAAGTAGAAAATACAAAAAAATCAGTCTTATGCTTCTATTTAATTAATATTAAGTATACAGTTAAACTAAGTTAAACAGAATAGTATACATAAAAACCAGAAACAACATTATGCTCTCATCTTTGATTTATGATCAATGAAAAATCAAATGTTTTGAAATTATATTAGATTAGACCTAGATAATGCCTATTATTTCATGTTAATATGACAAAGAATTTTCACAAACGAAATAGAATCCATTCCAAGAAGCCATTTTGCAGATGAACTTATAATGGGAAAATCTTGGTGTCGTTGATCAAGTCAGATATTGGTATAGTTTTACTTATAGAAATATTATGGACCTTCAAGAGACTTCGCATTCCCTTTTAATAGTTAAGACTGATTTGGGAAGTGACCATCATGGTTCAATTTTAGTGCTCGCTGAGGAAATGTTAAATTGTGTGTTGGGGGGGGTTGTATCTAAATTTATAATTTATAGAAATGGATTATAAGAGAAAATACAGTGTTGTAGTATTAGTGTTTCTTTCCCTGTGTTCTGCCTGGTTAACCTTGGGACAGATATCAGTGAATTGTCTGATGGGGGAGATTGCTTGAGCAAGTGCACACTGGTTGCAATATCCAGATCATCTTCCATCCAATTCTGCCTACAGTGGGATTTGATAGCTACTGAGAGTCAGGATTATAACTGCCTCTAGAGAATTGCGGTTTCCATCTGTTGTAAAGAAAAGAAGTTTTATTGTTGTTGTTGTTGTTGCCGTCAAAAGCAGCAAATAAATAAATAGATAAAAACAAACAAACAAATAGTATACCAAAAGAAAACACATTTCTCTATCAGTCCTAATAGTTTGACCAGTTGCCAGGGGTCATTTAGAAATAAGAAATGGCTTTCAGTAACTGATGTCTGTTTTTTCCATTTTAGGGCTCAGGTCCAACTCAGAGTTAATGTCTATTGTGTTGGAGAATATATTGAAGTAGAGAGAAGGCAAAGGAGACCACACTTAACTGTTTTTCAGTTGCATGCCAGGCACATTAAATATCATCTCCAAAGCCTACAGTAACCTCATAAAATAGGTGAGGCCACACCATTTACAGACATAAAAATTGAGGCTCAAAGAGCTTGCAAAATTTACCCAAACCTATAGCTGTCAAACAGGAATTCAAGGAAATTTTGTGAATAGAAGTCTTTAGAGTAATGATTTCTTACTTTAAGCAAATCTTGTAGGAATGTAACTATTTGGAATGAAATTTTTAAAGCATCATCTCTGATAATCAACTAGAACTACCATAAGAAACAAAGAAGTTTCAGTTTTATAAACACAAGATTATAAGTGACAATTAAAAAATGTAAACAGTTTCCTGGTTCATTAATTTGCTAATAAGTGTTACTGCATTAAAGACCCTAGGCCAAGTTCATCATTTGCTGAGATGTGACGTACATAACTAGTAACAGACAGAAACAATATCATTGTTTTCCAAATGAATTCAAGATGAAGAAGCATACTTTATTGGAATTGCATAATGCGTGCAAAATAATCTGATGTGCATATTGCAGGTGCCTTGTAAAGCAATGAAAATTAAGTGTGACTCTATTAAAAATAATGACAAATAAATTTGCATGTAATTTCTGTTAAGAAAAAAAAAATGATTCAATGGGTCATACAGGAGCCATGGGAAAAAAAGTCCATTTTCCTTAGTAAGGTATAAAAACTGCATTGAAAGGATATTACCAATGGTCCTTTAAAACCTCAATAAAAAAAAAAAAAGCAAATGATATTTTCCTGAAATATGCAATGTCTAAGAGTAGGAAGTTAAAAAGTTCTGAACTCTGATGATTTCCTTGAGGGGAATAAAAACAACAACAATAGCCAAGGAGAACTCAAACTGTCTTGTCTTTGAGATTCTAGCCACATGCTAAGTGAAGTTTCACAGGGACCAGGCAGTGTATAAGACAGGCCGCAAGATTGCAAAACACAGTAGGTATAGCTTTGGTGACCGTGTTCATCAGAGACTATAGGTTCCAAGTCTGGAGTAAAGTTCCTAAATATTCCTGTCTGTAGTAGGAAAGTCATGGAAGTGCGTCAGATCAGTGAAAAATCAAACGGCTGAAAATATCTGCTTCACCTCCCCTACCTTCAGATCATGTGTCTCAGCATTTTCTTCTTCAATCAGTTTGAATCCCCAGACCTGTTTGAAATATCTTGTCAGGTATGATTGAAAAGCATTGGAGGAATAAGGTATAGCCTGTGCTCACAGATCTCAAACAGACTGGAAGGGGGCAAGCAATAGGCCTGCCCCTAAAAATTTGCAGGCCTAGGGCAAGACCACAAACAATATGTCTAAATATTTCAGTTATGGAACTTGAGCTAATAACTTTTTAAATTTATTTTATTATTAGTTTCAAGTATATAATACATTGATCAGACAATTGTACAGTTTATAAAACAATGCCCCTAATTGCTTTCTCTCCTCCGGTTTAGATAAAATATTTCTATCTTTCAACTTTGGGAAAAATTTTTTTTATAATGATCTGGGAGACCTGGTTCACATTTACAAGTCTTAGATTCCTTAGCATTCTGCAAGGAATGTGGTGGCATTCAGAGTAGGACCATGGCATCAGTCTATTCAGGGCTCCTGCCTGCCCCATAAGGTACCCAGTAAACCAACAGATACTCGAGTTGTGCTCATAAGCTCTTTCCACCTCCCTCCTTCCACATGTACACTGCAGCCAGTTGTCCTGAGCTTCACTCAGGCCTATGGCCACATACTGGTGGCACATTCCATTCTCCAGAGAGAAGGACCTGAAGAAGAAAGAGGCCAAGGCAGGACTAGAAGCGAGCTCAGGGAACTTTGAGAATGAACTTCTGAAGTCTTGGGTACCTGGAGTATGGTCTAGAATGGGAGACATAGGCTATAGGTGAGGACAACCTCAGACCCTCAGATCTCTGCTGTGGTGGAAGGGTATGGCTGAGAACACACAGAGTTGGGAATTCCCCATGTGGGGCTGAACAGGGGCCATTCTTGTCAGAGTCAAAGGGGGGTATTCACAAGCCAAGTGTTAAAATTGGACTAATAAAATATAGTTCCTCACAAGTATTATCAAAAGATTCTGTTTCAGGTTAGTATTAGAATTCTTGGATTAGTATTCTCTAACTACTAGCTATCAGAAAAAAGAATATATTAGACATTTCCTATTGGTTATGTTCTTTGACAGAGCAAAAACTATGGAAAAGGCTCAATTTAAGTGGACCAACCAACATTCATGAATTAAGAGAGATTTGTAACCACTGACTGGTCTGTTAACTTATTTTTTGATAAATAATTATAACAATCACAATCATAATGTTATGTTTTCTTTAAACTACAAATTTTAGGATTCTACTTTATGTTTGGAAACATTTTCAACTGTGAGTCATTCTACATTTTTCATTCATAGTAACAAGTGAGGAAATTTTTCTAAATACCTTTAAAAATTCTCTTTTGAGATTTATTTCATTGTATTTTCCCATTTTTCAGTTTATCATGACTGTTAATCATTTTACTTTATCTAACCAAACCTTTGATTATAGTGTTCATGTTGTCTTTCAAATACATTCATCTTCAAATGGTACAATGACGCTATTGCCCTTGTTTTGAATTATCTCTTCTTTCTCTGCATTTTCTTGGAAACTTAGTCTTAACTCCCAACACTGATTTTTCTTGTCTCAGTTCCAAATTGTGTGTCATATTCTTTTCTGCACTATCACATTGTAAATCAAACAAAGATTAACTTCACTTTATTCTCTTTTTTCAGATTTAACTTTTCATATTTATAGTACTTAAGGTTCTTTACCTTTAAATATATTCATCTGTACTTTGGAATATGTTATTTGAAATTTTTAATCAGTTCTTCGAAGTCATTTTCTATTTTTGAATCCTGATTCCGTAGCTGTCCTTCCTAAAAACAGATCTTCTGCAAATTTTATTAATTCATTGTTTGGCATATTTATGTTCCTAAGTACATTAAAATGGGAAGGGGATAATGCTTTATTTTATCAACAGTTTTCAACATGACATTGGATAAGGTTCTTATTGCCAATTATAATCTAATCTTATTAAATATAAATCTACCCAGTTCTTAAGTCACTTCTTGATGCAGTATTATGAACTCAAGGAAAATAAATTATTATTCAACAGTTAGTATATGGGTAGTACATAGGATTTTGAGTCTTTATGCTCTTTGGAAAAGTAAATTAGGCAAAATAAGTCATGAATATTATATTGAAGGTTGTCCCTGAAATAAGTATATAGAAGAGTTGGCAACCTGCAAAGTCCTCCCTAAGTGTGGCTGATGAATACTCACTCCCCTCCCTTCCTTAGCAGGTATTGGAGGAAGATCACTAGACTTAGGTTTAGGTCCAAGTTTCACTTCTGACCCTTTGATGCTTCTCAGTTTGGACAAACTACCTAACTTCTTTGGGTCTCAATATCAATCGTTTATTAAAAATGGAACATTAGATTATCTTTAAGGTCCGTTTTAACTTTTGTAATTTATTCGTCAATTGTTCTACTGGGTCTGAAATTTCCCCCATTGGTGATTAATGAGTCCACTGCTAGATTGGACCACAAAGATTGGAGCATTTATCTCTATAATTCCACAGTTACAATGTACTGAACACTTCAACAGAGGTATAGATTTTCAACTTAGTGACTTGAGTCACTGGAAACAGAGAGTAAGTCTCAAAGCCTAGCAGCTCGAGCATGTCAAATTGGGGATGGTGGATCAGGAGTGAGAAGAGAGTGTCAGAGAGAAAATGAGGAGCCACCAAAGATATCTTGGCTACAGACCTTCCTGGTGAAAGTAATCTGCTAAATCATTGACAAGCAACAGGGTTGTTAAGTTAATGAGGGCTGAGATAATCAATAATCCCTGTAATAATGTTAGACATTGCTTATAACTTTAAATGTGATAGAGAATTGAATTAAAAAGTACGAGATATATAGTAATTTTCTCCCGAATCTGCTTTGCTCAGCCTAATAAATCTGTCTACAGCTAATCTGATACTGCCTGACTAAAATGCCCCCACATGCTTTTCCCCACTCTCTCCATCTACAGAAAACCATATCCATCATTAATGTTCAACTGCGAATATAACTTCAAGTCTTCTCTCAAATGTCAGCAGGCAGAGTTAACCATCTTTTCCTCCACTTGCTCGCAGCATGTTACCACCGTTTCTCTGTGTTTTATTTCATTCTGGTCCACATTAACGGGAGTTGTTCAGATATCTATCTTACTCCCACCTCGACCCTGCAACCTATGTGAATATCTTGAGAAGGACAGTGATTCTTTTCTTCTTTCTGGTATTTTCCAATCAATGCTTTGTTCCCCTCCAGGCTTTTCTTTATTTTCTAGAGCATTCTTGGGAAACCAAAATATGAACATGAATTGTATCTTTTCTTCTACATTTGTGCTACCAGTGGGAAGTACCTCACAAGCATAATACGTCAAAAAATTGAGATATCTGCCTTTGACATTAGAGTTAACTTGGCTCATCTCAGTTGTTCAGAAATAAGAGAGCCAGCATCCATATTATTTCTTTTTTCTTTTTTCTTTTTCTTTCTTTCTTTTTTTTTCTTTCTTTCTTTCTTTTTTTTTTTTTTTGGTGAGGTGGCCCTTGGTTGATCTCACAGATTGCAAGGACTTTGTCAGCTTGCAATCCCTTATTTCTTTTATTTTTTATGCCTACAGCAGCTGGTCTTCCTAGGTGGTCTCCCATCCAAGTACTAACCAGGCCCAACCCTGCTTAGCTTCCAAGATCAGACGGGATCAGGCTTGCTCAGGGTGGCTTGGCTATAGACTATTCTTTCTTTTTCTGTAAAAAGAAGACTTTTAGGTCTAGTTTCCAGCATGTTATTTCGATTGCAGTTCAATAATATTTACTGGCCTTCTTAGATGTCAAACACTTAGGTCTTTGTTTTGTCCTAGTTAGGTCGCTACTTCCTCTGTCCAAAATTAAGGCTTCCCCATGCAGTCCTAAAAGTGTATGTCTTATCTACTTCCTTTCCCAAGGCCTCTGGCAGCTATGCACAGTGGCTAGAGCTTCTCATGCAGTTCCTGATATTGTTCCATGTTCCTTTTCAAAAGGCAGGGGAAAGCAAAGGATTTGTCTGTTACTAAAGGTTCACATTGCAAGGGTTGGGGTTAGTGAGGGCAGTGTCTAACTTGCAAGCGAGAGTCTTTTTCACTCAAATGCTGTTCTAGGCCTTTCCTTCTCATAAAGACAAAGACATTGTTCTCCTTGGCATCGTAATCTTAGCACCTATCATTTTGCATGTCACATAGTTGACAATTGATAAGCACTTGTTGAGTAAACATAGGAGATCAGATGCTATCTCTTCCAAGAAACCTTCTTTGGTCTACTGAGTAGGATTGATTACTTACTTCCTCCCACTGCACCATGCACCCTCCTCCTCTTATTGGATTTATCTGAGTGAATGGCACTGATTCACATACCTTAAATTTATCTTTTTCAGTGATTCTTTGATAGCAAGGCCTGTTTTAGGTATTTTTAGTATTCCCAATAACAAGTAAGCACAAAACTTAAGCAAACGACCCTGTGAAACTGCTACATATTTTCTGTAAAGGTATCATTAGTAATGTTATTCATTACATTCACAGTACCCTTTTTAGAAGCTATCTCTAGAAATTTCTCTCTGTAATTATATACAGAATACATATTTCCCTTAGACAATATTTTTGCTTGCATTCTATGAGCACTATTTTTGTGTCTTTCCAGTTATATTTGGACCCACACATAGTAAGGACTTAATGGCAAATGCTTTTGTATTAACATTTCTTCCAATTTAGATACCTATCATTAATTTTCCTTGGTAGTTCTCACCTATTTCTGACATATGCTATTTTGTTGTATTAGGGTATCATATAACCTTCCTTAAATCTGTCTTTTAGAATTAGGTAGAGTAAAAGTAAACACTGTGGATGAAAAAAAAGGGAGGGGGTTCTATGAGAAGTAACCTTACAGAGTGATCTGATCATAAATTCCTAACTAGGCAGGTCATAGTGGTAGCCACACCCCAGGTCTATAACTTCTTTAGTAAAAAGCTTACCTCTGCCTTAAGCAAGCCCTGTTTATTGTTTCTGTGCATCTAGGGTAACACACCTTTGCAATAGCCCCTTTCAGACCCCTCCTTCCAAAGTGTTGGAGAGAACATAATCTTAACTATCCTGCAATCCCCCTTCTTTGTTTTTTCTGCCGTCATGTAATCATCCTTATTTTCTCCCTCTTAATCTCAAAAATGTAAAAAGAAACTGCAAACTGTTATTCTCACAAGGATTTTTCTCAGTATGTTGAGATCTTGCTTCCAGAAGTATCCTCTGTTTGACTCAAACGCTTATAAAAATTCTCTACATGTTTGGACATTTTTTATGTTGATAACACCTATAAAACGTGTGTAAATTAAATTTACTCTTTTACGTAACGACATTGAGCTAGGAACAATTGATATATCAGAACAGAATACAGCGCATTGCCCTAAATTCCTTTGACCTGAAGTTCAAATCAATGGGATTTGGAATGGCTTGGATAGGAGAGTAAGGAATTGGGTGGTGTCAAACTCATGCAACTGTTTGAATGGTGCCATTCTCTGAATTGGGAAGGAGGGAAGGAAGGCCAGATTTGGGAAGACATGGACAAAAGGATTATAATGTAAATAATAATAATTATAACAAATAGCTGTTTAGCCCTGTGTGCATCATGAAACATTCAAACAATGAACATTTGTGTAGAGTTCTAATGTTTATAAAAATTATTTAACTTGTGTCTTACGATAAGTCTGTCAGTTGGCAAGGGCCGATATAACGTCATTTCCAACTTGCAGATGAGGAAGCCAAGTTTCAGGGGGTCTAAAGAATTTAGAAGGCATAGCTGGTGGGAGGTCTGAAAGGTGTGAGGGTTCTGGTTTGCTGTCCTATGGTCTACCCCCCATTATACTGCTTCTTCTACAATTGGAAGCACATCGTAGCAAGCATGGGAGGAGTAGGGATAATAGAGCTCTTTGGCTTTGTGAAAACAATTACTGGAATAAGCAGTATTACTAGAAGTCTTCACCATTACTTAAAATTTTATTACCAATCCTTATTTCCTATGAACTGCTTGCAACAGTGACCGGCAGCTTCAGCTGCCTGGGTTTGTTCAGTGCCACGCTTCCTCCATCTTCTGGGAAGGAGCTCCATTCAGTATTAAGTGTGACTCACTTGAATGTTTAACTGGATTCTTAATTCTAAAACCACATTAGACAGAAGTATTAAAATGACGTTTCTGACATAATTTGCTTATTTTTGAATAAAGTATAAGCAGCATGTGATAAGTATTAAATGTTGATTGATAGATTGATTAACATGTAGGTTTCATAGAGAATACTAATTAATGACCAAACCTTGGAAATTTTGTTAGACTTCTGGGTACAGATATTTTTGTACACCATGAGCAAATTTTAACTTAGAGCATGCTGTGTTTGAATATGAAGAGATAACTTTCTAGTGTGACCTTGTACTCTGATAGTGGACAACCAGCAAAGAAGAAATTGAATTCAGTTGAGAGGGATGAGTTGAAGGCCAACACATGATTGTACCTTCAATGTATGGCCTATTCTTGGGAAAGACATTTCCTGATTTCTCTGTCTTATCCATGTTGCTAGACCAAATGCTGAATGCAAACCCCGAGAAGCCTAACTGGTCATTTGTCAAAACCCCAACTACATGTACCTTCTAACATAAGATTATGAGTCTGCAAGATAGCCAGTACAGGCAAAATACCGCTTCAATGCTTTCTATATGCTCTCCCTAGTAAGATAGGTTTCGGACTCCAGATTTGAGAAATAGATGATTAAGAAATACTTACCAGTGCTAATTCTTGTCCCTGTATCAAAAAAAAAAAAAAAAAAAAAAAAAAAAAAAAAAAAGACCATAGAGCCATCAGATAAAATATGATGATGACTTGGTTTCCAGACAGATTTTCTGGTAATCTATAACCTCTGCCAATTAAAAAAAAAAAAGAAAAGAAAGAAAGAAAGAAAAGAAAAGAAAGAAAGAAAATAGAAAACAGAAAGAAAAAAGAAAAGACAAGAAAAGAAAGAGGAAAAAAAGTACCATACATTTCTGAATGCTTG
This sequence comes from Eonycteris spelaea, assembly GCA_003508835.1. Lineage (NCBI taxonomy): Eukaryota > Metazoa > Chordata > Mammalia > Chiroptera > Pteropodidae > Eonycteris > Eonycteris spelaea. The sequence continues at coordinate 1,561,735 of PUFA01000185.1, read as the reverse complement.
GGCCAGGCTCCTTTAGTCAGTTCTCTATTTTTCTTACCACCCAGAGACTGAAGCATTTGGCATACGTGGGATCCTAGTATTTTAGAGCTGGAAGGGAAGCTCTCCACCCTGGGTTTATCTGTAGGCTGGATAAAGGTTTGGGATTTAGCAATAGGCTTTGCTAGCTCAGCTTGTGAAAATCACATTCTTTATCAACTCCCCAGATGGTTTAGATCATTAAAAACACAACAAAACAAAACAAAAGCCCTTCAGAGTGTACACTGTGAAGATATTCTCTAATTTCCAAGAAAAATAAATATATGTCGAATTTCTCACAGATTTCTCACACTTTCTCAGTGTACAGCCTGAATTGCTGTGCTGAATGGAGAACTTAAAGCCATCGTTTTTGAAACTGCAAAGGCTTGTACTGAATACTTAACTTCCAACAGCCCCTTTCGCCTTTCCAGCTTGTCCGTCAGCCCCCAACTCTAAGTCAGTATTTATCTCTTGGGGCTTAGCTTAAACTGAAAAGTAGATGTCTTTATTCAATGAATTTGGGGCAACCAGCTCTCAATAAGCAACAAAAACAAAAAGGCTGTTTCAAGTCAAAGAGACCTCAAGAAACTATCCCACCATCTGCTGAGGAGAGAGAAATGAGCCTGTGGCCAATAGCTCTTTATTCAATAGAAGAAATAGTATTGTCGTCTAAATTTTCTGCAATACTTTTTGGATCAAAATATTATAATCACAGCAAATAGATGCAGCAAATAGATGAGGCCACACTTAATGGATACTCAAAGAGCCAGACCACTGCTTGGCTTGGATCATTTACTATCATTTGGAAGTAAAACTGGGGGGCTGAGGGGATTGGGGTTGGAGGGAGAAAGGGAGACCTTACGTTAAGCTGGCATGCACCAGTGGATAAATGGCTGGCATTTGCAGAGCTGCATTGCAGGGGAGCTTTTAGCAGTTTGCCACTGCCAGCTGATGTCTCTGTGAACATCAGTGCCAAGAAGCCAAAAATGAAAGCAGGTGCAGGGGCAGAGGAACTAAATGTTGGGGCGGGGGAGGGGGATATTCAGCAACAGAACTTCTGTTGTTAAAAATTGGTTGCCTTAATTAAAACCTAAACAATGCCTCACTTTAACTCTGCATAACATTTTTTAGCCGGCTAGAGTCCTGCACACACACTTAAGGCAAGCCTCTTACATTTATGCACTAGTCTAAGGGATTCTGTGTTTTGTTTCTCTCTCCAAAGCTGTGGATTGTCTGTGAGACTGCTGAACTCTGATTAGAGCAGCTTTCCTTCCGAAGCCAGGAGCATCTGCTTCTGAAAGTGCCCCCTTTCCTCCCTGCCCTCCTAGAGTGCCCCCTCTTCAGAAAGTCCCACTTCTACACAGCCAGGGCCTGGGAACAGGGAATATTCCCGAACTCTGCACGTCTTCGCAGAGCCCTGTCACCAGTTCAGTGCTCTAAAATGCTGTTTTCTGATGAGAAAACAGACGGGACTCAGTGCTGGCTGCAATTTACATTTTCCTCAAAAGCTCTATGTTCCTGCAACATTGTTCCCCAAGCCCACCACAAGTGACAGCGTTAAAAAAAAAAAAAAAAAGAAAAAGAAAAGAAAAGAAATAGGCGTAAGCAAAAGAAAAAAGAAATAAAGGTAAAGATTCAGGCTCAACAGAGAACTGAGGCTTACCACAGGGCACACTAAAAATCGAGAATAAAACAGAAAGACATCTGCCCCCTCCGCTGCCTTGCCTGGCTGAGCCATTTTCAGTATGGACTTCATCAGTGAGCATCCTCCCACACTGCAGAATGTGAAAGTCATCTTTCAGGGAGATAGGACAAAAACATAGATCACATGCAGACTTCTCACAACTGTGAGAGAGGAAGAGCAAATCCTGACAAGAGGAAACTGCAGGCAATCTGTGCTTGGTTGAAAATCCACTTTTTTTTTTTTTTTCCTAATGGACATTAATGCAATGCAAAAAAATCTAAAGTATGTTTATTTGTTTTAACAGCCTTTTAGACAAAATAGGAATAACAGAATTCATCTACAAGCCCCATGTTCTGCACAAACTAACAAGAGTTCAGTCTATTAAAATTATGATGCCACAACTTTGGGGTCAGAAATTTTAATTATAAGTTAGGATGGATAAGTATAGAGACTCTTGGGGAAAGGTATTGAAAATTAGGTTTGTTCCATGACCTTACACTTGTTTATATTCGATCTCCACTATTTCTGCCAAGTGCTATTGTCTTGTCCACAACTTAAACTAGAAACATAAACAAGGTTATATGACAAAAAAAAAAAAAAAAAAAAAAAGTCAGTGAATAAAAAGAAACTTAGTTCATAAAGCAAGTAGAGTCTGGGTTTTAGCCTAAATGAAATATTGAGTTGAGACAACAGGAGACTGAAAAGCTTTGAAGTCTGGGACAAGTGAAATGTTCTAATAAGAAAACAAAAACAAAAACAAAATTGGCCAAAGCTACGAAGCTTTCCAAAAAAAGAAATAGATAGCTAATAACATAAAACACGGTTTAACCTCAGGACCAAAAAAAGCAACAATTGAAAGAAAAAAAGTATGTTCAACTACAAAATTTACGGATTATATACACACACACACACACACACACACACACACACACACACACACTCACAATTGTTGAGGATTTGAGTGAAATGAGCTCATATCTCTAAGGAAAATTTTAAAAATGTGCATAAAAACTTTAAACTTTTAACACTTATAGGAATTTATCTTGCTCAAATATTGAGAGATGTAACATATTTATGTACAAAAGAATCCATTGTGGTAATATTTAAATATTTAAAAAGTATAAATATGCTAATTATCAATGTAAGATTGGCTAAGAAAATTATGGTACATACATAAATTATATTTTAGAAAAATATTCTACAACATGGGAAAATTCTTGCCATATGTTTGCTTAGCAAAAAAAAGTTTATAAAATAGGATAGACAGGATGATCTTAATTATGTGTGAAGCATTGCCTCCAAAATGTAGTAGCAGTAGCTATTTTGAGTCCCAATTATAGGTGATTTTTTTCTTAATTTTTTCCCGTATCATTTCTTTATTTTTTTCAAAAGTTTCAAAGTGAAAATTTACATAATGTAAACTTTATTGAAGAGTATCCTATATATGGAAAAATGAAACTTAATGAATTTTCAGAAACTGAAGACATCCATGTAACCAGCACCCACATCAAGAAAGAGAACATTACTCGCACTTGGAGCATCCCTTCTGCCCCTTCCTGTTCTCTCCCACTCCCACAAGGGTAAATCTATCCCCACCTGTAACACTATAGTAGATGAGTTTTGACTTTGCTGTTCTTTAAATAAAGGAAGCATGCAATATATGATCTTTTGTGCCAACTTCTTTCATTCAGCATTGAAAATATATTGTAAGCCAAGAGGAACTAATAGGAAGTTGAGACCATTCATGCAGAGCAGTTTGTTGCATCAGAGCTTCTTTTGATGACTCCAGGCCCCATTTCTGTCCACTTCCCCAGCGTGTACTCTGAATTCAGTATTGGCCTAAACCTGTTAAGATCTCTTAGTTGCAAGTGATTTTTCTTTTTTTGAACGCTTATACCATATGTATCTTCCATTGAGAAATTATTCAGTACTGTATTATTTATCGTTGCATAAAATTTTCAATCATCTCCATGATTAATTTTTCATCTCTTATTCATATTTAAGTAGCAGTCATTGGATGCCTACCATGGGCCAGATACCCCACACCTGTAAAATAATATCATCCCCATTTAAGAGAGGTTAAGTGATTTCCCCTAGGTCATAAAGCTAGAAGGTGGCAGAACCCCACTCTCTACCTAGGCCTTTGGACACTGTATCAGATGGTCTCTCCATTGTACTCCATTCTCTCATTTGCTTATATTTTATGTCTTCACTGAATTAGAAGTTCCTGAAGAATTTAAAAAAAAAAATTACTTTTCTTTGGATTTCCTCTTCTAGCACAGGGCTTGGCATGTAAAAATATAGTGAGTGTTTTATTACAGAGCATAAGTGTGACACATTTTTTATTTGGTTTTTCTAGCACCACAGCTCTCTTTATAAATCTTTTTCTGTAATGAAACGATATCATAATCATAATGTTCTATAGTGTTGTCTGCTCTTAAGACCTGGAATTCTGATTCTAATTCTGTGGAGAAAATGGATTTAACAACTGGTATGGACAAGCATCTAAGTAGAAAAGTAGGTAAAGTAAATCAGGTGCAGTTGTATAACTCTATATTTGAGGTGAAGAATGAATTGTCTTTTAAATATTATTCTTCATATAACAAAATTTTTTAGGTAGTAATTATGAAGTGAAATGAATTAAAATAATGGTCAGAACATACTTGTAGAAAGAAAAATAAAATTTAAAATATTTTAGAACAAAATAAGAAAAATAATTTGACTTTTTTATAACATTAACAAAATTTTCTGGAAAAAGATAAAAATTTATACCTACATATTTATCTGTTGTAAGAGTGAATAATAATATTACAGATTATTTCCCCCTCAGGCTTTAAATTGTGCACATTCATTGATGACTTTGTCAAAATTAATCTTTACATGTTCATATTCAGCATATGGAATAGGTGAATTTATCACTCTGTTCTTGTGAATAGGTGATCAAAGAACATAGTTCACAAGTTTTTCTCACATAAAGTAGCATGAAGTAAACACAGTATTAAAACACAACAATAACCCTCAAAATCTATATATTGAAGTCCTATTCTCTATTAGCTCAGAATATGACTGTACTGGATCTTTAAAGAGGTAATTAAATTAAATTTAAATGAGTTTATCAGTGTGAGCCCTAATCCAATAGAACTGGTTGTATTATCAGAAGAGATTAGGACATAGACACAAGAAGCTCATGTGAATACATATGTTTTAATGTATGCATATGAAAATAGGAAAAGACTGGTAAAATGCTCATCAAACTCTAATTGGCAATAACCACTAACAAATGGAGGATGGTGATTTCCACTTATTATTTTATGCCTTTTATATTGTTGGGATGATTTTTATGACAAGCATGGACTACTTATACACTTCAAAAGGTAATAAATAAAAGAGGGGTTAATAAGTGAAAGTTTTCATATAGTATAATATGAGCTCATTTTAAAAATCACAGTTACAAGGCCTGACTATACAAGATATATGAAAATCCTATGCATATTTACAAGGAAGAGCTAGAAAAAATGTGTGGACATCAGATGGAGGCTAATTTAGGATCAGTAGAAAAGATAAATTCTTTGCCATCCAGTGATTAAATAACCAATTAGCATTGTTTATATTGGAATTTAAAAAGTTGGAATCAACCTAAGTGTCTTGCAACAGAGACGTGAATAAATGAAGTGTGATATATCTGTATAAATATATAGATGGAATAAAATACAGCTGTGATAATGAGTAGAGCTAACTTTATTCACATTGATAAATCTTACATATATATTCCTGAGCAATAAGGGCAAGTTTCAACAGAAAACATAACATATGGTGCCATTTATATGAAATTAAGAAACATGTAACTCAATATGAGGAATTGCTTATGGATTTTTTAATAAGGAAATTATTAAACGATACATAGAAATGATGAATACCAAACTTAGGATTGAGGTTAGCCTTCAGGGAAAAGAAGTAGGAATAGGGACTTGATTATATTAGTTATGCTTTATTTCTTATGGTAGGTGGTGGGTACGTGAGTGCTAATTACATAATTTTTATACCTTTATGTTTGAAATGTTTCATAGTAATAATTGTAATAAGGTGAACAATAAAACAGCTTACTTAGCACTTACTATGGGCCAGCCATTATACTAAGGATTTTGCATGTATTCATTTATTTCTTCTTCTGAAAAACCCTATCAGGTGGGCACTGTTATTAAGCTAATTTCACAAATAAGCAAATCAAAGCACAAGGAAGTTAAGCAAGAAGCCTAAAATCCTGCCTAGTAAGTAAGGAGCAGCCCTGAGATTTGAGTCCAAGCAGTAATCTCCACACTATTCTGTTAACCACTTATAGACATATGTATAAAAAAGGTGGTTTTGTGGAGGTAATGACTTGCCTTGTTTTATTATGTTTTATTTTGTTTTGTTTTAATGAGTCTTGAAGTAACAAGCTCCTCACCTTTGAAAGTAAATAGATGACCAATTCTAAGATTGCTGTGGGTGGCATTACATTGTGGTTTGTGAAAGGCAGACTACATTAATTGCACTTTCAATCCTACCTTTGAATTTTTAATGTCAGGAAGAGTTTGAGGGAAAACACAAAGGATTTTACTTTAGGCTTGTTGAATTTGAGGTAAAAATGTAGCTCACAAATGGGGATGACAGAATTTAGTTTGTGTTAACAGCTAGAAATTTGTTAACATTCTAGTACAAATATAGAAATAGATGTCATTATCCAAGAAATATGGAGAAAGAGAAAAATGAAAGGCCCACACCTAGTGGGAAGAGGGAGACTATTTGTTTATTTCTCTCTCTCTTTTTCCCTCTACTCTTCCCTCCCCTCCTCTCCCTTCCTTTCCTCTCCCCTTCTTTCTCTGACTTTCTCTCTCTCACTATACATATGCATTTTATTCCCTAAATTCATATAAACAATTCTATTTCTCCTTTTCATATGTGTGGAAACAATTTTCAAATGTGTCAGAGATGAAGAAATTACCCCTTTGAGGTAGATGTTAAATACACTCAGTTTCCAACCCAGCATGCCTATTAACCCCCTCTATTCCATCTGCATTAAACTCTGAAGAATTCACGCACATGTACACACCTTACCATTTTTCCTTAATTCTTTCTTCACTCTTAAAGAAAGGACTGCCCCAGTAGTAAATACTTCACATTCAAACTTTATACTTGTCAATTAAGTAAAAGCATACTCAACATCATACTTTTTTTAAAAGTTCCTTGAACAATTTACAAATGTGTGCTATTTGCATTAAACTTTGCAATTCTAAGAAAATGGAGAACTGTGCCATTTTAGAATGCTCACTTTTGCACATTCACAGGTTAGCATGCCAAATACAAAGATAACTTTTTTTCTGAGCTCGAGCAAGTCTGATCAGCCTACGTACAAACGATATTCCTTAATAGATTGTAATAATTATCCTAAAGTATGAGTATCATCATATGTGAGTGGAAGTGTTACTTTGATCAGATCCTAGTGGGATTTTGCTTTAGTTCCTACTTAGTAAGGAAGCAGCTGTTCCATCTTCTCCAGGGTATTGCAAAAGTGGGGTGATTGAATAGGGGAGCAGGAAGAGAAAGAAAGTGAGAGGGAGAAGAAAAACTGGTATTTATTGACCCTATGAGGTACTTTGCACTATACCAGGCTATACATATTTAATACTCTTGACAGTTTTCCACTTATTATTATTCCATTTTTCAGATTATGTAATTGAGTTTCAGAGACTTTAAATTTCCTCAAAGTCATATAGATGCAAACTCAGGTATGTCTTGGCTCCAAATTCCATACTCTTTCACTTATATTACTATGCACAAATAAAGAATGGTAGGGCGTATTCATCCAGCAGAGGATTAGTCTATTTCTCCACCTCTATCTTACTATCTTCAGTTGTATATTAAATCAAATTGAAACTGCTCTCTACTTGTCAGGAGACTTCGAATATCTGTTTCATACCTGATAGAAAAAGAGAAATTTTTGGTCACAGTTTCTACCATTACTCTTTGCACATGTTTATTATTATTTTTTTTAATGCTTGACATTAATATTTGGAATTGCGTGTTATGCATTTCCAAAATGTAAGTTTATTACTTAGTAAATATGATTCTAATTTGGTTTTTATATAAGTCATTTTCTATCCATGCCAAATATATTTCCATTTTATTATACTTTTGCTGATCGTTGGTTTGTAAGAATCCTATGAAAAGTTGTATTCTTATTGGTTGCCTTCTTTAAATGAGAACTCTGAACGTCAATTAGGTGCCAGGTTTTATTTCCTGCTATACCTCTGCACATCTAGCAGTGCCTAGCACAGAGTAGGTAATCGATAAAACATTATTCCAACCTCACCTCAGCACACTGTCACTCTTGTTTTTCTTTTCACTTGCAACCAATAGGTAATGAGAAGACACACTTAAAATAACATGAGTTTGATAACACACAAAGGCCTAATCAATTTACTTAGCTAACATCTGGTATGTTGAGGCTCCTGTATATATTATTACATTTAATTTTAACACTTCTGGGAGGTTGGTACTATTATTATGATCACTTATTATTGTAATTTAATGGATGACAAAACCAAGGCTTGAGAGAGTTAGCAAGAGTTTTTGATTTGAACTCAGACCTCTCAGACTGGAGAGCCCTTGCACATATCCACAACAGTAAGCTGCTTCTCTCTAAAAAATATTAAGTAACTGGTATGTTGAAGCCACCAACACTAAGCAGGACAATGTAGTGTACGTGGACAACAAAACAAAGGTAAGGCAAAGAATTTCTGCAGATAAATTCCCTTTAGAATAAACACTGGAACCTTGGTTCTTAGTATCTTCTGTCCTCTGGTATCTAATTTGGTGGAAGGTTGAAAAGGGCAGTGGATCAGGTTAGAATGGGGCTGGAGGTACTCACAAACTCTCATTACTGCTTCCATTAACCTGATTAACAACCAGTCTCTCCTCATCAAAATAATGGTGCTGTTGCAGCACTGTTACCTTGGCAACCCCTCTAGTCACTCCAGTTGGTGCTGCTCACATGATGTTTTTGGCCCCAAGCAGTAATAATGTCTCCTGCCATATTGTTGCTGATATTACTGCCAGTTTTTGGTCCGGTCTTTTAAATGGCGTAATCACTAACTTGATGTCCATTCAATAAATATAATCCATACTAGGTAGGCATTCTACTATTCGACCACACTCTGGCTATTCCACCTGTAGAGAGAGGTATATGCCTCCTTCAGTAAATGGGACAAGACTGTTTCACACCAACATTATAGATTTCTGCCAGGGATGAATTTTCTTCAGTACTGTGTCCTAGTTTGGATTGAGGAGGATTCCCCATTTCTCCTTATTTTCCAGGAGCAAGAGAGGTCTGTTTCCCTAGGATGCAGGAGGAGCTAGGTCTTCTCAGGTTTTATCTCTCCAGGTCATTTCCCTTTCAGTGCTGGGCTTTTCCTAGGAATATTACAGTCAGTCAGGAAAATTGCCACCCTTCGTGATAAACCTTGACTTCCCTGTTAACTGGAAATATTAAAGTTGAGTCAAATACGGTGGTAGACAGAGAAGAGAGATATTCTTTTCTCTTTTTTCCCCTTCCTTACTCTCTATCCAACCCACCTCTGCAGAACTAGCTCTGGACTAGACATGAATTGGCACTATAGCAAGGGACAGAGTAAGTGGGAATGACACCAGGCAGTCACAAGGTCTACAGAAGTGAGTGCAAATAATCAGCAAATAATCGCAAAAGGGACATCACCACAGAGAGGAAGGACCTGCCACTTGTGGTTTAACTCTTGCCCTTTGCACACACTGTTGGCCTTCAGAATTAGTCAAATAAAAAATTCCCCACTAAGACTTTTGTTTGGAACAGTTCCGTGTCTCTTCCACCTTTGTCACACCTGGTGTAGATCATCGGCCACTCTAAATATCCCAATGACTAGTTTTCAGCCAAGTCTACCTCGTGTCCATAGAAGGCAGCTCAAACATCAAAGGTCTTGAAGAACTTAAAGCTAAGAGGTTGGTCTTATCTATCTAGCGTATAAGTATCACGTATAAATAAAAATTACTATTGAATTACAGACTTGCTTAATGTTATTTTTAAAAAAAGCAATGTAGAGCAAGACTGAAAGAAATTCAAATACCTGGATGTACACTATAGTCACTCAAGATAAATGAAGCACTACTATTTATTCTTGCCTAATCTATTAAGCAAGGCGGTTTTTATTTCCCATACTAAATAGAACCTAAAGTGACCAACTTTCTAGCGACCAAAATTGTCTGGATTGTTCACACTGGCAATACTTCAAGCTTGAGGATAGCAGAGGCATTTTAACCTCTTCGCTGTACTTAGGTGTCAAGAAGCCTTTAATTTGCTACTTTAATTACTATAAATAGAAACTTATCTGTTCATGTGTCCTCCTAGACCAAAGGCCTCAAAGCCCTTGTATCAGACCTTTAGAAAGAACCTTCTCTTTAAGACTGTGTGTTACTAACGTGGCTCGAACCAGAAAATACAAGAAAGTACAGTCTGGCTCATGTATAACCCCATTATCAGTGCTCCACTTATACAGAAATAATTTGTTCAACAATCTAAACCAGACTCAACTCTTTATAATTTGAATTAGATCAACTTTTTTTTAAGTGTGTCAAAAATACTTTTAAAAAAGCCAATCTGAATAGCGGATTTTTTGTTCTTTGTTTTTTTTTGTTTTTTTTTTTAACGATTGCATGGTGACTTCTTTGTGCTGGTGTAGGTAGCATCATGTGTAAAAAAAAAAAATAGAAAAAGTTCTAAGGCGCCTTGAAGGAAGTGGAGAGGAGTATGGTAAAATAAATAAATTAATTAACAATAAACAAAAGAGCGCAACTGTCAGCTGCATAGGGCAGATCTATGTTCTCTTTCTCCTGGCTGTTGGTCTGTATGCCAAGTACAGCAGAGGAATGCCACGCCTTTGAGACAGACTGGTAGGAAATAATATGTCCCTTTATTCAGGACATAAAAAAAGATCTGAAATTATTTATATTTCATGGGATTAGAGTATGATTTAAAACTCTTAAGCACCAAGATATTTAAAACATGAATAGGATTAACCTCTGAAAGAAATGGAAAATTTGCTATTAATAATAAAAATACACTCTATACATTTGCTATAAAGTGAACTGATGAGCAAAAACTAATAGGTCAGCAAAAGTACATTTTCAAAATCATTGATTCAGGCAAGGCTTATGAAATCAAATTGTAAGTGATAGGACTTATATCATCAGTCTTTTATTTTTTTTACATCTTGAACATCATCCAAAAATATTAATCCACTGTTGAAATTCTCTAAAAGGGAGAGAGAAGAGAAAAAAGTCTACCTATTGCAATTTTCTAACCAAAAGCATTCACCCTGCTGTAAAATGTATCAGGACTGTATCACATTCTTTGTTGAATATACCCCCTCTTTTATTTTGGTTTTGCTTCTAAATGCTTTTATTTTACAGAAGCTTAATTTTTAGCAAGAGCATATTCCTAACAGTTCTTTTTCCACTTTACCCCCTGACTATACATGAATAATATCAAAAATAAAGATGAAATGGAAAAATTCCAGCATGTATTCAATTTGGAACAATAAGATTTGGATTTTTAAAAAGACTTTTTATGTGTTTAGTCTTATGTTGATAAGTTACAGGAAGAATCCTTGCCTATTGAAGAAAGACAGGGGAAATAGATTAAAATGAATTATTTATGCATTCATATTTATCACATGCTCTATGCAGACATTTAGAAAAACTGAAGTGTAATAGAACCATAGCTTTTTATATAGGAAAGCATACCTATGTTTTCTAGTTCTTGTATTTTTATATTCACATCAGCCTCAGCTAATTATTACAATTTGTATGGCAGATATAGATATTCTCATTCAGATTCTTTCTTAAAAGCTAAACAGATCTCTAAATGTCCACATTCTCTTATAAAGCAGTAGGAAGCAGAAGCATGGGTCCTCACGTAGAACCACCTCCACTGAGGTGGGAAGCATTCCTATCTCCTGTTTGTCAGGGAGAGAAGATCAGTTCCTCTTGAATCATTCAGTTTTTCTTCAAATTGTAACTACTCACATCAACACATAATCAGGTAATTTGATCAAGTGTGATAATACTCAGTATTGCATTTTTACTCCACAAGCTCCTTTGACCATACACTTCAAAGATCTATAACCTAATCACCAATAGCAAGGCCTTTCAATTTTATTGAGGCTGTTTGTTAAAGCTTCACTTCATTGAAGTTGATTTCTCAGATGTAAAGATGCCAGAACTACCTTATGCCTGCAATGCTTTCATTTATTAGCTATGTCTGAAAAAAATTTTAAATAGCTGTTTCTTTTTCTGTTCAAATTAATAGCTGATTATATTACTTTAAAAAACATTGAAATACATTGGCTGTGGCATTAATTGAATTTTTAAATAGGCAAGCTGTAATTACATAAGAAAAACAAGGAGGGGTGTAGGTGTGGAAGGAGCTATTATATAAGCAAATAGGAAATCTCACAATGTGAGAATACAAACAGGATGTGTAAACTGCATATGCCAATGCCAAAGTTTTCTGCTAGCCAAGATATATAGAATTTTCACCTGGTAAGATTCCAAAAGGAAATAAATGATGGTATTCAGAATTATATTTCTTTAATGAAAGAGGTAACTGAAATTAAAGTTAAAAGTTTACATAATCTTGCTAAAGATAAACAACTGTCTTAGGAGTTCTTGCACACAAATTTAGAATATTTTATTTAAGCTTGGAGAGTATGAGCTGAAATTTTCTTGAACCATCCTGTAAGTATGCTCATCCATTTCCCAATAGCTTTTGAGGTAAGTATACATTAATAATCAGTGAGAAGAGAATATATATGTAGTAGGTAAAAATAACATAAATATTTAAACATCACATGTTATTCTTGGTTATTCCCTTAGCTTCTACAAACTCTTCTATATTATCAATGTTCTGGCTCTTTTCATTGTCAGAATTATGAATTATCCATATAAGATTTCAATTTATTTAATTTCATATATGTCAGGAAGTAGAAATATTGTGCGATTGGTAAAATATAATCGGAAGCATTTTTAAATGAAATATTTGTCTGAGCACCCTCAGTTCTTTTTTCTTCATCTATAAAAGAAGAGGTGAAAAACATAGCCTAAGTCCCTTTTCAAGTGAAGAAATTCGATAATGCATACTTATGCATGACTATACTCAATTTTAGAGAAAAATGACAGTAGTAACAAATAGCTACTTTTAGAAATGACTTTAAAAGTGAGCCCTAGGTAGTGGAATATGGACAATGATAACCAAACCTGAAAGTCCTCTAGCCAAACCCAGGGACTAGGTGAGACCTGAATGGAAACGGTAAGCTCCTCTTTCCAAGGAATGGCAATGCAAGAGAGCAAGGAGCTGACATTTATTAGCTACTTCCTATGAACTAGGCCCCATGTGGCACTCTGAGCATACAACGATGAACTACATAGTTAGATCATAGCCCAGTAAAGGAGATAAAGAAGTAAATACAAATCTCAGTTATGACAAACGCTATGATAAATACTATGATAGATAAGTATGGAATGCAATGAAATTACATGGGGAGAAATTGTCCTAGTCTGGGAAGGATCAGCAGAATAGAAGACATATCAGCAGAATCTTAAAGTATGTGATACTAGATAAGGAGCTGTCATTAAATCTGTTAGAAGAAATGTCTCCTCAATCTTCTTCAGTTTGAATTTGAGTTCAGTGGATCCTTCTGGTCCTTCAGTTTTTCATGTGAATTTTAAGATCAACATTACTGTCCTATGAAAATGCTATCAGAAGAAGGAAACTAAATTTGTCTTTAATATGCATATCTTTCTATTTATTTCAGTCTCATTTTATATCCTCCCATTCATTTTCCATGTGGAAAGTCTTATATATATTTTATTATATTTACTGTTCTTTTGAATGGAATATTTAACCATGTTTTAAATTATTTATTTTAAATTGTTGATGGTATATTAAATATTATTTATCTTTTATATTGGTGTTGTATTTAGGAACTATGCAGAATTTTAAATTAGATCTAAGAGTCTGTCAGATTTTTCTTAATTTTCTATGAAAATAATTATATCACCTTCAGATAATATTTGTTTTTTTTTATTATTTTCTTTTAATCCTGTGAATTATTTATTTGTTTCCGTTCTTTTACTAATCAGCTAGGACTTGTAATATATATACACACACACACATATATATATGTGTGTGTGTGTGTGTGTGTGTGTGTGTGTGTATACGTACACACACATACATGTCTTTTTTGCTACACCATGGATGGATGTCAGATTTTGGTTGTATTCTTTTTCTTTCTAATTGTTTTATTGTAAAGTAAACATAGCTAAAGATATACAGATTTATATAATATATAGTTTTGAAAAAGAATAATAATAATAATAACTCATGCAAATACTACCTAGGTTAAAGAATAGAACAATGACAAAATTTTTAAAGCCCCTGAATTCTCTTCTCCAATCATATTATCTTTACTACCCACTAAAATAGTACTATTATAACATCTGAGATAATTATTGACTCAATTTCCTTTATGCAACATATGTATGCTTACTACAGAATATATCTTTTAGTTCTGTTTGTTCCAAAGTTTTAAATCACATTGACAGGATTAGTATTCTTCAGTAACATTTTTTTTTTTTTTTGCTCGAAATTATGAGATTCAGGCATTTTGCTATGTGGGGCTATCATTCATCATTCACTTTCACTTTTGTATGATATTTTATTGTGTGAATGTATTGCATATTATAATTTATTTATACAATCTGCTGTTGATGGGCATTCAAGTTGTTGCCAGTTTTCTGCTGTTACAAATAATGTTTTTATGGTGCATTTGCAAGAGATCATTAGGATACATAACTAGAAAAGAATTGTTAGGTCTCAGATATATGGATCTTCAACTTTACTAGAAAATGCCTATGCTATTTTACAAAATGATTGTACCGATGCTCAGGCAGTAAAGAATTAGAATTCCCATTGAGCCACATCTTCAACTATGATTAGCCACACCACACCTACTTGAATGGATAAAATTTTAAAAGGAATTTACCATAACAGCTGCTGACATAGATGCAGAGCAAGTGAAACTTTCATTCATTGCTGGTGGGAATGCAACACAATCCAGACACTTTAGAAGACAATTTGGCAATTTCTTATAATGTTAAAAATACACTTATCATACAACCTTGCAACCCACTCCCAGCTATTTATTCAAGTGAAACAAAACCATATGTTCATGTGAATGTTTATAGTGGCTTTATTTGTAATTGTACAAAACTGAAAACAATCCAAATGTTTGAATTAAGGACTGGTTAAACAAACTCTGGCATATCTATATAACAGAATACTACCAGAATAAAAAGGTATGAAAAAGTAATACACACAAGAGTGTAGATGGATCTTAAATGCTTTATGGTAATTGAAAGAAGTCAGACTCGAAGTCAACATTCTGTATGATTTCATTTATATTATGTTGTGGAAAAGGTGAAGTTATATGGACATAAAATAGATCAGTGATTTCAGTGGGCCACTGGAAAAGAGTTGACAGCAATAGAATTGTTCAGTGGTATATTTGGGAGGGGAGGTGGATGATGGAATTGTTAGCTATCTTGATTCTGGTGGTAGTTGGAGACCTAAAAAAAAAAGGATTTTCCTCTATGGTTTATCATTTAATAACAATAAAAAATGGAACTTCATCTGATTTTAATATAATCACATTAACTTTATTTTGGTTAGTGCTGGTATGATATATCTTTTTCTAGACATCTTTCTCTGACCTTTTATTTAAAAGAGCACTTATTTTAAATATGACATTTTTTCTTTTTAAGACTCTTTAATAATCTTATAATCTTTATCTTTTAACTGGCTGTTTAGGTTCTTTATACTTAATGGAAGTACTAATCTAATTTGATTTAAATTTACCTTCTTGTTATTTGTTTTCCACTTGGCCTATGAGTTTAGTTTTTTACCTCTTCTTTCTTAACTTTTCTTTAGGTTCATCAAGTTTTAATTTTACTTAATTTTTTCCATTTTCTCCATTTTCTATTTTTACTTCACTT
Organism: Eonycteris spelaea; assembly: GCA_003508835.1. Classification (NCBI taxonomy): domain Eukaryota; kingdom Metazoa; phylum Chordata; class Mammalia; order Chiroptera; family Pteropodidae; genus Eonycteris; species Eonycteris spelaea. Next base: position 1,545,918 of record PUFA01000185.1, on the reverse strand, counting down.
TTCCCCTTCATTCTTCAAAGCTGTGGCTTTGGCTCCTTTGAGGAAAACTACCCCTCTTTCTGTATTTGTTAGGACCATGTATCCATGCTCACCATGCCCTTGAGCCACCAAAGCTCCAGCAAGTTTACAGTTCTGACTCCAAATTCTTCTTAGGTTCTAGGACTTCATAATTTTGTCCTAATTTTCAAAACCCAGCATTTATTAAAATTGCTTTTAGTTATATTTTATACAGAATTTCTTTGTGTTTATAATGAGAGGGGCTCTTATTTGCTTGGTTCTCCTTTATGCAAAATTAAGAAGTAAAAAAGACTTTAAAATGGATATGTACACTTGGGAAATTTAAGGTAATTTTCTGTGGCCAGAACATAGAGTTCATGGTGGAGGGAGAATGGTGGTAAGTAACCAGATGAATCAGGTCATGCGGAGCTTCATATACTGTGCTCAGATTAAGGGTAATCTTGCAAAAGCAGTGGAATACATTAAAAAAAAATAAAGAAAAAAAATTAAACAGGAGAATGACATGACCAGACTTATATTTTAGATAGATATATTGGCTGCTCTGGGCAATTGAGTTAATTGTCATTGATTTTTGTATAAAGCCAGGACCTCTGCTACTTTTCTTTTAAAAATTCTGCTTTGTAAAAGAAACTTCATAAGATCTTTACATGTTCCTCAAATTTTTTCTGTTGATTGATTCATTACCATTAACATGTGTTACTTAAATCTTTAGGGGTAAAAAAACTATTTTCAATTTTGGGGGAAAAAATCCAAGATCTCTGGCTCCTAATCAAAGATATAGTTATATATTCTGTTGGGAAAAACAAAAAGAAAATGAAGAAACCAAGTGTGAACTACATAACTGAAGCAGATGAATACTGAAGAAACAAAAGAATGCCTTTGCAGGGGAAGTGGCACTAAGCAAGGTAATCTTTCTTGCTTTGCGGTCCCTTGCCAAGGGAACACAGCGGTCACTGGTAGATCTCACATCAGCCCTTGCCTGTGCATGTGCCTCTTTTAGATTTTACAGGGAACTGATTCCCAGCACCTTGTATGTATTTTGATTTGATACAAGCTTGTGGTAACAGTGAGTATGAGAATAGGGGGCTGATTCCATCAGGCCCTCTTTGAGTTATATAACTATAATTCAGTGTCGTATCTTCTAAATGCAGCTTTCCCTTTTGACTCCCACCCACTCTGGTCTGCTCTTTTTCTGAACTCATATTGTACGGTGTACCTTATCATTTGTTTTCTAAGTATTAAAACAGAATATTTCTAATGAATACACCTTATTAGGTTTTTACTAGATTCTGAGGATACATTGTGTCCCACGTACATAAATACATTGTATGTTTAGTCTCATTTATTTTTAAGAACAACTATGAAGTTAAGCACTATTTTTCCCATTTCACAGATGAAGCAACAGAAGTTCATGAATAACTTGCCCAAGATAACCCAGTTTATTTATTCAGTAGCAAATATTTGTCTAGCATCTATATTTCAGGCTCTAAATTTAGATGCTTGGCATATATATTTTATTTAATCCTCACAAAGTCTTTGGAAATAGGTATTATGATCACCATTTTATAGATGAGGAATCTGGGTAACAGAGATTTAAGTAACTTACCTGAAGTCACACATCTAGTGAGTTTAAAATCAATCAAGAGCTGACCTCCTCCAAAGTTCTTTTTAAAACTTTTAAAAATCATTCTTTTTAAATCTGACTTGTCCATCTGTTTCTAAATTATCCAGATCTGGACTTATGCTTTACACCATAGGTCCCCCACATTACCCAACACATACTGAATATAAAGAGAATGTGTTGATATAAGAGGAGTGTCAAAATATATATTTATTCATAATTACCTGAGAGATCCAAGAAGAGAAAATGCAACAATATCTCATTATCTAAAATCACTTCGGAATAAAAGTTTGATATGCGTGCATCTTTCCAGATATCTCAAATAAAAGTGTTTGCATGCCAACTATTTTTAATGGAAATCCTTCTAGCAAGAACTAAGATCCTGCCTTCTTACACAAGGTGATCAATATAATTTAATCTATTATTGAGAAGTCAGAAAATCATTTTTAAATTTGTTATAAGGATACTAATAGATTGTATTCACAGTAGCTTGTCTCTGGATGAACAAAAAGGCTTTTACTCTTAACTAACAGTTTTCACTTATTCTGACAATACACATGCTCCAGCAGTAACATTTAAAAAATTGCTGCTTCTAAGTTCTTTGGATTGGGAAAAACAGGTTCAAACTCAAAAAAGTTATGTGTAAAGTAAATAGACTCTGAGTAAGGATCTGAAGTTGCCAAATAGGTCTAGAGAATAAATCTAATGGCACTATTTTTGCTATTTCATGGCCTTTTAAACTTATTTTTAAGGCTTTTGTTTGTTTGTTTGTTTGTTTGCAAAAGGAAAGTGAACCCAGGTTAGAATTGCCAGAAATCTGATTCTTGATAAGTGGAATATTTCTTTATCTGATTTAAATCTATCATCCTGGTTATAATGATACTAACAACAAATGTTTTCCATCAGGAATTATTCTCCTTTTTGTTCATTTCAATGTCTTTTCTAATTCATTAAACTTGAACTATTAACAGAATGGGGGTACTGGAATTGGCAAAATGAAGTTGGTGCTAAAAAAGTTAGATGTCAAAGTTAAATATAATTAGTTATCATTTAGATATAATTTCATATTTCAATTGAAGGTGTTGGAACTCTTAGGTCAAGAGATACTATTGGTTTACACAGCTAAATGAAGGCAGGACTCAGAAATAAAAATTAATTCCCATGGTCCTTCAAGGGTTTGCATAATGGAGTCATTGCAGATTTTATTTCTTTTGGAATGCCTGTGCAATGTTGATCTATGATTTATTCTCGTCATTTTACATTTTTAGGTCAGTCTGATTTTTAGGTGTCAAAAGGGAAAAAAAGACAAAATCCTGAGTATTGTAGAGCATCAAAAAATACAGTTTATATAAACTAGTCAATTATAAAATATTTTCGACTTACCTCTTTCTCTGTGTTAGCAACACAGAAGGTCTGTGAACTGTGAAGTGCAGGTTTAAACTTGGTATTGGTCTCAGCAAATCATTTGCTCACTCAAAACAGTTCTTGAGTACCCCTGTGCTTCCAAGTACTCTTCTAGTGACATGAGATACATCAAAAAACAAGAGAAAAATTCTTTCTTATGGAGTTTGTATTCTTGTAAGGGAAAGAATAATAGACAATAAATGTAGATGTAATTTTTATAGTATGTTATAAGTGTTATGAGAAAAGAAAGAGCTGAGTGGGGAAAGGGGAATGGGAGTTTGCAGGCGAGGGACAGGCAGGTGGAGGTTTTGTGCAGGTTGGTGGTACCCAGACCTAACTCTACTCATCTCAGTTTTGAATTGTCTCTAACTCTGCCATGTGTGTATTATTCCCAGAGCTATATGTTAAATTCCTATGTCTTAGACTTCTTCTAATAGTCTCCATAATACTTAGCACAGAGCTGACCTCATGGTAGGAGTTCAATAAATACTTGATTTACTATATAATTTTCTATGTAATGGATATTCCTCATTTAAAACTGTTTTTTTTTTTTTAGATTAAAATTGACCTTTGGATGAGACATGTTAACTGAACTTTAAATGTTAATTTTAGCATTTCTTAATTAGCTAAAGCATTTGAGGAGTAAGTTTTACCCCCTTTATTTGGGACCAAAAATTTAAAAAGTCAGACATTTCCATTAAGCCATAGTCACTTATTACATCGGGTTCCCTGACCCTCACTCTGATATTAGCATGAGTGAAGAAATTCTTCATAGCTTGAAGCAGGGCATTAGCCAGAAGTCAGAGGGAATGGGCTGCATAGTAGATAACTTAGAGTCCAGAAGAGCATGTGGACCCCCAAAAATGGTGGCAACATGTTTCCTGGAAACTATGGCTAAGTCATCAATCCATAAAAGCATCCTGGGGGATTGGGTCAGCTATAAAAAGGAGCACATCTTCTCCTGCATTGTAGGATTGTCAGGTTGAGAGAATACTGTTCATTTGCATGGCTAAATAGAGGCAGGACTGAAAACTAGGTCTCTAGAAATTCATTCCCTTGTTCCTTCAACATTACTATTATTTGCATAATGGAGTCATTACAGATTTCATTTCCTTTGGAATTTAGCAAAACCTAGAAATTACTTTAGGCTGCAATTGGAGTTCTGTCTGGCAGTGAACAGAATAAACTCTGTGGCATTGCTCAGTCGAGACTACACACAATCTGATTATATCAGCTAAGATGGCAATTAGAAAAAAGCCAAACTACTCTGTATTATAAAACTTTTTAGTTTTATAATAATGGTGATAACAATAACTGATATTTATTATTTACCATGTGGCAGGCTCTCTCCTGCTTGCTTTACATGCATTAATTCTCCAAACATTTCTACAAGGCAACACACATTTTCAACTTCAAATGAGGAAATCTGAGACAAAGAAAAGTGACTAGCTTTATGATCACAAAGAAAGTGATAGAGCCACAAGGTAAGTCTATTCTGAATTCTTAGATTTGGAAAATACATTAGACTCTTGCTACTTACAGTATTATAAGTGGGCCAGCAGCAGTTTACCTGGGAGCTTAGACATATAGACACACAAATCTCACCCAGACCTCCTGAACCAGAATCTTCATTTTAACATGATCCTCACACGATCCATATGCCTGTTAGAATTTGAGAAGCACTATCCTACAACATCCCAGATAGCTGTTCAAATAGACTCTTGCTTCCAAGATGAGGAACTCATTAGCCTACAGTCAACCTATTCTTTGGAGGATTTTTTTTTTTTTTTTTAAGAAACATTCTCTACACTTTAGTTTTCCTATTACTTTTACTTTTGAGTCTTTGTGTTTTATTTTTAAACCATACATAAGGTCAACCCTTCTTTTTATGATATCCCTTTAGCACTTGAGATCTGACGTCACCATTCTCACCCCCTCCCTGTGTCCTCAACCACATTCAGGTGAAAAATCATCAAAGCATCTAGAATTCTTTTAATTTTTTATAATCCCTGTTTTCTCTCCTGGTTGCATTGCAGTGTATCAATTCCTTCTCGACCCAAATTGAATTCCAGGTGTGGTCCATTGCCTCCCTCATGCTGGGAGCATTTTTTCCATCTCAGGCCTTCTTAGTGGGTCCTCACCTTTGCGTTTTATATTTGAGAAATAGTGTTATGATATCATTTTGTGTTGCCATTAATCCCAAAATCCTCCAACTGTGCCTACCACACATTCTACTGCTGCTCATGGTAAAGATGTAAAAAGTTTTACTCTATACTGTTGTCTTTTTCTTCCTAACTCTACATTAGTGAATTGACACAAAAACTTCTTTGTTCACTTATCATCAGACTTACTGGTAATTTTTTTTTTATGGTCAAAGATCCCAGATCTTCCTCAAAAACATTTGTTGCTAGGAATGTTTCAGCTTTCTGTTGTATTTTTAATAATTCTACTTGTACAACTTAAAACTTCACATACTAAGTTAGTATTATTTTAACCACTTGAATAAAAATTCAGGATCTATTACGGAAAATTATCTTCTCTGTGGACTTTTTTTTAGTGGTCTAAATAAAAACAAACATCTGTGTAATTAGGAGTATTCTTTTAAGAATCAAAGATTTAACAGTTAAAGTTTGTCGAGCTTTATAGTGTAAGAGCAACATCAAAGAAATTGTTAAAAATTAAAATTCCCAAGCCCATAGTTTTTAAATCACAGGGTCTTAGGTATGGGTTAGGAATTTTTATTTTTACCAAGAATTTCACAAAGCCAAATAGTTCAAAGGCTACAATTTAAAGATCTAGATCTTTCACAGAATTACTTAGTTACTTCATTCAACTTATCAGTATCTACATCATGTGTAATATTTAATTTTATTGGCAGGGAATAATCATCGCTAACCAATATTCACTAAACACCTTCTGTGCACAGGCCACACAACAGATACCTAATCAAAATCAACTGTTAAAGCTTTCAAAAATGAGGAACTTTGCATTTATTGTCACTGCTACTCAGGCAGGTTTACCAAGAAACAGCTTCTTGAAAAATGACATCAACAATAGGGAGAAGCCACAGAATTCTTAGTGTTCCAAGAACTGCTGAGGATATATGTATCCTGGACAGTTTAGGCACATGTACAGTGTCATTGTCAGTAGTTGTGTCTTTTTAATACAAATAAGGATATATAAATGTAAAATGGGAGGCTAAAAATCATATGTACTATCTCCATGCCCATAATTTTTCATTTCCTTTCTAAGACGTTTCCCTGATAGGAAGCTTTATGAAAGAGCTTTACTGTATATATGAATAGTCCAAGTGTATAAACTAGACTCAAATTTATTACATATCTTTCCAAATTTAAATGGGTTGAGAAATGGGTCAAATAATCATAAATACTATATGTATTTTACTATTACCTTTTTTTTGGAAGCTGTACTTACGTAACTACTGCTTTACCTCAATTTAGTAAAACTCATGATTAAACTAGAATGAAAAACCTCTCACTGGTAAATCAGTTCCAAGAATGGGTGTACTCTGGAATTCTGAATTTATTCAGGTGTTATCCATTTATTTAATGTTGGGTGAGCACAACAGAATGCACATGTGAAAGTTATGGTTTAATTGAAAAGCATATAGCATAACTTAACTAGACCCTGCTCCATCATGCTAAAAGTAGCAGCATGTGGGGTTAAGTTAAAAAAAACTAATTATAAAGAGAATTATGATAAATTTCAGCCTGTGCCTCTAAGCCAATATTTAGTCTCTTCAATAGGTGATGAATATATTTGATAATTTCAGAACTGGGTACTATACAGTATTGATACACACAAGTTAAATAGAAAACATGCACACATGTGCACACACACACATACACACACACCCACACACACCAAGAGAACCTCCTCACAAATCAGCAGTCACTTGATTTACAAATTCTTCTTAGTACATATAATCTAGTTCATGTGTCTTTTGGCTCTCACTCAGGATTTTTTACCCTCAGATAAATAAGATTTTCACCTGGTAGAAATCACCCTCTATTTATCATTGGAAGTCTATGTCAAATGTAAACTTTCCGATATTGAGAGATGGCCTTCGAGCTACCAAGTTGGTATACATAATGAGTAAGAAACAATTTTCCTAATAAGGTGTAATGACATATGCTGGTGGGTTTTCATGATGGAATGGACTGCCAGTTTTCTAGTACATCTGTAAATTAGTGGTAATTTGGCTAAATGTGGGTGTTAGATTAAACTTTCATCTGCTTTCCCAAATAACTTCTCTTTTCTGAAGTTATGGGTAGACAGTGGATTGGACTAGCTTGTTAGAACTGGCAAGTAGGAAATTTTATCCTGAACTTGCTTTCTTGTTTTCTGGCAGGTTTACCAAACTTTGTTTTTGTTCGAGTATTAACTTCAACGTGTTCAAAGAAAATTAACCTTTTTTTAGAAGCTAAGGACTCCTCAAATCAGAGCCTGAGACTTTGTGGCCTCTGGAAGCTGAGAGGACACTTAATATGTAAATAAAATGATTACTGATTAGTAAGGAGATTTTCTTAAAGAGTGTTTGTGTGTATACGTGTGTGTGTGTGTGTGTGTGTGTTAACTTGTCTGTATTAATGTTATACAGTGCCATGTTTAACTTGGTAATCTTTACTAGGATATGCCTCTCCTCCCATAATGAATTTTTTCATTTATCAAATATGCTATATGACATATCAAATATATGTCAATAAAAATATTTGTAAAACTTGATTGTGAAAATCTAGTCTTATGACTCGTAATACCAGCCTTGGGTTTCCAAAAATATTCATTAACTTTTCTTGAATGAAGAATCTCTAAACATAGCAACTGTTAGTTTGATTGGTATTCATTCCATTTAGTTGTCAAATTCTTGTTTGTTTTTGTTTTTGTTTTTGTTTGTTTATTTTTTTGCTTCATATTGGGACCAAATTCAGCTCTGAATTGGCTATTAAAGTTTTAGATATGGATATAAATATAGATATCTATGTAACACACCAGGCAATCTTGCTACCATGGATGAGGAAGATCATTTTTAAACTCACCATGGATACATTCAAATATAAGATTTGAACTTAGACACACGGTAGGTGAGGAGTGGGATATAAACCACACATTTGCTTCAATCATTTCCAATAAACCTGGCTTGGGGGGAAAAAAAAACAAACATTATCTAGTCAAGAGCTAAAATCTCTATTTTGTCTATGTATTTCCCTTGTAATACATCAGACAAATCATGCCCATTTGTAAGCTGGCCCTCAAGGAAAACTCCAGTTTGATATATTGAATATGATTTTAACAAGTGAAATAATTTTTATTTCTTAGAAATTATACATCAAGAAAAATTTCTAACAGGTCATGTTGGCATAGCCATAACAGTTATTCAATATAATGCACTATATAACTGGGTTAAAATTTCCCCTGGACTCTGTTGCTATAGCCTTTATTCCATCAGTGAGCCTTTGCAGAATTTTTAAGAAGATATTTAACTAACCAGTGTAATTAGACGAAAAGCAGAAATTAGAGACATGAAAATGGAAAAGAGAAAGTAGAATTATCTGTATTTGCAGGTAATATGATTATACACCTGAAAAATCCAAAAGAACCAATTGGAAAACTACTACAAACAATAGTAAGGTAGAAGGGCACAAAATAATAATAATAAAAAAACAATAGCTTTTATATATACAACCAACAAACAATTTGAATATGTGGATAACAAGTCAATTTTTAAAAGGAAGAAAACGTTGAAAGTACATTGGAATAAACTTTATAAGGAATGTGCTAGACCTATGTGAAGAAAACCATAAACTACATTACTGTAATACCAAAGAGAAGAAATATCGGGTTTTGAAGGAAGAAGATTCAACATCATAAGGTTATCAGTTCTCTCTAACTGAATTGATAAATTTAGAACAATTTCAATTAAAAATACCAAAAATTTTTAATTAGGCACTCTAATTCTATTAAAGATTTGCCTTAAAAAAAGCTTTTTTCTTTTTACAAAAGCCAGAAAACCTCAGAAAGAGAGGAATAGTAAGAGCAGACTAGAACTATCAGTAATAAAGCACATAGTCTTAGTAACTAAAACATGGGAGCGTAAACATAAACAAATCAATGTAATGGAATAGGACATTCAAAAATATTGAGGGAATATAGTATGTGAACAAGATAGCATTTTTAATCAATAAGGAAATTATAACCCAATAATTAGTGTTGAGACAACTGGACAGCCATCATTTCTCATAATATGTACCATAGAGTGGGTAAAATATTTAATGTAAAAAATTATATAGGTGATAAAATGACAAAAGCTAAAGGTTTTTATATGTATGACTCAAAATCCAAGAAATAAAAGAAAGCTTGATGTAGCAGGTGATGTAGATATCACAAACTTTTCATGGCACCAGGGCCATCAACAGAGATTCCAAGGAAAGAAGTACAATAAAAGTCTGTCTTTAACCTCAGTTCCAATCGTTCAGTTACCATATATACCCCTCTCCTCGCCCTCAGGAGACCTCTTGTATTACTTTCTTATTATCCTACCAAAATTTTCCTTTATGAAAATGCAAGTAAATGCAAAGATAGATTTTTATATAGTCTGTATTTTATCCAAAGAAAATGTTCTGAGTACATTCTTTTATAGCACCTTGCTATTTTCATTCTGTAATATACCTTGCAAATCTTTCTAAATCAGTACGTTCAGAGTTTCTTCCTTCTTTTTGTGAGTGCCTGATATTCTATTGTATGGATATGCCATTATTAATTTAATAAGTACTTCCTTGATGAAATTTTAGGTTGTTTTCAATAATTGTTCTCATAAAAATATTAGAAATGCAACTGAATATTTAAACAATGTCTTGACAAGGTTCTTAGAACTATAACATTCTCATTCAGAAAACAGGCTTTGCAAAAGGTGTTAGAAAAATCCTGAAGGCATATCATAATTAAGCTACTAAAGGCATTGTTGATAAGACATAATAGTTTCTCCCCAAAAGAATCTTACAAGCAAATTTACTATGATGTGACAGACAATGTTAAGAGACTATCTCATATAAAGTGAATATGAAATTATAATCATTATAATGATCAAATTACAGTAATTAGTACATAGAGCAGAGAATTTATCTGTGCCAATTTCACATACTAAAATAGTTTAGGCAATAGTTATCTTATCAGTCACAATCCTTCCCATGGAAGAAATAATGACAACTCTGTAACATTCTGTTTTCAATTTCATGGCACAGAACTTGTTAAATGTTATTTTTATTTTAAAATGACGGTAGCAGAGATAAGTTTGTGACATAATATATTACAATGGATTAATTTACTCACTTTGGCACATCCACCTATTAATTATTTCAACTCCATTCTACCAATAGGGTTAAACACAATGGCTAAGAATCAATATTTAATATGTACATTTCCCAAATTTTTGTCCAAAGATTTTCTAAAGTGCTGAAGAATTCCATGATTCGCTATTAGTCACCCCTGGCTCAGAAATCCAGTGGTCACAAGAAATTTTACTCTTTTAAAGGGATTCTTGATGGAATATCATGGTGGTGATAATTATAGTATTTATTCTGTCTCTGACTTTTGATTTTGAGGCTATCGTAAGAGGGACCTTTCCTGAAAGTCATCTAAGAAATGGATCTGATTAAAACCTTGCCTTAATTTTTTATAGCTACCAAGGAAACCCTTGTACTATATTTTCACATGGCATTTCACACAGGTGCACAATGTTTTCCACAGTGATTGATTGCTCATCCTCTGGAAGCTTACTACTGTATCCTTGCAGGTTTGTTCTAACCACTTCTTATCTTCCAAAGCATGAGATAGCATAGCTTATTTTATATTTTCAATTGATTCAACAACATTGCTTTAAGAATTTCCTAACTTCTTGACCTTGATAAATTAAATTATAAAATACTCTATCATACCTAGGGAACAAGATTCCAAAGACACATTTGGCAATAGTCAACCTCGAACAGTGGCTAACAGTACATTTATGGGCCTGGGGAGAGTGGTTCACTGGCTCTCCAGAAAGCATTTCTGTAAATTTTCATCTGTCACACTTACAGGAGACAAGAGAGTGAACATTCAGGTGATCAGAACTCAGTGTTAAGTAACTGAGCCATTAGGCATGCCTTGGTCAAAATGAACAAGAACATTCTTTTAAACAATGTGCTTTCATACAGAATGGCGATGCCATATTGAAACTGATGAATTGCTCAATATTCAACATTAGAATGATTTCAAGATGGTAACTGCCATATAGTATGGAGTTGTGCAGGTAGTGGTGACCAAATCCTGTGCAATTTCTCTAGAACAAGAACAAATGAACTGAATGATTAAATACAAAACCAATTTCAAGAGGTCAGGGTGGAAAGAACAAAGTCTCTGAGGTAAGGGTGAGCTCAGCTAAAATCTCAGCTATGCCATTTGCTAGCTATGTGATTTTGGATCAGTTACATTCTGTCTCCCAGCTTGTTTCTTCATCTGTAAATTGGGATAATGAAACTCCCTTGGGAGGTTCCTGTGAGGATTCAATGAAGTAATTGGCAAGCACAAGACTGACATATAGTAGATACTTAAAAGTTTTGTTTCCTCCTTTTTACCCCCCCTTTCTCTGTACTAATTTTCCATGGAAGCAGAAAACTATCAGCAGTATCCACTTGTTTTGGCCCCGTATTGCTTATATTTTTATGCAATAGTAAGTAACTTGATTAAATTTCTCCCTCTAGCCTTATTGAGAGCCACATCATTCTAAATTATTCCTATTAGTTTTATGTATATCTTTTATCATCATAACACAAAGATGTCTGGGAAAGCAAATTCCATAATTATCAGTTGTACATAGTATTATATTATCTCCCCATTACTAATATTCTCAATACGGTAAGACAGAAGTTGTTTTGCCTTCATTTAATCACATTTTTTTGCCCTGTCATCAGTATAAATGTTGGTTGATAGATCCTCAAACCATATAATCTTTCTCTATTTTTTCCTAAAACAACTTTTAAATGATAGAAGTCACCTCATTCATTCATACAGAGAGTATGAAAGTATTTGTAGAATAATTTAGGTACTTAGTTTACAGGCATCTAGTTTAAGAATTAGGTGGAATCAGAATCCAAAACAGTTTCTATATGGAATTGAAGTGAAACTCTAGCTGTAGAAATAGTAGTTTTAGAATTTTCATGAGTGGCGATGTGTAAGACTATTTCTACCTATATGCAAGAGGTTAGCTACCGAGAAAAAGCATTGGAAACAGACAAAAAAATCAGCTTGATTCAAAATTACAACAGTATACTGGGGACCAGAGTCCAATGAAGATTCTTTAGTCAGGTAAATAAATTACCAGGACCTTGTTTTCAGAAGGTAATTCTGAAAAAGGAGCCTAAAATTCCGAGGTCAGGCAGAACCTGATGTTATGAAATATAGCCAAAATATCACAGACTAGAATCAACCTAAAGTTAACTCTTTTTTTAAATGTTAAAGTATAATCAAAAATGGGATTGATGTATCCTAAAAAGGCAAAATTCTAGTATATGTGATGAAAAGAAGTGTGGTAAGATGCTAGTTCTTCTTTGGATTCCTTCCCTTATAGTTTATCCTCCTCTCCTCTCTTTCTTCTCTCCTTCTTTCTCCTCTTCTACCTCCTCCCCCTTTTTTTTTCTTTTTTGCCTCTTCCCCTTTTTCATGAGATTGTTTATTGAAAATGTCATTTGAATTGCTGTTGCAGAGCATTTGAAAACTTTTGGAGAAATAAAATGCCACTGGCTGCTGTTTGATGGGTGTCTCTGGTTGGTCTTTTTGTAAGTCCACCAAACTTAACAACAATCAGAGAAGCTGCAGCCTTAATTGGGGAGATATTACTTTTGTGTGGGTGTTGGAATGCAGATAATACCTGATGTCTGGAAAGGGAAAATAAACACAGGTAAAAAACCAAGCTTATTTTGGCAGGATGTGCAAACGCAAACTAAATGCCCAGCCAATCTGATAGGGTTAGGATAAGTACTACACATTTATGCAGTGATCAAGAAGGAAATAGAAAACTGCCATGTAGGAAGCAAGAGAGAGAAGAAAAAGGTGGGAGGCATAACAAAATACCAAAATACTCAGTCAGTGATGAAGAAACATCACTTTATATATACTTGAATCAGTCACTGACCAAAAAGCTTTAGTTAGAAAGCTAACTCTTTTATATTGAAATCTGGCTGCAGTTCTACCCTATGAGAATAAGCCACAAAATTCATAGGATTTGCAGGCAAAGTTTCATTTTCAACAATTATTGTATTAAAAGACAAATGTGAGCATCAGATTCAAAGAGGAAATCTAAAAATCTATCAGTTTAGCCCATTCATTTTACAGATGAGAAAAATCAAAGCTCAGAGAAATGAAATGATTTTCCCACTCCAACTGTGCTAGTTGGAGCAAAACAAGGTGGAGAACTCAGGAGTCCCAGTTCCCGATTTAGGATATATTCCCCTTCACAAACCTTCCATTCATAGTGTAGGCACCAGTCGCTTCTTCTCCCCTCCTCAGTGATCTTACCTTCTCCTAACCTCCCCTTCTCTTTCTCTTTACTAAAATGGAAATTCAAAAGCATTATTCAGAAACTCCCCAATTATTAATTATGGAAGGTTATTACCAACCTATATACTCCAACACATGAAACCTAACTCAAGTAGAATATGTACAACTAATGTTGCTTACATTTTGCAATCATTTACCATCCTATACTCCAAACCCTGTGGTAAGGAAAAGCTATCCTAGAGTATATATGTCCTTAATTCATACTTTCATAGGCCTACGTTGCTATTCTGATTTCCCAGTTTATCTCTGCATTGGTATAAAAATAATGTCACAATAACAGCAACAAAATATTCTTATGACTCTTCCTCGACTCACAATTTCAGGACTTCAATCCTTTTTAAACATCTTCCCATCTCCCAGGTATTTCTGGAATTCTCCAAGGAGTACGTGGGTGATGATATATAGAGTTGATATTTCCCACTCTGCTTCACTCATCTAATGCCAGAGAAGTTGTCATTCAGTCACTCTGAGGCCATCTCAAAGCCTCCACCTTCTGTAGCTGATCTGTACTGAAGCTTCTTGGGTTGCTGGTTCAAAAGGGCTGAGGCCATTTCAGTACTAAAGCTACCACACACTTCCCACTGTTACTAGCTCTGTTTCATATTCAAATTGGAAGCCCCGAAGAAGTGCTCCCTTGTTTTCCCAATGTTCTCCCAACCAAAATGTTTTCTTGTTGAAACAGATCTTTCAGTTTGCTAGTCACAGAGTAGCCAATAGTCTAGGGACAGACACCATTCTGCATTTGGAATCTCTCTGACTATTCTACTGTGATGTGTTGTTTTTATATTAAAGTTGTCTACTTTTCATTCCTTTAGGAAGATTTATTTACCAGAAGGACTTTTTAGTCCCTCATGCAACTATGATTCCTGGCAGACATATCCCACAGCTCCATAAGATATGATGCTCCATGTCCATAAGCTATGATAGCATCCAAAGTACACAAAGACATGTGAGGCAAAGACTGAAGGACTAGTGAGGGCTGAAATGCAGTCCACGCACCACTCACCAAATACACAACCATGACTGTGTCTGCCTAAGAGAAGATATTTTTCTAATTCGTAGACGGCTGTTGTCTTGCCTAGATTCTTAGAGCAGGGACTACAGATTATATTTCTTTAGTAGAGACCTCATCATATGGCCCAGAAGTGGCATAAAGCTACTTTATAAGTATTGGCTAGGTGAAATCTATGAGCGGACAAATGTTTCACACCAGAAAAATAATCTCTGGCCGAGTGGTCTTAGAAAATAATACGGAGGCAAGAAAGGTAATGAATTATCTAAAGTGCAAAATGCTGATTTCCTCTCAACTTCTAGAATCAAACTCTATGACATTTCTTCCTCATTCATATACTGAATCTCTGATACAGTGTTGTGGTCAGGCCATACTCTGGTATTGTTTTAACAGACAACCTTAGTACTCCAGGCATTGACTGTTCCCAGACCAGTTCCGTATGTCATACTCCTCTTTTCTTAATGTATAATAATTTCACAAAAAGAATGTTTTACAGAATCAATTTGTAATTTTAGTTCTTATTGTAATTATTGCTATGAAGACACTGAGATATGAAAAAGATCCAATGACTTCTCCAGAATGAAAGCCAGAATTTCAGAATACTGAGTGGCCCAGCCTCTATTTCTCATCTTCCCCTTGGTCTGTGGGGCTATGCTAGCTAACTAGTGAGGACTGTCAAAATCGTATCTTCAGTTGTTTGAGTCTAAACAGTAACTTACTGTGTGTAGCCAGCAAACCTTAACTTCTGTCTTCTTGCTTGTGAAATCTATATTTTACTCCTCCAAAGTTTTTCAGTTTGTCGTTAAAGTTGACCGATTCAGCACTTACCCTTCACAAAAGTCTTAGAACCCATGTACAAAGATTAAACCCTGCTGCACAAAAAGTCAGACAGTTCAGCAGGGGAGTTGAAGTGGTTCCCACCCTCCACACTCACCACACCCCATCAGCCAACAATACACCCCCTCCAGACATAAAAGTCTCTCTCCCCGACTCACCCAAGAATAAATCCCCTATTGGCAGGAAGCCAGACTGAACAGATGTGTCTGCCACCACTTCCTGGGGTGGGGTCAGGCAGCACCAACTTTGATCAACCAAAAGGAGGAATTTCCAGTGTCAAGTGCCCTCCACAGAGAATGCCCCAGGGCCTACTCCAAGAAGTAAAGGGACCAGGGATTAAAATACAACTAGGCATATCCCCCTGGGCCTAACAGAACAAAGGATTTATGCATCCAGAGATGATATCTAGGTCCTTTTCCTCATTTCTTGAACAGTAGTGCAAATGCAAATAATTCCACTTTTCAAGACCAGAAGCTCTTTCTGAGGAAACAAAGTGCCTTAGTGAGATTTAGTTTACTTTCTCTATTATTTAGTCTTTCTTGCGAGTAAACTAGACACACAGGAAAGGATATTAACCCATATGCCACTCAAAGGTATGTTTCAACAACATTATATTTGACCAGACCTAAAATAGCTCCATTGATCAATATACTGGCTCATTTAAGGCACCACCACTGTTTTCACCTGTCATTTTCCTCTGGAGTCTCATATCATAATCGTGCCGAAATTGAAGGGAACTCCCAGGGTGAAGTAAAATAATATGTTTTGCTCAGTCAGTCAAGCTTTGCTGTACACTGCCACTCAGGAAATTGCTCTATCAGTGAATATTGTTTGTGATTTATTATGAGTAGGAACCCATATGGCATTTTGTTTTGGAGATTTTGTTAAACAGTGTGAGTTAAGTATTATAACAAATAATACCAAATCTTAGCCACCAAAGGTCCATTGCTCTCACACTTCCCAGTACAGTGCGGGTTGGGTGTGTAGGGGTGGAAGGGCTTTGCTCCAAGTAAGAAGAAGGTTCTAGATAGTGGCTCTGCCATCAGGCTTTAGAGTCCTCTACTGGGTGCTATGCATTTGACTAGCATATGAGGGAAGACAGAGCACAGGGAGTGTTGCCCTGAGGCTTTTATAGGCCTGGCCTAGAGGTGTCCATCGTTCTCACCATGTGGAACTGCAAGGGAGGCTGGGAAATGTAGTCAAGCTCTGTGCCCTGTAAAAACAAACAAATAGATAGATAGATAGATAGATAGATAGATAGATAGATAGATAGATAGATATTACAGGTTAACAATTATTACAGACTTAAAGCATGCCGCAGGTCAAATTTTTAGTTGAGAATTTGCACAATGAAAAGAGAAATTTTCATTCTAATAAATGAGCCTATCTGTCTATTCTAGTTTAGAAAATGTGAAGTACGCCTTTTCTTGACAATCTGCTATTTTTTCTAGCGTTGGGGGAAACTTTCAAACAGGAGAATATGCAGATAGAAGAAAAATGAGCAATCATCACTCCCCCCGCCCCACACACACGCATCTTGTGGCTTTGCTTAAAGTATGAACAGAAAAGCCTGCCTTTACCTTATATATTTTACTTTCCATAGAAGTTAAGTAGCTTTGCAGGCAAGGTCAAATTTTCTAGCACCATGTTATTTTCTATATATTTTAATGTAAAATGAAGTCTTGTTCTGTTGTTTACAGCTATTTCACTTTAAATACAAAAGATTTGGGGATTGGGAGATTGGGGGTGGATGCATACAGGGATTAAGCTTTTGTCTTTTTTTTTTTTAAGTACATCTTGGATGATCATAACTTTGCCAAGTATGCAAGAAAACCCATATTAATGAATGCTAGTGTGCTGTGGATTGGGAAGTTACTCCTTTAGGGAATTACAGGGTATGAGAAATACTGTAAGTAAATGAAATGAGGAAAATGAGATTTAAAAGTATTCCTGTCCCTTTTCCCTTCATTTTCTCTTCTTTCTTTCTCTGAGGCACAGGCCAGTAAGTTAGTCAAGAATATAGGCTGAGGCAGGGAGGAGCAGAGATGTTAGGTTGAGAAAGTGACACTGAGGTTGAAGGACTGATTATATTGTATAAAAAAACAAATGAAGCAAATGATTCAATATATGGAGATAATGGGAGCCAAATTTCTCACTACTGGAGAGGATACTTACAAACAGGGCAAGGCGAAAGAGTAGAAATAAGCCTGAGGTGTTGACCTGGAATTGGAAGTATCAATATGAATTCATTTTGTGTGTATGTGTGTGTGATAAATATATGCATACAGATATAGAAGTAGCTAAGGATGTATATGAGGGAGTATTTACATTACATGCACATATATATTTCCATTTATATGTACATTTTTACACATCCATTTCCTAGTTCTGTTCACTAAGAGGGTCTAGAAGTTGTACCCCAGTAGCAACGGGAGCACTAAGCATGTGGATCCTAGTTTCTAAGTACTTACCTCCACTAAAACAAACCAGGGTTTCTTCAAGAAATTGTAATTTCCAGGACTGAGACAAGAAAGTATAAAAAATCTGGAAAAAAAAAAAAAAAAAAAAAAAAAAAAAAACCTATGGACTCAAATTAAAAAAAAAAAAAAAAGATCCTGGAACATGTTTTTCCAGAAAGTGAGGAAGTGTTCAGCAAATGATAGGCACATATCAAAAGAACATTGGTGCCAAAATAAGGACCTAAAGGATGTAAATACATAAATGAATCAATGGGGAAGAAGAGAAACTCTTCCTTCATATAAAATGCCAATGAGTGAAAGTAAAAGAAATTAGATAAATAATGAATCACCTCTTCCTCAACATCACAGAGGTGCTTGATTCAGACAGGAGTCTATAGAGGATGCTAAAACTAATGGGTAGAAATTTGATGAAGTTCAGAATATTAGCATAATTTCATGATACCTCCCTATAATATATTAATAAATTTGTAAAGGGAAAAATTATTACTTTAAGTTGGAGAAAGGTGATCACAATTAATATCCCCAGTGATGGATATGTTGATATGTCTCCTGTTTTGATGCACTAAGAAGAGGACAGCATCACTTCTGTGACTTCCTGTTAAGGATGTATGATATGAGTCTGGTCATGAGGAAATATCAGATAAACCTAGGTCAAAATATAAAATCAAAGATCTATATTCTTTAAAATTATCAAGACATGAATAACAGGGAAAGACTGAAAAATAGTTTCAGATTGAAGTTATCTGAAGATGCATGATAACTAAATGTGCAGGTATTTCTGAAAGGATCGTGGGATAGAAAGGAAAATGAGATATTATTGGGTCAGTTGCTAAAATCTGAAGAGGCCTATGAATTGATGGTAGTGTTGTATCAATGTAGATTTCCTGATTTGGAGTATTGTATGCTGGTCTTTTGGGAGAGCGTCCTTGTTTGGGAAGTATGTTCTAGAGTATTTCAGAGTTACTTTACAGTTTACTTTCAAAAAGTTCAAGAAAGAAGCTAATGATAATGGGTATATAGAAATATAATAATGTTAACAGTTTGGGATTTGACGTAAAGAGGTTACAGAAGTTTTCTGTACTATTCTGGCAAATTTTGGTTAAGTTTGAATTTTTTTCAAAAAAAAAAACTAACAGAAAAAAAGAATTTTCTCCAATTAAAATAAAGTATCTCTGGATTTCAAATTGGATCCCATTTGATGTTGTTAATAACTCCAATTAAAATTTAAATTGCTTTTATGCAAAAACAAAAGAATAACAAAAATGTAATTGCTTTTAATTATTTTTGTGGCCAAACCATGTTTTTCACATGCAATTCTATTTCCAGACTGGACTCATAGAATCCAAGCTTTTAAAACATCAGGTTATAATATCTGACTTTTATTAAGTGCAAGCTAAGTTTCATTTAGTGATAGTATCTATCTTTTATAGAGCATATTTTAAAAAGTCTTACCCGTCTTATTATATCCTTACAATAACCCTATGGTTTAGGTACTGCTATTGTCTCTCTTTCCTAGATAAATAAACTGACACATTAGGATTTCGTTTGACTGCATATTACAAGAAAGACTAAAATAACAGTAGCTTACCCAGATTTGAAGTGTATTTTTCTCCCATCTAAAAGATGTGTGAAAGTATGCAGGGCAGGGCACATCATGGGGTCTCGGCCTCTTTCTGCTCTGCAATTTTTAGTAGGTGATTTCCATTCCTAAAATCAGCTCATACTGCAAGACAGCGGCTGGAGCTTCAGCCTCACATTTGCATTTCCAGGCAACAATAAGGAAATGAAGTAGAATCAGGGGCATTCATCTCTTCCCTTTAGCCTTCCTCAAAAGTCCCAAACCATTTCTATCATGCCCCAAGTTGACACCTGGCCACACTAGCTTGCCCAGGAACTTGGTGGATGTTGTGTTATAGCTGGGCATATTGCTCTGAATTGTTAGTGAAGAATTTTATTGACAATGGGAGGCAGCTAGCAATCTCTGTCAAAGAGGGTGTTTATCTAAGGTCTAGTAAATCGAGGTACCTCAGTTGTCGGAGTCCAAAGTGACACAACAGTAAACTGCCCAGTCATGCAGAAGTTAGCATGCCAATGAAGGCAGTGATGGTCTCTGGTGGTCAGCGGCAATCACTGAACTAGGGGGAAGGGTTCAGCAATCACTGAACTGACATTGAGAATAGTATGGCTTTAAGGCTATCAAAGGCCTTTTTCAAAGATCACCTCAGGAGGCAGAATTAGGGACAAAAATATCTGTAGATGATAGATGATAGATGATTAGATAGATAGATAGATAGATAGATAGATAGATAGATAGATGATAGATAGATAGCACCATGTAGTAATTAGAGGACTGTATACTTGAGTACATATGAAATGTTCTCCATAATAATTGGTTAGAAGATCCCACCATAGTGAATGGGGGTTGGCATCATGTAGCTGTGGTGGCCTCTATCATTCCTGTGTAACAAAGGAAGGGGTCTGTGATACATGAGAAAGCTTCAGATGTAGTGAAACCCTTCAGAATATTTTCTCAGTATCTGAGGGGTAAAGAGGGATACAGAAGCAGGTGGAAATTATTTGGACTCATTCTTCCTTAAACACTTTTCCCCGCACATACCTAAATATTCTTTCCTTATCTACAGTATTCTTACTTTTCATGGAATATGTAACAAAAATCTATACCTACTCCTGGCATTCTCTAAAAAATGGAGTAAAGATCTTTACATTGCCTCCAAAATTCTCTAGAAGTATTTAAGGTTGTTTTTATGGGAGACTATTAGATTCCGATTGCTTAAAACTGGATACTAAGCTAGTCCTGCCAAATTATCTGGAGGACAGTGAAAACTGTCTGAAGCCCTCTGTGCATGCCACTATGCCTCCAAGGAAACAGGAGAGAACTGACAAATTGCAAGCAATGGCAATAGATAATTTTTACCTCTCAAGCTGGGGGGGGGGGGCAGTTTTTTGACACTTCTGTATTCTTTGTCTGTACAGTTTCACTTTTATAATGAAATCTTTTTAAGCCAGAGGAGGGAAAAATAAAATCTCCCCAAATATTCCAAAGTAGAATTGCTTTTGGCTATTTCCAAACCTAAAAGAATCAGCCAAACCAATTTCAATCAAGTCTTTTTGAAAGCACAGTAAGACAACACAAAAACAACAACAACAAATTCCCCAAGTGTGAGGTTGTGAAGGTCAAGGTCTAACCTGATGTAAACAAAAATGTCTCAGTAGAACAGAGGTAAGAGGTTAAATAAATGTTTCTAACAACAGGGATTTAAAACAGAACAATTAAAAATAGATTCTGCTGCCTCCATAAAAAGAAGAAAAGTAACGATTGCCTTTAATTTTTTTCTTGAGTTTTGAGTGATAAATACAGATTCATGAACATAGTCTGGAAACAAAGGAATAGATTTATGACTAGAAATGTAATGAAAATATCTGATAGCAAGTAAAGAAAATAGTCCATTTAAAGTGATTACGTCCTAGTCATTTTCATACAGTATATTTTTTAAATATATTCATCTTTTTCCAAGTTATATACTAAATCCTAGTGTCCTCTAAATGTTTTGTTATTAATATTTTTGAGTATTTCTTTGTTTCTTTTCTGTGCATCTTTATACATATATTTATAATTTTCTTCAATTAGCATCACATTGCACATACTACCCTAAATTGTTTTCTCACTTAGCGAGTCAAAGTGAGCATTATCCTATATCACTAAATGGTTTTTAATTGCTGCAGATCATTCCTTCTTACATACATACATAATTTCCTTCACAGATTTTATTTTCATATGAGCACATGATTTTCAAAATTTTGCTATTATAATTAGATCTGCAATTTATATTTTTCTATATGAATCTATGTGCAGATTTCTTTCTTAGGGTAGTTTTTTTAGAAATGTAATTACTAGACCAACACCAAATACATGTTGGAAACCTGTATTTAAAATGGCATTCAGAAAAGGTATAGCAATGTCATTCTCACTAGCCAGGTGAGTGCCCATATGTCTCTGCCCTCACAGAAATACATGGGATATATAAATTTATGTATACTGCTCTTTTAAGAAGTGAGATATTTTTATTTCCCTAATTTCTACTAGAGTTAACATTTTTCATATATTTAGTATCTCTTTTTGGTTTATTGCCTCTTCATGTTCTTCTACTACTTTCCATCTCCTACTTGTTTTTTTCTCATTAATTTTTTAGAACTCATACATTCAAAGTGGCAAATATTTTTGCTAGTTTTTTATTTGCCTAATTATTCTGTTTATGATTATTTTGTTGTTTCTATTGTTATACAGAAAGCTTAGTTTTTACGTCATTGACTCTATTCGTCTTTTTCATTAATTCACTTAAATGCTTATAAAGTCCTATCCTATTTCTGACTGGATATATGTTCCATTTTTTTCAAATATGTCTTTCAAGCTTAAATTACATTATAACTAAAAGAATTATGACACAGACTGGCTTAAGGATCTTTATGTGATAATATAATAGTCCACTCAGTGCGGACATAGTCAAGAGAAATAACCAAGATATCTCAGACTTTTGTAAAGAGAGAAGATTTCTGACACTGTAATATAGGACATAGAATGGAGTAAAAGATTTGTGAGCAATTAGAAAAACTGTCACTTTCAGCTGAAAATTAGAGTAGTCTTGATGATTGTTACCATAGTCACCCCATAAGATCTGAGAAATAGAAACCATTTACATGTAGCAAGCATTAAACTGCAGTAGGCATTAGACAAAAGTAAATCTTACATATGTGTGCTAAGGTAAATAGAAACAATTAGAGCTCTGTAAAAGCTGATGAAGCGAGTATATTTAGAGGCTGAGCTTTGAGTACTTACTTTTAAAAAGGCAGAGGAATTGCCTCACTTGCTGGAGAGGTCCTGGTAGAAGAACATGGTATTGGATCACAATAGAGTCACAGAAACAAGATCAACAGAAAACAAAGAAGGACACAAACACCAGGGGAAGATTTTTTAAATATAGGATCAAGGAAGAGATAGAGATTTTTTTCAGCCACATTTGGCAGCAATTTTACCAACTCCCAGTGGGCTGTGGTCGTATTGCTGTTTCAGCGTAGCTGGTTGAAATATTGCTCAAGCTTCAACTTTATACCATAGCATGGTTCATCCTCAAATATTTCTTTCTGTTGTTTTACAGTATCTCTAGTTCAAAGAACTCACTCAAATATTGTTAAAGGCAGGCTTCTTACCTGTGTGGTCTTGTGTGGCAACTATAATCTAAATTTAGGTACAGAGATTGGAAGCCTTGGTAAAAGGATGTCCCTTCAGGAAAGTACAGAGGCAAAGCTGATTAACACCTGGAAGCACCCTGCATGAGTGACAGTAAAAGAGAGAGTTAACTGGGCTGGGTTGTGATAAAGGAGAATCACTTGTTATATGAAGATAGTAGTGTCAGAGGAAATTATCAAGATAACATATGTATAATGAGTGTGGTTTTTGAATGGTCAAATTTAGGGATCAACGCTGGCTTCAGACAGAGCCCTCTCACTTTCTATCTGCTAAAACTTGTGCAAGCTATTTTATTTCTCTGAGTATCAGATTCCCAATCTGTAAAATGATGTTAATCTTTTCAACATCATATAGTTGAAGTGGGATTAAATGAGATAATGCATATTAGGCATTTAATCTTCTAGTCACATAGTCACAATATTTCTTGGCTCAATAAATGAGGACTATTCCTGTCATTATAAATAGCAAATGAGAAAAATTAATAATGTGTTCCCAGAATAGTTCTGACATAAAAATTCAAGAGAAATGATTATAACCTAATATCTACCTATGAGCTATAATTGATTAGTACCCCATCAATTGGTATTATTGGTGAAATTCTATAGAAAAAAAATTGCACATAAGCTTAAAAGTTCTAATTCAATGTGGCATTACCAAATTAGGGAGAAAATGAAAATATAGTCAATATTGCAAATCCTTAGCAATCTCATTTAAAGTTTGGTTGTTCATAAGGCGTTAATAACCTTCTGTCTTCTGATTATGAAGCAAAACCAGACATAGATTTAGTATTCAACATTTATTGAGCTCTAATCACATCCTGAGAGTTATGCTAACTGTTCTCATTTAAATTATCTCATTTAATCTTATATATCCCTGGATGAGCACTACTAGTCACATTTTATGTAAAAGGGAACAGAATTACTGAGAATTTAAGAAACTTTTGTGAAACAAAACAGCATGTAAAGAGTTAAGCTGAATTTTCATCCAGGTCTTCTCATTTCAAACTTGATACTGTGTCCATACTTCATGAAGCAAACAGGAATTAATCTGTTGTCCAAACTCACAACCAGGTTTCTTTGCAAATATAACTGAAAGAAAAAGGAAAACATGTGACCCTACTCACCCAATCAGAAACTAGGAAAGAAATTTCAAAGCTTTGACTGAGTCATTATATAGCTAGAGGAGGAGCCATTAACAGGTTTTTGGAAGAGAGAGAGAGAGAGAGAGAGAGGAGAGAGGAGAGAGAGAGAGAGTGAGAGTGTTCATGGGAGACTTGAGAGTGATAAAAATATTAGTTATAATAATATGGTAATTTGCATAGTACACGGCAAGTCAAAAATTTTTTCTCTTTAAGGATTTAGATTGAAAAATCTGCAAATTAATGTTGGTCTTTGGGGAAATGTGAGTTTCACCCAAAAGTGTCTGTTAGACATTGTAGAAGAACAAAAGACATATCCTAAAATATTACTTCTGGAGAGATACCTGAGGGGCTTAGTCTTGGGAGGGGCATCGATAGCCACATTAGCTTGTTCTATAGGACCTTAGAGAGGCAAAGCCCACTGAGCACTTAACCAATTTGGGAAAATGTGCTATGGTAAGAGCAAGACAAAGGAGAGTTAGGCCAATACTGTGCGCGGATGGGAATTTCCTTATGATAGATAAGAAATTCGTAGACCTGAAGGCAGCTCTGTGAGATTTACATGCACCCAAGAGAGGATGTCAATAGATTGTAAAGGCTTTAGCCATGTGGGTCTGGCTCTTGAGTTATGAAGATAATCATATGTCTTATACCATATGATTTTAAATACCATCACTCACGTTTTAGTGTTTAACAACTTTGTGGAGTGGTGAGAGAAGGCAGGGACGTGCTGTAGAGTGGAAAGTCTCAGCCCATGTCACACACTTTTTCTGAGGTCCTGCTATAGCTAGCGGCAATTCTCCACAGGGTGTCTGGCACCGTGCCCCTTGGCTGAGTTAGAATGCAGGGAGAACTTCTAACAGTCTAGCCAAAATAAGGCAAACTCTCCTTGGCCCAAAATATTTTTAGAGGCAGGTCACTTTTACAGGAGAAGGGTAAATTTATATATACTTAAAGGAAAAAGAAAAGGAATAGTACTAAACACAAGGAATCCTGCTTCCTTCTAGATTTGAGAAATGCCATCCACCAATCTAGGGTCCATGAGTTTTTACGGCAATTATTGTTAGCTGGAAATAAAGTTTATTTTCAAAATTGATAAATAAACAGTTTAAAATTGAGTTCCAGTTTTCCTGAGCAACACTGTTTTTCACCATCATAAAAGACAACAAGGTGCACCCTCTGGTTACTCCCACTGACCTTCAGTGGCCACCTCAGGGAAAACAGGATGTGGCTAAGAACGGCGACACCTCTGCAAACCGCAAATGCAGCCAAGAGATGACGAAGGCCCTGGCATTTTTCAGAAAGAAAAGCGTAAATTCAAAAGGAGAACAATGATTGTGGAAATACCATTGTTAATTTCGACCACAAACCACAATTTTTACCTTCCTCCCCTTACTAGTCTATTTCAACTGCGCATCGTGCCTAGAAATGTTTTCCGCGTCAGATGCGCTTTGCCCATGCTCCGAAGGCCGCTATGTGGTTTCGAATGTGCATTGTCATCATTGTGACTGGAATGACAGATTCGTTCAATTGTTTTCAACAGAAATCCCTAGTCATATGAACCATAAACTATACGTATATAAAATGCATATATGTGTACAGCAGGTCCTCCAATAATGCTGTTTCATTCAATATCTTTTTGTTATAACATTAAAGAGAAAAAAATTCTCTTTCCATAGGGCAACTGTCTGTGTGGAGTTCACGTGTTCTCCCCAAGTCTCCAGGGTTTTCTCCAGGTGCTCCAGTTTCCTCCCACATCCCGAAGATGTGCACATGAGGTGAACTGGCATATGTAACTTCTTCCCATCTAGTGAGTGTGGGTCTGAGTGTGCCCTGTGATGGAAGGGCATCCTGTCTAAGTGGGTTCCCACCTTATGCCCTGAGCTGCCCGAGAGAGAATCCAGCCATCCACCACCCTAAACTAGAGCAAGCAGTTTGGAGATAATATCTTTCTTTTTTTTTCTTCATTTTCTTAAATATGGGTATAACTCACATTTACTTAGTGTTGAATACTAGCAGTGTTATGGGTCTTCATTTAGAAGTTTGGTGATGTTTTTGTGACCAGAAATATTCCATAGGAACGTCACATAGCAATCACTAGAATGGTAAAATTAGTGTCATTATACGTCATTTTGCTTAAAGTCAGTTTCCAAGAACCTGTCGATGATGTTAAGTGAGGACTAACAGTATACATTTTCAACAATAAGCATTTCAATTTACTAAGCTAGGAAAATGACAGGGGAGGCAAAGGAATTATTATCAGCTTCCTGCAATAAGCATTCATATTTTGTCTAAAACGTTTAATAGCAAGATTTGAGATTTCCCCAGAAATCTGTGAGTAGGAATATTTTGCAGTTTTCACAATTGCTGTCACAAGGGAGCACCTATGAAAATGAACAAGAAGCAAGATCGATTCCAATCAATAAAGCAATAGCAATGCATTAGGATATTACTTCTACGACACTCAACTCATTTCTTCTGGTACATTTCCTTTCAATGTCTTTAATCTAGGTACAAGGTTTTTAGAATTTGAGACAGTTGTAAAGGAAGACATAATAATTTAAACCTAACATTGAGAACATTAGCTTGAGAGCAAAATATTCAGCACAATCTATTAAACTTACTATTTCTGCCATTTATCAATTTAACTGATCATTACAAATAAGTACAATATAAAGGCAATAGCCCAGGCACTTAAACTAAATGAAAAAGAGAAGTAAAATTATGTCATTTTCAAAGAGTTGATTTTAAGTCTTTTTTTTTTTTCTCACTGCCCACCCCCTTTTGATCACTTGTAAAAAATAATTAGAAATGGTAAAAGTCAATATAAGGTCCAGATCCCTGAAAGTGAATAGCCTATTCATAGAAAAGTTGGCTTGCTCATTTTAAGGGTCACCAAGTGCTTAACAGATACTTTTGCTAAATTTGTGAGGAAAATGGTGGGAGGAATATTTTTTCTTAGATACTAGAGATGGTTAGGCTGGTGTTCCCATAGTCTCTAATATTATAATCTATAGCTTCACTGACTCTTGTACTTTTAAAAAGTTGTTTTCACATTTCTTATCACAAAATGACTATATTAAGTGCCTGAAAGCAGGAACTAAGTTTATTTACCTTATGTTTCTCCCTAACAATTCACAAAATGTTTGGCCCATATCATTGTAACTGCTTAAAGGTTGACAATGTTGTCAATATAGGACTTTTTTTGTTTAATCCTTGATTTTGAACTTGGCACATTTTCCTTTATATTTCCAACTTAACTTGTCTTCACTTAGGAAATACAAGCAGCTTATTAAGCCATACTGGTATCTCCCAATAATTTGTTCGATTATCCAAGAATGCCCCTTATTTTGAATTCTGTTTTGCTATTTACCTTATTTTATTTTCCATCTTGGTGCTTTAATATCCTGTCAGTATTTTGCTAAAGTGATGTTGCTGACGTAGGTAGAAAACACTTGAAATTTATGTGTTCTTCCATTTCTTATATTTTGTTGCTGGAACACTTTGAAGTCTTTTGATTTTGTACAGAAACTGTCAACATAAGGGACCAACTGGTGATTTATAGATAGAAATGTGAGTCTAAATTTCTGTGTTGCCAAGCTGCTCATTTTAAAAATGCAGTGAATTACAGGAGAAGTAAATCCACAGAACTGGAATGCTACCCCTCATTTCTCAAAGTATGAGTGATAAGCAATGTTCTTCAGTGACTGATTTTTGTTTATCTTATTGATTATTTGCACTGAAAAAACATCTCATCCAAGTTCCTAGTCATCTCTTTTTTAAGAGAGAAATAATTACAGTTATCTTTGGGGATATAATATTAAATATCTGATGCTTTTTTTTTTGCATTTTATGACAGCCTTTAAAATTATATGCCAATTGGTACTGCAGTTATGGTTTTGGAAACTAATAGTTCCAAGGAAAGATGAACTTGATCCAAATTGAAATTATTTCAAAAGCTATATTATATAATAATGCTAGTGATATGAAAGCCAACTAAAGAAAGGAGAGTCATACCTACCTTCATTGTAAAAAATATAATAATTGAGATTATAAACAATAAAGCTATAAAGTGCCATAATGAGAATATGACATTCCATCCACTCAGCAGTAGACTGAAGCCAGTTTTCCAATGAGAAGGTAGTAACATGGACCTCCAGAAAAGTAGAGACAGAAATTTACTCTTTTTTTCAGTATTTCCCCTTCTTTTACTGCCATAATTTCTGGTTCTCCTTGTCCTCATTCCAAAAACAACAACAAAATAATAAAAGCAGAAGCAGCACAAATTTCCTCTCTATTATCTAAAGCTCATATCCATTCTTTCCTCTTTTGTAATCTCTTGGCTTCTGGGACCCACACTATTATTTTTTCAGCTCTTGTCTCACATTTTAGCAGGAACATGCAGCATGGCACTAACCATTGGATTATTATTTTTTCTTCTAACCAAATTGTAGAGTCTTTAATATTAACAACTAACGCCAAGTGTCTGTAACATATCAGCCTCTAGTCTGAGTGTTTTACATGTGGCAACTCCTTTAATCCTCACACAACTCTATTAGTATCCCATTTCAGAGTTGAAAAACAGGCTCAGATAAGATGAGTAACTTGTTCAAAGTCAGCTGGCAAGAGGTAGAGCTAGGATTTGGATACAGAATCTATGTCCTTAATTCAAATCCTATACTCTCCCAGAAACATCACTATCTAGAGAAAATTACTTCTTATCTGCTACCTAATATAATGCTCCTTGAAGCAGGGAACCATCATATCATATCTGGGTTCCAGGTATCTAGAGTCTGGTAAAGAGGAGGTTATTGGGTTTAATCGTAGACACTAATAAATTTTCATGATTTAACTTAACTTTGAAAGATAATGTAGTCACTTAGAAAATAATGTCATCCTCTGGGATCCTTCAGAAGATGCAAAAAGAGCTTGGTTGAGCCAAAACAGGGTGACCATACTGAACAAGAAGGCGAAAAGGCCATAGAGCTCAGAGTCACCTACAGCTACAGACCAGTCATGGTGTTGAACTGGCTGCCACTCTTAAGATTGGACATTCTAATACAGAAAGTTTCACTTAAGGTCAATAGGTTCTTAGAAACCAACTTTAAGCAAAATGACGTATAATGGCAGAGATTTTGCTATAGTAGCAATTGATATAAACAAGAGTGACGTTCCTATGGAATATTTCTGGTCACAAAAACATCACCAAACTTCTAAATGAAGACCCATAACACTGCTCGTATTCAACACTGAAGTAAATGTGAGTTATACCCATATTTAAGAAAATTGAAGAAAAAAAAGAAAGATAATTATTTCCAAACTGCTTGCTCTAGTTTAGGGTGGTGGATGGCTGGATTCTCTCTGGGCAGCTCAGGGCACAAGGTGGGAACCCACCTTAGACAGGATGCCCTTCCATCACAGGGCACACTCAGACCCACACTCACTAATATGGGAAGAAGTACATATGCCAGTTCACCTCATGTGCTCATCTTTGGGATGTGGGAGGAAACCAAAGCACCTGGAAAAAACCCATGGCAACATGGGGAGAATGTGCCAAATCCACACAGGCAGCAGTGCCATCCAGCAATCAATTTCTTTCTTTTTTTTTTTTTCATCAGTGTCATAACAGAACAATGTTAAACAAAACAATGTTATTTGAGGACCTGCTGTATCTGGATTGATATATACTTGTAACTCAAATAACTGCGATACTGCCTATTGCTAAGAATGAGCAGACAAGTTTTCAGCCCGTCAAAGTAGCCAATCCAGAGGCAGAAAAGGATTACCCTCACTTGTAGAAAGTGGGTAAGGGATAAAAATACAGTTTTATGTTGATCAAAATCTACATAGTTGAACATGTTGGTTATTCTTATTTAAATATATGTTTATGACTTTATTTTATTGTGTTAACTCCTATTAAAATTTCCTGGAATTAATACTTTGTGTAATAGATTTTGAAAAATGCTATTAAATTGGTAAGTAAGAGAAATGTTATAAGGATTCGATGAAATAATATGTTAAGACAAACTCAGGTTTATCAAATGCCTGTTGTATGGAGGACTCAGTATACTGTGATTTACAAGTCTTGCTCTGATGTAATACTCAGAAGAAGGCTGTAAAATATATATTACCCCCATTTTACAGATAGCTGAGGAGGACATTTTACTCTTGAAGGTAATTATATGCTCAACACTGTATATATATTTTTTTAATTTCCAGGTTTTAATCACTGTTAAACTTTGGTAATATTACTCCTACTTTTATAGTTGATGAATTGAGGCTTAGAAAGGTTATAAACCTTATTCAATACCACAGATTAACCAAAGAGCCAGGTTCTGTCTAATTCCAAGATCTGTGTTCTTAACCAAATGATTAAAGTTCTTGAAATTAATTAAAATTCAAGAACCTAAAGCATTCAATGAATATTTATAGTATAGCAAAAGGTGTGATCATGGCCCAAAGGCCATATAGGAAAGAACGAAAATTAGTTCTGTGCTAATATCCAGCTGCCAACTTACCATCTCTATTTGTCTAAGTAATGTATCTAAAGCTGAATTTTTTATACTTTTCCTCCAAATCTGCTCTACGTATAGCTTTCCTCACCTTGGTTAATGGCAAATCCATTCTACTTGCCCCTCTATTACTCCCTATGGGCAGATTTGAAAAGTGGGCAATTGGTAAAGCAAAAATGTGGTTTGCAGAGCCCTGGCCCCAGCATTGTGAAGCCAAGTATAAGAAGGATGAGTTTGTAGTAAAGAGACAATGGCTTAATAACTGGCACATTCATTTAAAAAGTAAATCCAATCATGCCTTGATTTTTGCTGAAAATCCTACAAGGGCTCTCCATTTTACTAGAGTAAGAGTCAGTCCTCACTGTGACCAACAGTGCCCTGTATAAAGTGGTCCCTAGTTCTCCAACCTTACCTCCAGCACCTCCATTCCTTACTCTCTCTGCTCTCTCTGCTCAGCCCTCGCCTGCTTCTTTTTCTCAGACACATTTGGCATGCTACCATCTGAAGACCTTTGCTAAAGCGGTTTTCTCCACCCTTCTGGAATTTTCCTCCCCCAGATAGCTGTATGGCTAACTCCCCCACCTTCTTCAAGCCTTTGATCACATCTTACCTTTTCAAGACTTGTTTTGACAACCTTATTTCACACAGCACTCTGCCTGCCCACCCCACTCTGCTCTCCCAATTCTCTGAACTTGCTCTGTGTTTTCTTTATTCAATAGCACTCATCACTTTCTATCATACTGTATAAATTATTTATATATTATGCTTAGTGTCATAGCCTCTTTCTTGATTGCTATCAGGTAAGCTCCAGAATAGCAAGGATCTTTGCTTCTTCACTCCTATAGCTCAAGCATCTAGAGCACTGTCTAGTACATAGGAGGCACACATTAAATACTGATATAAGAAGACCACTCTAGTCAGCTTTATAGAGGTATTTATGGGAACGGGAAGAAGGATCTTAAACTTTGAGGAGATATAAGATATCTAGACTCACCAAGATCTGTTGCAGTTGTTTTACTTAATAAGTACAATGAATTGTGCTTTGCCTACCCTAACATGCAGATCAATTTGTTTTTCTTGGATTAAGCTTTGCAGAGTAGAAGAAAGTCCTTAGATATGGCAGTATAATATGGGAAGTTAACCTAGTATAGTTAAATTTTGTCTCAGATAACTAAGAAGGCAAATCACTGAGCTGACTGCTTAGCAGAATATATGTACATAAAATAACTGTTGTACCATTGAGATATTAAAAACCAAATGAGTATTTTTACTTACATATTCCTAATTATTTTCCATAGGTCAAAAAGAGACCAAAGTTTAAAAGACTTTTTTTTTTGGCCTGAAAAAAAAAAAAAAGTAGCATTTTAAATAATACAATAGTAGATACATAGCTGTTTGCTTTCTAATATTTCATTGGCCTGAAATAATATGTTTCATGTACTTTTTCTAAATGCATATTGTATTTTACAATAGGGAACTGAAAAAATGTTTTTACGTCATAGATAACAAGACTGTCATGAATTCAGAGAATCAAAACGAACTGAGGTAAAGCCATAATACTACTGAGCTTTGAGACAGTCTGTTAAATTTACTTCAAACTTGTAATTCCCTTGCCCTTCTACCTCTGTGAGTTAGTGGCAGAAGGTTTTGCTCAGGCCTCAGGGAGGGTGAGCTGGGCAATGCTGTAAGGCCCAGGCAGGAGGTAAGGCTGTGTTGGTAGGCAGTCAGCAAGGAGACAAAGGCTCTGCAGTGTTCTCTCTCAGACAGGACAGGATCAAACTCCCTCTGAGTGATTAGCCCCTGGAGTACCCAACAATAACAGACTCATGCCGGTTCTTAAAACAAAGTAACAGCTTTCACGAAGCCAATAACTTCTGCGGTGTTTGAGGCCTGCTCTCCTTCCTCACAGAGGCTTCTGAAAGCCTGGTCCCCCACGACTGGAAGGAAAGTTAAAGAACTCTGCTCAAGTTTCCAGAGGACAGTGAGGACAATCCTGGACAACCCTGGATGTGTATTTGAAAGCAAGGTGGAAAGAAGAGAAATTGCTGTGGAGAGAGGAGGGCCAGATCACTTGCTGACTGAGCAATGACAAAGCACTAACAGGAAGGGAGAGGCCCTGTTCAGCCTGAAGGCAAAATAAACTGACAACTGTGCCAGGAAGACGGGACACAGAAAGAAGTCAAAATAGGCATACCAGGAGCTGTCTCAGCAGGCCTAGGCTGAGAAAAATCCAGCCTCCTCTCAAATTCATATGTGACAAAAACTGTTCATTTCTCTAATTAACAGCAGAAATGAATGAGAACCATAAAAATGCTTCACATAATCCTCTCTGGGTCACCTATTGTAACATAGCATGTAAATATTGCACAAAGTTGTCAGCTTTAAAAAAAAAAAAGCAAATTCTACAGAGCATTCTCTTCCCCACAATCAAAACTCAATGGTTTTCTGAAGCATCTTGCCTTACTGAAGTTAATAATTTCTTCTTTATCTCTTGAACCTGGGAGCTCTTCACACCATCTTTCTATATTTCTTAACTAAGATATATTTTAAAAAAAGTCACATGGAATGGTCATGGGAAGTATAATTATAAAGAAAGTCTGGCCTTTAATGCCCTCCGTAACCTTTTTCTTCATCCCTACCCCTTTCTCTTTCACTCCAGTCACACACGCACCTCCTCTTTTGGGCTGCATTTGCTTTCCGCAGTTCCAAAATAAGGCACTTCCTTGAAAATGAGGAAAAGAAGGAAAGATCTATCTAAGCACACCTTTTTTTATTATTTTTATATTTTTGAAACTTTAAAGACATGAACCTCAGCATTTTAGAGCTAGGTAAATATCAGTTCTCCACTTCAAGTTGGAAAACCATGTTTGGAAGAAAATCCACTTGAGAGCATGGGTAGACCAGTAGCATCTTCCTTTCTAGCAGTCTCTAACTACTCCTTGCTAATGGTAAATATATTTTACAAACTTGGCAGCTTTGAACCAGGAATCTTTCCCAACAGAAATGTTCATCGGCAACAGAAAGTGTGGTCCTAAGAACAAGAACATCTGTGATTTTGGTTACAAAATGCTGTGGACCATATGTCAAGAGTTAATCTGATAAAACCCATTAACTTATCCATTACCCTCAAAACATATTGCATAAACTCCATGTTGGATAATTTTGCTTTTGAAATAGCTCCTACCCAGAATGTTCTCTTCTCAATTCTTGATTTATTTAAATTATACTCCTTTCTTCAAATTTGAATCCAAGACTTGTCTCTCCTTGAAGCCTGATCATTGCAGCTGCATCGTTAACAGATCTGGGTGGGAGGTGGGGGTACCTAACCACCCATAGTATTCTTCTCTGAGAACTATATCACCCATATGCCCCATGAAGGGATAGGTCAAGTTTGTTCCCCATGATTCTTGCTTTCAGCCCCAATGGACTAGACCAGAGGTGGAAAATCTGCCCTAGTGGCTGGCTAGAATCAGTCAGGCCAACTTACACTGTCACTTGAATTTGAACTAAAAGATACAGATACAGAGACTTAAGCCAAGTGCACATCTAAATTTTAATATTTTTTGTCATCCCCCAGGAAAATTTTGTGGAGCTTTAATTTTCATAATTATAATTTACAATTTAATAATTTATAATGAAACACTGGTTATTCATTAACTTTTCCAAATATAAAATGTATGCCCCTCCGCTTTATAACTAAAGATTTCGATAGATACTCATGCTTCATTTGGAATAGATATGCTTTCTCAGTTGAGAATCAAGGCTGAAGTTGACAAATGGGAATACTGAATCTGTATATCAAACAAATTTGGAGTCACCATGTCGGACCAAGTGGAAGCAATGGAAGCCAGTCTAGTAAAAGATTAGACAGACAATATCAAGATAACTAGAGATGAAGTAAAGCATGCAGACCATGAAAGATGGGGTAAAGACATCTGTGATCCTTTGGAGACTCAGAATTGATTCTGTTTCTGACATCCACTTAGTTCCGGTATACAGAAGAGCCAGCTATACTTTATTTCAATGTTTAGAAACTTGCTTTACCATAGACTCTTTTTTACTTGGTGCAGAACTAATAGGTTTCTTGAAGTCAAACCAGGCTTAATTTAATGCACCAATAAGAGGGGATTTGGCCTACAAATTACGACAGCTACTGAAATCTTCTGTCCTTTAAATAGAGTAATTTGGACTTTTGCTGATTTTAACTATGTATACATTTTGTCTAAACATACTACAAAGTATTATATTTTAAAGTGAGATTACATATTTAATGAACCATAACTTTGTTGTATGGTACTTATTTTTTCTCCTTTTTAATGTCTTACAAACTTTTAGTATACATAAGGCAGATAATGTGATCATGGATGTTTGTGAACTTGAGTTGTGCAGTCATTATATGATAATTATAGCATTCTTAAGTGAGAGAAAAAAAGATTATGACCTACCATTTTAACATTTAATAAATGGAGGCAAATGGTAGTTTCACTTATTTGCCATGCTCGCACTAAAACTGTAGAATAATGAAAACTGAGCATTCATTATAGTTTTAAAAAACAATCTAGAAAGAATGCTAAAGAAATGTCTGGGGATATTCCAGAATGTCAAATATATGATCAGTGGAAAGGGCAAAATTTAAACTCAGCTATGCTTACAATAAATCTAATAATGTCTCCAACAAAACAATCTTTGTTTTGAACCAGGGAAATCTGGTCCTATTGTCTTATCTATTTTATAATGCGGTATCTGTAAGAGTCACTCACAAACTGTTCTAACAGACAGGTATCCAATATCAAATGCCAAGAGGCTAAGGGTTGATCCCTAGATATCAAAGCAATGTCACTGTAAATGTTTCAATAGGCTCCTAACCTGGGGAGAAAAGGCCCCACACCAGTCGACAGGACTTAGAACAAATAGGGCATAATTCACCCTGCCTTCTTAACTTGTATCCTTTTCTCTTTTATTTGCATTATCTTCTGAAGGTAAGATGTTTTGTGTATAATTCTAACTGGCTAAAAGGAAGCAGTTTCTTTATTTTTTAATATGTCTTTTTTATCTCTATCCCCAAACACCACCCCCACCCCAGCCACACTCACATTTCTTTTTGATCCTTCATTATCTTCTAAATATTTCAATATTCATCTCATGTTGTAATTATTTCCCTTCATAAACTACTAAAACATAAAAATTAAGTATTTCTTGAATAAATAGTTAATCAGAGATAAACAAAATAGAATAAATAGTTATTTATTTTTTGGTAAACAAAGCGTTTGATATGGGACATTATCAGGGCACTTGAGTTAACCAAGATGCAATATAGTGTACCTACATTCGAATCTTGACTGCCCCATTTATTCAATATATGACATTAAACAAGGTATCAACTTTAAGCCTCAGTTTCCATATCTGTAAAATGGAGATCATATTTTACATGTGTCATAGGATTTGGGGGAAGATTAAATAAACTTATACTGTAGATGATATATAATAGTACTTGGCAAAAAGTAGAAATTCGTAAAATATTTAGCTATTATGCTACTAGAACTTAGTTGAAAGTCTTCTAAACATTGAAACAAAAGGCGGTATAAATTTAATACTTTTAGTTTGGTTCCTCTTTTTTAAAACTCTCATCCTGATATTTTTATTTGACTTCTGGATAAGCTCAGTGAATACTTCCTGCTATTAAGAAGCAAAATGATTAGGAGTCCTTCCTATGCCAATGATGTTTTTGTTGCTATGTACTAATGTATGTGTGTATACATATATATATTATATGTATATAATATATATAGTATGTACATGTATGTAGTTTTGTCTATATATTAAACAAAACAGGTTTTGCTATTTAATTATTAGCAGAAAATTTAAGATTAAGTGTACTAAAGCCAAAATTATGAGCTTTAAAATATTCTCTGGCACTTATTTGGCTTTTATCCAAAAACTTTATTTGGGATCAAACTATTCAATTATCCAAAGGCATAGTTTTCAGTTAATCAGAGACCTCATAAATATCTAAATTGATTAAAATTTGATATGGGCATATATATCATTGATTTTTTTTCCCCATTGGTGATTGCCAACTATCAAATCATATGGTTTTCCTCTCATTTGTCAGCATAGAATATTCTTCTCAGAGACTACAGTCTTTTATTCTCTGCAGGCCCATTCAAGAGAAGTAATATTACTCTAAAGGTTCTAAATGTTATTCTTAAATCTAGCCAGATTGTCACAACTATGTACCAGAACTGCTTTTTCACTGTAATGCCATCAGATTACACTGAGTAAGGGAGGTTTTGAATTACAGATGTTGTAAGAAATAATACTATTTGTGTGTCTATGGGGAGCTTTATTATATCCTTCATGTTCACAAAAAGACAAAAAAACAAAACGAAAAAAAAAAAAAAACAAAAGACCTGTAATGCAGTTATATCCTCTCTGTCCCCTATTAAGTCGTCAATTCATTGTAGACATGTTAATCATTTAGGGTCAGACAAAACAGGATTTTTGGCTCCAGGTAAGGGCTCTAAATAGAAATCCTTCCTTGTAAGAGCTATTTTTTTCTGTCAGTCCCAATCTAATTTATCTAAATCATTTCTTAAAGTTCAGCTGTCTTACAAGTACCATCTAATGGGTTTTACTGTTTGGTTTCTTTGGCTTATCATAAGTGCTGATAACTTCTTGTATACATTAACTAATAGGCCTCTTTAAAAGTATGCTGACATTTATTTAGGTTAGTGTTAAATGGTTTTTAATGAGCTCTACACCATTTCCTTCCATCCTGAGTTTCTAGAAATGAAGTCCATTTTCTCTGTAATATGGAGAACTAATGGTCCTGTGCATTCCAATGAATGTGAACCAAGTCTGGATCCTAACTAGAAAACTTTGAACCAAATTACTTTCATGAAGACAAAACATTCTAATACTTGGCTATGTTTTGTTGTTGTTGTTGTTGTTGTTTTACTTTTTAGTCAGATATTTAGCATCCTGTAGACATATTCTGTGTCAGAATTTTCTAAATGATATGAAAGTTTAACAATTATTTGTGAAATTTGATCTTTGTGGCAATTCAATCACAAATTGGGATGGTGGTGGTATTTATCACCCCAAATTTTCTCTAGAAATGCCTCAGTTTTCCCATTCACATTTTCAACTTTGTCTTAGGGAAAATGTCTCTGTAACTAAACC
Organism: Eonycteris spelaea; assembly: GCA_003508835.1. Lineage (NCBI taxonomy): Eukaryota > Metazoa > Chordata > Mammalia > Chiroptera > Pteropodidae > Eonycteris > Eonycteris spelaea. The sequence continues at coordinate 1,507,837 of PUFA01000185.1, read as the reverse complement.
AAGTAAGGTGAAAGATAGCAATTACTTGGTCCAGTTGGCAAGTGTAAAGTCTACACTATCCTCTAGGCAATCAAGCCAGATAAATGATTTATATTTTATGTCAAGTGTGTGAGCATGTGTATGTGTGTATACATATTATCTTTTTCTTTCTTTCTTTCTTTGAAATTTGAATGAGTGTATATTGGGGTTCCAAGTTTCTGTTTTAGCCTTTCATATTGAATCCAAAGCATCCAATACTTGGTTGTTGTCTGCTCCTCTTGGTTACCTGTTTTCTCTGCCAACACAGGTCTATATAGGCAGGTGAGATCAAGGCCATCACGAACAAAGATGCCATTTCTTCTCTCCATTCCATTGTATTTCCTTCTTTACTGGTACTTTTTCATGACTTCACAAAAATGTCCCAGTTCACTGCATGCTTGTTTCTAGGGACAGAAAAGAGTGAATAAAAATAATACACCATATACAGTATCTTTAGAGAAAATCAAATAAATATTTTACGGACTGTACAGTAAATAACATATACATTTAGAAAGGCAATGTACATATTTTATAGACTGCAGAATAACTGTTAAGGTTGAAATGAAATCACTGTGTTTGGAGAAATACAGTATGCCCTAAATTGCACCATATACAGTTTTACTATAGCTTAATGCAGTACACTTCATAAATCACTGCATTCTCTGCATTTACCTGGAAGTTTAAGAATCCCAGCTGCCAAGGGGGTTCCTCCTTCCTTTTCTTCTGCTTTGAAAGACCCCCACTCCCACCTCACCACTCAAGGCCCTGCTTTGAACTGTGGCAGTGATCAATACATGCTCCTTTAGAAATTGAGCCATGGCATGAGAATGAACTCACCCAGATCGCCTAATTTTCATGGGGAGGGTGGTGAGAAAACTGATCAGGAATGGACGGAGAAAACACCGAATGAATTCCAGATGTAACCTGAGTCTCTACATATTTTTTCAGGTGGCTGAGAACACATCATCTCGGTTTCCTGAAACCCACTCCTTGTGAGCCTTGATTGGCCAATCCAGGGTTCAGTTACGCATCAATGCCCTTGTGATGTTTAAATATTATAATATTTACCAGATTGTGTGAAAAAGACACAGGTGTGTTCTGAAAGATGGATAATATAAATATAGTATCAAAATATTCAGAGGAAGGGCAATACAGTGTCAGGCAGCTTTTTCCAACTGATTGAAGCAATTGGAATCAAGAATAATGTGGTTATCTAAGTATAATGAATACATTTCTACTATTAGTTAACTGAGATCAGAAGAGGAGTCTTGTCCCTTTATGTTTCTTAAATGGCTGCAGTAATTAATAATGTCTAAAAAGAAACAGAAAAGAAACCTATAGGTTTAAGGATTATATTGAGAGCCCTTTGATTAGGCAGTCAAACAATAAGAAGCAAAGGGAATCCAAACTGTCAGAACTTGAGAAATGAGGGGAGGGAAGTATAAATTAGAAACGACAACAGATTAAAGCTGTTAAACAATATTAAAAGGATCACGCTGAAATGCCATAATGGGGAGGGGCTAAAAGACCGCAAAATATTCCTCAAGATAGTAATTCAAGTTTAAGATCACCTGGGAGCTTGTTTTAAATATAGGTTATGGAGCCCCACTTCCCAGAATGCTAATTCATGAGGTTTATGGAGCCAGGGAATGTGCATTTTTGGCAAGCTGTATAGGTGATTTTGGTGCAAGTAGATTGTAAGTCACATTTCGAGAAGCTCTCGATTACCATTATCACAGCAAAATGTGAAGACAAAGAGGGAGGGATGAAGGGGCAGGAACAATGTGTGAATCAGAGGGGACCAGGTCAGCATTCTACCCCTTGCTACATGTCAACTGCAAATATGTGGCTCTGAAAATCACTATTGTTGTATGTAATGAACACCATGCATCTTTAAGAAGTTTAAATTTTGTTCAATATTAGGGGGAAACAAAGAGCAGGGAGGAGGAAGTTTGATTCAAAGTGAATCCTCTAAAACAGGGTACTTATTGAAAATCTCACCTTCCTTTAGAGGCAAGTTGTTTGTTTTTTATTACTTTATACCTTACCAACAAATGATAAGGTCTCATTATCAATTTGACTTCTCTTTAACTTTTTGAATAGAATAGGATTTGGGGAACAAAGAAAAGATATTTGTTTTCTTTAGTATGGGAGCATTGCAAAAAGATATATTGGCAGTGTGAGAAAAGGGAAAACAAAACACAGAATAAGAAATATATCGTGAGAATGTTCTGGTTATCAATCACTGTGTAACAAACGACCACAACTTTAGTGACTTAAAATCATAACTTAAAGCCACTTTATTATATCTCACAATTGTGTGTGAGGAATTTGGGTTGGGCTCAGCTGGATGATTCTCTTGTTTCACATGCCATCAATGGTGGTATTTTCCTGGAGGATGGGCTGGTCCGTGAGTCCAAGATACTTTCATTCTTATGTCTATCATCTTGGAGGAAAGGACTGGAAGGCTGGGCTCAGCTAGGAAAGTCATTTGGAGGATCTAAACATGCCCTCTTCAGTACAGCAGGCTCAGGGTATTTGAACTTCCCATGTGGCAGCTCAGGGTTCCTAGAGAGTGAATTCCATGAAACAGAAAGAAGAAACTGCCTATTTCTTAAGGCCTAAGACTGAAAACTGGCAGTGTCCCTTCTATCATATTCTACTTGTCAAAGCAGTCTCAAAGCCTGCCCAGATTCAAATGGAGAAGACGTAGACTCTGCTTCTTAAGGTGAGGAATGCCAATGAATTTGCACCCAGATATTTTAAATATACCATAGAAAAATGTTATAGAAACATGTAAATATGTGTGTGTGTGTGTGTGTTTTTTTTTTTTTTTTTGCTAGTACAGCAAGGGCAGCTAAACAAGTAATGATTACTTTGGTCGCCCTAAATACTTCCAAGGGAAAAAGCCTTCAAAAGATAGTTAAAATTACAAACTTGAGGTGCATATGATTCACTCTCTTTTCCTTAGTAATACTCTATAGAGTTCTTTAAAGCAAAGATAGGAAATTTTGTTTGGTATAGCAGCCCACTGGTATATGTTAATTTGTTTTGAAGTATATTATAGGTAATATGCTCCTAAAAGTAACTCAAATGATTTTTCAAATAACTTTCTTATTTTTAAAAATAGTTAAGTTCAATGTTACTTTCATTCACATGTGGAATTACATGTAGTCCTCAGTATGGGGTAAGCCTATGGGAATATTCCAAGCAGGTATATATCACCAGGCATTATTGACAGTAAGGAAATTCCTTGAAGATGTACCTTTTTAGCTGAGATTGGAAAAATGGGTGAGAGTGAACTGTGCTGAGTTAAGAGGGTTTCAGGCACAGGAAATATATGTACAGGTCTTGAGGCTGAAATAGGCTTGTCTTAAACAAATTGCATGGGAGAAGATCAAGACCTAGAATAGCTAAATCAAGTGAGCCACTTAGAATCCCTTGGCTAGGACTGAGTATTCAACACCCCTCCCCTCAAAAAAAAAAAAAAAAGAGAGAAATCGAGTTTAATAATTAATCACAACACTCTTCTCCAATTAAGTCTTACCAGATTTAGAAACAATTTGCAGAATTGACTAGGTTTAGTCTAATCTTCTTTCATGACTCCTGTGTATCTTTTAGATATGTACATGAACTTGAGGAACAGCTAATAACCAGGGAGTAAATCAAGGCAAGGGAGGACAAGATCTTGAGTATTATTATCAAAATGATATCCCAGTTTCCAGTTACCTTTAATATTTCTAATCAAATTTTATCATAGAGTAGTAAAGTTTTTCTTCTGGAATATCACATTGGATGCAATTTCTCCTTTTTTAACAGAAGGTGGAACTGAAAACCAGAGAAGTTAAGTGACTGTGTGAGGTACCATGGTCAGTTAGGGAGCAGTGGCTGTGAGATACTCATCATTGCTCGATATTTCCAGACCATCACGACCCACTGTCTATCACTAGATGAGAGGATGAGATTCCTGAAATACAACTTCCAATTTTAGACAGATGGAAAAAGAAATCCACTACTGCAAAGCATCACAGATTGGATTCTCCAGAAAGCAGATTCTGAGATAGAGATTTGCATTTATTGGAGTATGCCTTAAGGATCAACACCTATGTGGGTAGAGGTAGAGAAGCAGGATCGGTGGAGAGAGAAGTTAGTGAAGTCAGCAGGCATCACCAACCCTGCAGGGAGCTCTAAAGCTGGCATGACACTTCAGAGTGTCCTACATTAGGTCCAGAGAACCAAGACTTTATACCCTGCATCAATCTATCATTGCATTTGGGCTGCCTTGGGAAAGCAACAGGTGATTCTCATCAAACAATACAATTCCCAAAGATGGCTGACAGCTGAGTGCTGGTAACCACACCGTCCCAGGAGCTGGGGTATAAATCCTTCCCATGAAGTGGAGAGGATATCTGGGTTGCTGTAGTGCAAATTCCGGGGCAGAGCTAATACCTCTTCTCACTACCCTCACTGCAGCCACCACTGACGAGCCAATATTAGGTCATTCCCCAACTTTTGGTTTGCCTCCTGGATGGTCTCCCAGCTTCAAGCTTTGTCCTGCTACAGCACATTGGCCACATCACAGATGGAGTCCACCTCTTAAAACGTGAGATCACTCTCTCACTAGAAAACCTCCAGTGTATTTGCATTTCACACATAGTCAAATCCACATTCTTTATCACAGCCTATAAGGCCCTACTTGATTTAGCCTCTCATTCTTATTTTTTTCCTTGTAAAGTACAATGCACAGATTTTAAGTGTACAATTTGAGGAGTTTTGACGAATATACATAACCACGTAACCATCCCAGTTAAGATATAAACAAAGTTTTCTTTCACTGCAGAAAACTCTCTTATGTACTTTTGCGGTGACCTGTCCAACCAGCCATATCTCATCCTTATTGCAGAGATAACCACAGCATTATTATTTTAAAGGTCTTACAACAATTTAAAACAATAGACCTGATTAAGGATCTTTGAGTTTTCTAGTTGCAAATTAGAAGATTTACCTCTCTCAGAAGGTAGGCAGGGGGACAAATCACCAATATCCAGAACCACTTCCTTCCACAAAGAGCACATTAAACTTCTATCACCCCTCAAGTCGGTATTTCATATAAGGTATTATAATAGTCATAATCCGCATTTTGTAATGGTTACAGAAGATTCAGGTTTCATTTCCTGGTGTGAGCATGTATGCTTGCTTACATTTGTGCATAACAAGCATCTTCTGGTTTGAGTTTGCTTTGCTCATAGGAATGTAAATGTGAAAGAATCGAATATATTCCCTTAATGATGATCATGCCCCTACAAGTAAACAAAATGGATGCCGCCACCCTTAATTTTGAGCAATAAGAATAACTTTAGAGTGAATTACATTCATGCCAGTGCAAAAAATAATGACTTTAAATAGGTGCAGATGTTTAAGGAGTTTGTTTGTGTAGTTCTTATTGGTGATTCTTTAGCATGTACCAAAATATATTACTTAGTAAGACTGATTTTGGCCAAGCAAGGCATTTATTTCTCTTTAGCTTTGAGATTTTTTTTTTTTTCTTTTATGAGGTGGGTTACAACTTAGAACTAAGTGAGATTTCAAGTGCTTCAAACTTATCCCTCTGGATGTTTTTCCACATAGCATGTCTTCTTAAAATAACTTTGATTGCAGCTAAAGGTATGCATTAGCCAAGCTTTATAGCATTCATCTAAAGAACTCCAAAGTAGCTTGGCTAGGTTGGGGAGAAGAATCAAGAAGAGAAGGATGATAGGATTGTCCATGGTGGTATTGAGTCCTTGGTGTCTCAGTAACATGTTTGGGAAGTCACTGAACTTGTAGTTTGCCAGAACAGGGGCGGAGTTTGGGTTTCCAACTACCAGGTGATTATTCCTGGCAGACAGTATAGACATACCTCAATATTGCAGGTTTGTTTGTTTCCAGACCACCACAATAAAGCAATTCATGCTTTTACTGATGCAAGGTCTTGCTTTCCATTTGTAAAAAATGCAACACCTGTGAAGCCCAATAAAGGGACGTGCAATAAAAGGAGACATGCTCGTATTTGAATGCACTCCTTACAGTTTCGTTTCAGGTGTCTGTTCCATTTTGATGGTCTTTTTCATGAGGAACTCTGGAACACTGAAGAACATCCTACTATTTATAGGCAAAGTTGTACCAAACCCATCGAGAAAACAAACCATATTCACCTATTCCAGACGCAAACTTATGTAAACAATTAAATTGGTCATATTTGAATTTACAAACAGTTCCTACCAATACAGAGCTGAAACCAGCATTTGATAAAAATATGTTTGCAATGATCAAAGCTGCTGATGAACTCCTTACGTCATCACTCAGGGAAGTGCTGTATACCCAGTTTCTTCTTAGGAGCATACTAGAACTTGGCATATTTCTGAGTATTATCCAAGGGCATGGTTCTGAGAACAAAATGTCTAAAATAATATTTAAATGTAGTTACTATACAACTTGACTGCAAAGCCATTAACTTAGTTCCACTGAAGTCTCATGTGAAATTGATATTAAACTAAAGAATGTTCAGATATAGTTTGGGTATAAGTGCCGGGGGGACAATACAAAAAAAAAAAAAAACAAAAAAAACAGCAGATTTAAAATGATCGAGCTTTAAATTTTACCTACTTTTATCTCATAAGATTCATGAAAAGTGTTTAAATTTTCAGCATTTGGGAGTTTCTGGATTTTTACACAAAATATAAAAGAAAATTATAGGATATCATTTAGTTATATACTTCATGCTATGTAAAGTATCATGGAGCTTTTGCTGCAGAGCCACCCAAAATCTAGTGGCTTAGCCATTTTGTTAGTTGACACTACTGCTGGGTGGGTTTTTTTTCTGTTTCAGGCCAGACTCCTGATCTCATCTGGGTTTGCTCATGTGTCTGTGGTCATTTGGCAGGTCATCTAGGGCTGACTGGTGTCAGAAGATCTCACTCACAGGTCTGCTGGTTGCATCGCAATGTGTCAGCTAGAGCAGTGGGTTATCTTGGCTACCTGATTCTGGTCATCCAATAGGCTAGCCCAGGGCTATTCTCATGGTAGCATTGGCAGGGGTTCCTAAACCCATTATGAAAATAGACTTTCAGTCCCACTTTCAAATTCCACTGACCAAAAAGTTCCTAGTTAAGCCCAAAGCCAGTGTGGATGGGGACCACACAAGGTCATGGACAAAAAAAAAAGTGAAAAATTGAGGACCATTATTTCATTAATCTGCCACTAAAAAGTGTGAATTTAATTTAAATAAAATATGGAGAAAATGGAATTAAAAATTGAAGAATCAATTTGAAGAATTGAGGTCTTTAAATAACAGAACTGTCTCTAAAGCTGCAGCTTCTTTGAATAATGCCATAGGTTTTTCTCATCATCATGTATTGCTAGGGGTTTAGTACTTACCTTTTACAAGATAGCCATATATCACATTTTATCTTGTCTGCTAATCAAGGTAATTACCTTTTCTTTTTTGAATATGCATTTATGCAGACCTTTTTCTTTGATTTTGCATATATGTGTGACCAAGATAGCACTTAACCAGGTTTTTCCTGGTAAAGTTGTATCATCTCGTTTCCACATTTTATTCTTTTGAAGCAAGTCACTAAGTGCAGCCCAAATTTCAAGTAAGGAAAGTAGTTAAACTCTGTCTCTAAGGGTAAGGGAATACTTTCTATATAACGTATTAGAATTCTTCTGCAAAGAAGGCTTGTCTCTCCTATTTATTTATCCAATCATTTATCAGTATGAGCTTCTGTATATTTTATACTTTGGGTTATATCCAGTGCTATGTTATCTACTTTATTGCTCAAATTGTTTCAGCTTTGCCCCTGGGAGCTCTTTTAGGGTAGTTCCTCTGTCCCTTTGATATCATCATTCATTTTTGTGTACTTCCTTATTTTGAGACACTACAAGATGCTGCAGACTCATTTTGTGTTTTCCTCTTTAGCTTTTATATTTGATGATTTTTAAAAAAATATTTTAGATGTGTTGTATAAATATTCACAGGTGTTTTCCCTATCCCTGCCTGTCGTATACTTTCGATATCATAATTATGCATACTTTAAGATTTTTTGGAATTTTGTTTGTTTAAAAAAACCTTCTTTATCACTTCAGTCATTAAAACAAGCTTATAATGTCTTCTAGTAAATTGATAATCTCATTTTTACTTTTACATTTTTTAATCTATCTGGACTTTGTTTTCGCATATGATATGTGTAAAAGATAGTTTCATTTTATTTTTTTTTCCCACATAGACGATTACCCTAACATAATTCCCACATTGTTTGAGTTGTCACCTCTACCATTTACTACATTACATATAGTGGATCTGTTTTCAGTTCCCTTTTCTGCTCCCTTTATCTATTTTTCTGTTCCTTCAGCAGTACCACACAGTTTCAATTACTATAGCTTTATAATATATCTTGATTTTTGTTTGATCATGGGCCTTCTTATGTACATTAGGTTTGAGAAATCTAATGTAATAATGAAAAGTTTCTCAACCTCAGCGCTATCAACATTTTGGACCAGATACGTTGTTGTGGGGGCTGTCTTGTATTGTAAGATGTTTAGCAGCATTCCTGGCCTCTACTCAATAACGCCATTATCACCCTTCCCCCAGTGTGAGAACCAAACCCATCTCCAGACATTGTCAAATGTTTTCTGGAGGCAAATTTCCCCCCAGTTGAGAACCACTGTGTAATGTGATGAACAAGACACAGGAATTCTACTGTAGAGTATGATATTCTTAGGTATAGTAGGTAATTTTAGGTAATTCTGGATACATGGGAGAACTGTACTTCCCTGGCCCTTGAGATAAGGCTTGGGCATATGCCTCATTTGGCCAGTGAAGTCGGAGCAGACATGATATGTGTCGCCACTAAGTGGAAGTACCTAAAAGCCAGTGTTCACATTTCCAATTTCTCCTTTTCACTGAGAGATCAGAAGCATGTGTTAAACATCATTGTAACTTCCAGTGACTTGGTTGAACAGAACCCCTACTAAAACAAATTGAATGTAGTGAAATAAACTTAATTTAAGCCAATAGGATTTTTGGATGTTATCATAGCAAGTTTGGTCAGTTCCAATGATACACTGAAGTCTGCACATAAGAGAAATACAGTGCTGCTTCTGCACCCTGACTTAATTAGAAAATTATTTGTCTCCTCTCTGTGTCTTCTGTGCCTCAATGCTGGGCAGAAATGTGAGGAAGTATGAGCAAACACGCCATCTATGCAAGTGAGATTGGCAGAAACTTTTGTTCTTTGTTAGGGCTTCCAGATACCAGTTAAGGAACTGGAACCCCTGATGATGTGAAGAGAGGGCTCTATTCTAATCTCCATTAGAAGCAGAAGCACAGGTTTTCCTACACCTATTGATGATTTTACTTCTGCAAAATGCTTCATAGAATTAGATATTCTTCTAAATATTTTATCCCTAGGAAAATCCCAGGGGGGAAAAAAAAAAAAGCAGAGTCAAAAGAAAACAAAGGTCTTCATAATTTAGGGGGAAAAGATCAACGCAGAATTGCATTTAAATTGAAGAACTGCATCAAAATTCAGTCTGAACTAGGGCTTGCTTTTACCAGTACTTGCTTTTATTAGTACTTTTAAAAACATTTTGTGATTTAGTCATTAGATTTATTAAATCTGAGACATTGCTCAATGACCATTATTCTCAAAGTCTAGGAAATTAATTGCATTCAACAAAACAGTACAATACTCTCTTTAAGGTTTTACAGTATTTTGCCATGTTTTCTGCAGAGCCCTTCCTTCATATAGCCATCAAAAGCTTGTATAATAGAGTACCTATATTTAAATGTTCTGTACTCTCTGCCAATCATACCCAATGCCAGTAAGACATATTCTCAGGAATTACTCTGTGGAGAGTTTGGATTTTTCCAAGAGCCTCCAGCTCTCCACACACCCTTTGGAGCCAATTCTCTGGAACGGAAACTATCTCTCTCATTTTCTAAATTGGTAGGTGTGTGCCATTACTCACCAAGCAAATTTATTGCCTAAGAAAGTGGAAACAAATGCCACTAGATTATGCCAGGTATCACTCCAGCAGGTGTACAGCTGTCCTGCCCAGCTACATCAACCCATTTTCCTTCAGTTCTTCATCACCTATTTGCCAGAAACTCCTTATTTGTGTCAGAACCCAGTTCTATGGGACCCTGCCAGGCAATGTCATTCTCACTTTAAGTGACTTCAGTAAACAAATGAACTCAGTTCTACTGTGGGAGAGTTAATGGTACTAAAATTCCAATTGCTTGAATGTCAGTCAGCACTGGTACTTTAGATCATTAATACTGAATAGGTTTTTCAGTTTTTCAGTATGGATCAAAAACATTGGAAGCATCTATACCCAGGCACAAAATAATTTCTTTGAAGTTGTTCTGTAAGCATTATGGACAATAAAAAATTATTAATTATTTTAATCATGGTAGAGTAAAAAATTTGTCTTTCTGAACTTCTCCAATGCAAGAGTTCTTGGCACATAGTTGGCTCTCAATAATCTTAAAGCGAAAACATGCCAGGTGCACCATCATCTTTGATTACCAAAACAGAGACTTGATAGTTTTACAAAAGTATCTGCACTGAGAAAGTGAGTAGTCAAAGTTCCTAAACCATGATTTCCTGGAGAGTGTAATACTATTGTTTAAAATAACCCTTCTGTTGCTGTTCTAGATGACACCATGGAACATTTTCAATACAAAGAGTGGAAATGTGATTTTGCATGCAGTTATAATGATAATTGCCAATTTATGGTGTGTTTACTATGTGCCAAGCACTGTGTGTTACGTGCTTTCCTGGATTAATCACTGTAGACTCCATGAAGGCAGGATATAGCACTGTGTCCCCAATAGTTAGAGACATATAGTGCTTGGTACTTAGAAGTGTTTCATAAGCATTTATTGAATGAATGAATGAATGAATGAATGCCATTTAATTCTCATATGACCACCAATTTACCAATGAGAAAATTGAGCTCAAGGGTTACACCTCTTTAATAGAATCTGAACCTAGGTTGTCCATTCATAAAGCCTATGCCCTTGAACCCTGGAGTGCTCATTTACTCTTTCAATTTTAACCTGCAGAAGAACATAGAAAATTCAGAGAAGTCAGTTTCACAAGGATTCACTGTTTACTAGTTCCCCTGCACCTTTATTCCACTAATTATAGAGGACTGGTACAAGTCTAGTTCCCTTGCTCATTCAAGAAAGAAACAGAACTGCAGAGTAAATAAAGAGTGTCATGTCTGGGGAACCAGGACATGAGGGATTAGAAAATTATAGGCATCTTGTGCAACTTTGATGAGATTTTACTTGTAGTATCACACCAATTATACAGGTCTTTCTATTTGCATAAAGCACTCATGGATTCACTGACACAACTGACCTCTTCTTGGAAAATGACAAAGAATTCATTGTACGGGGCTTTATTAGACAATTACAACAGGTGAAAACTTCTGCATTCCTTTTTCATTATGTCTTTGGCACTTCTGGGAACAGGAAAGGCACTGAGTTGCTTACATACCTGACCAGTGCCATGCAATTTTGAGCCGGCCTGGGTAGCCACTCTTGGGTGCAGCATTAGAGAATAATGCCTTCATTGTCAAGTGAGAAGGAAAGCCTGCAGCTGCCCTGCTGAAAGGTAAATAGGAGGGGAGATTCCCTTCACATGAAAACCAATTCTAATGCACCCTACATTCCTTGAACCATCACATCAAACCACACGTGGCATGAAAAAGTGCAGATTTCAATTTAGGTAATGTACACGCCGTTGAAGGTTAGCAGAGGACCATGACCAGGCCAATTCATCTTCAGGAGATTAATGTCTGGGTTAGGCAGGTATGTCATAAAACATGGCCGATGTGGGGAGACGCTCAGGGCTTGCCCCCTTCTGCTCTAATGCACTGCAATGCTTGCTTGTAAGAGCTGTGGTACTCCTAGGGCTATTGCTTTTAAAAGTTGCCTCTGACCCAGATAATGTCAAAATGTCTGAATGCATGTGATCCTCTCTTTCCAAAAGAGCATCTCTAATGTAATGCAAATGCCCGTGGTAGGGGAAATTCCAGCTGAGAAAATGAGGCCTTATATTTCTAAAACCATATACATGTCAATAGCCCATTATTCTCCTGTTTTAAATGTAATTGCAGCCCAGCTTTGAATGAATTCCTGAAATAATAAAATACATGGAGTAGCAGTCACTGACTCTTGCAGTTATTTTATGCTTGTTCTTCTTCCCTTCTATTCCTCCCCAGCCTCAAAAAGCAAGAAGAGGTTGTGCAGAAGGAAGGGGAGGAGAGAGAATAGTGAAAGATCCCTTGTCTTCAGTGTGTTATCAGTACACTATGTGCAAAGAAAATGTGCAACATTGGTGCCTCTAAACCATTTATATAAATGTATCATGTGTGGTCCAGTTTTGCATGACAAATTATTTCCAGGCAATTAAGAATACTTATCATTGTTTTCTTTGGTAGGACCGTCCTCCAAATTCCAATTTTTGTTTAAAGCTAATGTTTCCCGTAAAGCCTCAACAGCAATCATTTTTAAAGAATCCTTTAAAATGGTTTTCTTTCTTAGTCATGGGAGCCGTCCTGCCTCTTCTAGATAAATTTGTCACGTGTGTACTACAACCTTTATTGCCAGAACTGGTGGATTTAAAGGGACCATTATTTTATTTGATCGCCTTTCTGACACTACTCCTCTCCAGCCTTTCCACCTACTCCCCACTCTCCTTTTCTCAGGAATTATCTAAGAAATACTTCTTATGGTGAAAGGTAACATAAATTAATTCTACAGCTGGGAGACTCATAGCCATCTTCCTAATGTTTTTCTCTCTTAAAAAAAGGTAATTGAAATCGTGTCTCATTTTAATAAGTAAAATTAAGATGTCTCAACTTTCTGGAACACTGGTGTGAAACTTACCAAAGAGATTTCCAAAAAGGCAAGTGAGACCATTTTAGAAAACTAAATAGAATGTTATTCAGAGCATCTTACACATTTGTAGGAATACTGACTTCTTAATTCCTTTTAACTTTCAAAAAATCTGAGTGAAATAGGATTCTTTAATCTTGAACTCAACTATTCCTTTACTTGTGAGTTGTGTTAATTTTTACAATGAGAAGATTGCTGTGGTCCAAATTTTCCCCACAATTTTCCGCAGGAAAACATCCTTGGGTAATCATTGTGGTTCTTTGGTTCAAGCTCTCAACTCTGTTTTCTCATATTCTTTGGGTCTCTGAGTTGCATGATGAAGTGTCATGTTGCCCCCTGGAAGAAAGAGTCTATTGAGTCTATCATTTGGAATATTTTTTGCTGTATGCAGCAAAATAACCAAAAGTTACTAAAAATAGAAAACACTTCCTCTTTCCAGAAGAAGGCCAAAAAAGGTGATTCCTGGATTAAGTTTGGGACTAATGACATTGCTAAGAGCCCCTCTCTTTCCGGCTTCTGCTCTGCATATCCTCAGTGAGATGATGAGACCTCCATTTATGATCTGAGAGTGGCTGCCAGCATACCAGTCATCAAAGCTTTTTGGAATTACATCCCAAACAGAAGGGAGATAAGGCAGAAAAAGAGTCTTTCTTCTTCATACAGTTTCTAATATCCCAATGGCCAAAACTGGCTCATACCAATAACTGGCAGAGGAGAAAGGGCTACCTCTGATTTACTTATGGCATCAGGAGGTGCCTCCTGGGACTGAGCATATTGCTACACAACAAAATTAGGATTTTCTTAAATAAGGAAAAAACTTAGAATGATGAAGATCACTCATCATGTGTGTCCTTTTAAGGTTAGCAAGGAGTAGAGTGCTGTGTCTTTTAGGTAGCCATTTTGATCCTTACCATTAAGAATCAAATACATACCGCCCTCTCAGGTAAATATGAAGACTCTTAATCAGATTGAAAAAAAAAACCCGAGAATGCAATCTGGTTAACAGGCTTCATTGAAAATAATCTATGAAATATTCGGATTAAGTGAGATGCTAGTTTGTTTTCTCTGGACAAGTTTGGCATTGCAAAACTCAAATTGATTTGAAAAGCTAGTTTTTAAGTTGGCTGTACAGAACCTTGCTTATATGTTCAATAGAAATTATCAAAATTATGGTTGGTCTTCTAGCCAATCCCCCAAACCCTGTACCTCCCAGGAGATCCCTGGAGTATACTGCTAACTGTACTCCTGCACTTACGTCTTAATTGTTTCCTGAACGATAGTTACAAGTTAAGCAGCTGTAAGTCTTGGGTCACCTGCATAAGTGCTTGGAATTTACCCCCAAACTCTGGTGTTATGCCAAACAATTTGTGTCCTAAAGCAATCAAATCAATCCTTCACTATAGTTAAAACTTCTTTGATGTCTCAATGAGCTCATCCTTCAGTATTTGAAAGAAATGCAGTGTCCTTCCTGCAATTGTCACTTGGCTCAGATCCATGTGGATTTGCTGCTTCTGATCATGTAATCCACATAATCAAAAGTTTTTCCACCTCAAGAATCAGCCCGTTCTATTTTATTATTCCATGTTGATTGCATCAGACTAGAACAGTGGATGCCAGGTGGCACCCCTTTCTTCAGTAGCAGTCTTTAGGTGGTCAAAAACATGAATTTTGTTTCTGTGGGGGCCTTATTTATTTTAAATAGTTTTAAAGATAAGAGTTGCAAAGTTTAAGGATATTTACAAGTTCCTTTTTATCATTAAAAGAATTTTGATTGTATAATGATGCTTTGAGAATAAGAAGGTACAAGAAAACCAGTGGCCCCACATCTTAGAGTTTATTGTTCTCTTTCTCAAAAGAGGTATGAAGAGAGCCCAAGATGATTATCACAGGCACTCAATGCATGCGAATTTCTTCTCTTCCCTGCCTCTGCTTCAACATCATCAATTCTGTGCTTTGGTACATGAGTGGAGATGAGAGTAGAAAATGAGGAGTTTCCAACAAAAAGGAAAGGGGTCAGAAAAAAGAAAAAGCTTCATGAGGACACCAGAAGGGAAGAGGGGCACATTCCCTGGTAGCTGGAAGATGTAAAAAAATATATTAAGTATGGTAGGGACTGACTGTAGTGGAATCCTCAAATGTTATTTACTGAGGTGTTACCAAGAACCTCAGAGCTTTCATCTTTCTTTAATTTATGTCACAGATTGAATTCATATAAATTCCATCTCTTATCTGTTTCTCATCAAGCTGAATTTCTATCAATGTTTGTAACCCTGAGGATAGACAAAACTAAAATTAGCTCCACTTTAGTCTGAAGGGGGAATTTTTTGCAGATAAAAACAGTCTCTTTAGGTCTTTAAGTCTATGGTAGTTGATTAGTCCCTGCAGTAGGGAAAATTAAATTTTGTGGTTGAGACCCAGCGTGCTTGGATGGTTTAATAATATGATGGCCATCGTCCAATGGCTGACAACCAAGAACTAAGGTACATTCTGTACTTTACTCTCTCATGCAACACCTGAAAATCCTGGGGCAAATCAAACAGCAAATTAAAGCTCAGACAACCCTCACCTGCAAACCATGTACAGTATAAGGAACTCATTTTAATGTTTTTTGGCTGAAGTCATAGGGGATAGGAATACAAAAGAATGGCCATGAAGGAATCCTGGTAAGTTCTTAAAACACCCTAGTTTGTGAGATGTTTTTCCCCTTTCCAGTTCCTTGTTACTTTAGCTGTGCTTAAAAGTTAGTGATTTTTTTTTTCCTTCAAATTCCAGGCTGTACGAGGGCCAAGGTGAACACTGAATAGCAAAAAAAAAAAAAAAAAAAAAAAAAAAAAAAAAAAAAAAAAAAGAAAGAAAAGAAAAAAAAAAGCCTTCTGGATGGCTGTATATATAAAGGGTTGGGACGGTTTGGAGAGAGCTGCATTTGGAATTTAACTGTGTGTGCGTGGAGGCCTCTGGTTTTATACTGAGATTATGTTGCACTGGACAATTCAGTGAATCCACTACTCCAGATACTGTCAAGTTGATAAGGAAAACCAAATAGTAAAAGTACCATCTGCAAACAGATCTTAATTTTTTTTTTTCTTTTTAAGGATCAAGTCTGAACCTTCTTTTATAGATTCTAAAATGATTGGGTTGATAATATGCATTTGTATTTCCAAAGAAATCCCAAGAGAAAAGTTTTGGTCTTTTATTTATAATGGATGTGGGTAGTGGGTTAGGAGCAAAATGAAAAAAAATAAGCTAAAAAAAAAATGAGATAGAGGATGTGGATACAGTTTGGTTTCCTATTATTGATATAACAAATTACTACAGACTGAGTGGCTTACAACACCACAAATTTATTTTCTGACAATTCTGGATGCCAGAAGTTCTAAAGTCAGGGTGTTGGCACGATTGTCTTTCTTCTGGAAGCTCTAGGGTGAATCCATGTCTTTGCCTTTTCCAGCCTCTAGAGGCTCATTCATGATTCGTGGCCCATTCCTCCATCTTCAAAGCATATCACTCCGACTTCTGCCACACGTCTCCCTTTTCTCTGATTTTGGCATCCTGCCTTTTTATTATATGAATCTTTGTGATTACATTGGGCCCACCTAGGTGATCAAGGACAATATTCCCTTCTCACGATCATTAATCATACCTGCAAAATACCTTCCCCCCTTTTTTCCTATAAGAGGTAACATTATTCACAAGTTCTAGGGAGAAATATAGACATATTGGGGGCCATTATTTAGGTTATTATAAGATGCTTTAAGCTAACTTCTCTAATTCAATTGCTAGTTCTGGGATGTTTGATATAAATTCCTTTTCAACAAGAGATAGGGAGTGTGTTGTTGTCTTTATATCACTTTGAGAATTGCCTTTCTAAAACTTTTTTTCTGAAAAGAGAGAGAAGAAAGTGATTTTGCTTCCAGTTCAAAAAACTTTAAGATCTTCCCATAATGTAAAAAAAATTCAAATACATGCTTAGCAAACTTTCTATCCAAAGTTTTTCTCATATGGTCCCAACTCACTTTGCACTGTTATTTAAACCACCCAGTCATGCTATGGTGCATTTTCTTCCCTAGGAATCTTCACTTAAGCTAGTCCATCAGCCAATTCTAATATGTGATCGACATCCAACCAATTCTGTAAGAACTATTTCATATCCCACCACCTCCATAAAAAGTTTTCAGATAATTAAATATGGAATTGTCATTATTAAAATAACTAAATACAAAGGAGATTATAATTACAAAGAGATTTCATATACATGATGTCATTTGTTTTCAATATCTATTAAGACTCATTTACTTCATTTCCAGATGAAGAAACTTAGTCTCAATTTAATTAGGTTTTGGAGGAATCCAGGATTTCTCAATCCAGACCCATGTTTATTTTCACTATTTTATATCATGGCTCTAGTTCTAATCTCTAGCTCTGTCACTCAGACAACTCTCCCTCCTTATTCTTTCCTTTCAAACTTTCTCTTTGATGGTATCTGTCAGACTGGTATCATAGCTATTTGTTCTGGTTTGCTCCTATCTGCCATTCTGTAGGCTCTGAACCAGGAACCATGTCTTTCAGTTTTGTGTTCCATTTAGACTCCAAGAGAAAGAACTAGCATTTATTGAGTGCCTATTGTATACCAAGTACTTATCATTTTTTAAATGTTACTTGTACCTCACAATTACTTTATAAAAAAGGTATTATTTTCATTTAATAAGTGAGGGCATTGAACTTTAGAAAAAAAATACATAAATTTCTCATGGATAAATAGTGGGTCGGCATGATTCTCAAGCCTATATTTTTTCCATATGCCTTGCTGCATACACACTCAATAAATTTATGTTGAAGTGAAACAAATATCACTGTAGTGTAACTATTGTGAAATATGTTTCCTTTAGGGAAATGGTAAGGTGAGTGTGGAATTTGCCTTGAGGTGAAGTCCAGGATTACATTCTGAATGCCAAAACTGTGGGAAGAGGGATAAGGGAGAGAGAGTTTTGTGAGTTTATCTTACATTTTAAGGCCATCAAAATACCCTCCCCTATCAGAAAACTGACATTTGAAGCCAAAGCTTGCTTAAGAGGTATGATTTTACCCTTCGGTAAGTAAAAAGTACCTTACACTCAGTTAGCCAGGAAAAATAATTTAAGTTTTTCTGGATAATAATTGAGTAACGCTTTGGTATGTGATTCCCTGCCAAGTGGATGCCGTCGGTTTCACACAGCTGTAGTTAGTGATGGCAAGAGCTATTTACTGGAAAATGATAATGCAATTGGATGTTGTACTGAACCCAAGGGCGAGATAATTTCTGTTGTGCTGTATCACAGGCCTGCAGTTGGTATCCGTTTGGTCAGCCTGTTGGTAAAGCCTATGTTGTCTATGCTAATTCATAGGATTCAGTTATAGAAAAGGAAAATTTACCTTCATTTAAATAAAATCAAAGGGGGCAAAGATTCAGACCTAGTCTATTGGTATTTTCCAGATTCACAGTTTACTTTTCAGGCATATAGGATATGTTCTTCCCTTTGGACTTGTTTAACTGAAATGTTTACACTTTGGCTTAGTAATAACACTCCTGGGAATGTACACTAGGAAATGATTTAACATAAGAAAAGAAGAAATAGGCATATTTCTGCAACATTATTTGTAATCACGAAACATTGGAAAAAACCTAAATGCCCAGAAATCAATGAATGCTTAACGAATTATGGCACATCCTCTTAAGGGAATCATTATGCTACAATCAAATCATAATTATGAAGGTCATTCAATGAACAAATATACAAAACCATGTAGCAATTTGGGAAATGTTTATGATGTACAAGTAAGTGAACAAGTAGAACGGAAGCCTAGTTAAAGTGTCCAGTTTTCTGATTTGGGCTGTAATTTGTATGCCCTTCTCAGCTCTCTCTGGCCAGTAGTGTCATAAAGTCCAAGCTAGTCCACCAAGTGCTCAACCCCTCACCGTTATATGACCAGAGATTCTCAGATGCTTTCTAGTGATTTAGAGATGGGAGAATGCTGGTCAATTTTAGTCATCTCTTCATGTGCTGCCTACATCTGAAGTTTGTTGACTACTGAATTTAATATGGTCTTTTCTGGCTGTCTTCAAGGGAAAGTACCTGCTCTAGTAGGTGTCAGACAGTCCAAGATTATGTTTTATCACCAATAACACCTGACAGTAGCAACTCTTCAGCAAAATGGAGAGAGCCCTTGGTCTCAGTCCTATTCATTACCTCACCCACCTATTCCCATAGGACATGAAATAATCACAGAGTAGTGGAGGCCTGAGGGTTTCCAAGGTCAATTCTCTCATGAACTGGTATTGGTGGGAAAAGGAGGTATGGTGGAATTGTGGTACTCTTGGAGAAAATCCCATTGGAAACCGTGTAACCAGATTGTCTCCAGTAGAAAATGCAGCCTATGGGTACCACTGCTGCTTCTGGCAGCAGAGATTATTGGTTTTACCAAATTCCAAAGAAATTGATGGAGACATCTAGGTGGCAGGGAGGTAAATATTGTTCTCAGGATATAGCTGCATTCCCCTTGCTCTGGTCCTGACTCTGGTGGCTTCACTGGAGCCCTCTTCTAATCATAAGTTCTTCAATGGAAGACTAGTCCCTGATGTCATGCTCACTTAAGAGAATTCTTTCATGAGTAGCACGAGCCCCCAGTATAGAAGTTCATTGTACAATTAGAGTCTTGAGTGAAGGGAAAGGATAAGGATGGAAAGAATAAAGGGGAGGGAAAGAAGAAAGATGACAAAGAAGGGGGGAGAAGATGAAAGGGGAGATAAAAAGAAAAAGAAGGAAGTGGCAGAAAGAGGAAGAAGAGGTTCCTATTGAAAAAACTACTATAAAAGTACTATATTTTGAAACAGAATATAGCAAGTATATAAAAAAAGGGAGATAATAGATGTGTTTGTTAGAACTTTGAAATGGATCTTATTTTTTCTTTTTAATATTTCTTATACTTGTTATTTATGTAATGGAATGGGAAAGGAATGCTTGGTGAATTAAATTTGAATTCATTTGCTATACTGCTAAAAATGGCACACTGGAAAATTTTGACTGAAAGAATAATGACCTGTATTTCAGCCCAGCTCTGACATTTAATTATGAGATGGAGAAGTTACTTAACCTCTCTGTGCCCAAATTCAAAAAATGTTAGATGATCTCTAACAGCACTGGATAGAACATTTTCACCAGCTAGTGCTATGATATTTGTGACGTCTATGATTCTAAGTGAACAAAAGAATAGACAGCACACTTGGTTACTATATCGTTCAGATTTGTTGAAATGAAAATGTAATCAGAAACAAAAACTTAGTTATTCCAAGACACTGAAAGAGTAAAAAGATTACTAAATAAATGCTAAGTAAGGATTTCAAATGTAGAGAGTAAAAGAACAGGAATATATATATAATGAATAGTACAGAATGTAAAACTAGAAAAAACAAGAAATCACCAATTCCAAAACCAATCCAGTGTTTAAATCACTTCTGTAGGATCCTTGCATACAGTTATTTTGAATAGTGATTTTCAAATATTGTTTTGAAGAGAACTAGGGCTCCTCTGGCTTGCTGCAAAGCCACTTCTGGGGAGCAAAAGGGAAGAAGAATAAGAAGGAAATGAAGAGAAGGAGGGCCCTGCTACACAAATTATAAACCACAAAAAGGGGGAAAAATTCTTCAATGCTAGCAACTCATTTTAGCTTTATTATCCATAAGAATACTGCAAAAAAAAAAAAAAATCTGGAAAAAAAGTTTTGTTACTTTAAAATAGTTTTTGAAAACCTCTGGTCTGTATTATGCTTGTACATCTTCATTACTTGTTTATACCCATATTAAATTATGGCATCCAAAAAAACAGAATATAACAATGTGACCTATTAAAAATAAATAGTGGCCCTATAGAGAATAGTTTTCCGTACTTAACTCAGTCAGTTTTTCATTTTATTTTTCTTCTGGTTGGTTTGCTTGTTTCAAAACTTGTCTTCCTACCCCTGTATGAGCCAGTTATTGGATTAAAGTGCCCCCTGGGAAGAAGAATAAACATGGGTAAAGCAGTCTTTCAGTTTAGGGCAAGCCTGAGAAGAGCCTCAGCTGCAAATCTTGGGCAAAAATGATCCTGGTGGCTGGAAGAGAATGAGAGTCTTAACCCAGGCAGCTCAGCATGTACTGTATAGTTCACCCCTTGTATCTCTTAGGTCCCTTTGTTTCATATAATAAATTCATTCCATCTGGAATCAGTTCTTCCAGGATTCTGATTGGGAAACTTACAAGAAAAAGTACAGTGAAGTAAGTGAGCCTGATCTGATTTTTCTGTCCTTCAGCCATAGGAGATGAAAGCCTCTTTATATACTGCCAAAGCCTATGGCTTTCCCGTTTTGCCTTAAATTGGTTATTAACCACAGGCATTTTTTCCTCAATGCATGATTGCCCTAAGCAATAGCCAACTAATTTCTTGTTCTTATAAGAACTACCTCTCCTCATCCCCACATACCTAACCTGTTAAATGTCAGTAATATTGCACCAGCTAATGTATTTCCTTCCACAATATTTCTCCTAGTTCCTCACTGGTGAAAGTTTTTAAAATTCTACTACTACTGTATATCAGGGGCTATTAATATTGCACTCATTGCAAGTGATGAGGTCCTCACTGTCAGCCAGGCAGATATAGATCCAAGTCCAAAGTCCCAGTTAGCATCTGCTTCTGAGGACCACTCCTAGCACCAACTGTT
This sequence comes from Eonycteris spelaea, assembly GCA_003508835.1. Classification (NCBI taxonomy): domain Eukaryota; kingdom Metazoa; phylum Chordata; class Mammalia; order Chiroptera; family Pteropodidae; genus Eonycteris; species Eonycteris spelaea. Next base: position 1,486,137 of record PUFA01000185.1, on the reverse strand, counting down.
GGAGGTGGGAGCCCTAGGATACAAACCCTAAGATGGAGATTTACATGCAAGAAGTTTATTAAGGAATACACTTGGTAATAGCAACTATAAAGAAGTGAGGACACACTGAACCATGATGCAATTCCAACAGAAACTTGAGTCGATTCCACAAGGAATGCTGAAGTGCAGTAGTCCTTGAGAGATGTCCTAGACTAATGCAAGCAACTTGAGCCCCACACAACCAGTCATTGGATGTAGGCTGCCCTGGGAGGAGTGGGGTGGGGCATAACTTTTAATAATCCCCCTAAGCAGAGAACAAAGCTTACCAAATGGCTCAGCTATGAGATAGATAGCAGCAGTCATCGCTTCCAACACCTAGGGGAATGAGGCTCCAACTCTTAGTAAGAGAATCCAGGTGGAACATAACAGCATCTACTACAGCTTCCACCTAATACTCGCACTTTTCTACAAGGATATCATGAGTGACCTAAGTAACCGGTGATCGCCTCCATTTTAAAAGAAAGAGAGATGGCAATTTAGTGAGGAGCATTGAAAAAAGTCCTCCCAGTGTGCTGAGCAATAATTCAATCACCGTGGACTTTGCTACAACAGTTCAGTCAAAGGAACATACAAAGACAGAGAAAGAAAAATTTCAGAAAAAATTTGAAAATCATATTCATAAAGAATGCTTATTCCAGAACACTTAGAGGATGGTCAGTTAATAGACAACACAGGTACGAAGGTTTCTGCAACTAAAATTAGTAACCAGTTGTTCATTTTCACATTAAGGAAACAGCAGAAAGTAAAGAATCAGGAACTTCCACTCAAGTTACAAATAATAAAGATTGGACAACTTAGAAGTTTATTATGGAATATTCTTTTTTGGAGATATTGAAAAATAAGTTCTTATTTTTGTATGTTTGTAGTATGACACAATAGCTACCTTCTAGTGAGTACCTACTAAATGAATTGAATGAGGTATCATCCTAGGCATTTAAGTATACTATTTTACTTTATATGTTCTTCCTGCACTTTGTACATGGAATCTTTAATTCCCACACACTCTAGGATATGTATTATAGCACTGTGTCTGTTGGATATAGAAGTATATTATAGAATTAATTAAAATAAACTTTGAATGCACATCAAATTGATAACCATTTCAACCATAATTGTGTCTTGAGACGATTATATCCAGCAGTATTTGAGAGTAATACATTTGTGTGCACATAGCTTGAGGAATGGAATGAAGGAGTAATGTTCTAAGAACTCTGCCCTAAATGTCATCTTTAAATTCTGCCAGACCTTTTAGAAGGAAGGGTTGCTACTAAGAATATAATAGGTTTCACAAGTAGTATCATGCATGATCACCTATCATTGATTAACCTGTAATTTTAGAAAAAACATATCTTCATGTAAGCTTTTCTTATCACAAGAAACCTGATTTCATCTCTAGTAAATGTTTAGTAAATGCCAATCTGTAAAATAATTTATCATCTTAAAATGCCCTGTTTTCTCTCACTTTAGTAAACGCTTCAAACTTCTTTGTTTTCTATTTCCATTTTTGCTACTGCAAATACCTTCTCTAATATTTCTATTAGTGGAAATCATTAAAGTAACATTAATAAAGTATAAAATTCAAGGATTTCTTGTGGTTATCTTTAAGTAAAGAGGAAGTATAAATTTCTCCTTTATTTAATGAAACACATGTGTGTGTGCAAACACACACATGCAATGATTTTTTTCCCCAGTGTCCTTAATGATATGCTGTAATTACTAAAATTAACCGTCTTGAAAGAGAGATCCAGTTATGAACTTAAATTCTCAGAATACAATCACAAAATTATAATTGCAACAACTGTCACTGCACAAAGGCTAATTTACTAATTTATGCATAGGAAATAAGTGGCAAGTTGAGCAATAAAATACTAAAGTCTTCAGGGTACAGCCAATAACTTTGCCAAGTACTTTTTTTTTTTTTTCTGGTTCTCTAAAGACAATAAAAACAGTAAGATGCTGGGTAAGAAAAGTGGTAGAGTAAGAGTTGAAAATCCATAAAACAGAAAATAGTAGACATCTATTTTATCTGACTGTCCAAAACACCTCAATGGGACCATCTTCTTCCTCTTTCAGTCCATATAGCTGGTGGAGCTGAAGTTATACCATGGTGATAGAAGTGGCCTTAATCCCTAGGCCTAGTCGAAGCATTTACTCAACCTAACTATAGCAACAAACTCAAGGATGGGCATTTGACCCTAACCAGACCATTGAAAAATTCATTCTGGAAAAAATTCCTGATTTTCTTTGGACATTCAAGTTTAGCTATGCCTGAAGTTAGACCCATGATAAGGCAGTGAAGAGGGTCCTCCTGATGACTATACCACAGTTGCTTTGTGGACACTCATAAGTGTTGCTTCTTTTTCCTTCTAGCTCTAGAATTGACAGACTATTACCAAAAAGAATGTCTATGCTATCTATTGCATGCATTTCCCTAACTCTCAGCCACATCTGGAGGCTCCCTTCACAAAGATAGTTTATGTACTAGTTGGAACGATGTCTACTATGTGACTCCAACTTAAGACATGCTAGTTTTGAACTAAGAATCTTCTCAGCTTCTTAAAAATTTGTCCAGTATAATTAGATATAACCCAATTCATCCAAATGCTTTCCAAAGGCTAAATATCTGTGGCTTTAATTGAAAAAGCTCATTAACTTTAAATACAGCTAAATTTATTGAAGGAAAACTCTCCTTAGAAATACTCTAATAAATTGTCTAGTAAAACTAAAAAAAAAAGTTTGTATATTATAAACCAATTAATCTTGACATCGTCTACATCATTCTACTTACTTTGGACCTGAGTCTAAGTTACTTCAAAGTGTGTGGAACTTATTTGGTTTTTTATTGAAAGAGACAGTATGCTATGAGTCCTACTGATTTTCTAGATATTCAACCGACTTTAATGTTTAAATCTAAATCCTCTCTCTGGATAACCAAATAGCAGATGAGGGGGGTTTTCTCTTTATGGGATTTTTCCAGGTAATAAATGAAGAAGGAATGATGCAATTATCATATTAACATTTGTAACCCCTAAAGAATTAGTGCTTCTAGATATTGGTCACAATAGCAGTCTTACTTAAAAGTGGGAACCTGAATTTGATCAAGCCTCTATCAAACCTCAATACTACTGACATCTTGAGCCAGATCATTCTTTGTTGTGGAGAGTAACCTCCACAATATTCTCCTGTTTTCCCATATGTATAATGGCATTTCTGGCTTCTGCTTACTAGATGCCAGTATCATCTCTGTGTTATGCAAATCAAAAAGACATATGTCCCCTCAGGGTGCAGGAGGAGGGGCAAAATCACTTCTGCTGAGTATCCCTGCTCTAGAATCAACTACCAATTTATATGAAATGCATAGAATAGCTAGACATTAAGAATTTATAAAAGACAAATAGCTTTCCTGGTTGTTTGAATGGTAAGAAAGAAAAAAAGAAGAAAAAATGTATGGGAAAGCCATAGATTAAAATTTAAGAAAGATATCACTTAATCACAATGTGTGGACCTTATTTGGATCTTGATTAAAATAGACCATAAAAATAACAAAGTATATTATTGAATATTGATTATTATAATATTATTTTTTTTTTTTAATTTTAATAATTAATATTTTATTGTTAAGATGCTGTGGTTGTTTTTTTAAAAAGAGTTTTTACCTCTTAGAGATACACACAGAAATATTCACATATGGAATAAGATGGTGTCTCGGGTTCGCTTCAAAAAATATAGAAGTGGGGTAAAGTGGAGCGTGAGTGAATCAATGACACCAATTGGCCATATGCATACACTTTTAAAAGCTTGAAGGATATTTATATAATTCTACTTATATTTGTGCAAATTTTTAAAAATTCCACGATAAAAGTAAAAAAGTGGATTATTTCTAGGAATGTCAGTTTCTTTAGAGACAGGACTGTAAAGAACATTTATAAGAACAAGAAAATAATATGTATACAGTATTCATGGCTCTTTCTTGGGGGGAAATAGCTCTGGGATTTTTTTTTAATCTTTAAGATCAGTTTTTCAGGGTCTGCCCTCATTGTATTGTAATGACCCCTCTTAGAAAAGAGGATACATGCAAAAATATCGAACATCATAAACTAATTGAACCAGACAGGCATTAGGATCAAATGTATTTTAACTTCTTCACAATGAGATTATGTTAAGAATACTATCTAATTAATTCAGAAAAAAAATGTTTACCCATCAAGTTTCCATGTCTCCTGACCAAATTTACAAAATAATTTTTAAATTTCTTATGTTTTCCTTTATATAAATTCATAGCTTGGCACTTCCACTGCCAGGGCTGTAAATTGGTGACATCTGAATTGCTGCCTTAGGCTCCTTATTATTGTTCCTGCCTTTAGTTTCTTCCCTCACCAATTCTTTATGCAGATAGTTATCTTTATAAAGCACAGATGTTATTATATCACCTCCTTACTTAAACACCTCAATGTCTCCCAAATTCATCCACATTAATTCTTTAATCCTCAGTCTGGCAGTTACTGCACTCTATGATCTAGATGTTGGATATTTCTACTCATTACTCACTATGGTAAATCTGACCCCCTCACAACACATTGACACATAATCCCTACTATGTATGTTCCAGGGATCTCCTTTCCTAGAATCCACTCTGCATTTCCTGCCCTGCTTAGGTTTATTTATTTTATACTCATATTGCCTATCTCTCCCACTTTTATCTTCTTCATTTATACACATAATGCAGTGCTTGACCAATCATCAGCTACTCTACAAATCATTACCCCTTTTTACCAGTCGAGATTAATCACTCATGCACTCCCTGTACTTTTTCTCTGCTTGTTCCTCTTACTTGTTCCACTAGTCATCAATGCCTCAGTCACTTTGAATTAAAGTATATCTGTCCAGCTTCACCACTGCACTGAGATTTCCAGGAAGACAGATATCATATTTTATCTAACTTTCATATCTACAGAACCTGGTTGCGTGTAGGTTGCACAAACTGTTGAATTAAGTACAGTGATTTTTCTTTACTCCGTGAAATAACTAAATCTATCACCCAAAGTAGAAATGTATGCAAAAGGATCACAGAATTCAGAATTGTCATTTTGAAATAAATAGTAGAGCAGAAATTTCTGTGAGATAATTCAGTCACCAGAGGGAGAAGGCATACATGGTGAGTTACAGGTTTAGGGTGAAGTTTGGTTCCTAAATCCTGTCATTCTTGTGTCTCAAAGAAGCCTCCCCTATGAACAACTGGCACAAAACCAGCACTAGAATACTCCTTATCAATAGCTGGATAAGCATTAATACTCTGTTTTACCTGTTTCTTTGGAAAACAGAAGAAAAAGCACAACTTAAGTATGAATGCTTTATTGAAATTAAAATATTTTGAGCAGGGCAGCCAAAGTGAGGAAAAAGAAAAAGAAATGAGTCAGAGAAGCATAAGAGGCAAATACAAAATGACTTTGCTCCACAAGAAGTCACAGTGAGTCACTTTAGCTATTTGGACGTCTCCGGATAGGCTATTGAGCTTCAGGATAGTACATAGAGTAGAGATGGAAAATTAATTTTTCTACTTCTTCCTTCCTACGTAATCCTCTGACTGGTCAAATTTTGCCCCAGGTTATATCACCCGGCTACTTACACAGCTTCTGAGGAAGTCATATTTGATTCCCTATGGAGTCATGGTTCTTCATTTGTCTACAAGTGCTACAAGTGGTAAGGTGAGCTAATATATTTTTTTTAAAGTTAGTTGCTGCCTGTTGGTAACATATGCGGCTCCACAATATCTTCAGGTTAACCAGTGAGATGAGCAATTCCCTCTGTACTAAAGAACATGGCTAAGAGATCTAAGAGTGTTGAAAGTGTTGGAGGGGGACAGTCCTCACTTCTAACACTCTGAAATTCCTCAAAGGTTCTCATACTAGTGATAACAACAGCGATCTCTCTGCTGAGTCAAGACTGAGATGGAGGTGGTACTGCAATTTACAACCGACTTCTACAAATTCCCCCAACCCTTCTCCCAGACCTAGAGAATCATTAACTTACATTCTATTGTATAGACATGACTATACTGGACATTTCATATAAATGAAATCCTACAATATGTGGTCTTTGATGAATGGTATATTTTATTGAGCATGTTTTCAAGGTTCGTCCACGTTGTAACATATGTTAGTAGTTTATTTCTCTTTATTGGTAAATAATATTCCATTGTATTAATATACACATTTTATTCGTTGTTTGTTGGTATTTGGTTGTTTCTACTTTTTGGCCATTATGAATAATACTGTTATGAACATTCATGTACAAGCTCTGTGTGAACATATATTTGAATATGTATACACTTAGTAGTGGAATTACTTAGTCATATGGTAACTTAATCTTTTTGAGGAATTACCAGGTTGTTTTCCAAATGTTCTTTACATTCCATTTTACATTCCAACAACAATCTCTATGTTCTAAATTCTCTATATCCTCAATAATACTTGTTATATTTTTATTATACCCAGTTTAGTGAGTTTCATGAAGTAGAATCTCATTGTGGTTTTGATTTACTTTTCCCTGTTACTAAAGATGTTAGGTATCTTTTCAAGTGAGTATTGGCTATTTGTATATCTTCTTTGAAAAAATGTCTTTTCAGGTCTGTTGCCCATTTTTTAATTAGGTAAGAGTTCCTTACGTATTCTACATACAAGTCTCTTATCAGACATCTGATTTGCAGACATTTTCTCCCATTCTGTGAGTCATATTTTCACTTTCTTGATGGTGTCCTTTGAAGCACAAAAGTTTTTAAATTTTGAAAAAGTCAAACAAATATTTTCTTTTGTTGCTTATGCATAGCTATCATAGCTAAGAAGCTATTTTTTACTCCAAGATTTACTTTGTTCCAAAAATTTTGGAATTTTAGCACTTATGTTTAGGTCTTTGATCCATTTTCAGTTAATTTTTGTATATAATTTGAGGTCACAATACAACTTTATTCTTTTCCATGAGTATCCAGTTGTCTGATTACCATTAACTGAAAAGACTAAGGGTTAAAGAAGTACAAATTCGTAGTTGATAGAAGTCATGGGAATGGGGAGCACAGCATAGGAAATGCAGTTAGCATTAATGAACAGTCTAGGTGGAGAGCCAGAAAAGAGAAGAGCAATTAAGGATTTTTTTAAACTATATAAATGTCTAACCAAAGTACTATATATACTTGAAACTAAAAAAAAATTTTTTAAAGGCCATTCTTTCCTTTTGAATAGTGTTAGCACTCCTGTCAAAAATCAAATGACCATAAATATTAGAGGTAATTTTTTGGCTCCACTTCTATCCCATTGATCTATAATCTTTTCTTTATGCCAGTATCACATGGCCAAGATTACCGTAGATTTGTAGTAGGTGTTAAAATTGGGGAGTATGAGTCCTCCAACATTGTTCTTTTTCAAGATTGTTTGGGATAGTCTGAATCTTTCCCTATCATATAATTTTTAAATCTTACCTATTTCTTCAAGGAAAACAGCAAAGATTTTGATAGGGAGTGTATTTAATTTATAGACCAGTTTTGGAAGTATTATTATTTTTATAATTTAAGTCTTTCAATTCATGAACATGGAATGTCTTTTCTTTTACTTAGGCTTTTTAAAATTTTAAAGAAGATTTTGCAATTTTCAGCATATAAATTTTGCACTTCTCTTATTAAATTTATTCCTAATTCCAAACTAGTTTTATGAAATATAAAGCTGCCACCTGCTTTCTAGTTTGTTTGTTTGTTTTTCCTTTCATAGCCTAATCTCTGATGTTTGGTGCAGCAATATGTAAAGCAGTTGAACCAGTAGACATGTTTAATTCTCTCCAAAATCCATGGATGCTGCACTGAGAGATTGGGATAGTAAAAAAAAAAAAAAAAAAAAGCCTGAGATTTCAAGTTTAATTTTCTATTTTTCTCCCATTCTTAACTGTATCACATTGTTAGTTATTTAATTTCTGGACCTTGGTTTTTTTAATCAGCAAAATAATAGTAGCTAAAATTTGTAATTCTCCTCATATTCTAGGCACCTTTCTGGATGTTTTGCACATATAACTAATTTAATTCCTCATACCAATTCAACAAAGTAGGGACTAAAATTTATCTGCTTTTCATAAATGAGACTGACACTCCAATTGGCTAAGTGATTTGTGCAGTCACATGGTAGGTGGTGAAACCACAAATCAGAATGTAGCAAAGAAAATTAAATGAGGAAAAAATGCATAATATCCCTGACACATGGTAGACATTGTATAAACTTTGTTCTTTATTAAGTTAAGATTTTCCCCAATTCATGATGGAAGACGTTGATCTTTTCCTTGAATAAAAATGATTTGCATAAGTAAATTATCTTTATTTTCATTAAGATAATGAATACAGATGCAGATTAGTAATGAAATAACAAAATTTAGGCTTCAATTTCCTTTATTGTACCAGCTCTTTCCAAATTCTGCACCCAATTTATAAACTTGTAATCTTTTTAAAGAAGTTCCCTCAAATCGTATAAGGTTTAGATCTCACAAAAACTATATCTGCCCCTAAATATTTATTATGAAGAGAATTAGAGGTTAAGCCAGATATTTCTAGTTTGGAAAAGTGAAGGTTGTGTGTCACTTGTAACTAAATGACAAAGCAAGACAAGAAGGAGGAGGAGGATGAGGAGGAGATGGAAAGGAGAAAATCTAGAGAAAGAAAAAAGTTCAGTTTTAGGTATATTCAGTTTTGGGTGTAAGAGGAACAGTCAGATAGAAATATCCTTTTAGAGAGGTGCTGGGATGAAGAAACAAATATGGGAACCATCAGCAAGGCTCAGGAAAGTATGCAGCATTAGACCAGTAGTTCTCAACTAGAGGCAATTTTGCTTCCCACATGCCTGGGGATGCTACTGGCAACTAAGAATAGAGGCCAGTGATGTTGCTAAACATTTTACAATGAAAAGAACTGTCCTCTATGACAAATAATTACCTGGTCCAAACTGTCAATTGTGCAGAGATTGAAAATGTCTGTATTAGATGAAGACGAAAGGGGAAGACTGAAGGAAACATTGTTGGGAAATGGATGAGAATAACCAGGGTTTCTGCAGCAGATAGGGTTAGAATGCATTCTGAAGAGACTCTACAGAAGTACAGGAAGCACAAAATACTTCTTATTAGTCTCCTTTTTTAGGTTACCCCCAAGAGACCATTGTACTGTCCTATCAGTGGTATCCACGACTTTTCTCTGCAACTGCTTTGTCAGGGTGATGATTCTCAGATGAAGTAATGCAACTTAATTATGTCCAGGATAATAAGGGTGTGAATAGCATGCAGATGTTCAACAGCTGCTAATCCCAAATTGAATAACTCTTCAAGTTAATGCCTTTTCATGGGCCCTGGAAAGGTTGCTGACATATTGAATCCCAAATGTCTATTCTGCAACTTTTGTTTTGCATCTAGCATTAGGGTGTGTCTGGATTGGTATCATTCCATGATACTTATGGTTTATATTAGTTGTTTAGTTAAGGAGAAACTAAAAAAATAAATGATCACTGTGCTAATTTGCATAGAATAGCAGTGACTCTTCATGTGACTTTTGCGAATGAGTAATTCCTGGGGAAATATACATATACTTACAACAACAACAAATCTATGTCAGATATTTATTTTGTCTATCCTAAACAGTTCCTTTAAATCTTCAGTAATTCACAAATGAATACATCCACAAATGAATACATGGGGTGGACAGACAGAGGGGTGAGGAGGGGAGAAGGAATCCTGACATATTTTCTCTGTACATATTTTTAGTCATGATCACACCTTACACTTCTTCTAACTCTTCTCCCGTCTCTACAATTGTGCCAATTAGCTTGTTAACATCTTGCTTTCTGTATTTTACTCATACTAGTCTTTCTTCCAACTGTGGTTTTGGCTCTTTTCAACCATATTTCTGATTCCCCATTGCTTTGGGATATCAAGTTGTTTTTGCTTATTTGTGTTGTTTTTGATTGTTTGGTTGGTTTGATGGTTTGTTTTGTTTTCTGCCCAGTATCCATTACCTCTTATGCTGGTAAAACCACCTTGATTTTCTTTTGAAGAATCACCTGCTCAATTCATATGGTTTGGGTGGGCAGCCCATTCTTTACACACCAGAGGTGGCTCTTGGACCTAGGCCTAGCCAGTTTGTCTATTAATTTTTCTGATAATAGTGATTGGCCCATGGATGATATTGTAGCTCAGTTTAGGCCAGGAAGATTCAATCTCAGGACATTTTCTGAACTAATGAGGAGAGTCAGCTACATTTGTTCAAATGTCAAAATTTAGTCTGAGTATTTCACAGCCATATTTCTGGGAAGAGTCTTCTTGGAAATGAGGCTGACAAAGGAGAACAGATCCATAAGATGGAAGAAAGGAGAGAGGGAAGAGAGAGTGAGAGATAGTGACAAAGAAAGAGAAAAAGATTAAGACAAAACAACAGAGAAAGAGAGTTATATGGAATTCTTCTAACATTATTTAAGTCCTGGCATCCAGCTGTACCTGAAAATCAATCTCCAGTTTTTATTGCTACACAAATAGTTGAGTTTCTGCTAATTGCACTTACTTATTTAATGAATAATTCTTAGAGGTCCTGGGAATAGAGGGTGAAAAGGATGGAAGCAGTCTTCATGGGGCTCATAGTCTAGTTAGGAAGGCAAATTTTAAACAAGAGAACACAAGAGTAATAAGTACAAAAGAAAATGTGCAGAGCACATGAGGTACATAAAGAAGGAGGACTTGCTCTGGTTAAAAGAGTCTCTTAATTAAAACCCCAATAACACTGATTTATACCGTTGTCTTAGATTGTATACTAGTTATCATTTCTGTATAACAAATTATTCTAAAACTTAGCAGCTGCAAACTACAGATATCCACAAGTGGCTTAGCTACATGGTCTGGACTCAGATTCTCTCATTAGCTACGATCAAGGTATGGCTATGGTGCTGTCATCTCAAGGCTCAACTGGGAAGGGTGTCCTTACAAGCACCTCTGGAAGATATTCTTCCAAACTCACTTACTTGAACTTCTCCACAGAGTTGCCTTATAACATAGCAGCTTGTTTCCCAAAGGTGAACAATTAAAGAAACAGAGAGAGCTCCTAAAATAGAACATAGTCTTTAAATAACCTAAACTCAGAGGTGACATATCTTCACTTCTGCCATACTCTATTCAGTAGAAGCAAGCCACAAAGTCATGTTTACACTCAAGGGGGAGGGATTACACAACATGAGTACCAGGAAGCAGGGATTATTGGGGGCCATCTTAGAAGTTGCCTACTGAGGTTTGGGTTCTCCTAAAAGCAAATCCTGAACAAGCATTTAGGTTTAAGCCGTTTATTAAGAAATTGATCCCAATAAATATCATGAAGAAGCAGAGTTACAAGATAAGAAATGGAGGACAACCAGTAAATGGCTGCCATAGACTGAATGTTTGTGTCCCTCCCAAATTCATATGTTTAAACCGAATCCCTAATGTGCTGGTATTTGGAGGTGGGGTCTTTGGGAACTGATTAGGTCATGAGGGCTCATCCTCACGAATGAAAATAGTTCCCTTAAAAAAAAGCTCCAGAGAGATCCCTTATCCCTTTACCACATAAGGATGCAGTGAAAACACCATTTATGAATCAGGAAGTGAGTCCCCACCAAATATTGAACCTACCAGCACCTTTATCTTGGACTTCCCAACCTCTAGGACTATATTTACTGTTTGTAAGCACCCCAGTCTATGGCATTCTGTTACATCAGGCCAAATGGAATAAGATAACGGTCTTTGATGAGTAGATTATAGCTCTGTACCATTCAGCTCCATCCCACTGGGATCCAACTGAGAGACTGTGTGGAACAGTGCTCAGAATTCCCATCAAAGAATATGGTAGTATATTTTTATTTATTTATCATCTCCTGTCCCACCTTGCTTCAGGGTTGCCTGAAATTATTTGCAAGGATATAGACAAGAACCGGCAGCACCTACTACTATTTCCTTAGGGACTGTCCCTGTCTATTTGGCCTTTTCTCTTGGCACTTCCTTCACTCATATGAGGCTGTCTGAGAACCAGTCACTTTTGACATACAGAAATTCATAAATTCCACAATATATTTATATGTTTTGTTTCATTTGAAATTATAAAATATACCAAAATACAATCCCAGTTCTTAAGAGGTGTCTACCTTACTGGAAGAGATAAAGTAGATGCAAAATATATATAAGAAAATAATACATTTATATCATGGGAGAGAAATGGGAAGTCTTTATGCATAAAGAAGAATTTGAATTTTGAAGAGCAAAAAGTTGGTAATGCTTAAATGCTGAAACACCCAGAAATATGGCTTGAAGAGGTATGATATGCTAGAGGAGTTAATAGGAGAGGAGGTTGAAAGTTGGGTCTAGATACTGGAAGCTTCAAATGCCATGTTATGAATTAGATTTCATTATCAGTAGGGGTTTATTAAGGTGTTTGAAATAGATGTGTCATAGTCACATATTACAAAATAAATATCTCATTCCACCGACTATTCACATTATCTTACATTTACAACAGGATGGAAAATGGAATTTGTAAGGTTTTACAAAGTTATTTGAAGTGCATTACTATTGCAAGTATTATATATTATACACTATTGTTGGTAAACTTTTAAAAGCATGCCATGTACTCTAGTTCCAAGGTTGATAAGCTTATTCTGTAAAGGGTCAGAGAGTGAGGATTTTAGGCTTGTAGGCAATAAGTCTTTGGTCTTTGTTACGCTTATTCATTCATCTCTTCTGCTGTAGCATGAAATTGGCCAGACAATATGTAAATAACTGGACATGACTTTGTTTCAGTAAATCTATACTTATAAAAACAAGCCAGATTTGACCTGCTGTCCATAATTTGCTGACTCCTCCACTAAAGCAATGCTTCTCAAATTTTCACATACTAAAATCATTAGAAATTTGTTTAAATGAGGAGTCTGATTCAGTAGCTCTGAGGTAGACCTCTGCATTTCTAACAAGCTGCTGAGAAAAGCTGATACCAACAGTCCTTGGCCCACGCTTTGAGTCACAGGGTGGAATTATATCAGTTTTTCAATTAAAAAGGTTGTTTTTATATTTGACTCTTGGTATATCTTCTCCCATTTACCCCTTACGGATTTATACCTGAAATAGAGTGGTGCTACATTAATCCTGCTTTCCCCAAACTTGCCAAATTTTAAGGGTCATGTAGGAGAATTACTGTCCCTACACATGCTCATGCCCCTCTCCCCAGGGATCCAAATTCATCTAAAAGTCTTGGATGAGGCTCCAGAGTCTGTGCTTTCAGAGTCTGGGTGATTGTTATGATCAGCAAGTTTGGAAGCATTGGGTTAACTATCACAGAATCATTCCCCACTCCTGCCATTTTCCATCACTCTCAGGAGTGGCTTACATTATTGAGATCCTGCCCTGAATACTGTACAGTGTGGAGCAGCAGATGGAGGTAAAAGATGCTGTCTCTGGCCTAAAAGATCTTTTAGGCACAGAGCTAAAGGCAGAACTTTCCCTTAGAGTATTCAAAGGACCATAATCTTAAGCACATGTTATTTATAGAAACATAGTCACTCAACCTCCTCCCCAGTAAAATGTTGCTTTACTTTCTTCCTCAATTAAAGCCAGTATAAAAAGTATTGGAAGTGATATTTACACTCCCCTAAGGAAATGGGGGTAAACACATCTAACACTTTCTCCTTAAGAAAAACACATAACTAGTAGAGCCAGAGAGATATACGGTATACTCTTGGTACTTGGGGCAAGAGGCTTTGTGAACCATGTCCAGAAAAAAAAAAAAATTCTCTAGAGACTGCCTCCTACAAAGAAGTACTTCTGCCTAATCAAAAATCTGTAGTGAAAAAATACATGGGTTTTCTTCAAGACATCTCTTTTCATCCAAGATGTTAGGACCATGTGGGAAAGAAGTGACTTTATTTAAATTATCTGAAAATAATTTCTCTAGAAAAGAAAAAAAAAACATATAAAAAATGACACTTTTCAAACCCTAGTGGCTCAAGGGAAACTGGGGCAAATAAGGTGATTCTGAACTTTTTGTCCTATAATGTTCTAAATTCCAAGGAGAAGAAGGGCTCTCTGTGTTTGGTTATAATGCTACTTTAAGGGTCACTGCCGCTCCACCTAGTAATAGCTTGTTTACATATTCAAAGAACAGCTGAAAGACTTTCTCTAACACTTAATTCATGTGGTTCTCCTCCACACAATTACGCAGTAACTTGTCATCTACCTAATAAAATCCGAACTTCATAGTATGGAGTGCAAGCTCCTCTAGGATCTCATTCTTCCCAGCTCGTCCAGCCTCATCTTTGGCTAATCTCCTCACCCCATGCACCTTCACACACATTTGACTGTATACTAATACCAACTTCTTTACAATTTCCTGAACATACCATATTGGATCATTTCTCAGCATTTGCAGAGCAGGTCTCTCTGCTTGGAAAGCCTATTCCTCTGCCACTCCCCTGCTCATTGTCTGCCCCGCAAACTGCAACTAATGCTTCAAAGTCAGCTCACACAGTACCTTCTCTGTGATGCTATCTCTGACTCAGCAGCATGGTATTCCATGCCTCCATTGAACCTCATATCTACCTCTATCACAGCATTATTATATCATGTTATTTCTGTTCACTTTTTCATTTAAGTTTGTTTCCAAATAAAACTAAAAATTCCTTGGGAACAAGGACTATGCCAATTCACCTTCTTATTTCAAGTTCTACTCCAAAATAGAGTACTTAATACAAAATATGGGCTTGATGCATGTCTGAAAATGCCAGTGACAGTGCAAGAATAAATGAATCAAGCGGGTGAAGATATTTACACAGAAACAGCTGTCAAGCGACCCTGGCCAATTGGATGATGAACATTTAAGCTATTAGCCTGCAGTTCCTACAACACCCCTACTTAGGAATAAGATCTAGTTTCCAGACTTTTAATCCATTAATTCTATTAATTCTGTTTTTGTACCAAGCAACTGGCATCACATTAAAAACAGGTTTCCAATACCCCTTGATCAGTCACAAAGTTTGTCCTGAACCACTTATCCTAACCAACTCCACACACTACCCGCCCCCTAATGATTTCTGATCCATTTGGCCTCTGGCCTCATTACACTACCTCCTATTTACCAGATCACCATGCTCTTTAGGCCTGAACTTGGTTTTGCTTTTTCTTGATGTGACCTGGGTTCTTCTCCTGGACTATAAATTGAATTATCTCTTTGTATTCATGGTTAACTATGAAGTAGGAGCCTCTTAGTTTCTAGCCTGCCCTGAGAACTCTTTGTTTAGAGCTCTTGCTGAACTCAACCTCAGCCTTCTGAGCAGAACACAAATACAAGGAGTAATGAGCCACTAGTTGGAAGACACTTGCCCATACTGTAATTTGTTTTTTAGAAAGGAGGGGAAAGTGGAGTCAAAAACATAATCAGCTGGTACATATTATTCCATTGTGGATCCATTGCATTCATCTAGAAAATTGTTTAATCTTTAATATTCAGAACCTATAAAAGAAAAATGCATTGAGATGAGAAAAGAGAAAAGTAACTTAGAAAAATTTAGAAATAGGTGAGATGATGAGTGAAATGGTAAAAGAAAATCAGTTTGGTATAATTACCTGTGGTAGGGTGTTTAGGGTAGAAGAGTTTTGCACCTGATGCTGAATTTACATGGAAGATCTGGTCAAAATCTGTTTCAGAGGATGTAGAGATTAAAAAAAACTACCAGCGCAGTAAGACAGAAAGAACCTAGGCCCACTACCCTGCCACTGTCAGATCCTTATATTTTACCGCTACATGAGACAGAAATAAACTTCTGTGTTGTTAAAAGAGAGAAAGAAGAAACTTCTGACCTTATATAGGCTTGCCAGAGTGAAGGAGTTAAAGTTTCACAAGTCATTATGGGAAGGAGAGGAGGAGATGCTGGTAGTCAAGAGTGAAAATAAGTTAAGTCGGAAAGATCTAGACTTGAGTCTTAGATTTGCCTTATTTTAGTCAGACCCTAGAGTGGTTTCTTAGCTATTCTCCAATTTCAAAAAAATAAGAATAATATACCTAAATTTCAAATTGCATTAAGAATTAAATATAATAATTAATGATAAGTAGTTGATGCAATATTATTTGAGACTGTGTTTCTATCATGCTAATGTCTGCTATGAACTAGGAAATTCTGGAAGCTTAATTCCTGCTATTCTACTCAGTGCCCACATATAGTTTCTAGGTTAAGAATAATGACCAAATCTCCAATGTCCATAGCTATTACATTGTCACTGATGAACCAGAATATGAATTAATGTTTTTATGGGTTTCATTTCTTCAAATCAAGTTCTCTGCATCTTCCTCAGGAATTTTCTCTTGTACACTTATTTGCAACTCCATCCATTCCAACTATTTAGACCAAACTCTTTGGAGATATCCTTAATTCTTCTCTCTCCCAACCCATATCCAACTCAAGGGCCAGTTCTGAGAGGTCATCACCTTCATTGCTACAATTGATTCACATTGCCTGAATTATGGCCAAATCTCCAAAGTGGTCTCATCAATTCTACCCTTGCTCCCCTATTGTCTATTCTGAAAAAAAGAGCTAAAGTTGTCCTTTGGAAATATCTTTCAGATCCATACACCTTCTCTGCTCAAAACCCCACTTTGACTTCCAATTTTACTCAGAGCAGAAGCCAAAATTCTTTTGACAGCTATGAGGCCCTACATGATCTGGCTTCCTGCTTCCTCTTGTACCCTATTTCCTATCATTTCACTCTCTCCTGTGCTCACTCCACACAAGCTACACTAGATTCATGTTGATCCTGAAGCATAACAAACACATTCCTGTCTCACAGCATTTACTCTTATCTGGGACACTCTTCCTCAACATATTTGTGTGACTTCCTCCTTCATGTTTCTAACATCTCTACTGAAATGCCACCTCATCATAGAGGCTACTATGTTGCCAGGGTTTCCCCAGAAGCAAAACCTGAGACAGAGATTTGAATGAATGTCATTGTGGGGAAAACTGATCCCAAGGAAAGGAGTCAGGGAAGAAAGGGAGAAAACTAAACCAAAGGTACATTAGTAACCTGGTTGATGTTGTGGGCCACCAGAACCCAGTCTGGCTGGGTCTTTGGGGATCATGAAGAATGCATCCCAGAATTTCCTGCCCCGTTGAGGAAGAGGCTTGTATTTATCTACCAGCCCCCCTCTCCAATTGGTCAGTTACCCAACGTGTTATTTCCCTTGAGCAAGTGAGCTCATGCGTGTACCAAGATGGCCAAGGAGGATAAACTCAGTGGGAGAGAGAAACCCTTGGACAGAGACTAGAAATAGAAGGTAAAAATAAATTTAGGTGCTGCTAGATAATGCCTGGCTGCTGCATCCAAGGACAAAATAGTAAAGATGGCTGAGAAGATGTGAGACAGTGCTCGAGTGATCTCTGCTTCTCTAACCACTTTACCCAAAATAGCACCCCCATATCCTGTTATTTCCTATCCCCTTTACCACCTCATCTACTCACTTGTTATAGGCTTGAAGTTCTTCCCTACTAGACTGTAAGCAGCATGAGATCAGGGGTCTAATGTGCTTTTTTTACTCCACTATTCCCAGTTTCTGGAATGGTGTCTGGTAGTAACATATTTGTTGTTGAATGAGTGAATGGTTTAGTATCTATAAACTTGTACGTCTGTATGAGAGAGAGAGAGAGAGAGAGAGAGAGAGAGAGAGAGAGAGAGAGAGAGAGAGAGAGAGAGATCTAACAATCAGACTGTCCTTATATAGTCAAGATATGTTGGTGCCTTTTTTTTTTTTTTTTTTTGCTGTTGATGTGTCTGCCCATCTGTCTTTTCTTGCAATCCAGGATCCTGCATTCTCCCTAAATGAAGTAAATCAGATAAGCCAAAAGGTGTAAACAGAAAGCCTGTTGATGCAACAGACCAGTAGTTCTTAAATGCTAACATTCATCAGAATAACCCAAAGGGCTTGTTAAAACACAAGGGTGCTGGCCTCATACCACAGTGGGCTAGGGCCTGAAACATGTGCATTTTTAACAAGTGGTCTAGGGACCACATTTTGGAAACCACTGCACTAGACTGTTCTTGTCCCTCAAAATGGGCACCTTGCTCATTACATAGCCAAGCCCTGGAATGATGAGACCCAAGGAAAGGATTGTTTTATTTAAGCTGTTTTAATGTCTAACACAACTCTTCTTCTTGGAGACTTTACAAGATCACCCTTCAACATGGGATTTACTTGCTACATTCACCTAATCCTGATGAAGAGTTCAGGCCTGTTTAAGAGCCCTCTTTACAGTCAGCACTAGGACCATATTTTAAAAATAAACCATATCTTTCTTTAATTGGCATGTCTAAGTGGAAGCAGAAAAACAGGATATAAAGACCAGAGTAACAACAGTGAGTATCTCAGAAATCATGAGGGAAATGAAAAAGGGCAATCCTGATTTGAGGCCGAGTTCTTTTTATGCTTGATAACTTTGGAGAAATCAAACTGATTTCCTTGGAAGAGGGGAAGAAATCTAAAGACAAGTAATGAGCTCTCCATTCTACAGGAAAAACTAGCTCACTATCAGTAGTGGCCAACTGCTACTATTGCTTTTAATGCCATAGTCCTCAATCAAGACAAGCCAGCTGCACTGATTTCAGTGAGTGATTTGGGGACCAAATCAGATGTGCAAGATCCAGGACAGTGTGCCAATAGGGTCTTTGCCTTTGCTTTCCATGGTGGCCATTTAAGAGGTGATGGAAACACAAGATGCTATTCCAGAAAATTAAACCTCTCATGATTTGCCCCACCCTCCCACCCTATGCCACCACCTTAAACAGATTTGGCTATATTTTAATATAGAGGCTATGTCTGGGTTAGATTTCATTGGAATGGGTTTTTTCAACAAGTGTCATTTGTGATTCCATGAATAGAAAGTCTCTTAAGGCATAAGATTAACAAAGCTAATTTTTAGAGAATATAAAATTAATTTACTAGCTGAATTTAACTGACTAGCTAATCTACCAGATAGCTAAATCTCTCTCTAGCTGGGACATTTTTATTCCTATTGATTATGAAAAACTTGGGAATTTTACTCAAAGCTTACCCTAATTCCAAAAAGTACTGCTGAGCCTTTTACATTCTGAAATTCTGGCAGAATTATGCAACATGTTGCATGCTAAGGTTTTACAATTGGGGTTCCTTTTTTATGGTAAAATTGGTTAACAAAATCCAGTAAGTTTCAGATATACAATTTAATAGTAAGGCCACCTTACTAAGTATATTGCATTGCTGTTCACCTCCCATAGTTAGATTTCTTTCTGTCACCACATATTTGACCCCTTTTACCCCATCTACCTCTCTAAGCCTTTTTAAGTATAAAGATGCTTATAGTAAGATACATATACAGATATATACATATATATAAGATATAGATACTATATAAACAGAGATGTTCACAATATAAATTCTTAACCAATGACCTTTACTCCAAATTTGAACCTTTACAAATAGCCCTCATAAGTCTCACCTGAAATCTCTGCCAATTCTTGAAAGCACATTTCATTCTCAAAGTCTTATCGTAACCCCTTTAAATAAGTGGGGAGAGCAAATAAAATTGTGTAATGATCCTTTTAGAATAATATCTAGAATTCTTTTTTAGGCTTTATCATATGGCAAAATTACAGAAAATATAATTTAAATGTCTATGATTTATATAGATATTAAATTTATCCCTATCCATTTACACTTCCCACCAAAAAATTTTCTTGAGAAACAATATTCCTTTTTTCATGTGTTCACATGTCTTAAAAAATTTTTGTGGGTTCTGACCTATGTTCAGTTCTAGTTGCAAAAGTGCCATCAGAATTTCTTATTACACACCCGAAATTGAGCCATTCACATTGCTTTAAGCAGGGAATGTTGAAATACAAACATCTTTTGTTAACCAGTCAGGAATGACTAGCTCTAGCTTAAAGCACACTTTAAAAATTGGAGACATTTTGAAAAATCTGAAAGCAGATTTGGATTAGCAAGTAGCATCCCCAGAGGTACTTCCATAATTATGTGATACAATAGTCTAACTGGCAGCCCCTCCCAGATGATCCAGAGTCAAAGGTATGGCCCAACCTGTTTGGGCTGTGAAGAAATGAAAATATGAAATCTGAACACTAATGCAATGCTCTAAACACACACAAGATCTTTTTCAATATTAAGCAAAATACACAAACATTTAGTCTACTTTATTGTAAACCCCCACATCTCAGCAGCATTAACCCTGAAGTAGTGTCTAAGGACCAATTCACAGCAACTCCAGAAAATGCTTCTTGTGCAAAAAAGCAACTCTCAGAGCAGGATAGCAGGGCTTTACCATTTCAATGTTGGTTTCGTACTCATTTTGCAATAAATAAGAAGCAGATTATAGATTAAACACTTCTACTAAGACTCATTTTTTTTCTCTGTGTGCTTGAAGGACCTAACTAGTTTACGACAAATAAGGATCTAGGTGCGTGTCCGCACATGTATGTGTGTTATTTACTCATCATAGGCACAAATGATTGATGGATTTTAATTGTACACTCAGAAGCCATATAGTGGTGCTAGGTCACTATACGCTGTAACACGTCATGAGTCTCCTTCATGGCAGTGCACTACAGAGCTCTGACTTACACCCAGACCCGCAGCAGTGTGGCCCTGGACAGAGGGCTACAGAGCAGCTTCCTTCTGTTCCCTCAGTGTGGGAAGGCCCCTCTGGAGGCATGATTGTCATCTAAAATAAAAGGCTCTGGAGAAGCAGGTCTAGTGAATAATAAAGTGATAAAATTCAGGAGTGGCTTTTGTCTAGATGCCAGAATCTTCACAGAGTCACTCAAAATCTTGAGAATGACCTTAAAATGCCCCTTTCTTTGGGGTTTTCCTTAATCTTAGACAATGTTCAGGCTAAAAACAAAACTTCTGTTGTGCTTGTAGATTGGAGACTTTTCAACCATGGACACAGATTTAAAAATCCTGGGAGCCAGAGAAGATAGGGTGGCATCAGGGAGTCTGGAAGTAGAAACCAGATGGAAGTTAAGTTTGGAGGTTTAAACAAAAAATGGTCTGGATAGTAAGGACACATTAAATCTTATTTTTATTTAATAACATAGAGTTTACCTTAATGAGTCAATGAGTAGAGAAGGGGACAAAGCTATAGGAATTATGGTTTGGATTTTGGGTTCTAGTTTTTCGAAGTTACAAAGGATAAATTTCTAGATCTTGAGTGTCTCATCCACATTAAGGGAGGTCGACTGGAAACTGCCAAGTTTCTATCTAGCTCTCAGATTTGATAATTACAACTCAAATAAGTTATGAATCTGTTGCTACTTTTTCAAGGCACCTATAATGATTTCTATGAGAACCATAAAAGGGGAATAAAAATCATGCATCCTCTGTCAATTTTCTTTACTCCTTAATATTGAGGTAAGGTAAAAGCTCTAAGAATACCCACAATATCAGCTGTTTACATTTCGGCCAATAGGTAAAAATAAGACTTAAAGAATCAACCACTGTATTTGCATTGCCACACTGAGTCACTGTGGCTATGAAATATTATGGCAGAATCATTCATGTTATAAGACAAAATGCAGTGACAAGAAAAAGTTTTTTGCCTCATTCAAGCCAAATATATTATAATTAATTAATAAGGTTTAGGGTGCTCTAGCCATCCAGACTGTTGGCATATAATCTCCCAAACTGACTGCATCATTGAACAGTCCTATCTTTACCCAGTTATTAAGAACCTAGTATTTGAATTTGAACATGAGCTGTCTAAATTGCATTTGTAATGAGCAAAATGAGTTAGATTCACAGGCCTCATTAGTTGCTTATCCTGATCAACCATAGGCTCTATGATGTCATTTAAATAGTCCACCTACTACATAAAAGTTAGTGGGGAAATGAACAACATTATTTTTGAGCCGTGCAATCGTCATACGTTTTAATGTACAGATATAGTGTGTATTCATTAACTAAGTAAATATTAAATGCCTACTACATTCAAAGAATACCTGAATCTATTAAAATGTTATAACAGGTTTTTGTTTTTGTTTTTTTTACCTTCACAAACACCAAGTGTTGATGGATTTAGGGAGAAAGGAAATATCTTTTAATATTATTTAGTCAGCTAGCCATGAGTCTATCTTAAATCCAAACAAAGACCTTCTGACCAACTGCTGTTTCAGTATTCTCCTGATACACATAAAGTGGGCTTTTCCCATGAAGCATACTTAAACCTCCTGGGCCTATGGTACAATTTGTGCTAAAGGCCCATATGCTATTTTTCAGAAGCATGAACACACGACATTGCAAACTGGTGCACACACACTCATACATACACATACATGAGAGTCATCACCTCACCCTGGATGTTTTTACATTATTTGCATGTTGCAGAACATGTCTGTTTCTCCCCATTTTAATTCTGAGCTGCATCAATCAAAGCACATGCCTTATTCTTGGCAGCAGCACAACCCAGATGTGCAACCAGCCCCTGGAAGGAATCACTCCAGCAGTGTCATCTGGCTATCACCTTCTCTTGCTTGGTTTCTCTGGCAGATCCCGAAGTGGCAATGCTGTGTATATGCCAGCTTCATCTACTTTTACACCATTCTCTTGTACATGGGAGGAATTAGTTCACTTTACATGTTTCCTGAGAAGGAACAAATCTCAGGTACGATGAATGTTCTACCATATAGTTACAAAAATGAAAAAGGTTTTTCATGCTTTCATGTGTAGTAGAATGTTCTATTCATAAATGCGAGGCTGGGCTGAACAACAATAGACAGATGCATGACCTGCTCTGGAACAGAGCTGAATTCGTAATCATCCTGCTATACATTGAAATCACACATGTTTGCATGTAAAAATTCAACTGAGGTTCCTCTTAGACAAAGAACTATTGTTTGTGGTTTTGGCCCCAGAATTCCTGGGCTTCTGTGGTTCTAGGCAGAAATGGTAATTCAATCAGTTCAACTACACACAAAATAGGAACTGATTCTGGCAGATTGCTCAGTTTCAAACATATTCAACCTTATTTGAAACAATTTTGCCCTATTTTCATGGAGACTTCAGGTTCATGGCTTGCGTTACTTAGATATAAAGACAAAACATTGATTTTTCTCTAGTAGTTTTGATGTAAAAAGGAAGCAATTTCCATCCAATCTTACCAAATCGATTGTCCTACATTTGTATGGTAGCTATTGTTAATGGGCAAAATTTACTTCAAACACTGAAAGTTCTTTGAAACAAAATAAACAAAGGGCAAAATAGTGATGGTTTCAGAAGAGGTTGGTATCATAGCTGAATCTCACTTTCTTAAAGGAACATCAGTATTACTCTTATGTGCCCAGGAACAGTTTCTCATGTACTTTCTCATGTTGTCCAGGGTGTCAATGTGTTGTCACAAACAGTGTCATGTTGCTAAAGACAGTGTCTATCCTAATTTTCCAAAATTCTTCACCCTTCAAGTGGAGGGTGATATTTACTGAACGCTGAAGCCGTGTGGTCTGGTGGATAGGTTCAACAGTGGTATGCCATGGTTCTACTTCTTTGTTCACTGTTCCATGTGTTTGGATTAAGATACTGACTATTCTAACAGTGGAAGTGGCACAGATGTCATTAGGCAACTTGAGTTCTCATTTTGGCCCTAGTTCTGGGATCTCAGGCAAGGAATCTAATTTCTCTGGCCTCAGTACTCTTCTATGTAAAAGAGATTAGCAGTTTTCCAATTTCTTCAGCACTGAAATTCATGTATTAAACAAAAACACCAATATTTAAACCAGATAAAAGTGATTCAGATATTAGTGTTTGTTTTTGCAAGTTCAAGTTCTTAATATGTTGACTGGCTCTCCAATAACCTCCGAGACCACATAAATAAGAACCTCACTCTAGGTTTGTTGGAAAATTCAAATGATGATGACTCCCTGAAGATTTTTATGCAACTGCTTTACCAGAGCTGAAAGTCCAATCTCTGGGATTTTTATGAAAGAATACAATCTTTAGTGTTTAATAATTGTAATTTAGATTTTCTTTTCATGAAGCAGAATCTAAACCTAACTGAGCAAGTTGTGCCCTCCCCTCCCCCAAAAAAAAAAAGGTTGAATTACTATTCCTGTTTTCCATAAGATATGCTCAAGGAGGGGTCCTGCATTGAAAGTATTAGGACCAAAGGGATTCGGTGATTTCCTGTGCAACCATATATTTCCCACAGTTCCTATTATCAAATCTATCACTGAAGGCCTTATTTTTCAATTTTAAAAAGCCAAATTAACACTCACTTGTCTAAGGCTTAGAGAAGAAAGGCAAAGATATAATTGGCAAAGAGATGAAAGAAGATGAATGCTCATGAAGGAAATAAACCATGTATCATCTGAGTTGAGGTTGTACATAGAACTCTTCCTCCATGTGCTTTAAGTGCCATGATGTCCTAAGCAGTGTTAGCCATGTAAAATAGGTAAGATATCCCCATGCTCAAAGTTACTGTATAAGTTAGTGGGTAGACAAGGATGGAAACAAGTAAGTTTACAATACTTATATCCTTCTCAAATTAATTATCCAGTCTCTACTAGAATGTTTTCTAGGATGGCTCCTATTATCCCCTAACACATTCCCTTCCAAACACAGATAGTGGCAATTGATTTCCCTATCTGTAAGAGCGTTCTACCGGTCTATCCCCCTTTTCTCTAATATGTACCACCTCCTAATGTATTGTGTATTTTTGTTTCTTTGTTTATTGACTCCATCCCCTGACCATAGAATGAAAGCACTGTGAGAACAAGAACTCTATGTTGCTAATTGCTTTTTTCCAGTGCTAAGAAAATACCCAGCACATAATAGATTTTCAATAAATATTTATTGAACACATTGATTTTAAGAAGATATTTTTTGCTATTGACCCAAAACATACAATAGTTACTTAAATCTATTTCACTTCAATTTGTATATAGATTAACTTTGCCTTGTTTTTCACTTTATAATGATGAAAGAAGCTATCTACACTAATGCTAATAACTTGACAGTAAAATGAGGTACTAAATGACGACTTCTTTCAATTAATCCTCAATAATCATTCTGGAATCACATCAAATAACTTCAAAGTCTTTTCCATATGACAACTTATCAATCACCAGGAGAGAGTTATTATATCCAACCTTCCTGCATCCTTACCAATAGCATCTTATTCAGCCTAAAAGTTTACAACTCCTTAAACTATTTCTCATATGGTTTATCATGTCTCTTCATTTTTCCTATTACTTCCCCTCAGTTGTACCCTAACTTGCCAAAATTTATTTTAAAATATGAATTCTAGTCTTGAATGTAATGCTGCAAGTGAATTTTGTGCAGCACAACATAGAACAGAACTCGCAACCACCTTTTCTGGATACTATTTCTAGCAATGCTTCTACTCTTAAGTCGTATTTTCCTTCTTCCTTATTTTAAATGTTATGAAATTTGTAATGTGAAGATAAAAATGACTATTTAATAGTTCAATCCAATCCCGACCAGCTAAGCCAGGAGGGAGCAGCCTTGTCCCTGAAGGGCAGAGAAGAGCAAGCCTGGGGGAGGCAGGAAATAACTAGCCAGCCTAGAAAGGGCTCCTGGTGGGAAGGAGGAAACTTCATCTGCTGCACAGAATGTAATTTATGCAAATTATTATGTCTTCTACCAACACGTCTTCCAATACGGAACTCGGCTGCTCATTCAATACTGACAAGTGTTTAAGGCTATTTCCACAAGATATCAAAACATCTGGAAGAAGAGAGGTAAAAATCACCCAGATGTTTGAGGAACCATAAGGTTGAGATGGCAGCTAGTTGCAGCTGCCATAGTCTTTTTTTTTTTTTTTTTTTGGCACTTTTACAAGAGCTCGTTGAACTTATGTTTCTCCAGTATATCAGCTACACACACACACACACACCCTGGAAAATTGTGAAAGACTTCCATAGCTTTTGTAAGGGAAGGAAAGGATTTAAAGTTTTATCTTCAAGGTCTACATCAACGAAACTCATCAGTTTGAGATTACTATTTACACTTGAAAGTAGCAATGGAATTTGGATTTTAATTTTTCAGTGTTTTTGATCCTTTAGAACTTTTTTGTCTTATACCAGAAACATGTTGGTTCCTGTGACGACAAACATCAAGTGCCTGTTTCTAGCACTTTCAACTTTTATTTTGTCAGTTATCTCATCTGCAGCTGCCTGATCTCTAATATTCTCTTGTGCTCCATGATTCTGGGAGTCTGTGATACCATCATAACAGGATTGTTGTCTCATGATATTGTGGTTATTGCTTTTTACATAAGTCTAACACCCTAAGATACTTTATACAGTGAAATATTAAATGTTAAAGTAATGTTCCTCCATGGCATTGAAATTAGTGGAAGGACTTAGAAAATAAAATGAGAGACCACTGAGAATTACGTTGGGGTCTGTTTCCATTTTCTGGCAAAAAAATTATATAGATTC
Organism: Eonycteris spelaea; assembly: GCA_003508835.1. Taxonomy (NCBI): domain Eukaryota; kingdom Metazoa; phylum Chordata; class Mammalia; order Chiroptera; family Pteropodidae; genus Eonycteris; species Eonycteris spelaea. Next base: position 1,459,587 of record PUFA01000185.1, on the reverse strand, counting down.
CTTTTAGCTCATACTCTGAGTTACAGTTCATTTTCTAGCAGAAAAGAGACATATCCCAGTGGCTAACTGAATAAGAAAGTCAATGCAGTCTTTTTTTCTTTTTGCCATGAAAAATCCTACTGTGATAATTAGGGAAATTTCTAATGCCATTGAGGAATGAGAAAATAAAAGAGCATATTGTAAAATATAAAAATTTATAGCACCACCTATTGGTTTCAAAATAAATATTGAATTTTTTTCTACTCTTACTAATTATGAAGAATAGTATATAGAGACATTATTATTTTGAGTTATGTAAAGATTAAATATTTTTACTTCTTAATGATGCTGTGGAAATTTTTTAAACAAAACTCATATTCAGGACTAATATAAATTAAAGCTTTTATATACCAGGGAAGTAAAATAGAATTGAGATTTTTATTTATGCATTACTTGTGCTGAATTGTATTAAGTTTTTAAAATCCCCTTTCAAGTGTTAAAAGTGATGAAGTGTGTTGGGCTGCATTTTCTCTGTTGGCCAAGTGGAATGGAAGGGTTAAAGCATGCTTGGCTTTTAGTTTCACCATTCACGTCTTCCCCTAAAAGCTGGAGAAGTTGCTGAAAACTCTCTCAATACAATAAATTCTCATAGCATTGGGTACTCCAGTCTCTTATTCAGGTGGTCTTAACCCTTTTTTTCAGTCCAGCTTCCATAGCAGTGAGGTAGCCTTTGAAGGAATCTAAGACATGCTTCCATTCCACAACACTTTCAGCATGTACCAGTCTGCATCTTTTCTCAGAATGCATGACCCTTCCTAAGGGGCAGGGGTGAGAGAACCATTCTGCCCCATCCCACACATTAGGGAGCATGCGGTCTGTGCTCTATGGAAACTCCCTCTCCTACCCTTGGGACAACTGAGTTTATGAAAGGATCACTGTAAATCTGTAACAGAGCTTATAAACATATGTGTCTCTCTGACCCTATTTCTTTTACATGAATTATTTTTAAAAAATCGAGTTTCCCTTTTTAAGACTTGAAGTAAAGTAGGGCCTTGAGGGCATTGAACATGACATCCTGGCCTTAATATTTACAGTAGGTGAATGAACTGGAAAACTGAACTTCAGATAGATGGCCTCAGAATAGAATTGTTGAAAAAATCTCATTTAGTCAGGTTTTCAATGATTTCTTTTCATTTAACCAAGTAGTCAACTATTCCAGAATTTCAGCAGACATTAAAAGACGAAGGATGACTGAATTTGAAAGCACAGGAAAAGCAGCAAAATAACACAACAACAATACTAGACTTTAAAATGAGTCAATTAGGAGAAAATACATTATCTTCAGATACGGAATTATTCGGGTGAACTAATAATTTTTGTAACTCAAAAATTGTCAAATAGTCTAAAATTCACATGATTCTAATGTTAAGTGAAGAAAAAAACAATTCACTCATAGTTAGGAATAAAAATCAAAGAAATAGAGGAAAAGAGCCAGTAATGCTTCACGTACATAATAAGAATTAGCATTTTAGGCTTTTTAATCAAAACTATCAAAATGGTTCATCTTAGTTCCCTCTGTTACTGGCCTGGTGCTAACATATAATCATAAGCATTTGCCACACTGTCTTTCAAATTCACTGCTTTTCACCCAGTTTCTAACAGGTAGTTTAAAGTCTTCCATTTGGAACTACCTGTCTTTAATATAATAGAATTCAAAATGAGATCCATGATCTTATGTGGGGATTTTTAAAAATTGTTATTTTGCCTTGTTTTTCAGATTTTAAGAAGGTTGGGAACAACCTGCCGCTTAGACTCAGAATCCTTTAAACCCATTTCATTTCATTTCCTCTACTATTCTAAACAGGCTTCACACTAGGCAGCCTTCACACCCTCCCTGTGGGTCTTACTCACAGAGCGTGCCGTAATAACAAGCTTCTAGGCCCTGGCTGGCTTTTTGGCATGATGGGACAGTTCTGCTGCCAGATCCTGCTTCGAGGGCTTCATGGATTTATCCTTACATGCACCTTAGTGACGTCCTGTATTTTGTCTCGTCCGAGCTCAGGTTCATTTTCTATGTCCTCTTACTGCTGTTCAGGCGACCAAATGTCTACATCGGGAGGGAAAGAAACCCCTAATATGTTTTTGCCTTTTCCTCTGAAAAATATCATCCTGTTGTGTATGTGGGGAGAAACATGTTAGCAATAAGAGAAGGAAATGATGGGGTCAGCTGGGGCTGTTAGAGACAGTCCAGATGAAATTTAGAGAGGGAATTGCAGTGATGGTTTTTGAGAAAACTGGGTGATGTGAGTTCTGAAACCTACAGCGCATAATCTGGACTCGGCTAAAACATACCAAAAAGCTTAGCTCAGACCCACAAGGTTAACTTCTTCTAAACATAAAACAAGGAAATGTGGAAGGTTTGCTTTTTCTCTTTAATAAAGTACATTAACAACCTGCTTTGGGGAACACGAATCTTTTTATGGAGTAAGAACTAGCTCTTTAAAAATGGGAATTATGTGTGGGGATGGTGTTTATTTATGCACACATAAATATACACACATGCAATGATTATTAATATTTACACACACATACGCGTATGGAAATAATTGTCTCAGAGACTGGTTTAGATCTAGAAACAATTGGCAGACAGAAAAAGGAAAATTGAGAATGGTCCAGTCTACAAAACCATCCCAAAGGACAACATTCTCAACAATGGAAGACTGATAGCATAATAATCCCCATAAAAATAGCATGAGGGAGGAGGGAGTGGAGGATTCTTTAGTATTTTTATGGATTTATATGAAAGGTTTTAGAACCTAAGTTCTTTTCAAATTAACTTTTATTTATGCATGCAAAAATAGACTGACAGCTTCAAATGAAGGGTAGGTGGGTGTCAGAATCTTGGCAACTGATGATGATTGCAACTCTTGGGTGGGTGTTTGTTAGATGGAGAGAAAAAAAAAAAAAACAGAAAGAAAGGCCTCCCTTCTGACAAGATATTCCCACCACAAACATGCCACTGTCCACTACAGAGTGTGTGTTTTGTTCTGCCTGTGCAAGATTCGGGTTGATTTTTCTCATGCCATGGAATATTTACATGTTTGGGTACATCAACAAAGAGAACAGACCAAAACAAAACAAAATGATACACACACAACACACACAACACAAAATGGGATTGTGCTCCTTTGTTTTGCATTTTCTGTAACCCAGATTGTGGCAATTATCTCTCTGGCTTTACAAGCCTTTTCTTTCATTCTAAAGGCAGTTTTTGGAATCGTGTTACACTTAACTCAGTTTAACAAATAAGAGTAGTCTGGCAAAATGGCACCATGTGCTTTCCACAAATATTTGTGGTATAGGCACGCTCTCAATGTTTTGATTATGCCCAAGGATTAAAGCAAGTGGAATAACGTAAAGAAGGGAGGGAAGCACGGATTTGGGAACTAGGTGTGTGTTGGATGCACTCTGTAGGTCCTCCTGTGCCAGAGAGGGAACAAGGAAAAAGATACAACTTAAAAATAACCGAAGGAATAAAAAGAGTGCAAAAGGTTTGGAGGCATTTAGCAGAGCACAGTTTACCCTGGCATGAGCTACAGGCTAATGATGGAATAATAACATTTGGCGCTTGGAGCCCCCAGAGACTGACAACACACACACTGTAGCCTGTGCGCTTCACACTTTTTCAGGGCTCTGTAGTCAGGACAAAGAATCGGAGAACAGAGGCAAAGTAAAGAAGGGGTGAAAGAGAGAGTCTGCACTCAAGTTTACTGTAATATAAATACACATACACTGTGCTACAGATGTTCCTCATTGACGAAGGCTGGCACATAATTACGCTATGTGCTTCATAATATTTTAATGAGCTTTTTCTCCAAATAGCAACGAAAATGAACAATAAGAAGCTCTTAGGGAGGGAAAGTTGGTGTTTTTGTCCCTGGGAAAAAAAAATTCTCATAATAGGTTATGTTACAATGGCAGAAAAACACTGGTCTGGGTTTAATAAAATTGAATTGAGTCTAAAATATGGTTTCTGAGACTCGTTTCCTTTTTTCCTTTTTCTTCAACTTTAACAGCTCATTCAGGCTAAAGGAATAACAAAACAGAGGTTATAGCGTAATTCTGGTTGATTGTTTCTCTCTCTCCTTTTCTCCTTCTCTTTCTCTCTTTAGCAAAAATAAAAAATAAAAACCCTTAAGTGGAACTGTTGCAACAATGCTGTTAATATATTGTGCCAATTAAAGTCTTGAAATAAATAACAAGCCACTTAATATGTGTTGTAAATGTCGTGCTGATTTAAGCATTGTTACGCATAGATTACACTCTTCAGGGGATGGATGGCTGAGTCCTCAATAGAGGTTTTCTTTTTGAGAAGAGAGAGAGAGAGAGAGAGAGTATGCGTGTGTGTGTATGTGTGTGCTGCGTGTTCCCTATTGTTCTTTTTTTATTTTTCTATAGGGTAAATTCCAAAACAAATAAATAAATAATAGATAAATAAATAAAGAGCCAAAGTTTGATATCTATCTGCAACAATACAGCCAGTTTTTAGCATTGCTATTCCTGTAAGGAAAATAATTATTTTTGGCTATGATTAATATTTCACAAAAAAAAAAAAAAACCTGACAATTAGAGTATGTACCTTAATTTGACATGTAACCCTTTAAGTGAGTTCTTTGCACAGACTTTAATTCTGGGGTGAGCTGAACAAGAATTTAGTATGTGAACCTGTGAATAGTAAAATTATAATGATAATAAAGACAAAACCTCTGGATGCTATTTGAGGAAGGAAAACAAAATTTCCACATATAAAATAGTGTGTATTTAGGTGTGGAGCACAGATATTGTGTTCCTAATTTGTGGATTAGAGATCATTGATTATTATTCCATTTCTCATGTTAAAATCCTATCATTTACTGAGTTTTATGTTTTCATTACTGACAGAATATACTCTATCCCATTTTTGTAAATCCCACTGTAGAATATACACAGATTAACCATGAAAGTAAGTTCTCCTTTCAAGGAATCCATTAAACCACTAGACTTAAATAACTCAAATTTGTTTTCACCTTGTGCATTTTGGCATTAGGAAATGACAAAAATAGTGAACCCCAAGGATATAGTCGTATGAAATAACTTTTAGAAAAGTTCCTGAAATACAGTTTAAAGACATCATATAATGATGGAGTATTTGCTAATCCCTCCTGTATCTCTTCCTTTTTGGAATATAAAATGAAGTTAATAGGAAGACTAGACGCACTACAAAAGTTGCCATAGCCTCAAAATCAGAATTTAACTGAAATTGAATTATGATGAGTACAGTTTTATGACAAGTCTATTTTAATTTTTATTTCTTTTAGAAATGGGTATTTTGTGCATGACAATTTTGTTAATTGGCCAGAATATATTAATGATCTGAATATCACTCACTGCTATCTTGGATAAATGCTCTGCATGTGGCAGATCTTTATATACATACACATATATAAATCGATCTTGAAAAAGAGTTTTCTGTGTACACAAATGAACTTATATGAAAAGTATAAAATGAGCATGTGTGGCTTTTCATGAAACAGTCGTTGAAACAGTCAATTAAAAAGATGTGGTATAGCTGTGTGCTTGAAAGCTTGGAATCAAATCCTAGCTCTGCCACAGAATAGCTGTGACCTTGAGCAAGTTCATTAATCTCACCATGCTTCAGTTTATCCATCTGTAAAACGGAGATAATGATAACACCTTCCTCATAGTCTTGTTATAAGGACAATATGAATTAATAAATGTGAAGTGCTAAAAACAGTGCCTGGTGCATAATAAGAACTGAAAAAGTATTTGCTATTATCCTCATAATTATAGTTATGATAAAATATTAATTATTATTCATATTAGTAATTAATTATCATATTATAGTAATAATATCAATATGTTGTTTATTAATATTAATGTTACTAATTATGAAGATAACAGTATTTATCATTATTGTTATTTAATGACTCCAGTATGGTTCTATTAAATCTCTGCTCACCACAGGAACCAGGAATTAGAAGTCCTGGGCCTGAGATTCAGCTTCAACATGGACTGGTTTTGTGATCTTTATTTAGCTTGTCTCAGTCTTCTATTTTCTTTCGTTGTAAATTAGGGAAAGTGGGGAGATACCTTATGAATCTAGTTTTGAGTTAGAACATAAACGTTTTTAAATAATTTAAAAGCTCACCAAGGATGTCTTATGATGATACAAAATAAAAAGTGATGTGGGAGGACTGAAGTCAGGGCAGGGGAATTGAGAAGCATCAAGACTGTCCCAATATACCACGTCCAGGAGAATTTTACCTCCCATGTGTAATGTTACTATGTCCTCTGCCCAATCAAGGTGTGACAGCATAACACACTGGAGCTACCATATACAGCTGAAGGTCACTGTGGTCCAAGGCTGTGTTTGGAGTCCACAGCCTCAGCCCCTAGCTCTCTCCTGAGAATAATTGTTACTTAGAATTCTGCAGTTCCAAGCCTGGTGTTTGTTCAACCACCACAAACTTGTCTTCAAGGATGTACAGCTTCCTCTCCCTGGACAATCAGCCTTCTTGGCTCTCTAGAGTACTTTGATCTCTTCCATAAAATTAAATTAATGTGTATTAATTTAGAGTACTTTGATCCCTTCATAAAATTAAATTAATATGTATTAACAGCCCCGCCCCCCCAAAAAAGACAAGCAGAGGCACATGGACTTTTGGGAGCTAAAGTTGCCTTCTTTTTCAGGGGTGTCACTCCTGACCACTGTCAAGGACACCATTCAGAACAAAGTGCTTCTCAACTGAAGTCTGTGTGGAAAATAAAATACCCAGGCACTATAGAGTTTCCCGAGATACCAGCACCAGTAATTTCTATTGACAACTGTTGCAAATATTTAATACTCTATCTGCTTAATGATAATAACACTTTACAAGTCCCCAACACCTACTCTGAGCCAAGCCACTTTCTAAGTGATTTCCATATATTAACTTGTGTGTCCCTCAGCAAACCCTATGAAGGGACTTTATCCCATGGCTCAGAAAACAGGACAGAGAAGTGAAGGTCACACTGTGAGGAAGTGGCACAGCTGATGTTGGAATCTAAGCTTCCTCTGACTAGAATACCCAGACCCTCAGCAGCCATGCCATGACCCAACTCCAACAATAAATACGAAATAAGAAATTTTAAAAGAAAGTCAAAAAAGCTTCTCAACCAGAATTAGGATTTACAACTACTAAATCAGACTATAAGATAAATCTGTTTGCCACAGGCTAGTTTTAAAAATGATAATGCATTACTATTTGAATTGTGATTTCACATCTTATTCTAATTTAAATTTCCCAGTGATGTTGCAAAGTGAAGAAAACCCAAATTTTTTAAAAGTTAGCAATTCCTTCTATTGCCCACACTTTCTACTTTAGATTGTTTCTGAGGACGTTTACTCTACAATAGTCACATACTAGCAAGAAAACCCACTAGTTTCTCTCAGGATCTGGTAATAATGGGGGAAGCTCTAGCCTCCCCCAACCCTACTTAATTTATATGAGAGATTCCATGTTTTTCTACCACTGCTGTCACGTGGGTTAGAACCTGAGAGTTCAATTAATAAAGCCAAGTCTAGCTCCTCCCAGTTGGCCAAGTAGCAAGTGATTCCTTCAGTTCTGCAAGTTGTAGGTGCCTGGTCTAGCTATCCTGCCTAGGCCTTGATTTCTTTGCATTACCTCCTTTGGAGGACTGACATTTATTTATTAAGCAAGGCAAACAAGTACATATCTCTCCATTCAGCAAAAAGGAAAGGGAAGCCCAGTGTGATTGCAGTGTGGATGAATTTTGAAACAGTAAATAGAGTCAAAGTGGGATTGATTCTGAATATGTACTGCTCTATATTATCTCTATAAGAAAAGTAGAGAGATAGATGTCTAAAATATATTACAATATATATTTCAATGTCTTTTTAATCTTTGCCACAAGAAAATAAACGGCAATGCCAATAGCATTGAGCAGAATTAACAACAGTTATGTTCCTCTGTTGCTGTCAATTGTAGCTTTACATTTACATCTTTGTCATCCAGTCAGGAATGACATAAAGCAAGACACTTGTTACCAACCTTTTGATTTCTATTATTATTAAAATATCTTAGAAACTCAATATTGAACAAAAAGAATTCCAGATTACCCTGGCGATAATGTGGGATGTACCCACACACTGTGTCTCATGATATCATAAGATAGTATATTGGGATGTCATGCAGTCAAATTTACATTGCTTCTTGCCAGGCATTTCAAGCCCAGAATTTTGTATTCACTTCCTCAGTTGCACCGTGAATTTTGGAAGTTAGGTCAAATAGCTTTGGACCCTAGTTCCACCACTTCAGAGCAGCCTAAGTTGGGGAGAGTTACTGAAAACTTTTGAGACTCCAGTTTGTTTTGTTTTGTTTTGTTTTATCTTTAAAATGTGAAGAATGATTCCTGCCTTACAGCTTTGTGAGAATTAAAGAAAACATGAATTACTGCCATCAGAAGACATGGCTTATAGTAGATGCTCTATAAATAGTCTAGTTGCTCTTTTGTAATTATCTCTACCTTATATTTTCTGATTTTCTGCATCTGTTGTTGATGTCATCTAAATTCCAGTCAGGCTCTTCATGATTAGATTGTATAGTTCCACCTTGGCCAGACAGCAAATAATCAAGTGGAAAAAAATCATACAAAGGAAATTAGGGCATAGGGAATGAGAAAGAGAAGACCGAGAGAAGAATCACTGAGCTATCTCTTACTGCATTGCGGAAACTGATATTAAGGGGTAAGGGAGTATAATGAGATGGTTTCATTTTCAGCACTAAGAGGCAGCATATTGCTGTGCAACTAAAGAAGAGACATGATTTTTTAGGACTGAGGACTTGGTTGTTTCGGTAGAGACCCTTGGTCAATATGACTTGGGCAAATACACAAGTATGTACAATGCTAAGTCCCTTTTATTCAGTGAATGTTTGTGTTTATGAAAGAAGCCTTTAAAGCATTGATTTGATTTCCCTATGAAGCAAAACAAAATGTCATCGTAAAGATGATCTTGTTATTATCTAGAAGATTAATTTTAGCACACCCATCTGAATGCATGCTATTCTAGCACACTGAAAAAAAATCTCACTGAAGTTTAGGGAAAATCTTGTGAAATAAGGCCTCCCTCGAAAACCTAGTGTTGTACAATGTGCTACTTCTTCCCATTGCCAGGGGAGTGGGAAATAATGTGTTATGGGTGTGTCCCTAGACAAGCAACCCAAGAACAGAACTGGAGAAAGCTGAGACACAGATGGCAAGTGTCTGGGCTGTCCTTCCTGGCACAGTGTGTTTGTGACCGGTTCTGTCTCTCATGCAATGGATTCAGCTGGATGTGAGCCTGGTGCATTACAAATGATGGAGGGAAAAGAGAAATTTGTTTCCCATAGAAAGTATGAAGTTTAGAAAGCAAAACGAATGTTCAGGAGAAACTTTCAGGCCTCTGCTATCCTGGAAATACAACATAATTCTATTCAGTTAATATGAAGATTCTCTCAGCTGTATCCTATTGTACATACTTTTCAAGGTGCTAAACAGAACTTCTTTCAAGGACATCCTATAGATATTTTCCCACTGGAATGGGCATCAAGAACAAAGAAGATATTCTCTGTAATAGATAATATATTTGAGTTTGCATGGGGAAGAGGAGTCAGGCCTAATACGAGGGACTCCAAAACAGCTTTTGGTGAATGTTACAGAAAGGCCAAGTTCGGCTCAATAAAAGGAAGAACCTTCTGACAATTAAATCTATCCAAAATTGAAATGGGCTGGAGGTACTCCAGCAAAGGCTGAAGGAGCACTTGTTGGTCATGTTCAGGAATTTCATGCCTTGGAAAAGTGTTGGGCTAGAAGCCTGAAATTCTATAAAAATATTTGATAAGAGAATGGAAAATGTCTTGGTATCAGGAAACACTGAACAGCAGAGTTGCATCAATTCTAAACTAACACACGAAAAGCAAAGCTAAACTGCTCTGCCTATTCTCTCTGCCATCCACTCAAAAGCCCTGACATTAACATCTGGGGCAAGAAGATAGGGATCATAACGGGAAAGCGCTTGCTTTCAGCGACTTCAGGAGGAAGTGAGTTGGAAGGAAGACCTAGAAGATGGTTAAGCTCTAAGTTTCTTGTGGCCTGGAAGCACACTGGTTTATTCGGCTCTAATGGGACTCTTCTCATAACTCATGTAGGTCTCCTCTGTTGCTTTGCACTGCTGTACAGAAAGAATATAAAGGAGTTGTTTTAACCTAGCTGTAATCATAATTTCTTTGCTTTACCGTGCTTTTTAAAAATTTCTCTGATGGCTAATGGGATTAAACAAATTATCATATGTTTATTGGCTATTTAGATACCCTCCTTTGTGCGGTGACTATTAAAATCTCTTGCCTATTTTTGTACCAGGACTTTTTCTTACTGAGCTGTAAAAGTTATTTGAATATGAGTTCTTTGTCAGATATATGTGGTACAGATGTCTTCTCCTACTCTGTGATTTTTCTTTTTTACTTTTAGTGATATATTCTGATGAATGAAATTTCTTAATTTGAATGGAAACCAATTTATCAGTATTTTCCTCTTGTAAGCTATTTAAGAAGTGTTTGTCTATTCTAAGGATAAAAATATATTCTCCAGTTTTATATTCAAGCTTTAAATTTTTACATTTTTACCTTTCACATGTACTTTTATTCTTTTTTAAAAATTTTGCCCATACCCCACTCCCCTACCCTTTAGTGACCATCAGATTGTTCTCTGTATGTATTTGTGAGTTTCTTTCTGTTTTGTTTTGCTTATTTGTTTGTTTTTTTAGACTCCACAAATGAGTAAAAATCATACAGTATTTACCTTTGTCTGACTATTTCATTTAGCATAATACCCTCTAGGTCCATCTAAGTTGTTGCAAAGAGCAAGATTTCATTCTTTTTCATTGTTGAATAATATTCTATTCTGTGCATATACCATATTTTCTTCATCCATTTATCTATATTGATGTACACGTAGTGATGGACCTCTAGATTGCTTCTTCATCTTGGCTATTATAAATAATGCTGAAATGAGCATAAGGATGTATATATCTTTTTGAATTAGTGTTTTGGATTTCATTACATAAATGCCCAGAAATGGCATTGCTAGGTCATATGGTAGTTCTATTTTTAATTTTTAAAGGAATCTCCATTTCCATAGTGGCTCTACCAGTTTATAATCCCACCAATAATGCACATCCTCACTAGCACTTATTATTCATTCATTCATTCATTCATTCATTCATTCATTATGGCAGCCATTCTGACAAGTGTGAGGTAGTATTTCATTGTGGTTTTAATTTGCATTTCCCTGATGATTAGTGATGTTAAGTATCTTCTCATATGTCTGTTGGCTATCAGTATACCATCTTTGGAGAAATGTCTATTCAGGGCCTCTGCCCATTTTTTATTGGATTGTTTGGGTTTTTTGTTTGTTTTTGTTTAGTGATAAGCTGTATGAATTCTTTATATATTTTGAATATTAATCTTTTTTCAAATACTTCATTAGTAGATGTCTTTAATTCAGCAGGTTGTCTTTTCATTTTGACAATGGTTTCCTTTGCTGTGCAAAACCTCTCAGTTTGATGTAGTCCCATTTGTTTATTTTGCTTTCATTGTCCTTACCTGGGGAGACATATTCAAAAGATATTGCTAAAACCAATATCAAAGAGTCCAGTGCTTACGTTTCCTCATAGGACTTTTATGGTTTAAGGTCTTACATTTAAGTCTTTAATTCATTTTGAATTTATTTTTGTTTATGGTGTAGGAAAGTGGTCTAATTTCATTTTTTGCATGCATTTTTTATAGTTTTCCTACCACTGCTTATTATAGACTGTTTTTTCCATTGTATATCCTTGCCTCCTTTGTCATAGATTAATTAACCATATAAGTGAGAAGTTATATCTGGGTTCTCATTATATTCCATTGATCTATATAAAAATGATGTCACAGAACATTTAGCCCAGTTTTGGGGCTGCTAAGTATGAGGCTCTTTGTGAGTGCACAAATCTCATGTCCCTGAAGCCAGTTCTTATGACACTGAAATCGGATTCTGTGTTACACATTTTATGTTGATTTGAGGCTACTGATAATCCATCACCTTTTCTTTTGTAGTAGCAGTCAGAGTTTCATCAGGGAGTTACTTCTCCCCTGCTGTATATAGTCTCAGTGCACCTATAAATCAGGTTGCCCTACCCTGTCCTTCTAAGAGAGAGGCATGTGGCTAAACCCAGTCTCTATTAACTACATTCTCATTCTCTCTTTCCTTTTCCCATCACTTCTTCCCTTCTCCTAAGACTTTAAATCTTGAGGACAAAGACACACACACACACACACACACACAAATGGAACGCATTTGTTCACTGGCAGTGCCCTCCAAGACTGTTAAGTTCCTGGTACTTAAACTGTTAGTACACCAGTTCTTCCTCTATTTTCAAACCTAATTCTCTAGACTTCTAGTTGATGCTGTGAGTTTCTCAACAGTTTTCCAATAAATGTCTCCCCTGCTTAGGCAGCCAGAATTCATTTCTGTTGCCTGCAAAGAGCCCGACAGGTGTCAGATAAGTCTCATTTGCTCTCTGGACTGTGAGTTCTTTGGTCTAATTAGAATTATAGCGTACATACACTAAGTACACACTGCATAACAGAAAAGTGCAAAGTGCTTCACATATGGAATTTTATTTCATCTTTACAATGAGCCTTCAAGGCAGGTATCACTATCTGCACTTTTCAGATGACAAAAACGAGGTTCTAAGAGACCAAAGAAACTTCTGAAAGTCTTCCAGGTATTTGGTTATGGAACTGAGATTTTCAAACTGACTTTTTTTCTTACTCTCAAGACTATACTTTTCCGCAATGTTTTTTCTTTTCAGATCCCCAATGTCTAGCACATCTCTTGGCACAACATATTCCCAATAACGATTCAATGACTGAGTGCATAAATAAAAGGAGGAATATTCCTATCTATGTCTTTATCCAGTATCAGTTCATGATCACTACATAATGGCTTATAATTATAAAGTCAAGTTTTTATCTTTTGCCTCTCTCATTGTAAAATTTTATTTGCCATCTACTACTACCATGAAAACATTGGCAGATCCATCACTTATTTCTAAAATTGGTTTAGCATACCAATAATCTCTGTTTATTTCATAAATTTTAGTAGCTGCCACTTTCAGATCAAAGGCACAATTATGGACACGTTTTATGTATCAATTATTGACTCTCAGGAATCAAACTATGCAACTTTATGTTGGCCTATGCTTTAATAGAGACATTCTCAAATTAAATGCCCTTTACCCAGAAATATTTGCAAAATCAACAATGTGGAAGGTGCAAAGGCTGAGAGTCTGCCTAAAAATGTAGTTGTGCCACAGTGCAGCAGCATTGAGGAGAACCAGAAAGACATGTAGGTAACTAGAGCAGTTTCAAATTCTAAGTGAGAACATTCCAATAGATAAACAGAAGGAATACATTTGGTAGGTAAAAACAAAACCCATTATTTCCCCCTTATGTGTGTCTAAACAATTCAATGTAAATAAGACGTTGCTGAGCAAAGGACTAATCTTTACTGTTCCATGTACAGGTTCAGAGATTAAAAAAAAAATCAATTAATTACAAAAGCTTCCAAACAATGCAAACAGCATTAAGCAGAGTAATTATAAGATAAGCTTTGAAGCAATTTTCAGTTGATTGGGTGTGGGTGTGCAGAAGTAAACGTACAGTTTGCCTGCTGGTGCAAGAATGGCTTACATGCCAATTAGTGGTTATTGCTACTAATTATTAAAAAACATTTTTTAAGAGTAATTAAAAATTAAATGCACCTGTATGGTGGCTTGTAACTATGCTGTGGTAAATTGCTCCGATTTTCCATATCAATCACACATGAAATGCTCGGTGAGATAGAGGAGCATTATGACACCATGTATCAGGAGCCAACTGACATATGTATGTGCTCTCCATGTGCAAGCATTGCAGGGATTCAGTTTTTCTGCTGAGAAGTTTCTGTGAGTGAAACCTACCAGGCCAAGTGAATGAGGACAATAGTTGAGGGCATAATCCTAAGCTTCTGCCATTATTTACATCCTCATTGCCACAAAATACTGTTGCAGCAAGAAGTCGAGAAAAGACAAATCTTAGCCTCATCTGAGACCTTATTTACTCATTTAAAAGCCATGCCAGGAAGACAGCTTCAGAATTGTAAAATGACAAATGACATTCCAGTCTTCCCATTAACTATATGATCGTGGATACATCACTAATCTCCCTGGTTTCAGCTTCTTTGCCTCCAAAGCATGAACATGGTTTAACTGGCCTTGAGGATTCATTTTAGTAATAAAAATCTGTGTCCTGATTAGGCTTATATTCATAGAACATGAACAAGAAGAATTAGATAATATTTCCTGAGTGTTCATTCAGATTCACACTCTTCCATCAATTGTTCAACTCCTTGGCTGCACACCTGAATCACCAGGGAAGTTTAAAAACTGTAATGCCAACACCTAGTCCCCAGAGATTCAAATTTAACTGGACAGAGGTGGAACTGGGCATCAGTACCTTTCCAAGCTCTCTGGGTGATTCATAGGTGCTTAGAGGGTTACAACTACTACACATGCTTTACCTACATTAGATCACTAGCTCTGATTTGTTAAAAATATTCTGTAAGGTATTCATTTTTGCCCCTACTTTACAGATGAGGAAATGTATTCAGGGAGGTTAAATCTCCATCATAACTTAAATGTAGCAGAGACAGGATTGAAATCCAAATGTCTCTGATCCAAAGCTTTTGGGGTTCGTTTAACCTTTGATATACTACCAATGTGATAAGTCGATGATAGTGTTTTTTCTCTTTGGTTACTATTTGCTTTATTATAACACTCATCCTTGAATACATTTTACTTAAATTTCCATATAGTTCTTAGATATTTTAATGGAATACTATCGAAATTAGAGGCTTGGATTTATTCATTATTCCCGTAAAGGATTCTTTTACATCCTGGCACATTGGAAGTCCAAGTGGTGATGTTCCAGAAAGTCATAGCAATCCAAGCTCTTTTAATAGCTGACCAATACTGAAGAAGCTTCTAGACTTAGGGAGAGGAGATGGTAGCAACTTCAGCTTTCTTACACTAAAACAAAGTACACAAGGAAGTGGTGGAGAGGACCGAGGCAGCACATGGAAAGTGAGGGTAATTTCTATTACTGCAATCTCTACCTCAGACCTTTTAGTCTTTCTTTGTGTTTTGTTCACCTTAAGGCTGTCACCTATATTTGTAATGATAATCTCGGTGGCCGCAGGATATTCTTACCACTTATTTAGTCATTATCTCCACTGGAAATCTAATTATCTTTTCAAAAGGTAAGAAGCAATTTATGTAACCCCATAATTTTATTTACCATCTTAATCCTACACAGCCGAGGTAAAGAAAAGTCATCATTACCTGTGTATATATTATAAGTCTTCTGTCTGGCACATTATTGGAGCTTAAGGAAACAAGCAAATAACATCAATGAGACCAGAAACATACCTCACACGGTATTCACTACTTTTCCTTTTATTGGAGGTCCCACTACCTACAATTCACATTCCAACTGCCAACTTCCTCACCTGAAAGCGGGGGGGACCTGTGTTTTCCCTCTAGCATGTAATTGGCAGATCCATATTTTGTTTTTGCTTGTTTTTTTCTTTCAGCAAAATCAACTTTCCTTCATTCTGACTTTCCCTGCCAAACATATCATATTGTGTGTGATTTATAGATACACAATAATTCCTGGGCAACCTGAAAGCCAGGGAGACCACAAGGAGATACTGGGGAAAAAAAAGTGTTATGAAGAAAGCATGAGTGAATAATAGAAGACAGATTTGAGATAATTATTGGAGAGATGACAGAGAACATCACAATGATTTGTTTTGCCAGGTTGTCGTTTCAAAGATAATGAAGAGCTATTAAATAGATTTCTATTTTTTTCCCCTCGGGAAAATGAGTACACAGATATTAAAAAAAAATGAAATGAATACACAGATACTAATTATAAATACTAATTATGATAAGTTTGAGTAGCTAGCTACTTTATGCAACACTAGAAATATTTGTCATACAAATGCGTATACTCTACGCAATGGCTTTATAGATCACTGGCATTAGGTCCAGAACTATTGTGTAGAAACAGGATGGTGGCTCAACTCGGTTGGGGGTCATTTTATTGCCAATTTAACTAGTGTTAAATTAGTGGGTAGTTAACTGTCGCTAAAATAATTTAGGGCCCAATTCACCGAAGTATCATTTTTACTAATATTTTAGTGAAAGTGAAGCATTGTTTGTCCTGATGTTATACTGCAATGCTGGAGGCACCACTGCTTTCGAGTCCACAGTAATGGAACTTGCATTAGCAAAAGTGGGCTGGTTGCCTACCAACAAAAAATATAACCTCCTTGAGAACTGGGTATCCTGCTGTATTTTATTGCCATAAAACCATTTTAACATCCCTCTTCACTGAATGAGATTTTTTAAAATTCTTAAATCACGAGCCAAATTAGCATAACCCATCCAATATTTCACGAAAGACTTTCACTGTAAGAATCCAACTTTTTATTTTAGGAAAAGGAATTTAACTCCCAACTTTTTGTTTTAGGGGTAAAAAAAAAAAAAAAAAAAAAAAAAAAAAAAAAAAAAAAAAAACATATTTCTCTACCAACAAGAAACATGAACAACTCCAAATTCAGAAAGATTTACAAAATGCCACAACACAGTTATCTACCATAAACATATCATTTCTTTGTTTCGTAGGACACCAATGATGAATTATTCATGAGACCCTATTTCAGATGCTTATTGTGTCTGGTGGCAAAGTCTCCGCCTGCTCAGCCCCCAGGAAAGCTCGGGTGCTTTGCTGTAGGCACAGTGCTCTGTGCCATCCAGGGACCAGCCGTGTGCTCTCGAGTTAGTGGAGCAGCGCAAGCAGTTCCAGTGGCCTCAGCTGTGGAGACAGCTGTTTGCCCACCGTCTGTGATGGCAGAAATGTGTAGTAGTCTTCCCCCTAACAGCACACCCCTCCCTACACCCCACACGCACGCACACACACACACACACACACACACACACACACACACACAAACTCCCATGCCATACATCATACACAAAGGGGTGCAAAGAAGCCACATGATTTCAGGACCAGAATGAGCAATGCACCAGAGTTTAGAATGGCTCTTTATCTTGTATGCAAAATTATTGGAACAGAGGCTGTAGCCTCCGAATCTAAACCTTTCTTGTAATTTATTTATCAAAAGATTTGTGCATGCGTGAAATTCAAAATGATTTATTGTTTAGTTATTGCCTTATTTACTTACTTAATGGATTGATTGATGTGCCAGGATCCCACAGACAACAGAGGCTACTTTTTTTTTTTTAAGATTTTTTTTAAAGGAAATAGATTGCAAACAGGAGTTTTACTAACAGTAAGCCAACCCCTCCTTACTAGTTTGTATTCATAACAAGTTCCTTTTGCCTCATGCCCGCTACCTGTCTGTGGCTATTAGTTGACACAAAATACGGCACCTTGCACACAGTGAGAAGTGGCAAGAATGAAAGAATAAAATATCAGGCATGGAAGTGTAAAATAGGGGGAGAAAATCTGGATCTAACCCAGAGTTTCAGCCAATGTACGCATCTATAGTAGGCAATCTCGGGCATGGTGCTTGGGCTGGAAGCAATAGAGCCACACAACAATGGGAGTTATTAGAATTCCATCTGGCATCATTGATCTGCAGAGAAAGGAGGTGCAGACAGAGAAGTCCCACAATTTAAATCCTTTTATAGACCTCGGATCATCTATTTATCTTATGGACACTGACCTTTCATTTCGTAAGGGCATGCTACACCTGAATTAGTCAGTGTAATAAAATAAAATTATGTTATAAGTTCTCTACAAACGTTGAAAAGATGGTTATAGGAAAAGTTCCGCAAACCTCTTACATACCTCTTGAATTTTATGTAATACTTTATTAGGGATTCTAATATTTTAACTGGTCTTGGTGAATAGGGGCCAAATCCGGGGGCAGGTGGGGGGAGTTGATTTGTTTACAGAAGCGGATGTTGAATGTGCAGAACTCTTACTTTGTGTTCCACGCATGCGACATTTGCGTAAGATCTCTGTAACCTCTTTTCCAAACGAACTCTAATTTGACATAATGCAGTGGAGAATGGCACCAGTCATCGGGCTTGCATCAGAAATGCATTTTACTTGGATTCAATTCAGACTCTTAACGAACTGGTTCCCGTAAATGCAGCAGATGGGAGTGAGGCAAATGGGAGCGTGTGTGCGGCCTCACACCCAGTATCAACTGCTGCTTGACGGTGCTAAAGCCTTTCCTGAGTTAGTTGGTTAGTTAGTTAGCTAATTAGTTAGGCACATTCCAGCTGAAACTTTTAATTGTAATTAACATATTTATCCTACCAATCTACCAAATTGAGGCATGAAAAACTACAGTTCAGCCAAGGCAAGTAGATTCTTTCCTTAGCTTTCTTTCTCCTACTGATTAATGTGGTGGATGCTGCCAGAAGATGGTCCAATGGTTTATAAACCTGGCAAAGCTGTAGCCAGACCTTCTTTTCTAAAGGTCAATTAAAAATGCTAGTTGCACTGTAAACAGAATTCTCCATTGAAGAATGCCAGGCAGTGCCCAGAGTGGTCTCTTAATACAAAATATCAATTTGATTTTCCTCAGGAGATTCGCTCTCCTTTTGCAATGCAAATATTTTCAAGTGTACTAAACACGTTTTAGCACCTCAACATAGGCACTAAAACTATTTGCATGCAAAATTACCCAGAGTAGGCAGACAGGCACAAGCTTATGCTAGCACCATATGTGCTAAAGAATTTGAGCCAGGAAACAACTAGTATCTGGACGTTATTTACAATTTAAATTTAATTTTACATTATTATTCAAACGAGGGCTTATATATAAACTCTCTATTAAAATTAATGGTTCACATGGAACAAAATCTCACCTAAAATTATATGCTTAATAGTGCTTGGGTTTTTTGTTCCAGCTACTTAAACCACTAGGAAAAGACAATACAGTATTTTTGTTCCATGTCTTCCAACTCTACCTGCATAAATGGTTTATTTCTTCCTCTAACAATTTCTCTCAGAAAGAGTAGTAAAATTAACGTCGATTGGAGGGCCCAGAAATCAATACAAAACTTAGACCAGGTCTGCCACGTGGAAGAGCATAGTGATTTGAGGAAATATACACTGTCCGACTAGTACAGGACATTGTCTGCATTCAGATAAAAAGCACTTTTTCTTTTCAAAAAGCTCCATTTGATGTTTTCTGAACAAGAGAAGTGACTTTGGTTTAGCTTTTAGTTTCTAAATTGCAATGCATCTCATTCTCCCAAGAAAGCAGCACTTATTTATGTACTCAGAAACACAACCCCATACCTCCATTACGTTCTCAGTGTACTTCTCAATAAAGAAATCTTAAATCTATCGGCAGTGATCGGGCAGGGTGTTTAACGATCATTTGTTAATGTATGTCAAGAAAGAACACTGCTTTCTTTATCTTTTCAAGTCATTTTCCATTTCAAGTTTGATAAGATTTCATGTCTTTAATATTGGTTTAAGTGTTTAATGGTTTGTTTTTATGTTCATTTTAGGAGAAAAATTTCAGATGAATCAGAACGATTTTTAGTAATTCTCTTCAACCTTCCTCTTACCTAGAGAGTAGATAAGTGGATTCTCAGGGCCCCTTGCAGAAATGGTGCTATCACAACAGTCACTTCCCCTGGTCTATGTCCAGTTACCTGCAAATTGTTACAACTGCAGTTTGTATGCACTTTGCACTTTCCATAGTAATCCATTTTAACTAATTAAAATACAAAGAGAAAAAGTACCTTTTAAATACTAGACTGTGAAACAAGTTCTTTAAAATCCATAGCTATCACTATGAATTTGGGTAGAGGGAATACAAGAAAAATGAACATATTATATTTCATCACAAAGACAGGATCAAATATACCCAAAATCTTAACTACAGAAAAATTTTTGTCCAAGATTAGAGATACTTCAATTTATTATAAACCTTGCATATATAATTTTTCTTTGAAAACTTCAAGTATTATTCTAGGCCAAATGCATTTTTTGCTTTCCTTTTCTTTCTTTTTTTAAGAGCAAGAGGAAGAAATGGCTTTCTTTCTTGACTTACAATTTGTCTTAGAAATGTTGAATCATTGCCTAGGTGCATGAACTCAGTTCTGAGCAGCTTTAATTTATAGCAGCCAACATTTCTATAACATAAGCTCTCTAAAAGAGGCCCACAGAAGAACCAGAAATCTGTGGTTGTGTAGAAAGTTTAATGGGAATGGAAAATCTTCACGTTTACACGTCTATCTTTGCATATTAATATCATTACATTTAAACGGCAGTTTGATTTCAAACATTGAATTAATTAAGAAGGGAACTTCCAGGTTGAGTTATAATGCCAAATCAAATGCCAACAGCTCCCTCTACTGACTACTGGAAGAAAATATTTGCTCTCAATTAAAAAGAAATTTGTTGTTTACGAAACAGCTTCACCAAATTAAATTTTTTGAAAAACATCTAAGCTTACTGGGAAACCTGAAAGATGTTTACTTGCAGTGATAGAAAGAAAAATACTGAGAATTATAGAAATAGAAGTTTACAGGCTAATTTTCTACCATCAATACACAATTCCTACCTCCACTAAAAAACATCTGGGCATCCTCTTGCGCAGCACCCTCTACTATGTAGAGTTTGGGTTAAAATCAAAATATAATTAAGGTTCAGTTTAGGTTGTGCTTTCTCAAATCTGACACAACTGTTAAATTTATATCCTGAAAGTTGAGATATCTTAATAGAAGTTTCAAATTGTTTCATATCTCTGTCTTTTGCTGAGTTCTAAAAAAAAAAAAAAGTATGTTTATTGTTATTTCAATGAGGACAAAGAGATAAATTTAACTCGTCTATAGTTTAGAAGCAAAGAAATATATACTTCTTTTATTTAAATTCCAACATTTAATGTAACAAGTAGTTTAATTAATTAGGGAAGTAAAAGTTTTAAAAACACACGCATAATTTTCTTCCCAAACTCCTTGCCTTGTCCTCCATGGAGACCACTGTCTTCCACCACCTGGAAAGATCTGTTTGGTTTCACTCATTTAGAGCTGTCTCTCCCTCAGCTTTCCCCCACCTCTCTGCAACACTTGGCCTCATTTCCATACAGCCATATTCCCTGAACATAAATGGAAAATGTAATAGCACACCCAGAAGTTTTCAGATCCCACTCATTTCAACAAGTGAGACTTGACAGGGTTGATATGATAGGCTCATGCAAGTGAGAGGTTTTAGAATTCTGACGTAAATGCACTGTGGAGGAAAACCGTTCTGTAAAAAAGCTCAAAATTCAGCACTGCAGAAACATCAGCATCTAATTCTAAGGATGATGTCCCCCCTCTCTCCTCCCACTCCTCCATGCTCTCAGCCTACCCTACCATGCTTATAGTTTGAACTTTGAAAACAAATGTGTAATTTTTGAAAGATTACCAAGGTAGAATAATTCTTTCACTTTTTTCTCATTTCCCCAACCCTCCCACCCTTTTTCCCTGCTCAGAATAAATATATTCTTCATCTTTGTGAAGTGAGCCATTTCTGTTAAAAGAACCATCCTACATCTTAAAGTTGATATCTTAATTTAGGAAGTCATACTTATTTTCTAAAGCATCCATAATTTGTATCAGCACCAAGAGAATGTTTATAGGACAAAATCTTCCTTGTTTAACAATACAATTATTATTGAATTACAGTGCATATTGTCATGCAACTTTTTAGAGATTTTCTTATTATACTAATTCTCTTAAAACACTAATTTTATTTTAGAAGTTAAATTTTTGAAACATTAAGTTTAAAAAATGGTTTTGGAGTCAGGCAGGTCTCCTGGATTCAAATCACACCTTTCTCATTTATAAACTGTGAAACCTAAGACAAATCCCTTAAACAAACTCAAAGAGTCTCAATTTTCTCATTTGCAAAAAGGAAATACTAATACATCTGTACCTCATTGGGTGGCTTCCTGAGCTTTCCATGATATAATGTGTATAATGCTATAGTGGAATGCCTGGTACATAATGGACAACCAATGTTGCTGTTCTTGTTTAATAAACAAGAATTTGTTTATATGAATGAAACAATGTAACAGTTAATTTTATTTCCTGAAAAATAAAATGTCATCATAGTCATCCAAGGGAGCTCTGATGACTTTGATTAGAAAAATATTATCAGAAACAAGGATTCAAATTCGATAGGTGAAGTAGTATGACTGCTTACCCAGAATAGAACAGCAGAGTTCTTCCTGATGGTGGGAGAGGTGTTGTTTGTAAGGGGGCAGTGAGTTACAACCTAAAACCACAGAATAAAGTCCTTGGTGGGTCATCCAGAGAGAACATCTACAGGACAATATGTCAATATAATGTTGTGAATCAGTGGGAGAATCAGTTGAGAATCTGGGCTCTAGAAGTGGATTGATCTTCGAATCCTACTTCTAGCACCTTCTAGTTGTGTGACCTCAGGACTGCCAGTTCCTCACCTTTCTGAGCATCATTCTCCTATTCTGCAAAGCGAGGATTTTGTCTAACTTACAGAGCTAGGTGAGAAAGTGTGATCATGGATTATTGTAAACTATCCTGCATGATCTGGTTCTTTCTTTTCTCTGCAGCCCTTTCTGCTCTAGCCAAACTGGCCTTCACGGAAGCCTGGAACCCCCATTCTAACCATGTTCCCTCACACTATTTTATCTGTTTAATGCCTGTTCCTTCATCATATTTTAACTCAGTCATCACTTCCTTGTGGAACCCACCCTAAACCTTCTATGTGCTATTCAACTACCTTATGGTTCTCCTCCATTATAGCACTTATCACAGATTTAATTTGATTGACTGTTTCCTATGTACTGTAAGCCACCTAAGAGCAGAGATTGTTTTTGTTCACAAGTATATCCCCCTTGCCTGCAAACAATAGGTACCTAATTATCTGTTGAACAAATAAACAGAAACCCAAACATAATAGGTACTTGGAAAATAGTAGTTATCACTGTAAAATCTTACTATCAAAGGAACCTTAAAGATTTTCTAAAGCAGGGTCCCCAACCCTCCGGATTATGGCCCAGTACTGGTTACACAACAGAAGATGAGCGAGTGAAGTTTCATCTGTATTTGCATCCACTCCCCAGCGTGAGCATCACTGCCTTACCTCCACCTCAGATCATCAGGCATGGGATTCTCATAGGAGCACCAGTCCCTGGTACCAAAAAAGGCTGAGGACCGCTGCTCTAATGGTTAATCTAAACCACTTCTCCTTCAAATATGTCTCTAGCAAGTTTACACCCTATTAAGATCAGTGAGCAAAGAATCAAGATGTCAAAATCAATGACTATTAAAATCTACACTGATTATTCAATGGCATCCATATTTCCCTTGATTATTGCACTCCCTTTTATAATTAAAACAGTCTCTCAACTGCAAATAGCTCTGAGTGCAATGACAGTAACTCTGAACCATGTACTCCAGTGGGGGATTTTATTCAGTGAGGGGACTGGAAATTATTTACTTTGGGAGGAGAATCCTGTTGGGATTTCTGCACAAGCTCTATACCTAAAGATGCTGTGCATACTTGTAAGGCCAGGAGGTCCTAGAACTGTATTTTCTAACGTTCCTTAGTTCTCTATTTGTATATTTACTCCACTACCCACACCCTTTAAAATTCTGTCACTGGGTAGAAATGGCGATAATGCCTGGGAAATATTTTAATGCCATAATAAAAGTCACTGGAAGTGTGGCAACACAAGAAAGAAAGTGTAGTGGTAAAACTGTAGAAACTTTTAAAATTTTTTTCCACTCATTAAAAAAAAAAATAACCCATGGAGACTTGAAGGGCAGGAAATGCTGCCACTTTATTGCCTTTTTAGTCAAATGCCTTTACAGGCCTATCCCTTTAACCTATATTATTAATATTGATCCCTCAGGGCCTAACGCAATTTCCACCTCCTCCCTGTTCTGACTACCCCAGGACAGTTTGACCATTTTTTCTGAATTCCCATTATGCCTCTTTGCGTGCTTTACTCTTTTGCTAATTTTTCCTGATGTTTATTTTTCTCTTTCAACTACTTTGAAAGGTAGGAACAGTGAGGCAGAGAAGACACCTTTCAGGAGGGTGAGGTAATTAAAATAGAGATTTTGGTACACGCCTGGGTTGCAGATTACAAGGCTCAAACAGAATCCCATTTCTTGACCATTACTAATGAAAAGCTGGGGAAGGATCTAGACCTGGGAGAAAAATACCTTTTCTTATCAAATTATTGTTAGAATTAAAATAGCTTATAATGTAGTAAACTAGCAGTAGTTTATCTTATCCTTTCACCCACCAAGTTACTGGTTGCAAATTTATTTAAGTTCATTCCAATACTTTTTAATAAAACTTTTGTGCCTTTTAAATTTTTTTGATTAGGAAACAAACAATTTTTTTTTTGGAAAATCAGAACAAATCAGCAAAGTATAAAAAAAATGCAATTAGCAGCTACCATATTTGAGAGATTACTATGTGCAGTGATGGCGCTATTGGTTGTATATTATATTATCTCTTTTAATTTTGGCAGCAACACAGGAGATAGATACTAATATTATTTCCACTGTACATGTGAAACAGCAAAGCCCAAGGGGGCCTAAGGGTACAGAGTAAGTAATAGACTTGGAAATCAAATCAGCTGCTCAATTCATAGCATAACCACCCTGATAGAATAGTTCCCCAAATCATCTATAAATCAACATGTCCCATCATAGAGAAATAAATCCATGTAATTAATATATTAAGTTTGAATTATATTTCCTTCCAATTATATGTTTTCACACCTAAAGATATGTAGTATTTTTTTAAATTGAAATTGGGATCCTACTGTATATATAGTTTTTTTTTCATTAACATATTTTTGGCAGTTTAATTGCATAAAAATTCCTTGCATATATGCTTTTAGTAGTGACTACATATTTATTTTTTCCCTTGTCAAACCCATTATTCCTTTGTTGGGCTTTCAAATGATTCCCAATCCTTAGTAAATAATTTTCCCTCAGGTTAAATTTACTACAAATTAGGATTATGCACATTATACTTGGCAGTATGCAAATTACTTATTATAGTAAGGAGATAATTATATATAATCCCAGATGTGCCAATTTTTATACAGAACTCATAAGAAAAAGGCTTTTATAACCATCTCTAGTCTCTCCCATTATGCCACCCTATCTTTAAATAATGTGGAAAAATAGATAACCCAATTAATCTAATTCTGTCCACTTTACCAAAATGCATTACCAAAGTGCCTATAGGTCAAGAATGAACCCTCCTGCATTGTTTTGACAAGTTTGGTCTCTGGTCTAAGAAAAGCAATATGGTGTGGCAGAGAACGGCTAGAGCTAAAGACAAAAGGTCTGAGATCCTAATCACAGCCACTAATTTTTACTGCGACTATATTTTGAGCAGGAAAATTGAACTTTGTAAAATCAATTTCCTTATTATACAATATAATAACAATATGTACTCTACTGTCTTATAGGGTAGTGATGAGAATTAAATAGTAGAATATTCTGCAAATCTACATTTATTATTATTGTTAATATTAACTAGACTTGTCTAAACAACCACATACTTATTCAGAAAAAAAATCACAGAAAATTATGCATTTTTTTCAATGCATAGAAATAAATACAAAATTCTCACAGTCTCTACTTGATCTGAAAAATATTAAAGGACCATTTTATTCCATTAAAGGGAAGAATATATGAAGAATGGAAATTGATTTTCTTTTTAATTATACATTTCTAAATACCTTTGACTTTTTTTTTTGTCATTGAATTCTATTAGAAATTTAAAACTGCTTCTATGTTTTTAATCATTCCTGCTTTTCCTTTTCTTGGGTCCATAACACAAAGCCTCTTGCTCTTTAGAATACAGAATAGAAAAAAATTAGCCAGAGTTCTTCCTTTGACTGCAAACCCGATGTTGCCACTTCTTGAGGCTTATTGGGTGTTTTTGTTGCTGGAGCAGAATGCTTTGCCCAGAAAGCAGAAGACCTTCATCTGGTTCTTGGCATGGATGGATTAGGATCTGACTCTTTAGCCCCATAGTCATTTTCTTGGTCACACTGCAATACCTGGGTGCTGGCCTACCATGTAAATAGCCACATTGCATAAAAATCTGGTGAAGGGTAAACCTTCTTATTCGTGTAGGTTTCTAGGATCCTTCTTGTAAACACACACACACACACACACACACACACACACACACACACACAACAACAAAACAAAAAACAAAAAAACAAACAAAAAAAACTTTTAAAGAATGATACCACAACTGGCAAGTTAGTGTAGTTCCTGTTCCCTTTTTTTCTGAACATTACCTCATCACAATTTTGTTGTTCTCTTGGTAGTTCTTCTGGATATATCCCTTAAGAAACTGAAAATTCTCTTAGTGTTATGAGAATGCCAATCTGAGCCAAAGTGATGTGATTTGGGCTTTATTGCTTTCTTTATTAAAAATGTCCCTCAAAAAAGTTTGTATCATGGCAGATATGATTCTACAAGGCATATATTTCAAAAAGATGGACTGCTTAAAGATTTTACTTTCTTTCTCCTCTCTTTCATTCTTAAACATCTCATGTTTCCTTTTTAGCAGTTTCTTGAAAAAGAATCTGGCTTTCTAAAGTCAAAACTCTTAGCAGCATCTGCCCTGCATCTGTAATAATGAACCTATAATCTTATTTTTAAACTTGAGCCTGAAGTCCCAGAGAAAAATTTTCGTTATACTTTGTGCTATATGTGTGGTAGTATGATTTCCACATCAAGAAGTTAATAATTATGGCTTACTTCAATGATACAAAGATTTCCATAAAATTAAAAGTAAGAAGAAGAAAAAGAAGATCTTTTAGGGTTGACTTGCCATTTGGTTCACAGTTAACATGCTTAACTGTGGGTTGTAACCCACCTCATTAAGGGAATTTCAAATCCAGTGGTTAATTGCCCTCAAACTCCAGTATGTCATGTTCCAGCCTTCTGTTATCTTTAAATGAGGAGACAATCAAATAAAAACTCTTAAGGCAACTTTATTGGAAAAGCAGATTTAAGTATAACATACCATCTATCTCTTCCCCCTTGTTTTGAAAAGATTCTCCAGCCTGCCATGCTTAAGAAATTGTACCAAGATATTCACGTGTTATATGAACGAAGGAGGAAAGTGGTGTGCTAGGGAAAAAGGGGGTAGCTTTGCCAGCTCTAATTCTTACTCATGAAATGACCCTGGGCAAGGCAACTAATGCATCAGAACCTCAGTTTCCTCGCTCATAAAATGTGGATAAGAGCAGCCCGTGCCTCCCAGGGAGGTTGTAGAAGTTATATAAGCGTCTAAGTGGGTGGCCTCCTGGCCATGGGCAGCTTTAACAGCAAGCGCCTTTGCACCCTAGGCCTAGCAGCGCCTCTGAAGTTTGTTGTGGGTGCGGGGTGGGTGGTGCGCTGCTTGAGTTAAGCTTCTCTGTACTGAACAATGGTAAGGGAATCCAAACATGAAGACAAGGAGGGAGTTTAACAGAATGAGAATGGAAATGGAAAACATACGTCATCTTTTGGGCAGTTAAGCAAGGTGAGTGAGTGAGGTATATGAGAGCTTCTTGGCCCCTCCTCTTACTAGTTGCACGTGTGGGAAGACCTAAAGGAACTCACAAAGAATTGATCAGATTTTTTTTTTTGATCACTTGCCTCAAAAGCTTTGATGTTAACCCATATGATATTTTCCCTCCTATCTTAGTTAGATTATCTGGCAAATTGTGTTCAGTCAATAAATAGTTTTTGAAAAAAAATACAGTTTTTCAATATCTCAAGCAATCAATCTTTTCTTTTGAAATACACCACAATTCATAGAGAAATAATAATTAAGTTTTATCGCATGTAAACGCTGGAACATGCGCCTAAGTCAAACATGGCTCTTGCACTAACATGTTTGGAGAAGAAAATATGGATGCCGCCAGTGGAGTGCTCCCGCTGACTGGCGCCTGCACATGAAAGCCAGGTGTTCATTCTCGGGAATTCTGCAGGCCATTTGTTAAAGACAGTCATATTAAATACTAAATATTACATTGAACTTATAGTTAAAGCAAAAAGTAATACGTATTCAAAGCTCATGACTTTCTAATTATGACCTTATACTATTATCTATGCTCTTGAGGTGATTTCATCTATTATATCTATATGGTGACAGTCCTGTACAGTGGTGTGTTAATGTGCAACTCTTCCCGAGTCTGTACTTTATCATGTCCCTTTAGTAGTTTGCCATCTGCCAGGTGGGAGTATTTGCACTAGGAAAATTTGCAAATGCTACAAATCTGAACTTTTTTTTTTCCTGGAGGGCTGGTTGTTAAACCAGCACACCACTGGTTCTATCTTACTAGAAGACTGAAATAATAGTTTGAGACAATGTTATATAGCATATTTATAATATTTAAGTTAAAAAATATTTTCATTATCTACATTATCTCATATCAGATAGAATCATCTGTTCATACAGCTACAAGGGATGCAGCCAGAAGCAGAACTGAAGTTTCCGAATTCTGATTTTACCACTACCTCCCCTATTCCCACTCTGATTGTTAGTGAATTTCTGTCTTGATAACTCTGAGAGGCATCCTGGTTTAGCAAAGAGTATGAGAGGGAGTGGTTATTGATGGCTTCTGGGTTAGAGGAGCAAAGATGCCTGATTTTCTGCCATTTGACTTTTTGGCTTATTCCTCTCTGCCTTCTTTGTGACTACGTATAAATTTAATTGCCTGGTGAATGACATAAACAATAAGTCTCAACTGTACTGTGGAAATACTTGATCCTTTCTATATTAGATAGAAGGGGAAAATATGTTTTAAATCTTTACTATTGAGAAGTAAAATTATGTATATTTAAGGTATACGATGTAATGTTTTAATATATGTATACATTGTGACATGTTTACCACAATCTAATTAACATATCCACCTCTCAGAGTCACCATTGTGTGTGTGTGTGTGTGTGTGTGTGTGTGTGCATGTATGTGTATGGTGAGAACATTTAAGATCTACTCTTTCAGCAAATCTCAAGTATTCAATACATTATTATTAACTGTAGTCACATGCTGTACATCTCTTCTTTCCCCCTATCCCTCAGCCTCTGGTAACCACCATTCTACTATCTATTACTATGAGTTTGACTTTTTGGGGAAAACCCTTGATCACTTCAGGGGAGGGGATGGAATTTGAATGGAATCCTTAAAAATGGAAAGGATCCATCGAGTGAGAGAAAAGGATAAAACATCAAGAGGTACATAAAGAGAATGAATTCAGTGACCATCCTAGAGAAAGTAAAGAATCCAGTTAAGTTGGAAAGCAGGGTTTATAGATGAGCATAGTAGGGGAAAGGGACTGGAAGTCTAGGCAGAAGCCCAAAGTGACACTATTGAACTTTGATGCTAAATTGGTGAAGATCTGGAGAGAGGGGAAGAGTTGAAGAAGAAAGGAGTGTTAATGTTTGCTTTCAAAAGTTTATTTTTTTTTTTGAAGTTTAACAAATTAATAAACATGCTTATAGTATATATTTCATTAGAAATACAAGACAATTTAATTTACCTTGTGCTATGTAAATTAGACCAAAAATTATGTGGTCTATAATACATTGGAAATGTATAAAAGATTCTCTGTCAAATGTTTCTACATCAGGCATCGAGAACGTGAGAAGTTTACCTGTGGTTCTTCAGAAAATATTAACAATGTACATAAACTGTACCATAAGGCTTAAAACATGATGCAAAAAAATGTAATATTTCCAAGACAGTTTATAAAAATTCAATATCTATAATATTGTCCTGGGGAAATACCATATGTGCATATTTGAAACAACCCCAATAGCTACCTAGATTCAGTTAACATTGCATGTATATTGTAGATTTACATGAACCACTATTAAAGAAATTGAATCTAAGTGATATCATTAGCTCAGTACATCAGCTGGGGTAAACAAGGAAATTTAATGTATTGGTGGCCTATTCTTCTGAATAAAATATTCAGTTTCACCCTTAGCTTTTCAGAATTAATAACAATACTATAGCAAAATGTTCTTTCTATTACCAGTGTATGTGGGTGATATGCCATCAGTTTCCATGACTTTAAGTTGAAAAGCACTCCATTACAATATAGACTCTCTGTAAGCTCAAGACAACCAACTCCAGAAAAGAAGGTCTATAGAATATTTAGCTATATTTTTAAAAGCCTTATCAATGAGAACTAGCAACAAAAAGGAAAAAGTAGATTTAACAGCAAAGGGGAAAAAATACATTAACTATCTTATAACACAAAGTGAAATGAAAATTTAGAGAACAGTTAAAGAGAAATACATTTCATGAGACTAATAAAAATGAGATCTACAGAATTTCAGGAATTCATTACTAGTAAGTGAGCACATCCTTGCCGGGACCATGTCCCTTTTAGTTATCCTGTATCACAATTAAAATTCTTAGTTTCCATTCTATCAATGAGGAAAAGCTGATAAAGATTCAAGGATGATTTTATATGAATAAAGTGATGCAAAATCACAGATTTCAGATAAAAAAGAATACTCATTTGGACCAAAAGTTCACATTACTGATATACTTTTTACTGATTCAATTTTTAGCAAGTCAAAATAAATTGTATTAGAATACAAAATATTAATATATAAGCCTTAATATCATATCCTTGTTTTCTGGAAGAAAAAACAAGATCTCACTCAATTTCTGTAACACAGTTATCTTACAGAAGAATTTAATGATGGAAGAGTTTATTAACTTGCTCTGCATTTTTTTCCAAAGAAGTTTTAAACAAGATATAACATGATCAATCAGTGACCACGTTCAGGATAAACTAGTATGGCGCAGGGGAATGGAAGCAGAAAGAACAGCTAGCAATGTCTAATTGTCTTCCTGTGTCCCAGTTTTTGTGAAAAGAAAATTTTACCGAAGGTGCACTGAATGCAGCTCAGACCTGCCATCAGCATGATATGTGCATCTCATCAGTTCCCATACCTCATTTCTTTTAATAGGGCCTGGTTTGGACATAGCTAAAGGGGATTACAGTGGAATACTTTGGCACTCAGGCTCTGGGGCGAGGCTATCTGGATTAAAATCTGGACTCTACTGCTTACCACCACTGAGACTATATAGGTGTCTTAAGCTCCTTAAGCTTCTCTTTTCTGTAAGATGTTGATAATACTAGTACCTCCCTTATAGGGTAAGTGAGAGGAGTATTTGCAATAAAAATGTAAACTGTTTAGCACATACCCAGGCACATGGTGAGCAAGTCAACTATTATTGGCAGTATTTTAGTGATGTTGGCAGGCAAAGAAAGTATGATATATACAGCTTGACCAGACCACAATAAGTATTTAAATAATGTTACAGAAATTGAGGTCAGCCAAGGCTGTGTTTGATAATGTGTGTGTGTGTGTGTGTGTGTGTGTGTGTGTGTGTGTGCAAGCACATATATGCAGGCTCCCACATGCACCCACCCCTCTCCGTAAATGTGAAATGGTCATGTAACTTTTATATTCTGTTACTCCAGTTCTGGTCATTGCCACCTTTCTGAAAGTACCATGTTCTAAGTTCAATTAGAGCTTCATTTTTCTTCCACTCACTAAAATCCCAAATTTGCCTCTGACTTCCCTGGCAAGAAGAGAAGGCTGAGAAGCAGCTGACCCCACCTGTGGCTATGGGCGTAAATACAGCCAGGAGAACTTAGAGCAAAGTAGTGCCAATAAGGAGAGATCTGGTCCTGGAAACTGAAGGGCAAAACAGAGACTTTGGAGGGCGTTCTTGAGTAGTTTTCATCCAAATGTGAGAGAGAAAAAAGGGATAAAATTATAGCCCTCCTGAAGAGACTGTGATTATCTTTCTACTCGTTCTTACTTTCAGCATTAGACATGATAGTGACAAACCAAAGCATTCTTTTGCTTCTAGATAATTTAATTGGATCAGGGTTAAAGGGGGAAAAAAGAGCTTGTCTAGTGTTTGATCCAGTGATGCTTCATGAGAAGATGAATGAAATGTGAAATATTTGGATTCCTGGGGCAGCTGTTGCTTAGGTATTTACCTGCCTGTTGTCCAAGAACTCACTGAGGACGCCTCCTACCAGGATCAAAGCGTTACTATTAATGCTTTAAAATTGGGTTATTATGGGAATAAACTTTACTTGACAAAAGCTTCAGGAGGAAAATGAAGCCTTCATTACAAATGTGTTCCTTTGGGGTATTTTTAAAAATTATCTGTTAACTCACAACTGGTGAATTCCCTCATTGACATTTATATTGAGGATACCACAAAGAGGGTTTCTTTTTAAATATTTTCCCCACTTTCATGATTCTCTGGCTTTTATATTTTTTATAACACCAACAAATATAATTATTTTTATTTTTTATTACTTATGAACTATACTCTGTGTCAGTCACTATACACACACTACTTCTAAATGTCATAAGGCATTCTGCAAATACGTTACTTTTCTCATTTTTACAGATAAGAAATCTGAGGCTCTAAGAGTTTAAATTACTAGCCAAAGGTCACAAAGCTAGTAATTTATGGAATCAGATCTTCAGCCCATGTTCCTCAGATAACAAAATACAAATTCTTTCCAAAGATTTCATTTCACATTATCTCTGGTGGCCAAGAAACATTCCTTCTGTCCTTATTTGCCCCTGCAATGGGTATTAAACATGCAGGAGAGGCAGAGCAATGTGTTGGGTACGATACAAGCCATATCATACCATGGGCACTTAAATGTCATTCTATGAGATAAACTTACAGAAAACTTCCATTCCCAGTTGTAATAATGACACCCCTTAATATTTTCATTACTGACTCCACATTGCCTATGTATCCAAACAGCAATCCTTCAGATGGCAACGAGAGGTAGAATTCCTATAGGAACCCAAATGTGATATAAGACTTGAACAGTTTCAGTGTATCATTCGTATAATGTAAGGTATTTATCTTCCCAAATTGAAGAACGAATGCTAATATATTTCTAAGTTGCTCTTATTAAACTGTAGTTGCTTAACCATAATCACTTAAAAAATAAATCTAGAGTAATCAATGAGCATTTTTATGATTGTTGTTATTGTTCAGTTTTGTAACGATCCATACTTTGACATTAGCAAATTAGGTGCAATTTTGAAACAGTTTCATGGAACTCAAAAATCTGAAACTTGCTCCCAGAATATCAAGTTTGGATTTTTGGTTTTTCGTTTACTATATTTATAGGACTAGGCCCTATGCCCCATCTCCACTTCCCACATGGTTTCTATATTCACTGCTAATTTTTAGAATTAAATATGTGGTAATTTCTCTCCCAACAAGCTGCTACAGCTGACAGCATTAAAGATAAGAGTTGAATACAGAAGAGATAGTGGTAAGAACAGGCAAGGAGTTTCAATGATTTACTGTTAAGTGAAAATAAAAGGAAGAATGAGCACAAATCATACCTCTTGGGTTGCTTTCTTAAAATATTTGAAAGCAAAATATCTTTATTCAAAAACCAGATATGAGTTTGAGAATTTTACTTTGTCTAAAAGTAAAGGAATAATCTTACTTTATCTGGAAGTAAAGGAAAAAAAAAAAAAACTTTCCACTAGGATACAAAATATTCAGCCAGAATGTATTTGGATGGAGGGCAGTTCTCGACCACCAGCCTCCATTTTGTCTGAACCAGCATTCATTCTGATTGGTTTTGCCAGTATATGTGGATTGTTAAGTATTTTGAATAGCATCCCTGGCTAGTACTTTGTAATGCTATTTAATCCTTACCACAAGCCAATTAAGTAGGTATTATTACCCCAATATATAGATGAGGATACTGTGAAATAAGGAGAACACTCATAACCACACTGGTTTGAGAGTGTTTGCTCTGGCTCCCCTCAAACAAGAAAAAGGTTGGACTTTTTCACCTCTGAATCCTTGTGTCTAGGAGAGTTCTGCCAAGGACACAGTTCTCAAATGTTTTACCGAATTCTATGTGGCACTGTACTAGGATTTAACATTCACGTTTCCTATTCCAGGCTGCAGCTGTGAGAATTTGAAGGCTCCATCATGTTTAACTCATCAGTAGATGCTATTGCAGAAAATTTACTTACATGAATTCCTCCCCCTATTACAGTGTAATTTCTCCTCAGGAAATACTTCTACAACTCTACCCTGAGCGAATGTGATGCAAATGAATAGTTAAGTACACATATATTCATAAAAGGATTATTTCTAATATTAGAAAGTGGTAAACTAAATACCTAACAACAGCTTAATCAATCATAGTGGAAAGAGCCTTGTAATGATATGTTATGCAGTTATTGTGAATAATTGTCCAACTAATTTCTGATTTTGTATTAAACTTTTCATTGAAGTATAATATCCAGAACAGAAAAATACACAAATCATAAGTATACATTCAATGAGTTATTAGAGAATTACACCCTGTAACAACCATCCAGTTCTAAAAATGAATTATTCCTATTACCCCAGAAATTATTTAATTGCTCCTCTTAAACACTACCCTCTCCTTCCTTCTCAAAGATATTTATCATGTTGCCTTCAAATAAGATATGGGGCAACAGCTATTATAGTATAAGTGAGAAAAGATAGAACAAATTGTGTGTATAGTATTCCCTCAATTTTATAATTACTGACCTGTAACTAAATGTGCAAGAAAACACTAGAAGGAAATAACCAAAATGTTTTCAGTGGCTGTACCTTAGCGATCACATTAGGTGTGAATTTTATTTTCTTCTTCCACAGAAAATATATGTTACACAAATAATTAAAGAACAAACACTTAAGTGGAATAAAATTTACAATCAATTGTAAACAGGATTTTTCACATTTGTCAGAAATGCATTTTTCTGGTCCTGAAATGTGGAAGAGCTCAAAAAGTTACCTAGGAAATTTGGCTATTACAATGATATTAAAAACAAACAAACAAACAGAATTTATATATATATATATATATATATATATATATATATATATATATATATATATATCCATCCTATTAGAACATGGCCAATTATAATATGCTTTTGGTTGCACCACAGACATCAATTACTGAGAATTCTAAATACATACCACAAAATGACATGTGGTATGCTTAACTCTCCTAGCCAGTGTGAATTCTGCCTTGTTGCCAGCACAAACCTTCTTCTAAGGTTCCCATTATACTGTTTTTGTCATATTCCAGATAATTTTCTTCCCATCCTCATATCTCTGTTTAGAAAGGAAACTGTAGAAAATGATGCTTGAGATTATAAAGTCAGACTGGCAGGAATTGTACCAAAAAAGCAGGAGAAGGTTCTGGGAACATATGTAGAGTTTCAGAAATTGGCTGAGATCCAGGGGTGTATAGATGGCATTTTCTGCATTTTTATTAAAATTATATCAAAAAAGAAAAAAAAGTATATGTTATTATTATTTTTTAGAGAAGTTAAATAATATATTTATGTGGGCAAAGATTTGGTTCTCAAATAAGCCTTAAATATACAATCAAGATTAGCTGGACTCTTTTTCATTCCGCCCTTCCTCCTAATATTTCTTTCATCAGTTGCATATTTATTTTAAAAACAAATTGCAATTTACAATACAGAAGGGATATGTGAGTCCTAGAGGAAATGCAACAAGAACTAAATAGAAAACAAATGGAAAAGAATTCAACAAAAGTGATTCACGATATGATTTATCTAGGACAGAAGCTGAAAAACTTTCCTAATCAGAAAACTTACCTTCGGGAAGTCAGTTTTCCCAGAAGGAGCTGGAGAAGGGAACACATATTTGAGTCACTGATGGTAAAAGCCTGGTCCTCTATCCAAGCTGAGTACCCTGATTCCGCTGTGCTGTGGGGAATACTCCAGACTGAATTGCCCAGGTTGCTGAGAAATTACAAAACTGGAATTGGGGGAAGGGAGTGGAAATTGTTAAGAGTCACTGTGGCTCAAACTTCATAAATAGTAATGAAGTTTTCAAATGGTAGGTTTCAAACTGCTCTCTGTGTTGTTCAGGAAGATACTATTTTTTCCTGGGAAGAAAGGCCCAGGACAGTGGAATGTCTTAAAAGTTGGTGCTCTAATAGCCAGACCATAGAATTTAGTGACCAGTGGTGACCCAAAGTGGTAATTTTTCAAGTCCTGACATTTATTTAATGCCTTTAATATGGTTATCTAAAAGTATTTTACATGCACACTATTAATATTTAGGTGCCAGGTGGCTCCTATGCATAGTGGTTTATTATTTATGAGTCTGTTTCTTCTGGTTCACAGGGAGATCAGTGGCTGCCATTGATCCAAGAAGGATTCTTTTAACGTCACTCATTAATTTCTTCATAAAAGAAATAACATTACCTTAGAGCTTTGTGGTGTGTAAAATATAGTAATATACTAGACCAGAAGTCAAGAGAATTGCACTGCAGTTGTGCATCTGTAGCTAGTGAGGACTGTAAGCTTGTTCATTTGCTTTTCCTCTCTGAGACTCAGTTCCCTCATCTGTCAAATGGAAACGTGAACAACTTTTTTTCATACACGCTATGCCATATACCTATCAGTTTGCTTTGAAAGTAGAAAATGTTTAGAATTAATTTCCTATTTCCCTCTAGGAGGTCTCAGTTCCCTCGTCTGAAAAAGCAGTGGGTTAAGTATGGCATATCAAATAGTTTCATTTCATATGCACTCTATTCAATTGATATGAATTGCCTAGATTGTATCTTGAAAAGAATTTGAAATGCAGTGTGGGAGTATTGTGAAAATACTAGATATTCATGTCTGCTTTGATAAAAAAGGAAGATGGCTACACATGTACTGCCTATTTCTCAGTTCTCCAGATACAAAGGCTCTGATTTTGAATTTGACCTTTGTGTTTATGAACTACCTTGGATAGAATCAAGGAAACCTAATTAGGATCTTTGTTACTAGATCTTTAAAGTAGCTCTGATAAAATTTAGACATAGCCTGGCAATTTCCCTGCTCAGCTCAGGGACTTTTTATTCATAGACATTGCAAAGTAGTTTGCTTTGCCAACTTTTGGCCAGTGAAGCTCTAAGTCAAAGGCTGGTATTTGAATATTTTCCAATGAAAACAACTTTGTGGAGTTTTATTACCTTATATACTCCCATAAGAGTCGTGATAAGATCTCTGCTTATCTTATTTCTTTAAACCATTCCACTCACCTTACTTTACTCCTGTGCTTAATTTCATAGAAGGACGACGTTAGAAGAAAGGAGATGTAATCAACAATTTGACTGTTAATAAATATAACTTAAACAGTAATTTCAGAAATTAAATGCATCATCATGTATAATTACTAAATTCCTTAAGAACAATTTTCAAAATATTAAGTTCTATTTTCACAGGATTTTTTTTTTATGCAAAAAACAAATATTTTATTCTGACCAAAATAATTTTTAATTGCCCCCAAATTTCACAACCCTAATACAGCTATTTTTGATTGGCATTTATTACATTTCAGCTTTTGTATATTTTTATATGTACAGTTACTTTTAGTGATTGTAAATATAATATACATATACATATAATTTTAAATTCTAATCATTTATGTAGAATTATAAATATTTTCCCACATTTTCCATCTTTATTACAAACAGAAGAGGTCATGTTAATTGCAGCATAGTATGTTACTAATGTTTGGACCGTAATTGGTTAGTCATTTACTTCTCATATAATTTTTATATCGTCTAAGCTGTATTATGATTTAAATTTAGATTTATTTTACACATTCCCAAACAGCTCATGAGAAGAGAAAGTAACAAGGACAAAGGGTCCTGTGTGGTAGATAATTACACTGGTATCCTCAACATTTGCCAACAGGTTGATCTGTGATGCTATCATTGTCCAGAATCATCAACAGCAGTGTTTTGTGGTGACAAGTAGTGACACATATGCCTCTTTGCCACTGGAAGCAAAGAAGACATAATCTCAACAAAGCTGGAGAGGAGAAGAAAATGTAAGATCAAAAACAGAATAAATGCTTCCAAAATTCTCAAAGGAGAAATGTAGAAGGACTCTTTCTGAAGGCAAGGTCAGGACAAAAGAGGAATAATGACTTGTGGTCCTTGTTTCACCCATAGGCTGTTATATATATCAAACCCAGGTTTGCTACAAAAATCTACAGATTGATTCATTTGACAAATATTTATTGAATAGCTATACCATACCAGGCATTGTTCACTGTACTAGTGAGAGTCAGATAGATTATATTGTAGTAACAAGGTAGCTCAAAATCTCACTGATTTGCAATGACAAGTATCATTCCTCATTTATATGACAGGTCTCTCATGGTCAACAGTGGCGCTCCTCCATCATCATCTTCATTTATGAAACCCAAGTGATTGAGGAGTCTCTGTGTCACATACAGATGGTAATATGATGAAAGGAAAGAAAGAAAGAAAGAAAGAAAGAAAGAAAGAAAGAAAGAAAGAAAGAAAGAAAGAAAGAAAGAAAGAAAGAAAAAAAAAAAGAAAGAAAGAGAAGGAGGGAGGGAGGGAGGGAGGGAGGGAGGAGGGAGGAGGGAGGGAGGGAGGGAGGAAGGAAGGAAGGAAGGAAGGAAGGAAGGAAGGAAAAGAAGGAAAGAAAGAAAATGAAATTGGGAAGCATACAATGAATCTTAACACCTCTGTGCTGAAGTATTATATGTCAGCTCCTCCTATGACCTGTCCTGAGTTCAAAAGGATGGGGATACATAATCTCTTACTGAGTAGGATACCAGGGGGAAAGTGTGAGTATTCAACAAACAGTAACACAATCTACTTTGCCATGGAATCTGTCCTCAGTGGTCTTACAGTCTAACAGCATTTCATGTGGTCATATCAGTCTTAAATATGATACTAAATGTGAAAACACAGTGTGATAATATACAGTCAGTGTGCTTTTAAGTTTTAATTGCTCAATGCTCTTTGGAATTGAGGATCATATGAGTTCAGGGCCCTAGGATTCAGCAATTACTACCCATTCTTTCATCATTCCCCAAAGGAAAAGCAATAATAAGTAAGATACCAGACACTTTTGCAATCTCTCTTAGATCATAAAGGCTAACAAAGGGAAAGTTTGCACAGGCAAAAGTACTTTAGAATTTCTTTTCAATAGACATTATTCAGTAAATACATACAACACCTTTCATGGCCTGGAGACATATACCACCTTGAGTTGTGATCCTGGCAGGTATCATAGATTATACATGGTTAGGCAGGTTAAATTCTTACAAGGAAAAGCTTTGTGGACCACCCAAGGATTACAAAAAGTGTAGCTGTCTTTCAGGTGTGTTTTATTCTGAGTTTTCTTGTTCAGTGACCCTTCCTAACCACATAAAGGACACTTTTTATTCAATTAGTTGTGTTGGCCAATTTTATCTTCTA
Organism: Eonycteris spelaea; assembly: GCA_003508835.1. Lineage (NCBI taxonomy): Eukaryota > Metazoa > Chordata > Mammalia > Chiroptera > Pteropodidae > Eonycteris > Eonycteris spelaea. The sequence goes on along the minus strand of PUFA01000185.1, from coordinate 1,420,032 downwards.
TAATCCTAGTTTATGGGACTGAATTGTCTTGCGTTCTACTGCATTTAGGTAGATGAAATGGTCTTGTTTTTGACTTCTGAAACTATTTGTAGACCTTTGCCTTCACATGTTTGAAGTAAATGTGAGGCATTAATTTTAGTCAGACAACTCTGAGCCCAATTCACTTGAGAAAATGCATCTCAATATATAATTTATCATACAAGACCTGTCCACTAGTTCATTACTCCCTGGGAATAAATTAGGCACTTTGAAATGTGCATTAAACTCTTTCTGGCTACTAGGTACCATGTAGGACTACGGAGAAATAATTTATGTAATGGTACCTTTATGACCTCAAAAAGTTTATGTTGTTTTGAAATTTCTTAATATTCTTCTACAAAATAATTTATGCACTAGGAGTTTGGGTATGCTTATAAATATTTTCTAGAGAGGAAATAGCTATTAAGGAGAATAAACAAGATAACATTGTCATGCTGATTCAGAAATCAAATGCTTTTACAAATGTGTTATCTATGTTATCCATGGAATAGATGTATAGCTCAAAAAACAATTATTTCTTTGAATTTCTTTTTTTTTAATTTAAAATCTGTCTTATATTTTATTGTACTTAGTCATACTTCATAGCTCTAAAGATTTCCAGATCCAAATCATTGCATTTTTTCATAGTACAAAACACATTTATCTAAAGTTAGAATAATATGCTGCATATACTGAAAATTTTGCTTCTTCCTTTCATTCACAGCAGAGCTTCATCCATATTAAATGAATTGGTTAAGTTTTGATACCTCCTACTGCAGTTACTCATCTTATTCAAATATGTAAAATTAAGCTTGAGCCACCAAGTCAAGTAAAAGTGGTATGCTTTGGATTTTGCTTTCATTTTGGTGGATAGTATTATTGATTATATATATATCTATATATATCTATATATCTATATATCTATATAAAATATTTATCAACTCTAAGATGCAAAGATTTTCATTTTAGTGTCTAAAATTTGAATATGTCTTATAACTCATAATGTATCTAAGTAAGTTTATTTGGTAGTATCTGTCACTCACTCTCTCTCTCTCTCTTTCTCTCTCTCTCTCTCTCACACACACACACACACACACACACACATAGACATATACACACAGTGTCATAAAATGATTGTATATCTTACAATTGATGGCATGTTAGACTTTGAAATATAGTAAGACAATTTATCTTGAAATTTTGAAAATAAAGACCTGGGTGGAAATGGTTCAAGAACATGAAACTATTGCCACTGAGAAGGGCAGAAGCTGATAATGTTTTCATGTTCATTTCAGTGATATTGTCCCTCTGAAAATGACGTTATTACTATTAATCAGTTTTGAAAATGTTTAAATGGAGCAAAAACTGACCATTTTATAAAACTAAAACCTGTGTGAAATTTTAAAGTAATATATATTCATATATATATAATGACATATAATAATAAATCAGCAGAAATATTGTTGTAGAATAATAATTAAAGATTATTCTTACTACTCTCCAAATAATAATATAGTGAGTAAAATAGAGATTCACCAGTTTCAGGGAGAAGAACTGACCCAATGTAACTCATGTTTACAACAGATTCATTTTCTTCTGTCAGAAGAAATCTATAAGAATATCTTTTTAAGAATAACTTCACTCAAATAGTTTCAATTGTATCTACTATAAACCTCTTTGAATAGAACACCAAGTTCATGCATCAGCAATAATGGAGAGGAGAGACTGGTTAGAGGCATGGGAAAAATAAAGGAGAGAGGTGAGGGAGAGGGAGGAAGGGAAGGATAGGAGCAAATTTTACAAATAATCAAGATATAGAATAATTGAGCCTACACCTTGATGTTGAATTCTCTCAGGAAAATGTGATGTTTATTAGAATTTGCTTGCTGTATTATCCCAGAGTACCAACATACAACTGAGAGTTCCACTTCTAAATTACATAAGTTTGAAATTCCAGAATGTGATTTTATGAGTACATGACACCAAACTCCTTTAATGGGACATTTTTTTCAGGAGATTTTGATTCAAATTTAAATAAGTAGCTAAGTCATAATTAACTTTGCAAGTGGAATATATACAATTGAATAAGATTTGAATTTAAGCTCTGGAGTCCAACAAATCTACAAACTAATGTACAATAAGAATTTTTGATGTCTCTTCATGCCTCTATTGAATAAAATCAATTTTCTTTGTGAAGAAAGGAGTTAAGGCAATATATATGTTATAATGGCAAACAGTCCTGAGGCCTTCTGCACTGTTCTAGTCAAAATCACCGCACAACTTCATACTGAAATTGAATCTGTTGAATGTCCAACATATACTCAAACTCTGAAAATTTTAATAATATTTAAACATCTATAAATCCTGCATTTGCCTGAAATAGCTCTTCACAGTATCTTATTTTTATAATCTTTATAATTATAGAAATAACAAGGAAGTCCTAACTTCATTGGAAATTAGGGAAAATAATATAACTAAGTTTTAAGATTCACTTCTATTGATGATGTGTATCTAGTTGTACCTTGTGAGTGTAGTAAGGGTCTGGTGGCAAGCTGCAAAGGCTATTAAATTTGGAAAACAAGATATTTGAATTCATGGCTATATATTACATCTCTTACATTCAGCAGTTTATATTACTTCTTTGAGTCTTAGTTTCCACATCCATTAAATAATGATATTTACTTTTCTAGCTATTGATAAGATTACATAAGTTCATGTATGTAAAACACCTGGCATGTAAAGTGTGTTCAATCACTGGTTACTTAAAATAAGCCCTGTAGTAACTGAAAAAAGCCCCAGAGTAACCTTTTAGTTCTACGTGACTAGAATCTACTGGTGGTTTACCTCAAATTTCTCCATAAGTTTCATAAGCATTCAGTAATTCACTCAATAAATATTTATTGAATCAGTGATAGGTCTAGAGAGGATGGAAATTATAAAGTGCCTCCTGCATGAGTGCTTATAGAGCAGGTTGACATGTCAATAAACATTCACAATAGAAGAACTCTGTGCTCTTATTTTGCAGTCTTAGCAAGCAGGGTGGGACCACTTGTGACAAAATTGTGGTGTGAAAGATGAATGATAGCAGGTATTATGAAACCACTGATGAGAGACATCCAGAAAGACGACCTTGAAAATACTACCTAAAACACAGAACAGTATCTATAAAAAGATGAGGAGAAAACTGTAAAAAGACAAATTAAAACCCAGATAACTTTTAAAATAGCTTGGTGAACAGTAAACTCAACAAATATGTCTGGCAGAAATAGAATTAAATGAGAATCTTGGTTACATTGCTGGTTTGCAAGGTTAAAAGACAAATAGCCTAAATCCATGCTATCTTTACTGTAGCAGACAGCGAATCAGATGTCTAATTTTAGCTTAGTTCACATATTAGGGTCAATGAATTTTTAGGATAAGAAACTATCATTTCTTGCTTGATGTCTTAGGTCCATGAGCCATGGGGTGATTTATTTTGTTGATAAAGAAATGTGGGATGGCCTTGAAGGAGACATAAAATGACCCAAGAATTTGTGGGTTATAAGGAGAGGCTAACCGCACTTTTGTGACCCTGCACCCCCATCTCTATTCTTCATCTTCTCTGTCCTCCAAAATCACCAAGTCTTCCTCTCATTTTTCACAGAACAGATGATCTTTCACATTTGGTTTCTTTTGAATAATAGCTCTAATACAAACAGACATATCAATATCTTTTCCAAAAGGCAGTTTTCCTTCATGTAAGAGAAATTCTTGTGCAAACTGTCAAGAGAAACCTGTGTTTCTTTTTTTCCAGCACATGAGAATGCATTAGAAATCCTAGTAATTCATAGGCCTTCCTTCTTCTGCTTGCTTTATCATGAAGCTTTAGAGAGTAGGGTGAAGAGCCACTGAAGCTCAGCTATAAATTAGGTGACCATCTGTAATCAACTTGTTAATCAAGGTTGTGATCAAAATATTTAGTATTTAGCATCCTTGATAATGATAGTCTATTATACAGCCTTTTCAAACATCACTTATCTTTTGTTGCCAAAAGAAATTATTCTTTTGTTGATGTTGTTGTTGTTACAATGTAGAAAAAAAATTTTGTGAGCATTCTAAGAGTTTAGGCAGACAGAATGAGAAGGCTGATTTTTATCCCCCACAAAGAGCAATTGATATGAAGATTACTCTTCTTTTTCTTTTTCTTCTTTTTCTTTAAGAAAAACCATGTACAGTAAAGAAAATGGTGAAAAGGGAAGGCATAGTAATGGTAAGGGGTTATGTAGATGAGAGAAGGGTGAAGAGATTTAGTGACTACTACAAGTGGGAAAATTGAAAAGGGGAAAACATTTGTAATACATACACATTTGTTGTCTAAAACCTTTTTAAGAAATCTTCAAAATTTAAATTTTCTTTAAAGGGCCGACAGGTACTACTGTTTGTTGTTGTTGTTGTTTGTTTTGTTTTGTTTTGTTTTATATATTGCATTACATAGAGATTGGACCACATGGAGCCTCAGGTGTTATATGTGATATAAATTTATGTGTATAAAAAATATATATCGATGTTTTTTAAAGACCAAGCCCTTATTTATCTTCACATCTTCCACACACCAAGCAGAGCATTTTGAACAGGGCAGACACTCAGTATTTACTAAAGGCACACAAAGAAATACAGTTCCCAGATTAGTGTTTACTATGGTGGAACCATTGTGATATGCTGGAAAGAACATGGGACTGGTGACATGAAAAAACTCAGTGTACTCCTGGCTGTTTAAATTCAGTGGCTTTGGAACCTTCAGCAGGTTCTCATTTCTGTAATCAGGTTCATTCTCTGGATCATAAAGGCATTGACTTGGTCATCTCCAACATTCTAAGTCAAATACTTTAACCTTACAAGTTTCCAGATACTTTTATTTGGCATGGATGGATGCAGCATTGTTTAGTCAAAAATTTCATCAGGTCTGTTCTGGAATTAAGATTATATCTTGCTTCCCATTGCTAATTATTCTAAGATAAACAGCTGAGAAAATTCTCTGAGAGAAGAGTGACAGAAAGCCCTTGTTTACAATTCATGCCACCCTTGTCTAAATTACTAGAGATGATAAAGTAGCCCCAGTAATAATAGCTGTATGTTCAGTACATATGGTGTATTCCGAGCACTGTGCTAGCCATTTAACAAACATTTTCTCTCTTGCTTATAATAATGCTAATAAGTAGGCCTCATTATCTCAGCTACATTTGTAAAACAGTCTCTCCTAGAAAACACTGCTTGAAGTCAGTATAACAATCACAGGTAAGAGAGCTGGAGGTCAGTTGAGGTAAGGTATTAAGAATAGGACTGGTCCTGCTCTTAGGTGGTAACTCCTAGAGTTGCAGGAAAGATATTGTGTAAATTTACGCTTATAAATTTATATTTGTAAATACTATCAGTAGTTTGTATTTTAAGGAATTGATATCTGTAAAAGATTTTAGAATATTTGAATAGCACTTTCTTGAGCAAATGACTTTTACTAGAAATATCTTTTGACCTATTTTCAGCTGGTTCTATTGAAATTGGCTTTTCTTACAAATAGATGAACCCAAGATTTATTGTCCCCAGAACATGTGGAAATTAGAAATGGACTAATGGAATCCATTAATATCCTCTCAACAATAGATGAATTGTAGATCAATACAGTATATTAATAGAGTCAAATTGATTTATATAAATATTCCATTGGGACAGCCTCGGGTGATAGCACTAATCTCAATTGTCTTGAAAAGGACAAAAAAAAAATTATACTGGACAAAAGCCTCCTTTCCACCTTATATTTTAATAATTTTGAAATGAAAATAAAATAAGTTAGCCTGTATTACTTAATGATAACATATTATTTCTGATTGAAAACTAAACATCTAGTAATAGCAAAGTGAACAGTACTCTTATAATAAATTCTTTGTCATGCAATCTACAGACAAATGTTTACATTTTTTTTGTTGTAAAATAATTTTGTAATTGTTATTTGAGTTTAGGTGTCCTTTTTATTTTCAAGATGAAAATAACTCTGATAAAGGGGTACAATTAAATATGATTGATATAATAGCTACTTTCCCCCATACATATTCTCCATAAACCTTAAAGCCTAACCTCAAAGATAAAAAATTGGAATTCCAAAGGAAAATCACTGCAAAAGTGCTGTATGCTAAACTGGCATCAGACATAAAAATAAAACGTATGTAAAGTTTAAGAAACTAATTAGGATTTTAATGTGGTCATATTCATAGGAAAATATTAGGAATCATGATGTAAGATGTCATGTTTCATAAATTAAAATAAAAACAATAGAGACAATCAGTCTATTAAGATGTGTCTGTATTGAAATTTAATGAAAATATTTAGTTTTTATTGGGATCACATTTTATTATTATCAATGAGAATCATTAAAAGAATAGAGCATGGAATGACTGCCCATATTCAAAAAAAAAAAAAGGTCAAAAGATAGAACGTGGCAGTTTAACAAAAAAAAGAAAACAAACTAAATTATCTACTGCAGAAGGACAGCATGTTCAGCCAGACACTACAGGGTGTTTAGGGTTTTTTTTGTTTTTTGTTTTTGGTTTTTTTGCTCATGATACTCCAGTACCCTTGCTGATGAGTTTAGATTTAGCGAATGCATAGATGGGTTTGGGGGTCACTTGGCTCCAGATGAAGGATGAGGATATATATATATATATATATATATTCATGTGCTCCTAAAAGGAGATGGGCACAGTTGTAGCCATCAGACCCTGTGCAATTTGGAGCAGGGTGCAGAATAGAGAAATCAGCTTTAATTCTGGAGGAAAGGTGGAGAGAAACCCTAACATCCCTTTCCATTTCTGTTGACAGCATACAGAAATGAAAGCAAAAGGTAAACATAAGATAAGTTGAAAGCTTATCATTCTTATCATTCTGACTCTCAGGAGAAAAAAAAATAATGTATATTGGGTCACCATGATTGTCATATCACTGATTATGAATTTAATTTCCATCAATATAGAGGCTAAAAGCACTTCCACTGACATTTAATAACAACCCACTGTTACTTAAATGAACTTTACATTCCTGTGCTGCTTCCCAGGGCAAGGTTTATATAATTTAACTTCACAGTATATATTTGAAAGCATCAGATGAAAGATAGTTGACTCATGTTGGTCAATAAGAAAGTAAATTTTTTTTTCCCTGTTGGTCACACCATTCTAAGACCATTCCTATTAATACAATTAAACACTCAGTGATTGCTCTCATCCCTTGTTGAGAATAGAAAGGATTGACAGTACAAATCAAGGGGTATGAACACAGGCTCTTACCAAAATGGCCCACAAAGATGGTGGCTATTAATCTAAATCAGATATTTGAAGATTTCTTCACAGAAGTCTATTCATTTCCACAAATGCATTACAAGGAACATGAAGTTAAAACTAGAAGTAATTTGATAATTGCTAACTAAGTGATTAATGAAGAATTTCCACATTCTTAAGTTTTTAGCAATGACACAAAATGAATTATGAGGAGATGAAAATGTTGAGAAGAAGCAGATGTTCAGAGGGAATAACATTAACTTGAGAAAGCTTAGGTCCCTGATTCCCAGGTTTCACTGAGGAAAGTTTTCTACCTCCTCAGTTCTTCTAGTACTGATAGTATTCTTATAAGAGAAAAATATGTTATTTCATCGAAATCATATCTCTTAAAAATAATTAAAATAATGCTCAACATGTATAACAAGTTTAATGTAAAAATCACCATGTCAAGTGTTTTACTCATCACAATAGCCTAAGAAGCAGGTATCATGATTGTCCCTATGTTACTAGGTGAGGGAAAATATTCCCCAGGAACAGTTATTAAATAGCGGACGAGAGATATATGCTCAACTTTTAACTGGTCTCTTGATCCCCAGTGTTAGTCATATTACTTCTGGGGGCTGTGCTGTGAATATGGTGGTCACTAGCCACATGTGGTTCTTTTAAATTAAATATAAATTAAATATAAACTCATTTCCTCAATTACGATAGCCACATTTCAGGCACTCAATAACTACTGTATTTCATAGTGTAGATAGAACATTTATTACAGGAAGTTCTATGGGTCAGCACTGTCTTAGGACATTGGTTTTCCTTTGATGCACTGTAAACTTTCTCTTCCATTCCCCACAATATTCTAAACCTGAATTAAGTCCACAGAGAATATGTGGGCTGTGATGAATCTTTTCTTCCCACCCCCCAGGAAAGAGCTACTATCCTCTCATCTGGAGAAAATTGTTTCTATTCCATTTCTCAAAGCAAAGTTGTTTTAATAATAATAAAAAAATGATTAGAAATGAAAGTTTTAAATTATTATTAAGTAGAAATGTGAAGGGTACTCCGTGGGAGTCAATGTGAACTTTTCACCAAACCATCTGTATGATCTTTGACAGTCGAGAAAGAAAAGCAAGTAAGATTATTATAAAGCATATTTTATGATGTCAATGTTATTTTGGCATCACATAAAGTACTGATGAAATTTCACCAGGGAATGTTGCTATCTGCAGTTCTGCATAGAATGCCATAGGAGGATGTTCTAAGTCTGAGAACACATCAGAAAATAATCAAAATGATTTAGTACTAAATTATGACAAAGAGCTAGCCAGTCTTAGCCTGAGTCCAACAGACAAAAAGAAGATGTTAAATATCAGGGAGGTAAATGAGATCCAGAAGGGAACAGAACAGGTAATTGCCAATAATCTCCCAAGAATGGCAAATCAATTTAAGTTAGTAGTGTAAACTGTTGATCATTAAACTGAAAATGAATATGTCAGGTAGTATACCGAAAATAAAAGTTTAGACATGATAAAGAAATAAATTAAGCAGAACTTTAATTGTGATTTTTGAAGGCAGAAAAATAAAGCATCCAAAAATACCGACAGAACAAGGATAATGATTTCAGCTGATTTAGGAAAATATGTGAAAAATGAAATAAAGAATCAGTATTGTTGGCTAACCTACAGTCAGATTTATTTGTAGTTTCATTCGTAAAATGAAGGTGTACTATCTTATGAAATAATATGCTACATTAAATTTTTACATTGTCTTTGATTAGTGGCACAACTTCATTTTGCACATAAGAAAGAAAATCTTAGACTCCTAAATTGTTTTTTTGAAGGAAGCTTTGAAAAGTCCTCTAGTTTACCCTCTACATAGTTGAGAATACTGAGACCCCCAAATGGTCAATATTTTAACCAAGGTCACTTAGTTTATTGGTGACACAGTTGGGACTAAAACCATAGCACCAGATGAATAATTACTGTCAATAAAGTAGCCAGTGGCAGCGACCTCCGTATGTATCTAAGAACCCAAGAAATTTGGATGAGATGGTATCTAGAGTCCTTCCAACTCTAACATTTAAGAATTCTTTTTTGATCAAAAATACACTTTCTATTTTGTTTAGAATTCAGTTTTTTTAAAAAAAAAAAAGAGAAAAAGTTTTAAAGTCTCAAAAGACACCCAAAGAAAACTACAATTCCGTCACAGATCTTGTTATAGAAGGCACAGATATTGCCTACCGGAAGTGCTCTCTGTAGAACACACAGCAACCATCTCTTTAAGAATAGGATCATGTCTCCTTCACCTTTGTATCACTAGGTCCTGGAAAGATGCCTAGAGCATGAGAAATGTTTATTGAATTGAATTCTTAATTTTAGAGATGAGGAAACTCGTGCTCACCCTGGCTAGAAGATTGTCATCCCATCAGTCTAATCCATTCTCAGCAGGGGTAGTATTTCACCCAAAAGGGAGAAAATAGGTTCTCGAGGGGTTGAAAACTTCTGTTATGTGTAAAACACAGATATACACAGAACACATAAAGGGATATACAGTATAGCTGGGGTATTAAGATTTTATGAGGGAGAGACAATTATGAAAAAAAAAACTGAAAAGCCTTCTACAGGGACAAAAATTCATTGTAAATTAAAAAGGTCAAGAAACACTAGTCTAAGCCTGTAGAAATTCCAAGAAATGAAAAAAAATAAGTGTCACAAAATCAGAAGTTATCACTTTTTTAAATTGAGCCTAAAATAATGTTTAAAATGTTTCATATTCTGTTTACTGGCTCCAAGACAGTATAAATATAATTTAAGAAGCTCCCCTTTTCCTCCTGAGTGGGGAGTTCCAGTAACAGATCTGTCCAATTTTATGGATAGTTATTAAAATGGTGTTATTTTGTTCTTATGATTCTATCATTCACTTTAGAGCTTCACTTGTCTGTTCGAAGTCATCCTTTTTCCAAGCATTCATTGCCGGTTCCTTGAGAAACTCTCCCTCTTCCTCCAGGGGACTCCAATTCTCCCTGTGATCTCACGGCATCACTGGCCCTCCATTTCATCTGAACTATGAGCTCCTCCCTCCAACCCAGGTTATGCAGCTTGGAAATCTCAGCAACCCTCTCTAATGCTGTTACCCACACTTAGAAGGCAAGTTCAGGAAGCCAAGCAAGTGGTTAAACAGAACTGTAGAGTATGATATTGCAGCTTCCCCAAAACTTGTGGCCCCTTACGATGGGGGAGTAGCTTTTCCTCAGCTGCACTGTACTCCCCTAAAGCAGAACAGCCACTCTGAGTCCCTCCTCTGTCATCCTTTCCACTCTTCTCTGCTCCACTCTGAAGTGGGCTGACTTCTCACTGCCCCATGAGAGGTAGCAGGCCTCTACAAATGATGCGTCTCTAAACATCAGATTTGGAGCACATACTTGACTCTCAGTGATTTCTTTATTCTCAACTATGAGCCTCAATTGCTAAATCAAGCCCTAGGCTCATATATCATACTGTGCAACCAGGTGCCATTTAGCTTGGGCACTATACTAAGCATTTGATACACGTTATATCATTCATTTTTTATAACCAACCAGTAAAATATTATTTTCCTCTTTTTAGAGGAAAGGAAAGTGAGTCTTCAAAATTAAGGTACATAAACTATTTTTTAAAGCACAGAACAAATAAGTAGTTCAGCTACTAATGGAATCTAGACCAGTTAGACTCTCAAGTCTAAGCTGTTATCCAATCATTTTTTTAAAAGTGAAAGTGAAATAAAATCAACTTGATTGGGAACATGCTTGATAGATATCCTTTGATGGCCCTAGTACATGGCTCTCCAGGAAACCTATGTCTAAAGTTCGGGCTCAGATAAACATTAATAATTTATACCATTGATTTTGCTTTTTTTACATCAAGTTTTATTTTTCAACCTGAATTAAGAAAAATATTTCATATGTGAGGCTAAGTAATAGAAAATAACCTAATAGCATACAAGTATTTTAAGGAAGACTTAAAAAACTAACAACATTTTTCCAATTATTGATTTTTTAAAAAAAAAATTAAGTGTTAAGTGAAGAAGCAGAATAATGACAGGAGGCTCTGCTATTAATGGGAATGATTCCAAAATAGCCTACCATCAAAATTGATGATAGAAAGTACTAATGTTTCCCTGACCCCTGACTTTATTTTGGGCTACAATAACTGAATCAGAACACTGCATCATTTCTGGTTGATAGATGAATAATCTGTTGTAAGGCTGGCCAAGAATTCCGGACTCTTGTGTCATCTCTGATTCATCTATGTCACTAGGGTCTGAATCACAGCTGTGCGACCTCAACTGATTGATGAAAAACAGAGGAGAGAAAAGAGGAAAAGATTTGGAAGAGATTTGACTTGGAAGTTGGTAAGCTTTATTTCTTACCTACAATCCTTACATAATCCTATCTGTATGTGTACAGTTTCTAAAATTCTTTTAAATTAATTTCACAGATGTTTATATGGCAAACATTGTAGATATTCTTGTCCCTTCTCTACAAAATATCAGTTTCTGGGGGATATATTTTTAGCTTTTTAGTCCCTATAGATCACCTATGAAGAGACTAGTTGGTTTTGACTCTAGCAATAATCCAACGATCTGATTGGAGCTATGGGAAAGTACCAGCTGCTGCCTGACTGAGTCACTAAAAACTCCAGTTTTGCCGTTGTATGTCTTAACAATAGCATTGTATATCTTTTGTCAAAGGACTTCTCCTTGCTTGTGCAGAGATTTCAAGGTGGTCAAGACTCTCCCACGTTATCTTCATTAAAACCTACATGGAAGTAATCAGGGTGTGTTGGGCTTTTTGTTATCAAGACAACTACCTTCTCTGAGGAAGCCATTCTGGGGCCAGCATTTCTTTCTCCTAAGGGAGCAGAGGGAGTGGTAAAGTCAGAGGTCAAGGTCTGTGTTTCTAGCTGAGGGGGTTGCAAAAGGAACAGCTAGGGCTCTTTAATGTAGTATCGAAGGCAGCAGAGATATTGAGAATGCGAAGTTCTTAAAACATTCCCGATGAATTGCACCAAATTCAAATTCTTGTTAGCAGAGTGCTACAGCTAGCCTGTGCACAGACTTTAGAGAAATGCTTCACCAAATCCTTCTAATTTAAAAAGCTATGAGATCAAATTAGTCCCTGTGGAGAATTACCAGTTCACTAAAGAAAACAAAATACAACATAACATTGGAGGAGAATAGGATGGAGGAAGGAAGGGAGGGAGGGAAACAGTACACCGTGCTTATGGTTTTGTTCTTTCCACGTACAAATAAAGTAGCCAGTCTATTGCATGTCCATCAGTTTAAATAATTGTTTTGAAATAGTTAAACAGAGAGGTCTTGTGGTCAGCAGTTCAGAAAACCACTAATGGTATAAAGGCTTCCGCATTCAGTTTTATAACTTCTTTGCTAGACCTCAGTTACTTCATCTAGGAAATAGAGCTGCAATTGGCCATTAATACCTTAGAGATCGAGGTGCCCACTGCCTGTGTTTGGGGCCAGAGTTTGAGTAGACAGTGTCTTTTTCCTCCCCACAGTCCTATGGAGGAGCATCCAGCCTACTCATCACCCACAGAGGTTCCACTATGGGTCACTTTTGAGCCCCACCAGAAAAAATTCTTTTAGAACAATAATTTTAGAGCTACTGCTATTACTGGCAGTACAATTCTGTGTTATAATAATATAAGAAGAATTGATAAATTGGACTTTTAAAGAAACGTTCACTCATTCCCGAAATGCTTTTTGAAGGTCTCCTGTATGTCATCCACCATCCTAGGTACTTGAGAGACACCAGCGAACAAAATAAAAATCTCTACTTTCAAAGAGCTTACATTTTAGCTATAAAGAATATGAACCTTACATCCCTTTGCAAGGGCTACAGGTCAGGGGACCTGCTTTGAGTTATAATATTCATTTTATTTAAAACCATCCTCTAATTTCAAAAAAAAAATTTAAAAAAAGAAGAGCAAAGGAGAATGAAGTAAGAGGAATAAAAGACAAAACCAAAAAATATTGAATATAGCTAAGCTTTTTTGTGATCCCAATCTTTAGCAAATTTAATTTTAGGAATAGAAGAAAAATGTGTCACTGTCATGTTACGATAGGCTAGTTCAGTTTACTTCATCAATTATGTTTGTAGACTGTGAATAAGAATACATAGGGAATGTATCATATTTTAGTTCCCTTGACTCTGCCTGTTTCAACTTCTAAGAACTATTTGCAAACTTATGTTTATTTTCTCCTAAATGTCATTTATTAAAACATTTATTGAGCATATTTAATATTTAAGACACTATGCTAGGTGATTTCCATAACAATTAAAGTGTTAAATATTAACAGTTATTTGTTTAACATAGTTTATCACCATTACATAGGTGAGAAAACAGATACTCAGAGATTAAATACTCAAGATCACCCTGCTAGTAAATGGAGGAGGCAACATTTGCATATAATTATTAATTTCTCTAAGCCTACCTGTCCTAATCTATAAGTAAGAAATAAAAATAACTGCTTTATAGAGATGTTCTAGGTACTACAAATAATATATGAAAAGTTGCTATGGCAGTGTCTGACACATAAAAGACTGTACGGTAGCTGATAGCTATTATACTATATATCTCATATATCAAGTAGGGACACCTTATACCCAAAAATGTAGAGATTACTGAATCTAAACTCCACTATTTGCCTTGCAGGAAACTCAATGTCCTCCCCAATATTTCAATTAACCGGTGGTTATTTCCCCTCTGTGAATTCCTGATTCCAGTAAACTTATTGTGTATGATATAGCTTACAGTTATCCCATTGTTGGAAGAGCATAAAATCGAATATTAGATTTCTCTATTCCAAAATTTCCTTGGCCATTTCAGCCAAATGGGCTGCCTTTCCCACACTTAAACTACATTCATTTCTTATGCAGAATAGGGTAGTTCTCTCTCCTAACCACTGTTTCTCCCAGGCTTCAGCCTCAGCCCCAAGCAGATTATTGAGGTTTTCCTAATAAAAACAGTTTCTTCCTTAGGAAGACCCTTAATGCAAGCCAATAAAATAAGTTTTTACACAATTACCTAACTATTATCTGCTCAAGTGCCTAGAGGGCCCCTCATTTTTACATGATTGGAGTAGATTTCTTGCTTGGGCTCTGAGGCGTGCTAGGTAAATCAATGTGGACAAGTTATTCTGGAATTTATTCTCTCAATTATAAAATGAGAACGATGGGCTAGATGGTCAGCAAATCCATTTTTGCTCAGTAATTTTGTTTTACTTAGAACTTTCAAATAATTCCTTTTCTTATAAATTTCAGCATACAGGATAGGGTTTGGAGTGGAACTTGAGAATATTTCATAACCAATTGCACAATGAAAGAGACTTTATACATAAGGAAAAATCATCAATTTTGTTTTTGCTGGTTTACCAAAAATGAAATAAAAACCACAAAGTCTCCTCTAGCACTTTCAATCGTGGTGTACTATATGACCACACTAATAAAAACAGAGGCAAAGGAGATACAATATTTTGAAATGTTGGAAAAGGGCAGAAATGAAATCGTTAAGGGTAAACGTGTTATAATAATATTGATGAGACCAGGAAATGTTTTTCTATCTGGCCACTGCAATTCAGGGAGGTAACTGTTTTGTTATGCTGAAGTATTTGGCAGTGAGTACAGTACCTTGCAACAATATATTTTTTTTCTAGTTAAAAAAGAAATTGATCTTCACCATAAGGAAATTGGAATATTCAGAAGGATAAAAAAATAAAATGTAAATTATTCTCTGTATTTTCAGCCAGGAATAAACATTGTTAATGTTTTGAATTTTTCTCATTGGAATTTATTGGAACGATGGTATATGCATAATGTTATATTCTGACATATTTCTTAACATGGGTGACAATTATACCTTTCTCATCAACCTAACATTGTTTAATGAAGTGTTGAGTCATAACTAAGGTCACAGTAATCAGAATTAGAGTAAGTTGATGACCTAGTCCTTAAAATTAGGATTATGATTTTCTTTTTAGAGTAAATAATAATGTTGGGCACTTATTTTCAGAAATTCTGAGGGGGGATGAGAACCATCTCAGTATTTTAAGATTGTTTACATTTAGAGTAGCCATACCTCCTAGCTGTATGTCATAGGGAGTTGCTGCAATAAACCTGAGTGAGCATGTCAGAGAAGGCCATGAGGAGAGCTTATTTTGGAGTGAAAGGCAGACAAGGCGCTAAGGTTCAGAAACAAAGCATTTAGGGGCAGTACAGTGCCATGAGGATCTCAGGTGCTTGTGGATCTCCTTAGTAGAGGATAAAACCCTGGCTCTTAACCCTTGCTGGCTGGCTGGACTTTCCTCTATGAGACTCTATAGGAATTAATTGGTATGATGTATGTAAATTTTGATTTTATATAAAAATAAAATATACAGTTTTTATAAAAATTTATTTAAAAACTTATATAAAATTTATATAAAATATAATTTTAAGTTCAATATAAATATTAGCTATGCATTATTTTTATCATTATTATTACCATCTGCTTTTGACAGTACCAATAAGTCTAAGTCTCAGGGAGTTATAATCATGAAATACTTTAATAGTTCTCTGGTCTCAACTTTCACTGCTATTTTTGGTCTCACCTTAGCAATATCTTGAGTAAAAGCTATGACTTTCCTGTCCCTTTGGATTATTAAAATTCAAGCCTGCTTAAAACTTCCATCTCAAGTAATTTAAATCTCACCTCTTACTTTCCCACCATTCTCACCCCCAGCAGCTTTGAACTGGGGCTCTGACTGTTTGGAGTGGCCAAGTGATGAGGCTCTCTCTTCAAGATCCAGCAACCCTGATTAGGACAAGCAATGAGATGGAAAGTGTAAAGTATTTATTTGTGTCTTATTTATTTACTGGCTGCTCCTGTGGACCTATATCTGTTGGTTGTTGCTTCTATTCTGGATGATCATGACTGACCTTCTGTGCCTCAGCTAACATTGGCTCCCTCATGAGATGGGATCTTGAGTTCTCTGAGAGGGGCACATAAGGCTTTCATAGCACAGTTATCTGACATGTTAATCCGGGTCAGTATGTTGGTTTGCTAGAGCTACCGTAACAAAGTACGACAGACTCATAATCCTGGAAGCTAGGAGTTTAAATCAAGGTGTCATTAGGGTTGGTTCCTTGGCTTCTGAAAGCATCATCTCAATCTTTGCCTTCTTCTTAACATGGTATTCTCCTTATGTGTATATGTCTGTCCAAATTTCCCCTTTTAATAAGGACACTAGTCTTATTGGATTTAGGTCCACCCTAACAACTTTGTCTTAACTAATTATATCAGCGACAACTCTATTTCCCAAAAAAAGTTGTATTAAGTACTAGTGGTTAGGACTTAAACATACAAATTTTGGGAAAACTCAATGCAACCCCTAACAGTCAACATCAACCATTTCCATGCCAACCATCCTCTCTCCAAACTCTTGCCTCTGTTATTTTGTACATCATAGGAAATTAGGGGTACATGGGATGAACCCCTCCCATTGACTCATGCCTTGTTATATCTGTGTTTACGGCATTAATTTAGTACCTAGGTTTTATGCACCCTCATCCTCCTAGTTCAAGACACCTAGCTTGAGCTCATCTGCTTTATGATTATAAGTGACTTAGCCTGTTGTGCCTACAAGCAGATACTCCAGTGGGAAGTCTACTCAAGTCTCAAAACTTTGTTTAACCTTTCATAATTATTAACTCTCTTTTCCAAATCTGGTTGCTCCCAAACATCATGAAGAAAATATGCCCTTCTCCTTAGAGTTTGTCTATTTGGAAAGGAGGAGAAATGCATGGGAAAAGATGTGAAGGCAACCAGGTGGCTTAGCAATGCTTTGGTAAATTTCCTCAAAGGCAAATGCAGGCCTTTGTCTGCTCTGGGTTGCTCGACATGACACGCGGAGATATATGATTCACTGTGCATACCCTATTGTGCTTGTTCATTTCTTTATTTTAAAATAAGTTTTCTTTTCAATATATCGTCCCAGTGTTCTTACAATTAAAAAAAAATTGTTTCCAATGTAATTAGTTATCGCACAAAACACTGTGGCAACTTTTGGGGCAAGGCTTAACTGAAAGAGAATCAAACCCCACACCCTATATGCCTCAAATAATTGATATCTTCTGTGATAGGCTTGACTGGGCATAAGAATTACATTTTTCGACTCCAAAAATTATAGAGAAGAGCGAGCCCAGTATAAGTCGATTTTTTTTCAGATCCTAGCAGAAACTATATAGTCCTGGTCAATTTCGCCATTTCTCCAAAATGGTGGTTCTTAAAATGTATTTCCTGGATCACCTGGGATCTTATTAGAAATGCAAATGTTTGGGCCCCATTCCAGACACACAGAGTCAGAAACTTGGGAGTGGGGCCTAGTCAACTGAGCTTTAACAAGCTCCCAGGTGATTCTGAGGCATACTCACATTTGAGAAGCACTGCTCTCCAAAGCAAGAGTTCTTAACCATGGCTTCACATGAGAACACCTGGAGCCCTGAAAAAAACAGTCTTCTAGACCCTAACCCATATAGGTTTGATCATAATATCCGGGGTGGGTTCTGAGCAGAATTATTTTTAAGAAGTTCCTCAGATAATTCTAGTGGGCAACTGGAATGAGAATCACTGCTCTGAAGAGTTCTGGGGGTGCTGTCAGGTGGGACTGGGCCAGGCAGTTAGGGCTTTGAGTCCCCACCCTAATTCACCTGGAGCAACTGAACATTTATCTCTTTCCTACTCTTGGCTTTAGTGTAGTGTTTTGTTTGAACAAAGCTTTCTGTAGCTGAAAAGTACAAACATTAATTTTCTAAAGGATAATAAATTATAAAAGCCAAGAGCCCCTTATTTCCTTCTAATCCCATTTGATGGAAAAGGTGAGACAGTAAAATAAATATATCTGGAGCTTATCAGGGAAGGATAGCAGCAGGAGGCTCCTCGTGAGGTTATAGGAAACCTGAGGTTTTGGAACTGGCTAAAGAGCATGGAAACATTTGTGTGGGAAGTTCAGGAATGCGGTGTGCTGGGCCAATGGCTCAATGTTTCTCTAATCTGATCCTCTACAGCTCCTTGCTCATTAGAACATAAATTATACTATTACAGATTAAAAACATGTTCACCTTTTGAAGAATAGTTCATAGTATGAAAGTACAAAGTACAGATATTTTCCCCCTAGTTGTAGTTAGCCAGAATCAAATCTCTGAGTAAAATATGAAATACAAAATACAGAGATGCTTAAAATAATAAGATGGCCAAAGAAAGGCTACATCGGCATACACAACTCATATCGGGGTTTTTTAATGGCAAATAAAATGTTGCAATTGAAACTATTTTAGAATGTCTATTTTAAATACATCGATTGAGGCAGTTTTTGTACATAAAGATGCCAAAGTATATAAGGAATAAATGTAAATATAAAAAGTGAATAGCTTCGTTGATCAAGGTAGGCATTTTAGAAGGCAATTCGACTCTCTCTCTTTCTCTTTCTCTTGCATGCACATATGCATACACACCTCCCCTCACACCCCCACCCCCACACGCACAGTATAAGACTTTGCCAACATTCGTGATTAGGGACTTTCAAATATCCACTAGGCCCCTGGAAAAGGAAACTTAACTAAAGAAAAAGTCTAGCGTGTTACACGCAGTCACTACGCTGATGATGGACATGAGCTCTGAGTAAGCACAAAAACAATGAATGATATTTGAATCTGGAGAGGTATGAAAACAAATGCCTGATGAGTGTCATAGATGTCAATTGAACAGATGGAGAGAAAATGAACCTGCCGGGTAGGAGGCAGAGGTGGCTGTCAAAGGTGGCAAAAACAGGAAACTCCAGTTGGTGGGATGCATGGTAGAATTATAACAACAGTGATCATCATAAGCACCTCCTTCCTCCCCTCACCTCACAATGTATAAATAAGGAACTCGAGTATGACAAGCACTCCATAAAACACTCATAAAATCACATTGTCCTTCCAGGTCTCTTGAGGTGCACCCTACTTTAGAAACTCAAAAAATGGGGCAGAAATTCTCCTGGCAGAGAGGAGAGTTCAAGCAAGATTTCCTACACTGGGGAGTGAGAAGACAAGACTGACAGACATAAAAAAAAAAAATGCAACACTCCTTTCATCCAGAATTTTTAATATTGGAAGATCGGAAACAGTGTGGCTCAGTTTGTGGGGCTTTTCGTCATGGCTTTTAAACTACTTAAGGACTAACACTTCATTCATTCAAGTTCCTGACATCCCACAACAAGCACAGGACCTTTAGTTTGAAGAGGAAAGTAAACATAATTTGAATATTCTGTTAATTCTTCAGTAAAAATTCCCAATGACCCTGCGTTTAAAAAAAAAAAAATGAAGTTTTAGATCACCTATGTGTAATTTCCTACAATTTTTAAAACATTTTTAGCAATAAAATTTGTTTACATATTAACTCTCAGGGCTGAACCACAATTTATAAATCAGATTAATATAGAACTGTAGTGGCCAATATAGGGCAGGGAGCTCAGGATGCTGGGTCACCCCTCCCTTCACCCCACACAGTGACCTGAGCATTCTCTATGAGGCACTGGAACTTAGCAGAGCACTTTGAAAATTGCTGTTCTAATGTATATATGTTATATGTTGTGAGTGTATATAGGATATATTTGTAAAATCATTACAACCGATGGGTAGTACTTGCTATGAACCAATCAATCTATCTGTCTCTCGTTGACCCAGGCACCATCCCCACAGAAAATGCCTTGCCCCAGGGCCTTCAGTTTCTCACCCTAGTTTTACTTTGAGCAGATGCTTTTCTTTCTTTCTTCAGTTGGAATCTTCACTCATTTTTCTTTGCAGTTGTGGTACAACTTACAACAGTAAAGTTCACAAATCTTAAGTGTACAGCTCCTTATTTTCACCTATCACACCTGTGTAATTTCCACCTGGAACAACATAAAGAAAATTTTAGCACCCCAAAATGTCCCTTTCAATTACCAACTCTAGAAGGTAACAATTCTTCTGACCTCTCACATGGAAGATCAGGTTTGCCTGTTTTTGAACTTCATGTAACCATGGCGATATAGTATGAAGTTTTTGTGTCTGGCTTCTTTCACTCAGCAAGTAAGATTCATCCATGTGCCTGTCTGTGATATTGGCTCACGGAGATGACCTTGACTTATTTTCTTAAAATCAGAAGTTACCTAACATATCTATCTATCTATCTATCTATCTATCTATCTATCTATCTATCTATCTATCTATCTATCTATCTATCTATCTATCTATATATCTATCTATTTATCTATCTAGCTATCTCTCTATCTATAACATATATATACACACACACATATATATATATAACATATATATATGTGTGTGTGTATACATATAAATATACACCTTTTCCCTACCTATCTTCATCTCAGCATGTATCATTATCAGGTTTAGAGGTGAAAAGGACTTTAGAATCTTAAATTTATCTAGCCCAATAATGTTAAGAGACTGGTCTAACGCCATGCCCTTGATTCTTGGAAGAGCTAGGAATAGAGAAGCTCAGCGTCTTGATTACCTATCTAGTAGCCTCTCTGTTACTTCATACTTCTGTCTCTCTTTATTACTTTCCTCTCATTCATCACCCCACTTTTGTTTTTTCGAGAAGCAACAGGAAAGCTCATCTTCCCTATTGGTAATCTCCACAGGGTTATGGCTAAGCTCTCTCTCACTTCTCCAGCATAGACTTGACCCCTGCTGTGGGCTCCTTCCTCTGCCATACCCTACTCATCTCTAATATCTTCACAAAGTTGCCAGTCTCTGTTCTTTTTATTCTAAATTTTGACTGCTGCCTTTCGTCCTACATTTATCTAGTTCTTGGTACCTTGAAATCTCTCTTTCAATACATCATGCTGTGAAAAATGATGACTGTTGACATTTTTCCATCTATCTTTTCCAGTCCTTCACTCTAGCTACCTGTTCTCAGATTGCTAAGACTTTTAATTTCCATCTACCGAAAATGTTCTCCTCTCTATCCTTCTATAACTCCATTTCATTGTAGCTTTATCATGGATCTGTGTTCTATATCTGTTCCCTCTGCTATTTGGGAACATGCCATCTAAATTTCATGCATCTAAATTTATTTATAATATAAAATTATTAATACATCTGACAGCATCAACAACCGAGGGTGAGAGATCACAAACAGTAATAATAATGGCAAACATTTATACAGCCGTCTACTATGTGTCAAGCATGATTCTAAGCATCCTACATATATTAACAAACCTCTATAATAGGCCCTAGCATTAAGAACCCTGTTTTACCAATGAAGAAACTGAAGCAAAAAGAAGCGACTCACTTAAGGTCATACAGATGGGTAGAATTCGAATTCAGGGGATCCAAAGTCATTGATTTCAACTGCCTCCCAAAGATGAAAATGGTATGGTACAGAATGTAGGAAAAAATTAAAAGAAGTTAGCTAAGGGTGTTTGGGATAAACTTTTAGGAAAAATTTGGAGAGATTGCCAAGATGGGCAACAATATAGCAGACACAGGAATTTAATGTAGCAAAGCCATCTGGAAGAAAACAACAGGTGATAAAATGGAGAAGATTCCCAAGGGCTCAGAAGTAGCTGTCTTTATGTAAAGAATGGAAGAAATGAAACTGAGCATTCAACCAGCATTGCAAGGAAAAATTGCTGATGTAAACAATAACTCAACTGGAGAAAAGAATAATGTTTGGTGTTAGTCCAGAACCATTGCTTAGATCAAGTTGGTTTTTACAGATTATGCAATGACAGCCTAGATTTTTTTTTAGTAAAACTGCTAGTTCATTGCTTTTTATAATACATCAAATTAGATGAACTAAATGAGCGAAATAATTATTTGGCAGAAATTAAACCACATGTAATTTCTTCAAGAACATAGACAGTACTTAATTATTTCTATATCATCCATGGTGCCAAGTATAGCATTTTCACATTTTCCGTACCAGAGCTGCTGTGTTAATATGGAATTTTTAGTGAGGTTAAAATAATGATGGGTGGTTGCAATCTACTCGGATAAATCGTCAATATTTGTTAAAGCCTTATTATGTGTTTGGCTTTACTCTAAGTGTTTTATGCCATTTAGTCCTCAAAAATACCTTAAATGGAAGGTGCTATTCCCATTTGGAAATAGGAGAATGAAACTCAGAGAGGTTATGTAACATCATTGTGACACAATTAAGTGGTAAAGCTGGGATTCACTCAATCTGTTTGCCTCTATAATTGAAGGTAATATATTATCCACTGTGCTAAAGACTCTGAGACAGGGACAGAGAGAACTAAAACTTGATGCCCATATGTAGAAACAATGCTAATATAATCGATGGTAATGAACTAATACAGAGCTATCAAGTGTTTCTTTTGAGATTCTCAGAGCCTGATTCTGTTTTCTCTCGCACACACTTCTATTGTAAAGTTCTGGGTCTGCATGAAAGGGCTTTTGGTCAATGATTCTGTGTATTACAAGTCAACTAGAAATTAATAATGCCAAGTATATTTTCATTTATGCTCTGCAAACTACTTTATCTTATTTAATCTTATTTTATCAACACAGTCATGAGACGTAGTACAGAGATTTTTATGCAGAAAACTAGTCACAGCGAGGGGCTCATATCTCATATCTCACAGCTCATATCTCACAGCAAGACAGTGACAGCAGGTTCCTGCAATAGAACCCAGATCTGCTGTTTCTTAATCCTGACCCAGGGCTTACTCCTCAGTTTCATTTAAATTGAATTCCTTTCCTCATTACCTGCCTCCAGTATTTAAAGAGGGTCTATAAAAATACAGATTGAAGGAAACAAGCTATTCTGCCGAATAGGCTGATGCTTTACAGAAGCATAAATGAGTTTACCACCTAATGATACCATCATCAATCTAACTTAATTATCATCGTGAGAGTGCCGTCAGAAATTACTCTACTTTTTAAATGCAGGGTTTTGGACTGAAGTGGACATGGGTTGGTGTTTTTTAAGTTGGTTCACTGTGCACCTCTTAAAAGAGTGAGCTTTGGTTTGTCACGTATACCTGAATCCAAATCCTAACTTCCACATTTATAAACAATAACATGGGCAAGTGATGCTCAATTCTCTAGGCTTTAGTTTCCTCATATGTAAATATTATCTAATAATATCTGCTTTGTAGGGTACTTGTGACTATTAATTAAAATGTTAGTTCAAGCAGTACTTGAGACAGTGTAAACCATAAATAGTAGTTATTATATCATCATCATCATTCTATGTTTTATCTAAGATAGCATTGGTTGTAAGACTTCACATTATTTTTATAATAAAGAAAGAAAACACTGCCAATTCAACTATATCATGCCACTGATTATAAGATGTATCACATTTCAGTAATGTTAGAATTGTGACAAAACGTTTTACCTTAGTTATATAAAATACAGTATATATGAATGTGTGTGTGTTCAAAGATTCAAATTACAGTCTGAAGCAATTCTAAGAGTGGAAAGTTTTAACTAAATTTCCCCAAAGAAAATTTAAAAGCATTTCTCTGTTCAATCAAGTAAAATTCTTTCAGCAGTACAATGAAATGTTTTGAGGTAGAGAGAACTCTGTATGCTTTTCTAGTTAGTATGTTTTTAAAGTTATGAGTGATGTTTTAATAACACGGATGTGTTCACAGATTTTTGAAGTTAGCTAGTAATGTGTATTGCAAATACAAATAAATGCTTCTGATATGTCATTTGAAGAAGTAAAATATATTTTTGTTCATAACCAGATAAGTATACTTGCAGATGTTTTCCTGTTAGAAGTAATATCTAGTGAATTTCAGAAACTTTATTGGCATGACAAAGTTCAAACTGCTGTCAAAGCCAACACATGAGGTATATAGAGAGAGAGACAGAAGAAGAGATTTCACTGATTAGATTTTTATTTCTTGGTTCTCATTTTCTATTACCGCTTGGTGAATAGTCATGAAGTATTCAGGGTGCTTTTGCTCAATAAATGTCTCAAGCCTTATGTCCTTCTCTTCTAACTTGATTCAAAATCAAGCACAAATTTTAACAAAGGTTAAATATCTAGAGAACCTAGCAAATCACTGGAGAGCTATACCTAGCTCTCAGTGTATATTCAAAGGTAATCTAATGTACAAGCCATCCTTGGAACAATCAGTTTAAGGTTTAATAATATCATGACTTCAGTTTAACTAAATCAGTCATGACAGTTGATTCAGAATATCAGACACTTTCACTGTTCCAGTAATTGATCAGATCGAATACATTGATCCAATTTAGGATGTGCTTTTTGTTGGAAGTGGAGATTAATGCTTAATCAGCAGTTATTTGACTACCATGGTTTACTATTTGCAAATGGAGACCTCATTTATTATGAGTACTTGAAGTGGGCTTAAGAGGAAAAGAGCTCTCAGACTCACAGCTCATGATAAATGACAATAAATTAAAAGGTTAAATGTTTTCTAAATATTTTTGCTTTTCATTAATTTGTTTAATTTTAAATTTTACTTTCAAATGTTCTTGCTTTGGAGAATAGAATGCAGAGGTAGCCAGGGTTGTGATTCCTATTGCGATTCCAGATTTGAAAGTTGGGAGCTCTTTAAAGAGGCCCTTAAAAAGGTGTGCTGTGAAAGATGGCAAAGGGAGAACAAAGAAAAAAGACCCCATTGGTACTAGAAAATTATAAAAAGAGGAGGCTTATCAAGCCCTCAAAGCCACCCAGGCAAAACAGGCACTTTTGGAAGAGGAGCAGAGGAAAGGAAACGAGCTCAGGTTTAAGCGACTGGAATGGTTCCTACACGATGCTTGGCGGCAACAATGTGGCAGAGTATGCCTCATACATAGAAGTGAAACCTCGTGGTTTGGAAATGCCAGATAACATTCCTTGGCCTTTGTTGTATTGCATCAAAGGATTAATGAGGTGAGTTTAATGATGAAGAGACCATTGCAGCCTTCATCTCAAGAAGATTTTCAGTGTGTTTTTGTCGAAGTGATTTTCCAAACCATGCTGCATGGAACTTATGTACCTGGATATTTCCAAATTTGAAGTCTATCGGTCTCTATCTTGAAATTGGACAAGCAAGGTCAAGAATAAAACCTGACAACAATAGTATTGAAGAACGCCTGTGGAAGCTGGTCATTTGCTGGAAGACCTCATTCATGAAATTGCCATTAGGGAAGATTTCCAGATGATCTCAGCATTCTTGGCCCTTTTCATCTCTCAGTGACCCACAATGCACCAAGAATAGAGGGCTTCCTCAAAGAGGTGAGCTTACTGGCTATGGAGGTGAACACATCAATCAGCTCATCTAGCCACTGAACTAAACCCAGAAATTGAAAGCACAATACATTGGAAGCATGTGTTTGTTTTTTTGGAAATATTATCCAGTATCTTCAAAGAAGATTTTTTTGCTATATCTTCAGAAATTGGAGGGAAAGTTCAGGGAAAAGATAATGATGTTCCTTGCAGGCATTTCTCGTCACAGCCAGTTTCAAAGGAAAAGTCCCAGTGTTCTCCATGTTGGCTTCTGTTGCCACCTCTGAAATCACAAAGGACTCATGCCATGGAAAAGGTCCTGCTTCATTACATCTGTCTAGGGTTTAATTTTGATGAATGGATCCCCTAAGCATGATGGCAGTGGGCTATGCCTAGGGGCATACCTGAACCTTGGGCTCCTAATGTCTTGTTTTGGAAAGAGCTTAAATATAGTTACAAGAGCACACATACACACAAAGGTGTACAGTAACTCTTTGAATCTAAGATGACTTTAATTGTAAATAAAACATATTTTGTACCACTAAAACAACAACAACAAAAAACCAGCATTCAAATGTAAGTGCACCATCAAGAGAAAAGGCATATTCAAATTTCAGAAATTGAAATATAAAAATATGGATGACTTAGAATTGATAAAATAATGGTATTCATATCATAAAATGAGCCACGTTATTTATCTCAGGAGCTATCAAAGAAGATCACATATTATGCGACAGAGAAAATCGGGGCTTGGTAACTTTAGGGTGCATAATGGAGCTTCTGCATTACTCGGGATGCTTTGGAATTACCAATGGTTAGCTCTCTAATTCTGTACTCCCAGAATTAAAGGATCTTCACCTTTCCCCACCTGCTGGTACAAATTTCAGAGCAGAGCAGATAATCGCAGCTTGCAAGATAGTTTTTGAATGTTCGCCAGTTTTTGCACATAGGAGAAGGTTCAGATAGAATTCTAATCCTCATTTAAAGTAAATTGCTGATAAAAGTATTGCAGTAGGAGCCAGAGAAATTGCTGAGAGTCAGAATGATCCATGACCTATAGGCTCTCATATTATAAGACAGGATGAGAGGTTTATTCCTCCAAGGTAAGTGAATGCTTCACATCTCCCCTTTTAAATCATTAAGCCACATTATGACAATATAGTATATTACTAGGGACAGAGAAATGAAAGACAAATACCAGAAGCTGTGTTCCAAAGGGTTACTATGGTTAAATAAGGATAGTCAGTCCCATTATTACAGGTATAGACAAGTATAGACTGACAACAGTGAAAAGCAATATATAATAATATAATATATATATATTATATATATATAATATATATATACACACACACAACACACACACCATTCATATGAAATATAAAGAAATATATGTATTACTATTTCCATGATATATATAAAAGTTTACAAGGAGTATACAGGAAGCAACTTGAGTTTATTTGAATGAATTTTAAAAATGCAATGTGACTATCTAAGAGCCTTCATATGTACCTCTAAACTATTTTGGAGTAGATTAATCTGTTCTACAGAGTGAGACAGGAAGAAATTTGCATGATCGTCCTTGACTAGATCCTTTTTTTCATAATTCCCAAGTTACATGTGGTTTCCCAAGAGAAGGAAATTCTCAGAGCATTCTTACCCCAGAGTGTACAAAAAAAAAAAAAAAAATTCTAAATTTTATAGACATTAGAGAAGTGCTATTCATGCTTAGACATTTTCAAATCTGAATACTTCAATTAAGAAGAAAAAAACTTTAAAAAATGTACTCTAATCTTATATGTGTGTACACGGTCTGCCAAGCCTCCATAAACCTATTTTAGTGGGAAATGAAAAAGTTGTCCCAAACTGTGCAGAATTCTTTACTATTTTTTAAATTATTATTAAACATTGTTCTTTTAAAAAAGGAAAGGTATCAAGAGAAAATGCAGGAATGGTGTGCCCGTATGGTGTACACCTAACAGCAAATCGTAATTGAAACCCAGCTGCAAGTATGCCAAACTACACAAAACAGTGAAACAACTAAAGCCAAACTGTGAGGCAAAAAGTTTTATGTTGCTTTTAAGTTTAATCTTAAGGAGTGAGTAACTAGAGTAAAAGGACAGAATAAAGTTAAGTACAATTTACATTTTTCTTTCAGTTTACCTTTAAATCATTTTTTATTCCAAAATATATATGTACTTTATATGTGTGATTCTACCATATTTGATAGATTTCAGAAAATTAATTAGGCTTTGGAGCCTGAGGATTTCACATGGATGTGGAGTGTCTGTCCTTTAACTCAGTGGGTGCTCTATAGAGCAGAACAGCTGCATCAACTTGAAAGGCACGTCTATTATGCAGGGCTCACTGTAGTCCTGAGAACCGGAACTGAGGGAGGTTTACCAGTGCCCTTCTCTGCCTTTATGCTGTGCCGTGCACCTTCCTTTAAGGAAGGAGCATACTTGCTAAATGATAAACAGGAAGCAAATTTCTGCTCATTGCCTTCAATTCCCTATTAATAAAATTAATGCTATATTCTCACATAAAGAATGTTAGCTCTGATATAAAAAAAAATTCTCTTAAGATTGGAGTAACTGTTTTCTAAATCACATGAAAAGGGACAAGATTCTTACAATTCACTAATGATAATCCTCCTACACAACATTTGTACAGACAAAAATAAAATGAAAGATTCTCTCTAAGAAACAGCCTTCCTGGGGCTATTCCACATAAAAGCAATTGCTTTAGTCTTTCAATGTAGAAAACATCCTTTAAATACAGTTTGAACTTGTTGCATTCCATAAGGGGCAGCCATTATCTCCCCTGTCCCCTCATTAAATGTAATGGTTCTTCTGTGGAAGTTTCCTTAACTTTGACAGAAAACCCCCTGTCCGAGGTCAGGATTGTTTGTTTTAAATTGTGTGCCAGGCTTTTCATACCTTGAATTTATTTGATGATCTCAACCCTGAGACATATTTATTTATCACCATTTTTAAAGACAAAGAAAGTTTCAGAGGTTAAATAAATTGTTCAAAGAAAAAAATTAAGTGAAAGAATTAACATTTGGACCCAGTTTTTGTCCAATTTCATAATCTATCCTTTTTCATAAACTACTGCCTTTAAAATGGCACGCTTTAGTGGAATTTTGTTCAAAATGATAGGGCACAATTATCTTTGGGTAGCCCCAAGTAAATCCTTCAAAATACTATTTTAGGAATAAAAAAATGAGAGTTTGAGTGAGAATGAGGCAGGGGGCGGGGTGGAAGGAGGAGAAAGGCTACAGAAGGAGCATAGAGACACAAGGAAAGGGAGAGAGGGAGAAGGAGATGGAGATGGAAAGATGAAGAGGGAGTAAGAGAGAGAGACAAAGGGAGAGGGAGATAAGGGAGGGGGGCGAAGGGGAGAGGGAGGGAGAGACAGAATGAATAGCATTGATTGGTTCATACTAGAGACAAACTAACAGCCAGCCCTGAAAGTTAGCTTCCAGGCAGTACACTTGACAAAGAAGAAAGGCAGAACCTAAAGTATTGAATACCAGCCCCACCCACCCTGGGTACTTGAAGTCTCTAAAGCAATAGATTACATGCAAATGATTCTCTGCCATCTTTCCACTTAGCTGAGGTTTGATTGGTCTGTGGTGTGTTCTGCAGCACTTTTCCATTATAAGGTACATAGGAATCACCTGGGGATCTTATTCAATTCTAGATTTTGCCTCTGAGTCTGGAGCAAGCCCAGGATTCTGCATTTCTAACAGGCTTCAGGTGATGCTGATACTGCTGATCCAGAGACCACACTTTGAGTAGTAAGGGTTTAGAAGAAATCACTAGCCAAGGCTTCAGACAGACCAGTACTAGAAACCAAGCACCACTATTAATAAGGATATAAATTAAGGTAAGTGTCTTTACCCGTGAGCTTCTGTTTTCTCATCAGTAAAGTGGAAATTGTAATAATATTTAATTGGTACTATATGCCAGGCACTGGTTGTAAATGCATTATATAAATTAACTCATTTTATATTTACAATAATCTTATTTTACTATTCATGATGATGAAAGTGTTAACAAAGAAAGCTTAAATAAACTGCACCAAAGCCAGGTGGCTAGTAAGTGGCCAAGAGTGAATTCAGATCCTCTACAGCTTAGCTCAGGGGCCCACTCATTATGACTACACTATAAAGGAGCAAACTACAGAGGCCTTGTTATCATGCATGTGAAATACCATGGTAGTGCTCAGTAAATCTTAGCTCTACTTTCCTTCCTTTCCTTCTCCTACACCAAGGTTGCTTGTCCTTAAGCAGAATCTACTTATAAAATTTAGAAACTGATACCATTTCTATGATGTGTTTTTCACAATGATCTTCTCTTGCAGATTTTTCTTTAGAGAAAGCCTGTAGTGTTTAGAGATTTGCATGAATTGCTACTATTGACAGAAGGAATTGCTTTGATCTCCCTGGCATTATTACTTGATCCTTTTGTTTGTTTTCTTTCTAGAGGTGCCAAAAAAAGTCTTCAATGGAAAGAAAACAGTGTTTGCTACAGCTATGACCTTATAACTATACCTTGCCTTTAGCAAAATAAAAATCTAGATTTATCAGATATAAAATAGTGGTAGTTCGTTTAACAAAGAAATTTACCAAGGTTTTTTTTTTTTTAATAGTAAGTTCCCTTGATATTTTGAATTTTTCATTAAGATTTTTTTTAATTGAAAACAACCTTTTAAAAAGTGCAACTTTTGTGTTAAAAATTGGAAGCAATAGAAAAAATACTTTACACACATTGGTTTGCAGATAAACATCCTATGAGAAGAATTATATAAGAAAGATGAGTGGATGAAAATTGATTTATATTCTGTAGAAGCAGAATAGTTTGCTTCAAGAAGTAGCTTCAAATATTTCATATTTAGACTTAATTATTACCCATGTCAAAGCATTAAAGTTGTTTCTCTTCCTGATGTCTGTGCTAAAGAATGATGTGGCACTTCTGATAGAACTTAGAAATTTCCAGAGCTTATATTTCTGGATAGATTTATCTATTGTTGGGTTTTTTGTTTGTTTGTTTTTTGTTTTCGCAACAGATTATCCTCTTGCCATATCCTGGCACTTGGTAAAGCACACTGTAGAAATTTCCAGTTTTTTACAGTTAATGCTCTAGATATGTTCTAGATAAATGTTTGTGTAGGGGAAAAGATAATGTGGATGAATCAGGCTATCATGTCATCATCTGATTATCCCTATGGAAAAGATTAAAATAATAAAGAATTTATCCTTTAAGATTATGGGATGTAGGAATGAACAAGGGACTAGCAATATCAGACTTAAAAAAATTAAATTCTTGGTGATTAAAAAAGTGTGGTACTAGTGCATGGTTCAAAAGATAGGGCAAGACATACAATAGGGAATCCAGAAATAAATTTAAATACGTAAAAGAATTTAGACTATAAAGGGGAGATCTCAATCCACTTGAAAAAATATATTATTCAATAAATAGTATTGAGGCAACTGGGTAGTCATCTGAAAAACGTAAGTTGGACCCATACAGGATACCTTGACCAAGTGTAAATTTCTAAAGAATCATAGATTTAACTATGAAAAAAAAATAAACCATAAAATTTAAGAAAAAAGCAATGGAGAATTCACTAAGAAACTTACTATATATACATAAAGTAAGTAGACTCTTGACAACTTATGAGAAAGGAGAGATTACTCCTCTTTCACTCCCAGCCTCACCACCACCACTGACACAGAAGACTTCTACTGCAGATATTGTAGGCTCTGAAGTCTTTTACTTCAATTGCAGTCTTCCTAGTTCTTGAATGAATTTTTACTAAGACATATTAAAAATGCCTGTCCTTGACTCAGTCTTCTGTTCTGTCTATATTTGGATTAAACACTGATGCCCCCAAGCCCATCAGAATCTAGCCTTTCTTTTGAACTTTGCTATGTTGATAACTTACACATTCCATAATAAATTGAATCAGAAGGCCATAAAGTACATCTGGCTGTTCACTTGTCCATCCAAATAATGTCTCTGCAACAATCTAGGTGATGACAACATAGATTATTGGTCATAATATGTTAGAACAGCTATAAGATGAGGTTGTACATAGAAATTTTTTTTACCTTTTTAAATCTTCTAGAAAATAAAATTCCTGCCCATATGAATCCTGATTCCCTTAATGTGTTCCCTATGAGAGCCGGTCTGGCCTGCTGTTGTTTGATTAAAAGAGCATAAATTGGGATGTTTGCCGGTTCAGAGGCATTTCCTATTGTCATTTAAATGAAGCCGTCTTGGGATAGTAGACATTACTGATGAGAGCTTATAATGGAATTAGTAAAAGTTTCATGAGTAAACCCAAATTCACCAAAGTTTCAAAGTTTTTAAATATCACTAAATCCACTGATAAAATGTACCTTTCTTTGGAGCATAAATGTGTAGGGGCTAGAGAGTGCTTGAAAATAAGAAAAGCAGATGCAAAATTAAAATTTAGAACAATGAGGAAAAGAAGTTATTGGTTTAAAAAGGAATTACTGCACACACTTAAAAAAACCCTACAGTCCATGGTAGTCTAAATTACAGTTGGAAGAGTGCCAGCT
The DNA here is from genome assembly GCA_003508835.1 of Eonycteris spelaea. Classification (NCBI taxonomy): domain Eukaryota; kingdom Metazoa; phylum Chordata; class Mammalia; order Chiroptera; family Pteropodidae; genus Eonycteris; species Eonycteris spelaea. The sequence continues at coordinate 1,387,831 of PUFA01000185.1, read as the reverse complement.
AGTTACAGAGCACAGAAAAGGTGAAAATCTCCCGAACTAGAGCACAATTAATGCTGCCTGGGCTCTCTGGAATCCTTTCCAAATGTATTTCCAAATAAAAGTACTCCGTTTCTCTGTTGGATGCCAATAAATGGTAAAACTGAAACTTAGGAACTTACTACCCAGCAATAGCCAAGAGCTCATTTACAAAGCACCATGGAAAGGTCCTTCTCTCCATATGACATGAGGAAGAAAAGGTTTTCTTTCTTAAAAGAGTCCTTATACTTACAGGACATTCTAACCATTACTATCAACATTTTTGTCCTGTCATAACAGAATAGTAATGACTAATAGACAAATTTGGTTATAAAACTACATAATGAAGTTTTCGCATCCCTTACTACACTGGGTGTTTTCTTAGGTGGGTTTTGGGATTTTTGTTTCTTTCACCAAGGGCACAGTGCAGTGTGCCCAGAGATAAGTGATAAGCAAGCAGAAATCACTGATCTTTAAAGCTGCAAGAGAGGTTACAGATTCCAGCACATCTCCTTCCATTAACATGTGTGGAAAATGAGGCCCAGAAGTTGTAGTGTCTTAGCCAAAAATACACAGCTAGCTAGTTGAAAAAGGCCTTAATTTCTAATTAAGAAATACATTTCACTCTTAATAAAATTTAACATTTATTAGGCACTTTCTTTGAATTATACTGCACTGAATTCTTTACACAACTCTACGTTTTATTTGTACAAATACACACACACATGTATGCGTGCGTGCACAGCCCTTAGGTTAGTTATTAGCATAAGCTTTCATGAACCAATGAGAGAACTGAGATCAAGTAACTTGCCAAGGTCACATTAGTCCTGAGTAATGGAGCAAGGATTTGAATCCTGGCCCTGTGAGAGATAGAGCAATAAAATTGACAGCATTCCTGACACGAAGGAGCTATCTAGAAAAGGAGCTAAGATATGCTTACTAATAACTCTAACATAAGTATACAGGACTATGTTCATTCTTTACTTTGAAACACTGGGTTTTAGGCACCTGATTTTAGCTTCATTAATATTGAGCATTTAGTAATCTCAGAATCATACACACATGCTCTGTGGGCAGTTGTAACACAGCATAGAATGCAAACTATTTTGCTGTAGTGTCTACACAGTCATCAATTCTTCAGTTGATATTTGAAAATTAGCTTCAGTGTCAATTAAACTGAGAATCTATTGTCTTTGATATAAAAGAGCAATAAAAATTTCTCTAAGCCTGAGTTATCTATGGCAGGCTTGGCAAACAGCAGAAAGAGCTTGGACTATCAAGATTCTACCTGAGAAACGTTAAGTAGTATATAAAATTTACATTTATAGTGCTAAAGGAACTCTCATCTGAAATCACTTTCTTGAGAAACATTACAATTTTTTCCATGATATAATTATTGTGGTAATTATTGAAGAAACAGTGTTTCTTAATTGGTTTTTAAAACTATATATGGGGTCCCAGACACTGTTTGCCTAAACAACAATCAATTTCCTCCCTCTCATTTCATACGAACATATATATAATCTGAAAATGCCAGATACTCATTTTCTCAATCTTCTTTGCAGTTAGGAATAGCCATATGATTTCTGGGTAATAAGCTAGGTCAGACAACAAAGGACTGGTCCATATTAAAAGATTGTTGAGAAAAATGATTTGAACTTGGTTCAACATTGCTTTACAACTAGTTCAGTTGTAAAAAACTAGTAAACTAGTAGTGTAAATAACATGCACCATATAAGTATATAAGGAAGTGTGCATGCAGCTCCCTGAGCCTGTCTGAAGTTCAGTGCTCTTAGAAGTCCACATAGAATGAGAAACCTACCAGTTCTTAGAAGCCAAGAAACTGAAGTCTCATGTCCTTTATATGATTAGACTGGGAGAGAGACTATGTGGGTTAGAGAGGATCTACCTACTACTTTATAACGCAGTTTCCTGCTGCATCATGATTACATACCTCCAGCTTCTATTTTTAACTGCATTGTATAGTCTGGAAAAGACCTTCTCACAGCCTTCCATAGAAGGGGAAATATTCTTATGGGAGAGTAGAGAATAAGGGAATGATTTTTTTCCTCTAATAAAAAAGAGGTACATGTTAAGTAAATTTGATTCCCATTTCCTTTGGAAGTAGAATATGAATCCTGGAATTCAAGCAGCCATCTTATGACAGGACAAACCTGAGGAGAAAGGCTAACCTGCTGATGACGGTTGAGAAGGATACAAAATTCTAGATCCTTGATAGCTTTGTTAAACTCTTAAAATCACCAGTCCTTGGATTGCCATTTAAAACCTCTTTAGTGATGCAGTTGGTATGTTAATTCATTGAGACAATCAGCCTTAAGAGAGGAAAAAATACTTAAAGGAAAATATTCTCCAAGCAGAATGTTCTTCAAAGAGAACTCTATCTTTTTTGCCTCATCCTTTGGGCCTCAGTGTAAATATCACTTCTTCCAAAAAATCAGTGATATTTAATTAGCACCTTATTTGCACACCTGTCCCTTTAGCACTCATGACATTTACAATTATTTTTTAAGTGTCTGTGTTTCTTGACAAGCAGTGTGACTGTGAGCTGCAGAAAAGTAGGGACTATAACTGACATAATCTGTACTGCATTTGTCACACCATGTCTCGCATATAATATTGTACAGTTTTGTTGAATAAATTACTTCCAATTGCTTGAATCTCTAAGGTAGGGGTCCCCAACCCCTGGGCTGTGGACTGGTTGGTACTAGTCTATGGCCTGTTAGGAACTGGGCCACAAAGCAGGAGGTGAGTGGCAGGCGATTGAGTGAAGTTTCATCTGTATTTTCAGCTGCTCCCCAGCGCTAGCATCACCACCTCAGCTCCACCTCAGATCATCAGGTATTAGATTCTTGTAGGAGCACCGGTCTCTGGTGCCAAAAAAGTTGGAGATTGCTGCTGCTCTAATGGACAGCCCTAAATAAATGCCATTAATTATGTAAAACTATCTTCAGTGGCTCCTTCATTTTAGTTCTATGGCTTCCCTTTAAAAATATGTTTTCCCTAAAACCTCCCTTCAGGTCTGCCTGATTTCCTCAAAAATTCATGCTATCCAAGAATTATAGTTCTGTTTCCTTATATAAGTCTACCTTTCTTCAGCACCAGACGTAGAGTTCTGAATCTCCCATTAATTATAATTAGCTGATAATAGGTATTTGCTAGCTTTTGAATAAATGAATTCATGAATGAGTTGATTAACTCAGTGATTTTAGTTGAGTGGGTTGATATCTTTGAGCCTTATTTTCTTAATGTGTTAAAAGGCGGTTTAACCAACAAATCTTCATTTGGCAACTTATATGCACAACACACCTAATCATCGACATTAAGAATCACTCCATATCAATTTAATCGATTTTATTTAAATGGTGGACTTGAGTCCTTTTAAAGTCTTATTTAACTCATTGCTTGAAATGTTCTGAGATCTGAGTTTATGGAATAAAACTGCTAAATACATTAGTATATATCAGTTGTTAAATTATTAGGTAGTATCTTGGTCAGTGAAAGATAACAGCTTAGCCACTGGAAGAAAGCCTAAGAAATCTTATATACCAGTTTCCTCAATTTTTAATCATTTTAGTAACTCTGGAATTTAAACCAAGGTATATTAGTTTTTTATTGCTGCAGTAATAATTTTCCGCAAATGATTTTCCACAAACATAGTGGCTTACACAATACAAATTTATTATTTTATGGTTGTAGAGATCAGTCTGACGGAGATCTGACTAGGCTAAAGTGAAGATAACAGCATGACTTTGTGTCTTTCTAGAGTCTCTGGTGAGAATCAATGTCCTTGCGATTTTGGTTTTTTAGAAGTTTTATTCTTCATGACAGCCTTCCTCTGTGTTCAGAACCAGAAGTCTCTCATCTCTCTGACTTTCTGTGCTCATATTTTTCTCTGACTATACCTGGGAAGGAGTCTTGACTTTTAAAAACCCATGTAATTAGTTTAGGCCCACCAAGATAATTCAGCATAATCTCTTATCAAAAAGGCTTTAACCTTAATCATGTCAGAAAAGTCCCTTTTGCCATGTAAGGTAACTTTCATGGGTTCTAGGAGTTAGAACATGGATACAAGGTAGTAGTAGGGGGGGGGTCATTATTCTGTCTACCACACCAAGATTTTGAGCAATCCATTAATTATTGTTTATGAGACACAATACGATTGTCAAAAGGAATTTGAAGACTTGGGTTCAGATCTCAGATAAATATTCAGAAAGGACATTGGAGACAGAGGAAACAATGTGATCAAAAAGGTGTGAAAGCACAGAGTGTATTCAGGAAGCATTAAATTATCCAGTTCCACTGGAATACAGCTGAAGAGCCTGTGGGAGAAATAGGCAGAAGAACTGAATGTCAGGCCATGGACTGGACCATCATCAGAAACAATGGCAGCTCATTGAAAGTTAGTGACAATAACCACACATGCACTTTCTAACGGGCAGCAAGATGCCTTGAGAATTGGAAGGTAGACAGACAATCTAAACATCATTGCCTTCTTCAGAGAAAGAGGTTCAGGTATGTGGTAATGGGGGTGAAAATGACCAGAATGGAATACCTGAATTAATAGAACTAAATGATTATTTCAGTTCGTTTTGATGTGGCTGAACACTCAGAATCATGGTCACAGTTTGAATCAAGGCGTATGACCATCTCTGGGCATTAGTACTAACAAGACACATCTGAATACATTTTTTCCTTTTGATAATTATTTTAATTAAAGTATGTTTGACATATAGTAGTTTCAGGTGTACAACACAGTGATTAGACATTTATGTACCTTACAGAGTGATCACCATGATAAGTCTAATAACTCTGTCACCATACAAAGTCATTATGATATTATTGACTATATTCCCTGTTTTGTGCATTACATTTTGTTTATTTGTTCATGTGGAGATTCATTTTTGTTTTTAAGTTCCACATGTGTGTGAAATCATATAGTACTTGTCTTTCCCTGTCTGACTTCTATCACTTAGATAATATCTTCTAGATCCATCTGCATTGTTGCAAATGGCAAGGTATCATTCTTTATCATGGTTGAGTAATACTCCATATAAGTGGTGTGTGTGTGTGTGTGTGTGTGTGTGTGTGTGTGTGTGTGTCACATCTTTGTTATCCATTTATCTATTGATGGACACCTAAGTGGTTTCCATATCTTGGCTATTGTAAATAATGCTGCAGTGAACATTGCATATATTTTTTTCAAATTAATGTTTATGTTTTCTTCAGACAAATACTCAGAAGTGGAATTGCAGATCATATTGTAGTTCTATTTTTTATATGTTGAAGAACCGCTATACTGTTTTCCATGGCAGCTGCACCAATTTATAGTCCCACTAACAGTGCACGAGGGTTCCCTTTTCTCCACATCCTCATTGACACTTGTTCTTTGTTGTCTTTATTATAATAGTCATTCTGGCATGTATATGATATCTTACTGTGGTTTTGACTTGCTTTTCCCTAACGATTAATGATGTTGAGAATCTTTTCATGTGGCTGTTGAACATCTGTATTCTTCTTTGGAGAAATGTCTATTCAAATCCCCTGCCCATTTTTTAGTCTGATTATTTGTTATTTTAATGTTGAGTTGTATGAGTTCTCTATATATTTTGGATATGAATCCTATATTGGATATATCATTTGCAAATACCTTATCTTATTCAGTACATTGCCTTTTAACTTTCTGATGATTTCTTCTGATGTGCAAAAACTATTTAATTTGATGTAGTTTCATTTATTTATATTTGCTTTTGTTTCCCTTGCCCAAGGAGACATATCCATAAAAATATTTCTAAGGCCACTGTCAAAGAATTTACTGCCTATTTCTTCTAGGAGTTTTACGGTTTCAGGTCTTACATTTAAGTCTTTAATCCATTTTGAATTTATTCTTGTATATGGTATAAGAAAGTAGTCCAGTTTTATGTCATTTTATGTCTTTCTAGTTTTCCCAACACCATTTATTGAAGAGACTGTCTGTTCTCCATTGTATATTCTTAACTTCTTTGTCATAAATTAATTAACCATATAACTTTGGGGTTTTCTTGGGCTTCAATTCTGTTCCATTGATCTGTGTGTCTGTTTTTGTGCTAGTACCATACTATTTTGTTTACTATAGTTTTGTAATATAGTTTGAAATCAGGCAGTGTGATTTGTTCTTCTTTCTCAAGATTGCTTTCACTATTCAAGGTCTTTTGTGGGTTTATATAAATTTTAGAATTATTTGTTTTACTTTTGTGAATAATACCTTGGTATTTTGATAAAAATTGTATTAAATCTGTAGATTGCTTTGGGTGGTACAGACATTTTAATGATTAATTCTCCCAACCCATGAGCATGGTATATCCTTCCATTTATTTCTGTCATCTTGATTCATTTTATTAATGTCTTATAGTTTTCATAGTACAGATCTCCACCTCCTTGGTTAAATTTATTCCTATATACACTAGACCTTTGACCACCACAGGGGTTAGGGGCACCATCCCCCATGCAGTCAAAAATATGCCTTTCGGCTTTCCTAAAAGTTTATTACCCTCTGTATCAGTGGGAGATTGGTTGCAGGATACCAGCCCCTCCAAAGATACCAAAATCTTCAAATGTTCAAGTTCCCTATATAAAAACTATAGATCAATGGATACAGTCTCCACAGACTCCAACCATGGATCAAAAACAGTGTAGATATATATTGAAAAAATAATCTGCATATTGGTAGACCGATGTAGTTCAATCCTGTATTGTTCGAGGGTCAACTATATTTTATTCTTTTTGATATATTTGTAAATGGGATTGTTTTCTTCATTTCTCTTTCTGCTATTTGTTATTCATGTGTAGAAATGCAACAGATTTCCATGTATTTTGTATCCTACAACATTAAAAATTCATTTATTAGTTCTAATAGTGGGTCCAATATTTTAAGATTTTCTATATTTCTATGGTATTATATCATCTACAAATATTTAATTTTTCTTTCCAATTTGGATGCCTTTCATTTCCATTTCTTGTCTCATTGCTCTGGCTAGGTCTTTGAAGAGTATATGGAACAAAAGTTGTGCAAGTGGGCATCCTTGTCTTATTCCTGATCCCAGAGGAAAATATTTCCCCTTTTCCCCATTGAGTAGAAAGTTAGCTGTAAGTTTGTCATATACAGCCCTTATTATCTTAAGGTATGTTTCTTCTATATTCATTTTTTTGAGATTTTTGTCATAAATAGTTGCTGAATTTTGTCAAATGCTTTTTCTGTATCCATTGAGATGATCATATGATTTTTATGCTTGGTTTTGTTAATATGGTATATCACATTGATTGATTTGCAGATGTTGAAACATCCTTACATTTCTAGACTAAATCCCACCTGATCATGGTACAGGATCTTTTCCATATACAGTCATGTGCCACATAATGACATTTCAGTCAAACAATGGACACCATATAGGATAGTGGTCCCATAAGATTAAAATGGAGCTGAAAAATTCCTATCACCTAGTGACACTGAAGCCATCATAACATTTTAGCACAATGCAATATCAAATGTTTGTAGCAATGCTGGTGTAAACAATCTAATGTGCTGCCAGTCATATAAAGTATAGCACATACAATTCTGTACAGTATGTAATACTTGATTATGATAATAAATGACTATGTTACTGGTTTATGTGTTTATTGTACTATACTTTATATCATTATTTTAGTGTGCTCTTTCTACTTATAAAAAAAATGCTGTAAAACAATATGCCATGTCACACCAGCAGCAGCCTCATACATCTCATGTTTACTATATCTCTTCATTGCATCATTTTCTCCTGTGCTTGATTTAATCTCATGTTGTTTTGTTCAGTAACATGCTGGCTGTGCAGGCTTGTAGCTAGGAACAATAGGTCATACCATATAGCCTAAGCATGCAGTAGGATACAACATCTAAATTTGTGTAAGTGTGCTCTGTGATGTTTGCACAATGGTAAAATTGCCTAATGACACATTTCTCAGGACATATTCCGGTCATGAAACAACACATGACTGTGTTGTTGACTTCAGTTTGCTAATATTTAGTTGAGATTTTTTGTGTGTTTATGCTCATCAGGAATATTAGCCTGTAATTTTTTTTTTGTAGTTTCTTTTTTTCTGGTTTTGGTATCAGGGTGATGCTGACCTCATAAAAAGAGTTTGGGAGAGTTCTTTCCTCTTCTATTTTTTGGAATACTTTGAGAAGGATAGTTATTAATTTTTTAAGTGTTTGGTAGATTTCACCCATGAAGCCATCTGGTCCTGGACTTTCATTTGTTAGGAGTTTTTTGATTATCTATTTAATTCTGTTACTAGTAATCAGTCTCTTCAGATTGTCTGTTCAGTCTCAAAGGTTATATATATTTCTAGAAGTTTACCATTTTTCTAGATTTTTCTAGATTGTCCAATTTTGTCCAATTTATATATATATATACGTAATATATATGTGTGTATATATATATATAATTGTTTATATATATAAACAATTGTTGTATATATATATACCATGTATATATGTATATATAAATATATAATTATATGTATATATAAATAAATATGTATATATATAATATAATATATATTGTTTATATATATAATTGTTTATATATATATAAACAATTGTTGTATATATATATACACACATATATATGTATATATATATAAAATATATATGTATATATTATATATATGTATATATGTGTATATATATATATATTGTTTATATAAGCACCTGAATTTACAAAGCAAATATATATATATAAACAATTATATATAAACAATTATATATATATATATACATATACACATATATATATACATATATATATAATTGTTTGTAGTATTTTCTTATGATCCTTTGTATTTTTGTAGTGTCAGTTGACACTTCTCTTTTGTTTCTGATTTTATTTATTTAAACCCTCTCCTTTTATTTTTTTCCCTTGAGTAGTCTGCTAAAGACATCAATTTTGTTTACCTTTTCAAAGAAACATCCATTAGCTTAATTGATCTTTTCTAGTATATTTTAGTCTCTATTACATTTATTTCTACTCTGATCTTATTTATTTTCTTCTACTAACTTTGGGCTTTGTTCTTTTTCTATTTCCTTTAGGTGTAAAACTAGAATGTCCATTTGGGATTTGGGGGACAGGGTTGGATAGCCTATATTTCTATGAACTATGGGGTAGAACTGCTTTTGTTGTATCTCATAGATTTTGGAATGTTGTGTTTCCATTTTTATTCATCTCAGGATATTTTTTTTATTTTCTCTTTGATGTCTTTGTTGACTAATTTGTTGTTTAGTAACATGTTTTTTAGTTTTTTAGTTTCTGGGTTTTTTTCAGTTTTCTTCATGTAATTGGTTTCTACTTTCATACTGTTATATTTGGAAAAGATGCACGATATGATTTTATATCTTGAATTTATTGAGACTTGTTTTGTGGCCTAACATTTGATGCATCCTGGAGAATGTTCCATGTGCACTTAAAAAGAATGTAAATGCTGTTGTTTTTGTATGAAATATTCTATACATATCTATAACTTTCATATATTCCAAAGTGTTGTGGAAGGCCAATGTTTCCGTATTGATTTTCTGTCCAATCGACTTACCTATTAAAGTAAATGGAGTCTTAAAGGCCCCTACTATAATCATAATACTATCAATTTCTCCCTTTATGTCTATAAATATTTGCTTTGTAAATTCAGGTGCTTATATGTTGGATGCATAATATTTATGAATGCTATAACCTCCTCTTGGATTAGCCCCTTTATTAATATTTAATGCCCTTCTGTGCCCTTTGCTAGAGTCTTTGTTTTAAAGTCTAGTTTGTCTGATGAGTATTTCTAACCCTACTTTCTTTTCATTTTCATTTGAATTTGAAATGTCTTTTCCGTGCCTTTACTTTCAGTCTGTGTGTGTCTTTCAACCTGACATGAGTCTCTTGTAGGCACCATATATATGAGTCTTATCTTTTTAAATTCATTCAACCTCCTTATGTATTTTGATTGGAGCATTTAACCCATTCATTTAAGTTTATTATTAATAGGTATGTGTTCATCGTCATTTCTTAATTATTTTCTGGGTTGTTTTTTTTTCGTTTTTTGGAGTTTCTCTCTGTTCCTTTCTTCTTTTCTTGCTCTCTTCTCTTGTGGTTTGCTGGTTTTCTTTAATGTTATGTTTACATTCCATTCTATTTTCTGTGTATCTCTTGAATGTTTTGGTTTGTAATTATGATGAGGTTCATATATATCAATATGTTTATACAGCAGTACCAGTTAAATGGATAGGCATTTAATTTTGAACATATTCTAACAGTGTTACATTTTTACCATGTTTTGTTTTAGATATCGTATTTTAGATCTGTTTGTTTTACATTCCTCCTAAGCACTTGTTTTAGTTATAGTTGATTTTGTTACTTTTGTCTTTTAACCTTTATACTATATTTTTAGGTAGCTGATCCACCACCTTTACTATATATTTGTCTTTACCAGTGAGAATTTTTTCTTTCACATATTTTGTTATTTCTGGTTATGACTTTTTCTTTTCTACTTAAAGAAAACCTTTGAACATTTCTTGTTAAGCCACTTTAATGGTGATGAACTCCTTTGTTTTTGCTTATCAGAAATTCTTTGTCTCTCCTTCAATTCTGAATGATAATCTTGCTGGGTAGAGTATTCTAGGTTGTGAGTCTTTCTGTTTTGAACTAAATATATCCTGCCACTCCCTTCTGGCCTTCAAAATTTCTGTTGAGGAATCAGCTGCTAGCCTTATGTGGTTGCCCTCGTATGCGACTAGTTGTCTTTCTCTTGCTGCCTTCTAGATTCTCTCTTCAACTTTTGCAATTTCAATTATATTATGTCTTGATGTGGAGCTCTTTGGTTTCCTCTTGATTGATACTGTGCTTCTGGAACTGGATGTTTTTTCCTTCCCCAGGTTAGGGAAATTTTTAACTATTTTTATTTTAAATACATTTTTCCCCTTTCTCTTTCTTCTTCTTTTAGGACCCTTATAATGCAAATGTTAGTACACTTAATGTTGTCCCAGAGGTCCTTTAAACTGTCCTCTTATTTTTAATTCTTTTTGCTTTTGCTGTTCTGATTGACTGATTTACACTATTCTGTCTATAGATTGCTAATTCATTCTTCTGTATTATTTAATCTGCTGTTGATTCCCTCTAGTGTATTTTTATTCGTTATTGTAGTCTTCAGGTCTGATTCATTCTTTATTTATTGTCTAACTCTTTGTTGAGGTTCTCACTGTGTTCCTCTAATATCCAGAGTTCAGTGAGTACTTTATGACCATTACTTTGAATTCTTTATCAGGTACATTACTTATTTCCATTTCATTAGGGTTTTATTCTAGAGTTTTATCTTGTTCTTTAATTTGGAACATAACTCTTTGTCTCTTCATTTTGTTTAATTTTCCAGATTTGTTTCTGTGGAGTAGGCAAGGCAGCTATCACTCCTGGTGTGGAAAGAGTGGCCTTGTGTAGTAGCAAACCCTGTGTACATTATTGTGTCAGCAGTTTTGGCATGCCATCTGGAGCTGGAGTGGGCACAGCTTGAGGCATCATGGGGCCATGCAGCCGCATGGGTCTCCATGGTGATGCTGTTGGCTGGAGCTGGAGCTAATGGAATCCCAGAGCACATGGGGGCAGCCTTGAATTCTGGCTAGAGTATTTGCACTAAGCTCCCTCCTACAACATTCAGGTTGCAAAGAAAGGTAAACAGTGGTGCTCAGAGGTATCTTTGATCCAGGAGAGTTCCACCAATTCCCCATCCACGTAGCACACACTTTAGAATTAGTGAGTAAATTTTCTTCACATATAGCCTATCTGCCCTTTAAATTGCCATTTTTTTTTTTCACTGTGCTCTGTGGCAGACAAGTCTGCCCATGGGTCCCTCAGTGACATCCCTTCCTACTGAAGGTCGCCACACTGGGAGTTGGTTTCCTATGATTACCATGTCACTGTCTTTCCTACCCTTTTCTTTGTGGTCCCTCTAATGTTTATTGTGTAGAAATGTTTAATTAATACTCAGTTCTTTTTGGGAGGAATACTTTATATGTAAGTGCATATTTGGTATGTCTGTGGGAGGAGGTGAATTCAGGTACTTCCTATACTACCATCATAAACCAGTCTCACTGAAAGTAACTTTTAATTTAATATTTTTAGTAAACAAACTAGAATTTTTTTCTCATCTATCATGTTCATTAGCTCCTGAACTTTTTTAGTTTTGGGGTCCTGTGCTAAATGATTGGAGAACTGAGATCCACCTAAGTACAAGTAAGAAACAAAACCTTAGGGAGCATTCTGTAGCTGGAAAGTGTATCAATGTCAATATTTTCATGGAAGGTGTATCAGGAAAGCTTCGGGTGGGTAAGAGGGTGGTATTGGGTAGTGGGGTAAAATATATACCATGGGAAGAGAAGATTAAGTATTGGTAGACAGGTTAAGCAAGCGCAATACTAATTTCTAAAATTTAAGAAAAAGTTGCTAAGTTTTAAGATTACTATTAAAAACGATCTGCGTGTAGAGTAACAAAACCCAGATTAAAGATGTCTCTGCTAAAAAAGGTTACATGAATTAGATTTAGTCTGCAAAAATTGACAGCACCCCTTCAGACTGGGATCATAGAATGTTATTGTATCTTAGAGTCTTCAGATCTCTGGAATTGATTTATTCTGACATCCTGTTATTTCCTGACCTGATATTTCAGAGTTAATTTATCCGGCGAAAGCTGGCCTGACTCTTCTCTCGTGAGCCTTGGCAAGTTTGTAGTCTGTTGGTGGTATGGCTGTAGGCCCAATTCTCATCTAGTGAATGTAGTCGATGACTATATGTTTTTGGTATGCAGTTCTGTTTATGTGTACCAAAGAAAGAACTTCTACATAAAGGAAAAAGCCTTGAAGGTATCTGAGCCTTACAACTTCTGTTAAGTGTGAGGTGGGCTACCTTCTTATTACTGCACAGGTTTCTCTCATTTTGTTAATAAAAAAGCCAGACTCTCATTTCTATAGTAACTGTATGGCAATGATAGTAAGAAGTGGAGAGAGCAGATGTGCAGAACTGTAACACTGAATAATGATACTTATCCTTCGGTACTCATTTTAGATGTTTGCTATTAAAAGAGAATAAAAAGTGGCTGAAATCTTTTCTGATTTGTTAATTCTTTGTAGCTCAAGTAAACTGTTTTCTTTAAAGAGCAGTTAACATTACCATTCCACTATTCTGGAATTAAATCAGAAGTTGAGATGCAGACAGTATCTTCAAAAAATTAAACACCTTTAACAACTGAAGAACTGAGTCAAATATCCAGATGTTTGAGCATATGGTGCCAAACAGCTTCATATTCATTCTACATTTATTCAACAAGCTTTTATTGAAATGTTTGGAAAATTATGTGTGTGAACTAAACCATTGAGAATATCAGACCTGGAATGAGGAAGCCTAGAAATCATCTAGTTGCTACATTTTAAAGCTGACAATGGACTGAAGATAACACTCCAGTGGGATAGAAAAGTAAAGTTGGGAGAGAGTGATTAAGGCCCCAATAAATAAAGTAATTTTATTGTATTTTGTTCATTTTAATTGTGTTTGTTATTGGATGGATATAGTTATGACATTCTTAACTTTTACTAATCAATTGGCTTGATCTTTGGGGCAAAAAAATAAAAGACACTGATGTAAAATCTCAGAGTCCTTACTTTGCCTCAAAAGGAAGAAAAAAAACTTTTTCATTTACCACTAAAACTCCACCACTTTCCAAGGACAAACATTCATTCTTATAGTATATATATGAAAAGATTTAGAGTGCCTATCCATGGAAAATGTATTAGCTAAATGACTTAGACCTAAAATTAATAGGAGAACTTTAAGATTAATGGGACTAAAAATATCACTGCTTCTTTTGCCATGATCTCTGCAGCATCTTCATATTCTTAAAATACAATCTGTTGCTATAAATCTACTGTGTCTTGAACCTTCGAATTATTTTGCAAATTCTTAAGGTCATGAAAACAAACAAACAAAAACCTAAAGAATGATTCTTTTCCTCTGTGTCATACAAATCAAATAATATCTAATGCTGCTCATGTATATACTCTTAAAGACTAGTAATGCAAAGTATATAGAAGTTGTATGCAGTGATGATCCCCAAATTACAAAACTGAATCAAATTTAGGGAGAGTACTATCAGCATCAATGCTATCCTTTCAATATTAAGAGCTTAATTATTAAATTTTTCATGCAATCAGTCATCAGTCATTTATTCAAGATAAAATTATAAGTCTAGAAATGCAGACTTCTTTTTGAAGAATGTTGTTTTCTCTTTCTTTGACTTTACAGTCTAGATAGAAAAACTAGACTCATATAAAAATAATAGAAAACAATAAAAACATTAACAATTAAGTTCTAAGTGAGACTTTCTGAATGTCAAAAAAATAGATTTTAAAGTAAATTAAAATCACATTGACAGATATTTAGATTCCAAGTTTATGTGTGCTTCTCTCAAATAAAGTGTTAAGTGTACACTATTTACACACAGTATGAAGAATGACAAAATAGCTCTCTAGGTTAGGCTTTCAACACTTACTTGCATCAATATAATTTTATCTAAATAATGAGACTTGATTAAAATGATTAGTTCACTGTGGCAACTATAGTTGGGAAAAGAACAAGAAATGGATTGCTATTTGTTTAGCATTAAAATTGCCAGGCTTTCCCATGGTTTTCTCATTTGGTTCTAATAGCCTTATGAAGGGATTACTGAGATTCATAGATATAAATTAATTTCCCCAAGATTACAAATCTAATAAATGAAGGGTAAAAATTGAAATCCAGAACTAATTCCAGATCAAATATTCTACTACAGCTAGCTCACGGTAAATATTCATGTACCATGCTGTATACACATGAGTATTTAAAAATATAATTATCTCATAGTTGAAATGATATTATAGGACTGAAAGAGATGAGATGAATAAAAGCTTAACTTATTTCAGTGAATAATTGTGTCTCAAACACATAAACAGAGTGGCCTCTGTTTTGTCATTTATAAAAGCAGCTAAACTGAACATTTAGGTTGGTCATTGGGAAAATGCATAGACTCCAAGTCAAATGATTGCTTACCTCTCTTCTGAGATGACAAATTGTAATGACTAAGCCTATCCATAAGCCAAAGGATAAACATATTTCAAGCCAAAATCAAATTCAAATTAATATATTTCTCCTGTATTCATTTGATCATATATGTCTAAATAACAAATACAGCCTTTTTGTCTCTTTTCGACTGTACTACATTTACAAAGTTAGAGAAGTAAGAACATATTTCAAAAGAGAGTCTCAAATCTTCACATATGATATTTTTTCTTACTATTTTAGAATTGAATTAAAAAATTTTAAGGTGCCATTTTTTAAAAAGTTTTACTTTTTCAATTCTAAAGAAATATATATGTAGGTTTGTTGAAAATTTTCAAGGAATTTGTAAAACAAAGACAAGCAGAAGAAAAGCTAATTATATAAAATTAAATTTGGAGAAAAGATCTTTAAATGTAGAAATCCTTTCCTCAGACAAAGGCTCCTATCAAGCAATTGTCCAATGTGTTGGTGGAACAATAAATATTTAATAGGAATTTCATTATTAAGAGCCCTCGTCTACCTACATTCTTACTACTCATCTATCACTAAAATGAAATAACTCTTTTACTTCTATTTTGACAATATCTTTCCCATTTCCAAATCCGTTCAAATGCTTTTTTAATGGAGACTAATTTCCTGTCTCAGCTTTAGCAAAATTTGCCAATATACCCTGAGTCCAAAATCAAATAGCAAACCGTAATGCTGAAAGGGACTGCAATGAGTCACTTTTCCTTGCCCTAGTCCTATGTCTAGTCTTTCTTCTCTGCTGGGACCAGCCTTCCTCTCCCCTCGTTAGCTGGTTATCCCATTCCTCCAGCAAACCATATTCTAAGCCTAGAAAGGTAACTCATTTCTGGTTCAATACAGTTCTTTGCTTTTATAATTGAAAGATGCCTCAAATTTCAGTCTTTCATTCTTGCTTTCTGTTCATTGGTCTTAACAATAATTTAAGATGTCTGTGCCTACATCTTTAACTCCAGCAATAGATTACTATTTCTAATCTCAAGAGCTCCTCTTAGAGTTTAACATACTCTTACTTTGAACTGAGAAAGTCATAACACTATCTTTCAAATTACCTGGAAAAAGAATTACTGCATGAGTTCTACCCTAAAACAGACCTACGAACTCAATTCTTACAATTTTATACAGCATAAAAATTTTAAGTATTATGGTAGGATCTTAGTGTTGTTTCTTTTTCCTTTTAACTGTGGGTGGTATCCCCTCAAACTTTTATTATAAACTCCAGTGGTTAGGGTGTGGTTAGTTATGTGGATTTTAAGTGTAAAATAGGTCTATTCTGAAGACGTTTTCTATTTATTTTTGTTGCATTTTATTTGTAGTCCACCATACTTGAGCCTTCAATGATATATGTGTGTGTGTGTGTGTGTGTGTGTGTGTGTGTGTGTATAATATATCAATATAAAAGTAAAACTAAATGAGAAAGATGAAAACAAAAACAAACCTAAGCGTATTTAGTAATGAAGTCATTACAAAAATGTAAACCATAAAGACCATTACACTTGCTAAAGGACCATAATTTTGGCTCTTTGCTTTCTTATGAGCTGAAGCTGGAGAAGAGAAAGTAATCTGGTTATTAAACTGTCTACTATGTTATAAAATTAAAAGAATTACAAACCTCAGAAGAAGTAAGCCATTATTGACACATACATTGAAAGTTGGAACCCCGTGAAATATAACAATCAGCCTTCTCAACAACACCCTTACTCAAAACATCAAGTTTCCAAAACAATCATTTCCTATCTGGCCCTCAATAAAAGCCAAAGGCATCCCAACAGAATAAATTAAGAAGAATGACACTAGGTGCTACAATGATATGATTGAAGTATATTGATCTCTAAAGCCCAATTTAATACAGGCATAAATTTAAAAATGTCTGGAAGATTGGCCTTTGAATGCAACAGACTACACAGGTGTGCTACTACAAACACTTGAAATACAGTGATTTGTGTATTACAGTTGATTGACATACATTTTAGTCTGTTTGTTGTGTCTCCATTATGAGATCTATAATGTAGGTTTAGCATGCAGGCTTCATAGAGAGCAGTGTCTACATCTTATAGTTCACATGAACATATTGTCACGTGTTATAAAGACACATAGTTGACCTTGTTAAGTATCTCCTATGGTCTGGATTTTTAGTCTATTCTATTATATCTGTTAAAGAAACTCTGTTCACATTGTGACCGTCTAGTAATCAAATGGGTCAAAAATATTATCATAAATGGGTTTACTTAGTTGGACAGACAAGGGCAAGAGACTCACCGAGTTCTTGGTATTACACACAGGGGTAAAAAAGGCAGTGTGATGTTCCCAAAATACTTTAGATGTTACATGGACATGTTAAAACACAGGTTGTCTGGGAATGTCTAGTCTATCCTGATGAAATCAACTGAGGTAGGCCAGGATAGGAGAATCCTTATGGCCTGCAGATATGTAATTTGTGCTGTTTCTAATTTGAAAACTGGAATAGATTTTTAATTTATGATTGAAAAGACTGACTTCACCTTTAAACAGCTTAGGTAAATTAGATTGCCCCCAAGTCACACTTGAAAAGCACCACAACCACCACCATCAGTTTCATTTGTAAAATGGAGCCAATGAAATAGCCGCTTGGGGCACATTCACACACCTAGCCCTTAAATTATGCATAAATAAGAACCACCAACACCTCTAGCAGGCAAATTAATTTCCAAGGGTGAGTATTTCTATTGAGAATACTCTGTTCAAAAGTTCAACTCAGCAATACCAGTAAGGCTGTACTAATGAATCAACTCTAAAAACCACAATGGAAGTGGAACAGAGATCGATGTTTTGTTATGGCCAATATTTCTCTCTTTAAGATGCCTGGCATCCGCTACAGTGTGCTTCTCTAAAAGAGCTTAGTGAATTTAACTTCCTAATATTAGCTGCTATATGTTTAAAGGGCCAAAAAAACCCAAAAGAGGGTAACTAATGTAATTCAAGTTAAAATTCTTAATTTCCTTCTCTTCTCTAACAAAACTTACATGAATGTTATAAGGAAAAAATGTCAGTTGCACAAAGATTTAGAAGGTAGCAATAAGTCTGTGAATTCTCATTAAATTAGCTCTATAAATCAGACTCTATAGAATAACTCTGAAAGCAAATCTTATCTTATTCAGGAAAGCCCACTGTATATATTTAAAATCTCATAAGATTCTATTACTTATGCTGTATATTGTATTAAGTAAGCCCATTTAAAGTATACACTTTTGCTTCCTTAAGCCAATGTTTTTACAAGTTCATGACCATGATAAAATATATTGCTTTTTAGAATAAATATCCTTTATGCCTGTCATAACTGCATTCTACCAATTAAATTACAGCAATATTACAGGACAAAGTTCTCTAGAAACAGTGTGTTTAATGCCTGCAGTGACACCTACTGGTTATGAAGTACACCTAATTGTTAATGATATTTGAAAATAATATCATCGGTCTATATTTTCACCCTCAGGTCCTGAATTTACCACCCACCACAAATTCTTTCTTTTCATCACTTAACTCATTTTAGTAGTTTTTTGGTAACATAAAATACATACAAATAACCTTTTCTTTTTGAGAATAAGGATTTGGCATGCAGTAGTTTCTCTTATCTTTTTTGAGTATGACGAAGAAATGCCCTTTTTGTGGATAACAGATTGTCACAAATCATTTCATTTATACTTATGTAAAACCAGATGTCTCTTCTTAGCCAAGATGCTCAAGAGAGATGGTGTTTCTGACAAACTGAAGAGAAAAGTGAAAAGGAAAAACATTTTTTTTTTTTGCATGAATTGCAGATTTAAAGGATGGTCTGACCACTTTTCCTGCTTTTGAACTCTCATTATTCTCTGGTCTATATAACACTGGTAAGAAATTGTTCATTTGCCCTTCATTAGTCATTACTAATATTAAATATAGAACAGACCATTTTTGGAACATCTGCAAAACGCTTGGATTATAGTAAACTGGATGTAATGACTTTAATCCTCCTATGACCCTTTAAGTTAGGCTCTATTGTCTCTATTTCTCAGATAAAGTAACTGACACTGAGAGAAATCAAATACTTTGTTCAAGGTAATACATCTTGACAAAGTTAGGATTCTAATTCCAATCTGTCTTGAGTCGCAAATATCTTCTTCCATTATGACACATAAGTTTATTATCAGAAAGTTCTTTCTATCCAAACTCCAGCCTTACTGGCTGTTGGGAACATTTTATATTCTGTAGGCTGCCCCATTCCTTCCCACAAACAATTCTAGCAAGTGATCATTCTATTCCTTTTACCAGTCAGCAGATACTCAGAAATATTATTCTATTTTTGCCTAAAGGTTAAAGTTCCTAGAGGGTGATAGAACTATTGTAAGTTTTTTGACACTATCATATGGTAGCTTCTGGACATTAAGCCTGTCTTAATGGCTCTTTATTGCTAAAGCAGTGGTTCTCCAAGAGAGCCTTTAAAAAAACTGCCAATCTCTATAACTACAATGCTCCAATGATAGATACGTGCCATCATACATTTGTCAAAACCCATAGAGCGTACAACACCCGGAGTGAGCCCTAATGTACCCTTTGGACTTGGGTGATAATGATGTGTCAGTGTAGGTTCATTGATTGTAACAAATGTTCCTTTGTGGTGTGGGATCTTACTAGAGAGGGAGGTTGTGCCTGTGTGGGGACAGCAGAAATATGAGAAATCTCTGTACTTTCCACTCAGTTTTGCTGTAAACCTAAAACTACTCTAAAAAGAAAGTTTGTTAATTAGGAGAAAACAAAAAACAAAAACCTGCCAATGCTTGGCCCCATCCCAGGCAATTAATCCAGCATCTCTGGGAGTCAGATTTTTGTATTAGTGTCTGTTTAAAGTTTCCCAGGTGACTCTAATGTGCAGCCAGGATTGAAAATTGCTGTGCTGTATTTCCTGTGTATATGGAATGCCTCTGACCCTCAAGTTGCTATTTATCCTACTCACAAACCTTCTAGAGTCATCACCTTGGTGGTTCTTCAGGTTCAGTCTCCCTTGAAGTATAATGATACTTATATTTTTATATAATAATAAATCCATGTCCCGGGTAAGTGACCAGTTAGATGTGCACCTTACACAGCATACAACCACCCATCTCATTTCTGAGTCTTTGCTCTGGAGCACCCAATGTATGACTTTTTTTGTGTTCCTGCTAAGAATTATAGTTACCAACCACTCTACTGTGGGTTTTATTCTGGCCCAGATTTGGCATTGAATGCCTAGCTCCTGTCTCCTCTCTTGCCATCATCTTTCATCAAGTCTATATCCACATGTATTCCAAGAGACCAAGAACTTCCTCTCATGGGAGTCCTGGGTATGCCACTTCCTCTACCGTTAATCTGGTAAATGTTCGTTCCAGCTTTAGTTTTCATGAAAATGTCAATGGACTCAGTACTGTAGGCATCCCATGACCCCTAAGCACATCGTCCATCCATATACACTCAGCTCCTAGGCAAGGCTGAGTGTATTTAAGTCCCATTTCATTTTGCTAGGCTGCAAGCCTTCTGAAGGCAGAAGACACACCTATTTCTCTGTTCCACGTAATACCGTGCCTGATAAACCAAACTAAATATTTAAATATTGTAAATAAGTCAATTATTCTTTCCTTCCTGAAGTTCTGACATATGTTTAGGAAATTAACCTACTGCCATCATTATAATGGACTTGGCTGCTTTTTCCAATTTGCGGCAATAAGAATTTCTACTAAGTTATTCCAGTGCTTCACTTAAACATTTTTCTGACCAATGTCAAATTATAAGATAGTTACATAAACTATTTAGTTAATTAAATTATTTGGTATCATTAGCACCTCATTCTAAGCAATCAAAAGGTGCACCTGAGGGCCATGGTGTCATTATATAAGCACTTCATTTAATTTCAGAATAAGTGATAAATTACTCCCCAATACAAAAGATTCTTAAGGCAGAACATGGTATCTGCTTTTAAGTCCTAACTTTACTATTACTTAGTTCTCTGACCACCTCCAAGTTACTTAATGATGTCAACTATTTTGTGGGGTTTATTATTATGTACTTTTGTAATATTTATGTGGCAGTTACAAGGTATATGACAGTAATAATCATTATGATATTATCATTGACACTTTCTTTACTTCTAAATAAAAAGAAATTAAATTATGATTTTCCTATAGTTCAAATATGAAATCCGTCATCAGTTTGCATTGTATTTGGAAAAGTTTGCAATTGACCATACCAGCCAATAGTCTGAAAATATAGCTTTTCGTTTCTAAGAACACATTGTTTAAAAGTGAATTAGCCACCATAGCTTAGAAACTATTTTGGTTTTGTGAGTAAAGTTTTAATAAAGCGAACTGTGTATATTTATCATCTATGTCAATCAACTAATATCCAAAGAGCACCCTTATGTTCTGCACCATTATGTTTTATGAGGAATGGATGACTTAGGTAGGCTTAATCACCAGGTCTCCATAATTTACTCCAGCATCCTAATTCTCAGAGAATTTTGTAATTCCTCCATCAACAGTTGAAAAGAAAGGTCAAGTCAGCTCTATTTGATATAGAAGAGTCAGATTTTGGATCAGATACTGGCATATTTAATCTGTCTAAGATTGTTTTGATGCCCTCTAAGTAGAAGATTAATATTTTAGAAAAGGAATGATGCAGCCAGACAGACCAGATGTTCGTTTCTGTCTGTTTTGGGCTGTGATTGTTTAAATACAACCTAAGAAAAGTTTTAATGAATACTTGCTGTGGTGATAAAAGTTCCATAATGCTCCCAGGGTTGTATTATTTGATTTGAATTTCAGCCTGATATCAGGATGCTGGTGAGGCCCTATTATGCCATTTTATAAAACATTTTTGTGTGCTTAATTTAAATGTATACATGTACACACATAAATGTTTGTGTTTGTTATGTAAGGTATTTCAAGTAAGCTTCTAAACATTGGAACCATCTGATTTGTATTTTTTAACAAGAACCAACATTTGTATTTATTTATAGAAACATTTTTGGCATGAGACTTTCTATTAAATTATAATAAGAAGCTTTCTCTATCACCCCAGGGAATCTGGCAATCAGCCTACCTCCTACCCAGATCAGTCTTCCCCACCTACCCCTGCCTTATCCCACTCACAACATGCATAACTTAAAGCTGTAGTTTTGTCTGGAGCCGGTGTTGAGGAGAAGCAGAAGGTTCAATAAGGCAGTTATGTGTTAATATGGCTGTGATCCCCATGATCTCCCAGGTCTCCGAAGAATCTACAGATTGACCATCTGTCATCTGAGTAGCTCTATTTTCATTTTCTATAAAATAGACACAAATATATTTTGTATTTATATTTTATATCTTAAAATTTAATGACACCCAAGAAAGTAATTGAGTACGGTTATTCAGATGCCCTAAGGCTCATAGAGCCCTGCTCCTGTCAATTTTTAAATTTCCTGACCTAATTCAACTTAGCTTTCCAGTCTAAATTGGATCAATTACTGGTCTTTCAAATAAACACTATGATTTCAAAATTATGATAGTCACTAATTACTACTGCTAAAATGATAACAATAATAATAATTAATACTTATTATCTTTCAAGCAATACAGTGATTCAGGTGTGCATGCTCTGTACGTCCATGATTTCCTTAATTGTCAAAATTCTTATAGGGAAGGATTATTATGATGCCCATTTCACAGACAGTAAATCTGGGAATTCAAGAGGTTTAAGTTATTTTTCCAAGATCGCACAATCAGAAAGTGGCAAAATAGGGAATCGCTATGAACTGTCATATATTTCAGTAGATACATAAGTAATTCAATCATTTTAAATTTATCAATGTCTAGTAAAGATGAAAAACAAATTTTCTATGACCCAGCAATTGGGCTTCTAGGAAAATATGCTCCAGAAATAAGAAAATATGTCTGAGAATATTTATTGTAGCATTTTTTATAATAGAATTTGGAAACTATTTAAATATCCAAGTTAAGCTAGAATAAAAAATTGAATCTCAATTTAAAAGAATAAATAATTTTACATAATTCTTAAAATACATATGTTTAACTTAAAAACACAAGTTGCAGAATGAAATGTATGCAAATATATGAAAACAGAACTTGAATATGCTCTGAATTCATGACAGGGGTTGCCTTTGGGGCAGGACAAGAGTTTTCTCCACAGATGGGAAAAAAAGATTTCATTATTGTAATGTTGAATCACTTAGGCATATAAAAAGTAACTAAAGCAAAAATGACAAAAATATTATTATTCATTTATTTTGGGTACAGGAGCACTAGACTCTATGCCCTTTAAAAAGAAGGAGAAAATTATCTTTTTATGGATTTCATATTTTAAAATTTTATTTTATTTTGCAATAAGCTCTGCTACTTCTGATAAGTAATGTTAGCATTTTGTTTTTTAAATCAATAAATTTATGTTAATTTTGTTCAGATTTAGCAGCTAAACTAGAGCAAACTGGAGTAGAGGCAAAAATTCATCAGTTTAGAAATTATTATTAACCATTTTATTCCAACTTTTGAAAGTTCAGTACAATAAGAAAATGAAATGTTCTAAACATATCTTAGGATCTATTCTTTTATATCTATAGTGAAAGTTTTTTTTCCTATGTCCTTGTTAATAAAACAATAATAATAGATGCTAATTACAAGCATTGTGCTAATTGTTTTATATGCATATCATTTAATTCTCATAATATCCTACATCTTAATCTAAAAGATGAGGAAAATATTTTTCACATCTGTGAAATGAAAATACTAATAGCTAGTTTATAGATTTGTTGTAAAGATTGAATTAATGTATATAATAATATTTACACATAATAAGCTAATATTGATTTGAAAACAAGGAGACTAAGGCTTAGAGAGCTGAAATAATAAACCTGAAGAGCTAGTGAGGATTGGTGTGACTAGGAATCAGGAGGACTCAGTAACTATATACTTCGTCACTGTTAAGAAGATCATAATTTACCTGTTTGCACTCTTAGTGCATGACAATGAAATAACAGTTTTCATGTATTAGATTCACAAAGTTCCAAATGTTTTATTAAAAAATACATAGTGTGGTAAGGTCGAGAGAAGCTAGGCACTCATTGGAAGTAGTATAAATAAATTGGTATGCTTTCTTGGATGGGAAATTTAATGATGTCTATCAAAATTTTAAATTAAAATTTTTTGACCCAGTGACTTCCCTTCCAATTTTCTGCTGTTATTGTATAGACAAATGTATGAGGATACTTATTACATAATTTTAGTACCAAAAATACTGGAAACAACATCAATGATTATCAATGAAGGATTGTTTTTAAAATATGATGCATTCATACAACAAATATTCTGTAACCATCAAAAAGAATAAGACCTATCATGCTGATATGGAATTATCTTTATTATATCTATCTCACTAACTTAAAAAAGTGAAAGAGAATGTATAGCAAGCTAAGATTTGTGTAAAAATATCATAAATATGTATGCTTAGATATACATATCTTTTATCTGTTTTGAGAAATGTACATAGGAAACTAAGAACAGGAGTTTCTTCTGAACTAAAGAACCACATAAATACTGATGAATACAAGGGTTGGAGGAAAATGCACTTTTAATTCTACCCTTTTTACCACTTTCAATTTTTACCATGTGCATGCAATCAGTTTTATAAAAAAATTAAAAACTAAAAAATAAAAATAAAAATAAATAAAAAAAGTGATTAGACATAGTATCACCTGTTTAAATACTATATGGAAATCTCTCTGTATAAAGTCAGCATTGCTATATTATTTCCTTTCCCAAATTGAGGTACAGACTGGAAAAATCTTGGCAAGAAATCAAGTTTTTCTAGAAGGAAGTTGGAGGAAGCTGGAGCTGGGGTGACGGAGGAAAGAGGAGCAAAAGGGAACATAGCTTTACTTGCACAAGAGAAGATGTGAATGGGGAGAGTGAACTCTCCTAGAAGTTCAATCTCAACCCCAGTGCAGAGTCAATATGTCTAAAAAATGGCAACACAGATGACAATGTTGGAACTTGGAATGGAAAGGCATCAGGCATGGAAATAGCACCTGGAAAATAGTGAATGGAGTGGAGGTATCCTCATGGAGAACTGCTTCTCATAGCTTGAAGTAGGACTTTGTGTTTAGGTTTCTAGATGGTTTCAACAAAAATACGACACATACTTGATAAATCTACAGCCGGGAGCTCACAAACCAGATGGTTTGAAACGGACACCAAACAGCCTTATTTGCAGCATTTGATATCATGGAAAACAAAATAAAAAGTCAAAGAAAATGTTGTGAGCATCTCTCCATCCTTGAGTGTTCCTCTTGGAGTGAAAGTAGGCGGCAGTGTGGTGGAGCTGATGTTACAGGACTTTAGATTTTGTGGGCTGGCCAGGCAAGTGTAATCAATACGACTGACACCTATGCTTGCATGGCTTAGGGAAACAGTGGTTTCAGAAACAAAATTATATTCCCTAATATAGAACATGCAAAGCTGATATCAATTTTTTCTTAATGTTTTTAATTTTGAAAAAATTAAATTGAAAAAAAATTGCTTGAGTGAAGTTCAGAAACAATCACACCTTAATTTGGAAGCAATAGAGAGAAAAATGATAAATAATTATGGTATAATTAGGAATTTGGCTCTTCCTAGAAAGTAGAAATGCACTATTTACAGCAACACTGGAAGATGCAATGCTTTTCGCTTTTTTCTATACAAACCTGACTTTTTGATAAATCCTACACACATTTCATTTTGCTGTTATGAGAAAAACCCACTTGCAAAAGCACAGAGAGAGAGAGAAGAGAGAAGAATGAAAAGCTACTGAGTAAGGCCTATTCTTACAGTGGAGGAAGGGTAGAGGGAGAACTTTGTAAAAAAAAATAAAGAAATGAAGCTGAAGTGAATAAAAAACCTTAAGTTTAAGAACAACCTTTTACTTTCCTGGTAACTTAAAATATTTGTTGATAAAATACATGTCAGTTGACTTTCTTTTCTTTAAAAATAATCTAATTGTTCTTAGTCATTTTCCATATCTTACACTTTTGGTAAATGCAATTCCTTGGTTTCACTTTATTCTTCTTTGGGAATTTTCTTGATTTATCTTACTTCTCAAAAGAAATTATGAAAACTTCCAAGAATTATCCTAGATCCTAACTTATTGAACCATCTGCCAAATTAATTTTACTTATCAAGCTCCTTTGTTTATTCTTTTAAAATGCTATACTGAGAGTCGATCAAATTTATTATTTTTCTCAGAGAAACACAGATTGAGTTTTCACAGATGTTCAGATGTTTTAATTTCCAGACTTTGCAATTCCCACTTGGCTTTAATGAGTTCATTCAGTAATGCTGGCTCTTACTAGATATTATACATTCTCAAGCTTGGTTTTCAGCTCTAAACCACAAAAAGAGTACTAGAAAGGAGAGGTAGTAAGGGATGTTTATTGTGGGAATGGAGTTCTCACATGAATTCAAATGTGGGAACATCCTTAGCTGGAGTGTAGGAAATGAGATGGGATGATAAGTAAGAAAACACCTCAAAAGTAAACTCTTCACTATAGAATTTAGCAACTTGGCTTCTTATTAATCAAATGCTAAATCTTCTTTAATATTTGTAACTATCTTTGACTATCAATAACAACATTTTGTCTTTACTAAGTATTTGCCTGACAAAATTTTAAATGAAAATGTAAGGTTTAATATTTGCAGATTCTATTCTTAGACTAAGTCAAATCAAATCAAATAGAATCTAATTTAAAAGTTCAGATACAGCCTTTATAGTCTTTTGTTTCCAATGCCAAACTCTTCATGGATAGAATTAATAGTATTTACTCCCATATGTCAATGACTCATCAATTACATTGGTTATTATTATATTGGCTTGGCACCAAATATATAATCATTCATAAAAATATTAAATAAAATTTTTCTTAGGGGATATTATACTCAGTATTTCTGCTTTGATAGAATTGATTCATAGGAAATAAAATGAAAATCCATGCTAGATATAATATAATAAAGCATGGTATGACAGGTATAAAATACTGGAATTACCAATTGCTATAATTTGATGTTCTAGGTTTTATGATCTAAGATAATCACCAAGTAAGATTTTTATGGTGTAGGCTTTCAAGCTATTGTCAGATTTAAAATACAAGATTGACAGAGTTAGAATAAGAAACACAATTGAAGGAATAAGAAAAAAGATAGGAAGACATTTCAGTAATTTTATAGTCTCTTCACCCTGACTTAGACATAATTGATAGACATTATGTTTGTGGTCTGCTTTATTCATTGCCTTTTCCTCTTTCACTCCCCCTACCCCAACACTGTCCAGCCAAAAAATGGTACCTTGAAATGTTGGATAAGCCACTTGCTTCTGAACTCTAAACTGTGGGGAACAACAAAAAAGGGATTTGGGGGGATAAAGGGCTATTAAGATATGCAGTTGTTGAAAGTAATTCATACCTAAACAAAATAACATTTTAATGGTGTTAATTTCTTCACCTAAGTCGGTTTTATATGGCCTCAAGGTAGCCAAGTGAGATGGATTTTTAAAAATCTAAAATAAAATATTAGCAAAGTAAAATTAATTTAGATTATTCCAGGAATGAAAAGAAGTTTTATTGATAGAAAACATCAGAATATAAAAGAAGACAGCCATAAGTCCAATTTAAAAACAAACCGTTTATCATCTATCTATCTATCTATCTATCTATCTATCTATCTATCTATCTGTCATCTATCACCTATATCTAATCTATCTATGTAAATACAGAGGATAAAATTTGACAACCCTCCCTGATAAAACTCAGGAAACCACAAAGGATACCTTTAGAACTAGTGCAGAATGCCTCTCTTACTTCAATTGGCAAAAGCATAATTATAACAAAAGCCAAGAGGCATTCTCAATGATATGAGAAAAGTGACATGTATGTGTGCTATCCCTTCCTGGTATACTGTTTGCTTCAGTTAAAATCCTGGTGGGAAACAGATGACACACTTAAGCTGGGTAACAACAAGGTTAGAAAAACACCAAAGGATTCTCTGCAGCAACCTAAATTAGCATCGCAGGGAAATGTGACCATTTACAAGGCAGAAGGGGCAAGTAGAGGGACTCTTTATCAGAACTGGGAATGGGTAGCTATATGGAAAGAAGTCTTGACAGAAGCTGCAGCCTTTGACAGGACACAATCCAGGCAACAACTAAACAGGGAAGGAGTTGTGGAAATACATGCATTCCCTTACTTTCTTCCCACTCTGATTTTCTACCAGTGCCCTCAGTGGCCAATCTAACTGGAAGCCAGAAGTCAAGGAGACCCTACTGAGGCGAGCCTGACATGTCTGTCTCTGTGAGCACAGTGCAGCGTGCTCCGTGGGTAGCGTGCTCTGGAGGCATAAAAGCGATATTCAGCTCACCCAGCTTGCCCAAGTCACATAGGACAGAGTGCATCCAGATACAGATGAGAAATCTGGATATAGAACTTGGTCTTTTAAATACCACAATTACTGCTTCTTCCTAATCTTGAAATTACCTTTTAGATGATCCAAAGGAAAAAAGGATTCTAGTCGCAGTGGAAGCAAAACTCAAAAAATGCCAAACTACATAAAAATGCCGAAATCATAAATACATAGGAATAAACTTAAAAATGCATTGCGACTATATAAAGAAGATATTTACCAAAGGAATATAAAATATTACTTGAATAAATGGCAAGGGAAAACATACTCCTAAATTGGAATATTTTATATGTCATTTATTTCAAAATCAATTCTAGACTTAACCTAATCCCAATGAAGTTCTTTGTAGTATTTTTTAAATTTAAATTTCTTTTAAAGCTGCTTTGAAAGAAAACTGGAAAACTGGAAAAAAACTGGAAAATTTTAAAAAAGCTTAAATAAAGATTATTGAAGAAGATACTTATCCATTCAATTGGGAAACTTATAAAATAATATTTTAAATATAAGACATACTTTTTTACCAATTAAATTAGTAGGGTCCCTCCCACCCCATGTTGTTTTAAACATCAGTGCAGAGTAGGATGTGGTAAAAAAGTCGTTCTCACAGCTGCTAGGAGTGTAAATTGGTGCAAACTTCATGAGGTGCAGCCTGGTAATAGGGACAAAAACCTTAAATATGTTCATTCCCTTTGGCTCAGTAATTCAATTTTTATTAATTTACTCTTAGAAGGTAGATTGCACAATAATCTATCTAGGCAAGTACCCATACCATTATAATAGCTTTTAAAAATAAACAACATTCAATAATATGGAATTTGTTAAATTACAGAAAAGTCAAGTACTAAGATGCCATATTAACTCTAAGAGTACTTGTTTAAAAATATTAAATAAAATAAAAATACTAGAATACTAATGTAGAATTAAAAAATATATGGAGGTTTAAAATATTTATATGGAGTATTTTAGTAATATATTAGTATTAACATTTATATAATAATAGAATTAAATGATATAATAATATATTGATAATATTTAATTGTGTATAAGGAATATATACTTTTACATATATAAATACATAATTTACTTCTAAAAATTATCTTTTATTAAGCACATATGGGGAAATGGAGGAGAGATGCACGTTACAATTGCTCCTTTATAAGTCTCTGTATATCTCAGATTTTATGTGGTCAAGAATTACTTATATAATTAGGAGATACATGTGTGTGATTTTAAAATATTTAATTTTTAAAGATTGATTACATTGCTAAAATTAAAGTTTATGCAGGCTAGAGTATAGTGTAATTGTATACTGCCTATGTCTAGTGCCATTGCTTTTATAGATGCAGGGCAATAAAGTAAATCCTAAAGTAAAGAAAGGATTTATGTTAGTGGGAGAAAAATTGTGCAGATGACAAAATTTCAACATTTTTCTAAATTAGGTCAGTTCTGTTAACTATTGCTTAGACAATGACAGAGTATAGTTATTTTACCAAAAATATTTTGGAAATGTAGGCATACAATTCCTTGTAATTATTTTCCTAATATTTATAATGGATTTTTAATATTAACTGATTAATGAGAGTTTTGTAATGAGCAGTACCACTCCTCTAATACATAGTTACTGGTATAACTTTAAAAATATATTTTCATAAGACATGTATTTAAAAACATGTACTGCTAGCACAGAATTTAACAAATAGAACAGTGAAGCAGAATATTTAAGTATAAGGGAATATTGCAAACCAATGATAAAATCAGAGCTTATAAAATAATGATGAGTAGTTAATTTATTTTGAAAAATACAGTTAGATAATCACCAAACTTTATTTCAGATGCATTAGAATTATATGGCTAACAAATAAAATCATAAACCAGGAAAAACAATGTAAACATATAATATTAAGAAAGTGGAAGTATTTTCTTTCTAATAAAAGGAGTGGAAAATTATGAAGGAAACTATATTTAAATCATAATATTTAAAAGTTTTTTAAAGCTATAGGTCAAATTTCAAATGTAAAATTAGAACACAAAATCCATTCATAACAAATCTAAGAGATAATGGTCTACTATCCTTTATACATGAAGAATTCTTCAAAATTGTAAGAACTGTAATGATTCAATAAAATATGGACAAATGGTATAAAATGAAAATGGTATGAAATAGTATAAAATGAAAATGTCAACCTCAATAGGAGTCAAAGTAAGACAGACACAAGACACTATTTTTGTCTTATAAATAATCAAAGTTATATATATATATATATATATATATATATATATACATACACACACACACATATAATATTAAATCTATTATGGCAGACACTAATTCCAAGAAAAAGCATAAATTACAAGTATATTTCTGCAAAGAAATTTGGCAACATATATAAAAATTTTAACAATGTTCATTCTTTGAATTCTTTCTTGGGTACTAATCAAAGGAAATTATTTAAAATGTATTAAAAGCATAATATTTACCCAGCGTTACTGATCAGATTGAAAATTAGAAACAATCCATAATATGCAAAATAGTGTAATGGCTACATAAATTATGATATTTCTGCATGAAGGATAAAGATAATTATATAGATATAAAATTGGGATTATAAGAAATTTTAATGTAAATAACCTTAATATTATGCTCAGTTAAAATTCAGGATACAAAATATGTGCAGCAAAGGTGATCCCATTTTTACATATATGTATGTTTGTGTGACTGAAAAGATTAGAGCTAATAGTTCTTGGGCAATTGCTATATTCCAGGCACTATTCTAAGGGTTTTACAGAGTCTAACAATTATCAATTTATTACCTCTCAGCTCCAAATTTACCATTTGTATCTGCTCTTTGAAAATGTAACTAGGCCTTTAAATGTTTTTTGTTTACCCATCTAGCACAATGTTAAGCTTTATCAGTAGAGGGTCCTGGAGAGACGTTGCAAGAGGGTAGAGTTTTACTTTCTGTTCTTAGATTTCTCCAGCATCGGTCTCCTGCAATGCATAGTAACCAGTGGCTTCTCTTGGCATCTGTCCTTCTCCCATGGACAGTTTTATAGCAAAGCATCCTATGAGGCACTTCCTGATGAAAATCTTATATGATCATAGCGGATCTTGGTTATTCATTCTTTATTATCAATCTTTCCCTTGTACTCTAGAGGGCAGTTTTCTGGCAAATACTGCCAATACATCACCACAGCAAGTTCTCTTCCATTCCACAACCTGGCCTTTTAAAATAAGGTTTGCATGGAGAGGAAAGAACTCTCCTTGGCAGCTATAATGAGGATTATGTCATGTAATGCCTATTAGAATTCTAGGTACTAGATTATTATCTCTATGTTACAAATGAGACAACTGAGGTATCGTATAAGATCATGTAGATAAAAACTGATGAAACCCAAATTTAATCCAAGCACTTCGGCTCCAAAGCATGTACTTAAAAACACTATCCTATAGCGACTTCTGAAATATTGAGTATATTCACACAGAAACAAAAAAAAAAAAAGACATTAAAGGAGAACGTGGTTTCATGTATATGGTAGCTATTTCAAGGTGGTGAATATTACAAGTGTCTTATTTTACTCTGTGAAATTTCCAAATTTCCTTCAAGTCACAGATATTAATTTTATAATTGCAATCACATATTTAAGTTAAGAATGAAATTAAAGAACCCTCTCTGGATCAAAGATATTTCAGTCTTTAACATAAAACCATATTACCCATTCAAAAAAGTACAGGCTCTGAAACTATTCTGATAACAAAGGCCACTTTTATTTCTAAAGCCTTTACTTCAAACCCTTTCCTGATGTACAGGTACAATATGTATCACTGAAAACACAATTCAAAACTTCCATAAAATCCATGCTTACAATGCATTTAGCACCAAGGCAAGAGTAAATATAGCTAAATTTTAATTTGCATAATTACAATCTCACCCAAATAAAAAACATTCATTATGATTATGCTGGCCTTGCTCCAGTATGTATCATTCCCTGGACTATACAGCTAATATTATTAACAGTGCAGAGCAAATTTATAATAAGTTTTTAGGAAGCTAAACTGTAAACATTATTTCCAAATTTCAAGTTATGTAAAGCTATCCATTATTTCTTAAGAAAGCTTTTTTTTTTTAATTTACTTGTCCTGAATTCTTTATATCACATGTGATAACTTGTTCTCTAGTTTTTTATTGACTATATTACAGTTTGTGACATTTTCTCTTCTTATTTCTGAAATACAGTTTCTTCACGAAAGTGACTACCAGTCTGGGAGAATCAATCTTATAACATGCCTGATTTTCTTACCCCCAGTTGGTTCAGTGGAAACAGCAAAGCAATTGTTCTTTATTTCATAAGAAAAAAAAGGAATCTATACTTTTCCTATATGCTTCTACATACATGATTCTGGCAACACAGTTGGAATAATCATCTCTAAGTTAAAAATAAAATATAGGCATTTTAAAGAGATTTGCATTTCCTTAAGAGAACTTGAGGTAAATGCTCATTGTCTTAAAACAGTGCAGGTCGTTAAAGTTGTGTGTTAGGTATGCAAAAACTGAGATTTTGTTTTTTTTACTTAAATTTAGAATACTGTTTTCAACTGTAGATTATGAGTGTATGAGAATTTCATATGATTCCAGGGGATCTTTATTACTCAATCTTTATTAATCTTATATTTGTACTTTCATCATACATTCAATTATTCAGTCAATAAACATCAAACCAGAAATAATGGCTAAAGAAGAAGAAATATATATTCAGTTATTAGATGGCTAATACAAGCGTAATTTACATATAACAAATATGATGATGAAATAATAGGATTTTTAGAGTAATATCTTTTCTCGTCCATGCTAAGAAACTGCCCAAATCACTTAGTCATTTGTGGCTGAAAGGACTGACTTAATTCTTGCCCTATTTGTATTTCTCTTCTTTTTTTCCTTGTCCAGGTTCTGCTTCTTGTATATTCCTCATTGCTTTTGTCTTTCATGACCTAAGCCAAAAATGTTTTCATATATAAAGACCTTACTACTATTTGCAAGAAATTCTTATTCATTACATCTGCAATTACTTATTTTAAATGTAAGTATTTTTTTGATATTGATACAGAGGTTTTACTTCTTGTGATACTTTTTACTAAATGACTCTACAAGTTTCTTATTACCAATAAAAGTTTTGTTTTTCAATTGTTGAAGTTATCTGTATGGTACCAGTGTAACTTACTTTTGCCTTCTTAATTGTTTCTTCTTCTAAGGATCTGAGTGGCATCTTCCTCTTTTGTGGGAAGAATAACTCCTAGATTGATCTTCCGTAGTAAGGGATTTCTCAATGCTCAGAAATGAATGTCATGATACTTTGTGTGGTCGATTAAAGGTGGCCACAATTTGCATCTTCAGCCACTTCTCTTGGAACATTCCATGTGGGAGCCCTGAACAGTCATGAAAGGCCCAACTACCCTGAGACCAGTCCTACCAATGCTACATGTAGAGGCTCTTGGTTGACAGTCCCAGATGATCTCAGCCTTCCAGTCATCCTTGCCAAGGAAATAGGCGTACAAATAAAGCCACCTTGGCCTCTCCAGACCAGCTTGCTCATTGGCTAAACACCACTGAGAGAATTCTGTTCATGCCATATGGAATGCAATAATCACCTGGACCAGCTTGAATTCCTTACTTACCAAATCACAAGATACTAGAAAATGGTTGTTCTTTAAACCAGTATGCTTTGGAGTAGTTTGTTATGCAGTAATTGGTAACTAGAACTTTCTTCCCTGACTGTAGCAGTTTGGTAGTTTTATTCTTTAAACATTTCATACCCATTTTCATGTCCCCCACACTAATATGGTAGAGATTATAAAAAATTCTGCTTTCTACAGAATAAACTGGTCTACAGAAACATTTGTTCATCACATGAAATAGGATTAAAAAATATCCAGTTGGCCATTTTATTAAGTGAATTCACAGATTCAGTTCAACTGGAAAAATAGTTCCTGGTAGAAAAAATGAATTCTTCGTAGAATGAAGGATAAAGGTGCTACCCTTGCTCAGCTTTATTTATCAAGAATAAAACACTAAAATATTTCTTCAGGGTTAGGGCAGGGGAGGTGAAGGAATATTAGCGAGGCAGAAAAGTTCAAAGTACATTAAGCAATTTACGAGTTTATCAGATAACAAAATTCCTGATTTCTTCAAGTCTTTTGTTTTTTGTGTGCTCTTTCTCTAAGTGATGTCTTTCTTGCCACTGCCATCATCACTATTTCATACTCGCATATGTGAGATAAAATCTTGCCTCCTAAGCTGAAGATAAGAAGAAATGTGAAGAGGTGTATTAGAACATGAGCTATCATTTCTATCTGAATTTGAAAGATGAGCTCATTAGAATCCTTATCAAAGAACAAAGCTCACTTCTTCAGAGTAGTGGTTCCCAAATTAGGCTATGCATCAGAATTGCCTGCGAAGTTTTTCCAAATACTTTTATCCAAAAATTCTGATGTGGGATGTCTGTGTTGGACCAGACTCCTTTGGTGTAAAAAAAAGAAAAGAAAAGAAAAGAAAAGAAAAAAGAAAAGAAAAGAAAAGAAAAGAAAAGAAAAGAAAAGAAAGACAGAAAAAGCAACTCAAACTGATGCAAAAAAGGGAATTTATTAATTCAGATGTTTCTGTTAGAATATGTTACTTGCTAATTCTAAAAAACATGAGTGGTTTCAGTTCTTCATTTATAGGACTTACCTATCAACTTCCCACAGTGGAAGTCGAGTTTATTCACCAGTCTCTATCCCTTCCTTGCCTCCCCATACGGCTCCTCACCCATGCTTCCTCTCTCTAACTTTCAAATATTGTTCAATATTCAGTTATATTTCTACAGCTTGTGTAACCGCTGTTTACATAAAAGCTGAGTAAATAAGTATTCATTTTTACTTCATGTGCAAACTCTCACTCTCTTAGAAGTGTCAATCTCTCGGTTTATGCAAAAACATTAATTCTTCAGTGAAATTTTATTTTTTTTTTTTTCATCAGGGCTCTTTGTCCTTTAAGACAGCAAATATTCTAGGAATCTCCCTTTGCCTCTCTCTTCTAATCAGTTTCTTGCTTTCTGTCTTGCTCACATGTCTTGATCTTTCTTGATTTACTCTTATTTTGGTAATAGGAAGATAATATTTTGAGATACTGCATTGCACAGTTGAAAAATACTGTTAGATGCCCTTAGTTGTGATAGATAGCTAACTAAACTTAGAATTAGAAACTGGAAATCTTCTTTTGGAATTTAAAGGCAAATTGCCTTTGTCTTTTAGCTCCCATCTTTGATCTTTTATATGAAACATCTTTTTCTCTTTAGAAGCTTGTAGGCTATTATCTGTCTCCCAAATATTTGAAACTTCACTATATATGCCTTGGTTTAGATCTATTTTGATCCATTTTTCTGTCAGGGGAGTTAATAGTATGAAAACTCATGAACTTTGGTTCTGGGAAATTTTCTTGAAATATTTATTTAGTGATTTTTCCTCCCTCTATTTCTTTTGTCTCTATCTTTGCATCTCTGATTACTAAAAATTTGGACTTCCCAGACTGATTCTCTTATTTTCTTATCTTACTCTACTATTTTCCACTGTCTTGTCTTATCTTCTGGCAAATTTTAGCTTAATAATTCATAATTTCTAATGAAGTTTTTTATTTCTTCCATTGATTTTAAATTCCAAAACTCTTTTTGTTTTCTTTTTAAGAACATAATGTTATATTTAATGGATGAAATCCTTTTTGTTGTTTTAATTTTAAGTTTTGTTTTTGTTTATTTACATTTTTCTAGCCAGTTATCCTACCAAGTTACCAAGCTAGGTTTCTCTCTTTCATGTTTGAGGCTTTCTAAACCCCTGATGTCCCTGGGGTCTCTAGTGGTAGATATTATGACCAATCACCAAAAATCCTGTTTTTTCTCCCTGTTAGAGTGTATGTAGTAGATGGCCTCCAGTGACAGACAGCTTTCAGCATTTCTCCCATCCCTGTCTACCTCTCCCTTGAATATGGGTTGATAATAGAGTACAGTAGAAGTGAAACCAGTTTTAGACATAGGCTGTAAGAGGCCTGACAGCTTTCACTTAAGTTCTTTTGTAATGTTCTTACCAACATATAAGGAAGCCCACAAGGACTACTGTGTAATGGAATTAGCCACATGAAGGAGAACCAAGGTGACACCAATTGTCACTTACTGGGAAATATGCCATATCTTGGCTGTTTCAGACTCAACTGAGTTCTTGGTTGAATGCAGCCACTTCAAGTGATTCTTTCTGACACTACAAAGAGCAGAAGAATCACCATACCAAGCCTAGCCATCCTTTAGAATTATGAAAAATAATATTTCAGTGCATACCGTGTTAGATCACTAAGCTTTGGGGAATAGATAACTAATGTTATATATGCCCACTTTATGACATAGACTAAGCCACATGACATGCTTTAACCAATGAAATGTTAGCAGAAGTGATGTCTGTCATGTCGGAGCTTTAAATGTCAGTGCATGGTTTGCCATGCTCTTTTCTATCTACAAAAAGTCAGCAGTATCCAGATAGTGGCTATTCCCTAGAAGCCTAGATCTCAAATCAAAGCTAACTTTGAGCAGAACACTGCATTTTTGTAAGCCACTGAGATTGGAGATCATTTGTTTTTCCAGCATAACCTTGCCTTTCTTGTCTGGTACAGATACTAAAGGGCCAATGGGAAACTTGTGCACAATGACAAGTGGGGGATTCACTGTAGGATAATCTGCCAGGTGCTCTCCAACTCCTTCAGAAGTGAAACTTCAATTTCATTGGCTGCTAGAGATGCTGCTATTCCTCAGCTGCCATAACTCTCTGGAAATTGCTCTCAATTCGAGAAAACCCTCACCAAAGTCATGCCCCCGTTTGGGGGCAACCTGAATTCAATAATTAGTCAGCTTAAAAACATAAAGCCTGCCAGGCTTGTCATATACAGGACAACTTTGAAGGACTGTTCCTGCTTCACATTTCCCATGCTGTCAGGTTGAGATGATCACAGCCCAACTACCTCTCTCCAGTCCTACTTGTTTCCCTTTTCTTACTTCTGTGGGTCTGAATCCTATGAGTATTCCCTAACTAACTTTTTGCAAAGTAATCTCCATTTCAGAGTATTTCCTGGGAAACTAACCTACAATAGTTTTAAAATTTTTATTATTTAAAAAAAATTAGGGAGGATCTAATATCAATATCTTTAGGAATTCCTCTCAAATAGGTTGGATTCCTCAATAAAAATTTTCTAATATTATGATTAAGAGTATAGATCAAACTGTTAAGTATTTTGGGAGCTGAATTGCAAAGACTGTTAGGTATTGACAATTACTTTTTCAGCCTTCACTTTAATGTCCCTATTTTCAGTACACTATCCTGGCCCTCTATTCTGTTCAATATTCCCCAGGCCAAAGGCCTTTGGTTTTACTCTTTACAAAAAATAAACTCCCTGTCTTCTGATGTGATGGGAATGAGGCAACAATCCAATTGTGTGCAATGAGTTAGAGGATCTGGGAGCCCATTTTTACTAAAAGATACTTTTAGTCACTACAGTTTTTGCACTGTTTTTACATTCATTTCCAGAGGGAACTAGTGCCACAATTTCCCAAGTCTACAATGCAAATCAAGTGGTTTTGAGTTTTCTATCTCTTTTCAACTTCCAGAATTTTTTTATTGTGGTTTCCTCTCCCGATATTTTTACCCTTGTGTATTATATTGCTTTTATATGGTCATCATTCATTACTCAATTTTGTAGGTTTGGGAATAAAGGAAGAATGCATGTTTTTATCAACCACTTTAATTAGAAGTTCTGCACATTTATCCTTCCATATATGCATTAGAATTATTGAGTCAATTCTCCTCTAAAAAAATTTCTGTGGAAATCTTTACTAGAATTATATTTAAATTCTAGATTAATGTAAGGAAACTGACATAATGCTGAGTATTCTTATTTAACAATAAACTGTGCCTCTCCATTTACTATCTTTTTTATGTATATCAATTGATGAACAGTCTTCTTACTATGTGTCCTATATTTTTAAACACTTATTTCTGTTTTTTTATACTTTCTATTGATTTTATAAGTGGTATCTATTCTTCCATAATATTTACTAACCACATTTGCTTATAAATAGGGAAGCAATTGAGTTTGGGATATTAATTTTGTAATTGGGTAACTTACTAATCAGACTTTGTTCATAAATGGGCCTGTTTTTACTAGAGAGATGAGAGATCCTCCTGTCTCAGATAATTTAAGTGACATCTGAGAGATGGCAGACAAGTCATGAGGGTCACATTAGAAGTTTTCCTGTATGACCACCTTTTCTAACACCTAATCTAAAATACTGGTACTCAGTCTCAGGATTCTACTGTGGTCTCTTGATTTTTAGTGACTCTAGAAACTGTGGCTTAGGTTTTGTTGGATCTTTCTGAGATGTCTTGCTGCAGCTCAAGTAAACTCTTAGGAGTACCTAATATTTTCACACACAAAAAAACAATCTCGCTGCTTCTTCCTACCCCACCTTTGTGAGCCTTCTCATTCAAAGATGTAAGCCAACTGAGGCAACCAGAGATAAGAACAAAATTATAGTAGATTGTTTCCAAGGATGGTCACAAATATCCCTCCCATACCGTACAACCACATGCCATGTGACATTGCCACTCTTCCATAAGGAAGTTGGGTCTCATTTTCCTCATTTCACCAGTGCCAACATTTCACCAATTGTTAAACATTTTGAATAGACCCCTGCTCAGTCTAGTAGGCCTCAACCAGTTGCTGATTCTAGATAATGTGCTGCATAATCTTCCTTTACTAGAAAGAAATTGAACCATTTTGAATGGTTCACAAAAACATCCTTTCTGGTGGCTACTAGATAAGAAATAGCTTTATTACTACTCAAGGATTTTACTAGAGCAACTTTTAGAAACACCATTTTAATTTTGAAAAATATTTATTAGCCAAAAGAACCTTGGTGCTTTCAACTCAAGACTAACTAGTATATTGTGTAACTGCTTCTCACCTGTCATTACTACATATTAGATCTGAATTCAAAGAATATAGATACATGACTATTTAAAAATAAAATAGAACCAAATCATATTCTACTTCAGATAGTTATCATCTAAAAAAATTTTTTTTGTTTGTTTAGTCTGCTATGTATTTTATCAAAAGTTTTGCTATGTTTACTATGGTAAAGCCAAAGCAGTTATAATATTATTTGAGTGCAATAGTAAAAGTCTTTTAATGTGTTATAATTGCAGAGTCCTCTTAGTAGTTGTTAAAAAAAGAGTCTCAAAAACGATAACGTTGTAATCCCTGGTTCTACATTAAGGGCCATATTCTTCCCAAGATACTAATGCATAAAGTAGAATAGTAATAATAGGTACTTGAAAATGTGTACTCAGGGAAGAATATAACCTTTTAAAATTACTTACAAATGGAAATTCATGCACTAGGATTGCCAAAGCACATTTCGTCACAACAAAAACTAATTTTCTATTTTTGCAACTATAATTACAAAAATGTCAAATGAATTCCAAGTAGTAAACTTAAGATAAAGTTTCCTAATTTCTTGTTCACATAATATCATGGATGGTGTTTCATAAACTATTTCTCTAACATAGTAGTTTTCAAACTTTCTGATAGAGGTGGAGACTCTCTTCAAATAAAATCTTATCAAGAAGACTAACTAATATAAACTAATTTAAAAAAATAAACCTCTAGTTAATGTGACGAGGGAAAGGCCAGAGTCCCACCCCAGACTCTCTGACTCAAAATTCTACTAATCAGTTTTGTCAGAGTGGTCCCTGAAGCACTTCTGAGGAATTACTAATAATTTTGAGACACTTAAAAGCACCAATATCTCATTTATTGGGTGTTTATAATATATTAAAATAATTTAATAATTCTGAAAGTAGGGGGGCCCTAAGGCTTGCAACAAAGATCTAACAGTTTTTTCTCTCACTGAATATAACCTTCCAGAGGCAGGCAGGCAGACCAAAATAGGTATGAAAACTCCATGGAATTCAAGAATAACTTCATTTATCTTTCTGCTCTGCCATCTTTGGTACAGGCTACCA
Source organism: Eonycteris spelaea (assembly GCA_003508835.1). Lineage (NCBI taxonomy): Eukaryota > Metazoa > Chordata > Mammalia > Chiroptera > Pteropodidae > Eonycteris > Eonycteris spelaea. The sequence goes on along the minus strand of PUFA01000185.1, from coordinate 1,347,089 downwards.
TCCTCAAGGTAACCATATATTCCACAATGGCTGCTGGATATCCATCTGGCATACCTTTATTCCAATAATAGAAAGGAGAGGGTGGGAGAAAGTTCATCCTAGCCAGCTATCTCTCTTTAAGAAAGCTTCCCACAAGTTCTTCCCAATAACTTCTAATTTCAGATCCTTGGCTAGAATTTAGAGACCTGGTCACACATAGCTGCAATATACTTTTCCACATGTCAAGTCTGGAGTTTGATTTTACCTATCTTACAAGCAATTAAGTTATCCTGTTACCGTTTCATGGATGCTGACGAATACAAGAAAATTCTGGGTCTTTATTAATCATGGTATAGTTTATTCATGTAGATTGCCTTGCCCTTAATTCCCATGAGAAATTATACCATAAACCTGGATGAAAGCCTTAATATGCAGTGAACACGCATTATAGAAGAAGAATACTGAATTTGGGAAAACCCAACATTTTATAGCAAGCAGTAAGCAAGCTTGCTCTTGGTCCTGCTTGCTGTAAAAACAACTCTGAAAAATGACCTGGGTCAAGAGCTGTCAGGACCTTGTATCTTGGCATACCCAACAAGGGCAGGCAGGCTTGCTCAGGGTCCATGGTAGATTGCCTTTCTCAAAATACATAACCCCTGAAAAATGCAGGTTTCTATCAGTAAAGGAAGAAGGAAGGAATGAAATTATATGTAAAAATAGTAGTATCTGCTACATAAGCTTACTTTATTTGCTGAGATTTCTATTTTATGTACTAATTTCAATTTTAACAAAGCTTTAAATAACTCAATATATTCTAAAGTATTAAAATAAGGTATATTATTATAATGTAGCATTCTGGCTAGGTTACATCCAGAACTTGGATACCTAGAATAATATGTAGAACTTATTCCTTTCCTAAAGAACCTGTGATTCATGAGATCTTTGTTTTAGAGCAAGATGTTTTCATGTTTGTTTGTGTGGGTTTTTTTGGGGGGGGGCGGGGAGGGCGGGGTTCTTTTGATGATGTGTTTTAGGTGAGCAGAGATGAGCCTCACTGAGAAATTGGATGGTATCTCATCATGTATCCAGCCTTACTAATAGGTTAATGTCTCTATAAAAAAGATTAGGATAACCTCAAGGATTTTTGTTTCTCACAGCCAGTGATACCCACCATACTTCATATCATTGCTACACAGAAAGAAATAATATTCTACTGCTCTGGGGGGAAATGGATGAAACTACTCATGACTAAGGAAACAAACCCAGGGGTTCTTTATGCTCCTGACTACCCTGTCCAGACACCCAGTGTGCTGAGGGGATAAGTCTTTCATCACGTATGGAATATCTTCATGTGTGAAGCTCCCTCTTAGACCAAGTGCATTAACAGTGCTGAGAAGAGGACCTAGAATAAAGGCGATTTTTTCCCTCCCACACAGTGCAGACATGTGAGACACCCTGATCGTTCAGGTGGTCATAGCATAGACTCTCTATGCTCAGCAGAGCATTCCCACAGAGAGAGCACTGTCAGCCGAAGGAGTGCCCAAGAGCATTGAGAACTACTAAGAAAACATTGTTAAGTGGTTATGTTCCTAAGCATAGATGACTTACCACCAGACTGGGGACAAGCCAACATAATGAAAGAGACTGGTCCTGCATAAGTAGATGGGTTCTAAGAGCCATTATAATTTGATATTGTTTTTTGTGTGGTAACATATATTTGAAGGCTGGCAAAGTATCAGAAACCTATTCTATCACAGATCCATTATTCTATATAACAGTGTCATAACAAAGACTGAATCAGTATTTTACATTATATTTTGGGATTTACATGTGCTTAGATTTTAGTATATCTATAACAGTTCTATTTACTTTACTAATATATATAATATATAATATGTAATATATATAGGTTTCAAATCTAGCTCTTATTTACACTTCTTTGTAAGACTTTCTAAAATGAGAACTAATGTACATTAATAAACTGCCTTAACTTGCAAAAGCTTAACTTGGAAGAATCATAGATTCAAATCCAATTTGCTTTTCACCTGAAATTTCTGTAGAAACATTCTGTATCAAACAGATTTAAGGTGTTGAAAATAAAGAATATGAGCTTTAGAAATGTTACTTCACAGCTCATAATATTAAATTGATCATTAAGAACTAAATATAATTATTCTGTTCATCAAAATAACTGTGCTGCAAAGAAATACTCTAATTTGCAAATTATTAAGTTGGCCATACAGGACAATATAGTAAGCCCAAGAAATTAACAATGTTAGAGATCAGAAATTATATAAAGTCTCCTGAAAAAAAACCCATAAAGTTCCACTTTTGCACATTACAATTATATGTTTTAATTTAAAAATCTAGATTATTCCCATTGTTTTAAAATCACTCACCATAGTAAGAAATCTGTTACTCGGCTTAATTCTATGGGAATTAAAATGAGAGACTCCATTCCTTTGAAATAGGTTTGTTTGTTTATTTGTTTGTTTTTATTCCTTGAACATAGATAATAATGACTGTTAGGGTTGTTGAAGGATTATAGATGTCAGCTGGCCCCTTACTATCTCTACAAGATTGGCTCAAATCACCAATTTCACAATATATGAATATCAAAGACCTCTTGAGGAATTTTGCAAATTCCTGGGTGGTATTTAATTGTATAATCACCCCGCCTTCAAATTCCTGCATATTCTGTATATACTGTGACTATTCCACATCATGACACTCCATCTATAAAAACTATTCCCATTCACAGTCTGCACTTATGCACACACAACACTTGTGGCTGTGGATTCACCAAAGATCTGTAGTAAGGGAGAGGATCAAGGAGATTTTATCACTGTAAGGCAAAAAATTCAAAATGAGCACTAGACATCTTTGGAATAACCACAACAGGGAAATTTCTACTCTTTGTTACCCTATGTTTTCCTCCTAAGTAATTTCATTTGACTGATTATTCTTTTCCTCTCCTTCTCTATTCTGATCTTCCCTTCATCTCTCTCTCTGAAGTAATGGAGAAGATGGACAGGAGATCTGAGAGAAGGAGGTGTTTGTGTCCACTTTTAATTGCTTTTAGGCATCTCCATTCCACACGGGCCTCTCTATGTCCAAGTTCTAGAAACTTCTTCCTTCTCTTTTCTCTTCAAACTTAGGAGCTATAAAAGCCCTATAGTTACTAACTTTTGAGTACTATCCCTCAAGGTATCCCTACCCTTTGCCTACTGTTTATTTATTTATGCCATCTGTTTCCTGCTGGACCATGACTAATACTATGTCAATCACATTTCAGTTTCAAGGCCTTTCCTTTGGCTGGTCTCTCAACCTGGATATCTGCAGTATTTGTTTCTTTATGTTATTCAGGTCTCGGCTCAGTGTTACTTCATCTAAAATGTCTTGCAGACCACACTATCAAAACAAAACCTCATGTACTCCTGTGCTTCTTTTCTTCTTATTTTTCTTCATTGTACTTCTTACCACCTGACATTATTTTTAAATTATTTTCCTTTCCCTATCTCCTCACACAATTACAACCATCTCAATTTGCCTGGAATTTTCCCAGAGTTAGTACCAAAAGTCCTGTGTCTAGAGAACCCTGTCCACCCTAGTCAAATAGGGGCAGTTGTTTATCCTACCTCACAGTGGGATACAATCTCTGTGACAGCAAGACTAATTTTTTTCATGGTTGAGTGTATCCTTAGCAATTAGAACAATACCCAGCATGTGAGAGTAGCATAATAAATATTTGTTGAATGAATGAATGATTAAATAAATAGGTGTGCAAGAACAGAGAAAATGTGATGGGAAGTAATCACCAATAAAAGAGCTGAAAGCATCTTAGAAGCCAGTGCAATCCTCGTTTTGCGTGAGGGGACACAAATTAGTGGGTGAATCAGAGTCCAAGCAGAAGAACAACCTATAGCAGCCAGTTTAATAAAAGGAATTTAGTACAGGAAATGAGCTACAAAGGCATTGGAAAAGTATAAAAACCAAAGATGGAATAGTGAGACATCTCAGATATTAACTACATCAGGAAACCTTTTGTGCTCATAGGATGAAGGGACAAAAGGATGAGGCAGGTTAACCAGAACTCAAGAGCAGGGCGAATGGAAGCTTCTTCATCCATCTAGAGGTAACAGGAATCTCCAGGGAGACAGGCTCTGCCAGAGGCTGCTCAAAGCAAAGAGAAAGAAGGCAAAAAATGTGACTTCTCCCTTTTTTTCTGTCCTCCCATTGTGGAATTGAACTGGAAGCCAGTTGACCAAGGATCTGGAAGAATGTTGTTTGCAAAGATAGGCAAAATTACCTCTTTTGTGGTTCGATGCAAATTTTAGGATTGTATTTTATTTTTGTGAAAATGTCATTGTAATTCTAATAGGAATTGCATTGAAAATGTAGGTTACTCTTGGAAGTATGACTATTTTAACAATATTAGTTCTAATCCGTGAGCAAGGAACATCTCAATTATTTTTGTCTTCAATTTATTTCATCAATTTCTTATAGTTTTAGTGTATAGGTCTTTCACCTCCTTGGTTAAATTTATTCCTAGGTATTTTATTCTATTGATGCTATTGTAAATAGGTTTATTTTCTTAATTTCTCTTTCTAATAGTTCATTCTTAGTGTATAGAAATATAACTGATTTTTGTATATGGATTTTGTATCCTGCAACTTTACTGAATTTATTAGTTCTAACGTTTTTCGGTGCAGTCTATATAAAACAGATATATCATCTGCATATAGTGACAGTTTTACCTCTTCTTTTTGATTTGGATGCTCTTTATTTCTATTTCTTACCTAATTCTGTGTTGAGAGTAGGCATCCTTGCCTTGTTTCTGATCTTAGAGGAAAAGCTTTCAGCTTTTCACCATCGAGTATTATGTTAGTTGTTGGCGTATTATATATGGCCTTTATTATGTTGAGGTACATTTCCCCTATGCCCAACTGTTGAGAGGTTTTATTAGAAATAGATACTGAATTTGTTAAATGCTTTATCTCTATGTATGGAGAAGATCATATGCTTTTTATCCTTCATTTTGTTAATATGATGTATCGCACTGATTGATTCATAGAAGCAGAACCATCCTTGCATCCCTGGAATAAATCCCGTTTAATCAAGGTGTATGATCTTTTTAACATATTGTTGAATTCAGTTTGTTAATATTTTGTTGAGTTTTTGTTCATCAAGAACATTGATCTATAATTTCTTTTCTTGTGATGTCCTTTTCTGGTTTTGGTATCATGGCAACACTGGCCTTGTAAAATGAACTTGGAAGTATTCCATCCTCTTCTATTTCTTGGAAGATTTGAGAAGGATTGGTATTAATTCTTTAAATGTTTGGTAGAATTTACCAGAGAAGCCATCTAGTCCTAGATTTTTGTCTGTTGGGAGGGTTTTTGTTTTTGCTTAGGTTTTCTTACTAGCTTACTGCTTTATTTTAAAAGGATACAACTCAGGAACTGTTGGGAGGCTTTTGATTACTGATTTAATCTCCTTATTGGTTATCAGTCTGTTCTGATTTTCTATTTCTTCCTGATTCAGTCTTAGTCTTTTCTCTTTAAATAAACCCAAATATTAAAAGGTCTCCTTTCTTCGTGTCATTCTAAGCCATAGTAACAATTTTGTTCACCACACATTCAGGACTAGATGACAAATAAATGTAAATCGTAGTCACTGAGTGCTATTTCTAGCAATCACTTTGTTTCTGACCTACTCTTGATATGCTCCAGTTTCTCCCCAACTCCAGTTTCTGTCAAGACCTCCAACTACATTTCCTGCTGTTACTCTGCTTTACCTTTAGAATTGACCTTTGCACTTGCTTTTCCACTCATGTTTTTGTCTCCTTCCTCTTGAGAATACTTTGATGAGCTGACTGTGCCCTAATCTTGTTGTATTCTACTCAGCACTGAATTTCTTGCACTGTGCCTTATGTGTGAAGACAAGGAAATTTTGGCAAAATCCACTCGACATAATTAGATTTTATTTGAAGACCAACTATAGAATTAAGAACATATCTGGCAAAGCAATTTGTTTAAGCAGAGTCTACAAAGATATAGGCAAGGATGAGGATGTTAAAAACATCTTTGGCAATAATGTTTAATAAGTTAGGCAATTTTCATAGACCTAAAAAAGGCCAGAACCCCTTTCTTCTGAAACAGCTCTAAAGGGCCATCTTATTTCCAAGTACCTTGTAAGATCTGTGGGCTTTGTCAAAATACTGTAACAATTAACATCTTCCTTTGCTCAGTTCCAGGGTTAATTTCGAAGGCATTTCTATATAAACTTAACACTTCCCAGGGAATCTGAGTGATGATGAAATGTATAAATTAAAATTTTACTTTGATAAAGTAGCTACAACTAAAATGTTAAGATTTGAAATTAAAAGTATTTTGTTGAAGAAATAGCTTGTTTCGGTCTGAAGGTTTTGAAGAAACCTACTTCTGAAAATAATATCAGTTCCAAAGCAAGGAATAATAAAAATTCAATTTTTTTTTTTTTTTTTTTACAGAAAGAAGATTAGGAAGAAATAATCAAGAAAAAGAATTAGATGAAATCCAAGAGAATATATAACTTCAGGAAGAAGACATTATTTGGAACTGTTTATTGGATCTGAATTATTCAAACAATAGAGTGCGAATTTGGTTAGGTAAAAATGGCTACGAAGCAATTTAAAAAAATATAATTTTGGTGGGTGGATCAGGGTTAGGGTTTTGTTTTGTTTTGTTTTTATTTATTTTTTATCACATATTATTCTATAGAGATGCTGGACCTGAAAGAAAAACAGTACATGCGAGATGTAAAAACATATCTAGAAAAACAAATCAAAAGTAAACCAAGTTGGAGGAGTTAAGGGCAGAAAAGAAATTACAGCTAATTTAACTTATTTTTTTCTGTTTTCACTGATGGGAAAGAAATTGCCCTAGAATTTGATTTTGGAAGTGTGTATGGTCAGTTCACACCAAAAAATATATGCACACAGAATGGTCGACTAGGGCTCAGAATCGGATATTCAAATATTGCTCAGACACACAATCACTTCCTGAACCAGGAAGTCATGCAGGATGCTGGTCTTTGTTGGGGTGGTATTGGTGTCAATCATGGTAGTACAAGGTAGCAGAGGTGCAATTTCATTCTTATATTTCCCTAAATGAATATAATTTCAAACATATTTTTTTAAATATGAGTGTAAAGCAAACACATCTAAATTTGTATCACCTATTCTGGATCATTCATATTTGAATACTTTGGCAAAAATGTTACACCAGGCTGTTCTGCACCCGAGATGCTTGTAATTCCTCCAAAAGGATAACACTCCTTCCTTCCCCTCTGCCCAAGACCAGCTCAAACCACACTTCTTTCCCCCTTCTTTCTAAACAGCAGAACTAGACACATCCACATAGCACTTACTAAGAAATGCAACTCGGATTCTTGACAACCTTCATCTGTCATCCACTTCCAGGGTTCCATGAGAAAGAGTAGGAATTCAAAGGAGGGTTTTCATGAAAAGGAGTAGTAATTCAAAAGAGTGAAGCTTTATTTAAAGAAAATGGCACATTTGTATAGAAACACTAAATGTTTTTCTTTCACTGCCCTGAGTGGACAGTTTTGCTTCTTCATCTCCCCAGAAAAGTGAGGGGAGCTTCAAGAGAATCACTCACCAAGTCTGATTTGTTTGATAAAGAATCAGCATTTCATTAGCTAGGATGTGTGCTTGCTGAGCAGTATATGAAACTTAGCTCTTGCCTGGAACAGCTGTTTAAATAGAGCTGGTGATAAAACCTTTAGGGAAACCTGATCAGGTCTTCTGGAGTTTGGGGAGCACAGAGATTACTATCTGACTCTTCCCTAGAGACATCTGAATGTGAGAGGCTGTTAGAATTGCCTGTGACCACAAGTCCAAGACCAGGCTGCAGATTTGGTGGAACTGAGCTTGCTGAGCTTTTCTGTGGTGCCATACAGGCAACTTGGAAGATAGCAAGTGTAGACTATAGCCATTTTGAAAAGACTTTCTCAAAGAACTGCCTGCCTGGATGAGTGGACCCTAGCAGAAAGAGGCTGTGTGGAGTGTATCAGGAAAGCAGGAGTTGAAGAGGAATCTTATGAGGTCAGCCGGATGTACATCATCCCCATAATGGGCAGATGTCCAAGGAATCAGAGTGGAGGAGGCCTCCAAATAACTCACTAAATCATTTCATAAGAGAAAGAGTTAGCCTTTGGATATCTGCCATTGAAGACAGTTTTCAACATCCAGCCAAGTAAAAAGATAATTTTGCTCCTTTTCATCTCATTCCCAACTTCTTACCCTTAACTTGGATGATCCAGAAACAGCAGTGAGTAAATGGAGAGGAGGTAGTGAAGAAAACCAACAATGTCTGCTAAATTTGAGAGCAAAGAGGAGAGATACTTTAAATTGAATGTAAGAGAACATTTTAGAAAATATGCCTGGATGGGAATTTTTTCATACTCAAAAATAAGGGCTATTTGCATCTCAAAACGACTATAAAACAATGGGATCCTGGTGTTTTTAAAATATATCTGCAGATTCTTTGACACTCTTTCAACACATAGAGTCTATGCCCCCTCTCCTTGTACCTGATGAAGCTTTGTGATTTCCATGTTAAATGAAGAATAGCAGAAGTTGCACAGGGTAAATCAGATAAGGAATGCAGCTGGCCTGCTGGCTTCTCTTGGGCATTTGCTTTGGGAGCATTCAGGTACCAAGTAAGAAGTTCAACTATTCTGAGGCCATCATGTGTGGAGGCCACAGGCAGAAATCATACTAAGAGACAAGCAGACAATTTCATTGACTGCACAAATGTAGCTAGGGAGAGGTTAGTGAGGTGAGTATGGCATTCACCCCAGGTGCAAAATTTTAAGCGGGGGGGGGGGGGTAGGGAGGGGAGCACATAAAAAAACCCCAAAAACCTAGAATCAAGATAAACTATATTTTACTGTAATATTTAAAAATAGAAAAACCAATGTAAATAATTAATAAGGCATCAACATTTTAAATAAAGACAGAATCAGTATTACTGATTGTTCCTTTTGCTTCTAACTCCAATATAGCTTGGCAAAGCAGTTATTCATTCAATTGACTGGAAAAGACACAAAGCAACTTTCTGGAGTAATGGAAATATTCTACATCTTGGTTTGATTGGTATCTGCTGAATGTATATAATTGTTAAAAGTTATTGAACTGTATATTTAAGATGTGCATATTTTTATTGTTTGTAATCATACCCCCCTCCCAATTTGCTTTTAGAATGGGTATGTACTCCAATTCAGTCTAAGAAATGTTGGAGGCATTTTGCAGGAGTTTTTGGGGACAGATGTTGACTTACCCTTTAAAAGAGAGCAACTGCAATGGATGGTCCTTGAAAGTATCCTGTTTGAACATGAGAGCTAGAACTTCTGTGGCTCTTTGCTGGCTTAATAAGAAGCTGACACATGAAGACAGGCAGAGCTGAAAGAATCAGAGAGATGGGGCCAGAGTCCTGAATGAGTTTACTCTGGACCTTTCTAGTTACATACACCATCGTCCTTTTTATTTTATAAGCTAATTTGAGTTGGGCTTCCTTTTATAAATTCAGAGAGATACACAGAGAAAGCAATAAATAGAAGCAGTGTAGGAGCTGGGGGTGAGACAAAGTCATGAGATCAACAGAAATGGAGTATAGACAGCATTGTAGGCAATGCCTCACACTTACCAGGCACTGTGCTCTCATAGAGTAAAGGACAGGATATGAGACAAAATGAGATTTCTGCTCTCATCAAGCTTACATTCTAGCTGGCTGTGGGGGAATATCAGTAATTTTAGAAAGTTATAAATACTATAAAGAAAATAATACAGGGTAATGACATGGAAGGGGCTTCTACTTACTTCTCTGGAAAGCCAGAGAAGCCTTCTTTATAGAGGTGACATTTGATCAGAGACCTGAATGAGGGGATGTCAGCTCTCTGTAGCTCTGATGAAAAAGCTTTCTAAGTAGAAATATAGCAGCATATTCCTGGAAGATAAAAAACAAACAAAAACAGGAGAGAGTGGAAACTCACTAAGATCATTAATGTACATATAAATCACCTGGGGATCAGTTAAAATGAAGTTCTGATTCAGTAATGTGGGGTGATGCCAGAGATTCTGTATTTCTAACAAGTTCTCAAGCAATGTACAAGTTTATAGTTTATGGACCATACCGAGGGGAACAAGGCCATGGAGAATTGCTCCCTCACAGCCTGGTCCAAAAAGAAATTAAGTTAAAAGTTTCCTTAAAAATCCTTATAGAAATTTAGCATTGATACAACATCCAAGCATGTAATCATCTTTCTAATAATTCTTTTTAAGTGCATTATTCAGTGATACATCGGAAATTAAAAACAAAAAACCTGACCCTTCACACTTTGTGAAGCATTGCCCTAGGGCCTAGAGTACTACAGCTGGAAGGAACTAATCATCAACTAAAACTGCAAAGAAGCTGGGAACATTGCAGTACTGGGTACAATGGAGAGTGGAAATAAAATGTCAGGTGCAAAAGGTAGGGGTTGGAACCGTCAACGTCACCATCATGACCACTCTCGCATACATGCATACAGACACATAAATATATATACACACACACAGATCTTCCTCACAGACACCTATTTCTTCAGACAAACACCTAGACATGTCCTCTCTAAACATATCAAATGGCACTGAGCAAAAACTTCCTCATTATGGAATTGAAGGCTCCTGAGTGTAATGCTGCTCCCTAAAAATAAAGCACATGAGTCAAGACTTCCCTTGTGAACAAGCCTAGAGCTGTTTATTGCCTCATTATTAAGTAGTACAAAACATTAAGGATTACCAGCCTTCCAAGGAACCAATTTAAACAAACATTGTTAGAGGCAGAAGGAAAGCAAGATAAATAAAAGCAGGGCTACACTGTCATAATAATAGTAGAATTTCAAAGCTGTAAGAAAACCCCATTCTAGAGTTGCATCCTCTGAAATGACCTTCCAGTTCTCTCTGCATGCTATGGTATAACCAGAAAGATGTCACGTTTCTCAGGAGTCCACCTGTGGAAACTCTTGTCTTCTTTATATTCCTATTTTTAAACAAATTTTCACTACTTGACATAATCTCAGTATATTCCTTGAAACTTAAAAGTACCTGTCTAGCTCATGGTTAATGGCTTAATATGTATGTTTCATGATTTTGAATTATTTTAGTTGCAAATGACAAAAAACCCAATTTAAACTTGTTCAAGAACTAAAGATTTATTGGCTCTTATAAATGGAAAATCAAATGATGGGGTGGGCTTCAGTTTTATGCGATTCAGTGACACAGTGGTGGTCTCAAATGCTCAGTTTTTTTCTCTATTCTGTTTTCTATCACAAAGTAGGAGTATTACCAAACAAATATTGTGCAACTTGAACAAGTTCTTTGTATTATCATTACTGCTAATTTTTCTTGATTTTTTGCTTGGACGACTGGCTTATACCCTCATAGTATGCATGACCCAGAAGAAATATTTTGTAGGAGAGATTCCAAAGTGTCATTCTAGCTCGCATTAATTTGAGTCAGAGATTCTGGAACAGTGTTTGGATGTGTTCCACCCAAAAAATAACCTGGACCTAGTGCTTTCTCCCAGGATTTGCTCACTGCAGCAGAGTTGTGTGGGTACAAAAGCAAATGAATTCAAGGTCAGATGGTCATGACCTCCCAGTGCCTTTTTTTCTCCCTTAGAGAGATGAGATCCAATCAGACATACTGTAGACTTCAGTGCCTCTATTCATCTATAAACAGTTTGTCACAGGAATAGGAACAATAACTCTACATGTTCTCAAAAGAGATATAATTTTTACATTTTCCTCATGCCTGAGATTCTTTTGTAGCCATTCCCTCCTTCTAATAGCTTTCTCCTAGACACATGTATATTCATTATCCTAACATTCTCCTCTTTTTTATCTTCTTTTTTCAGTCTTGTCTGTTTTCAATGGAGAAAAAAAGTTAGATTATTTAAGATGGTCTATTTTTCCCTTACATTGAACAGACTGAAAATAAAAATAATCCAAACTCCTTTTTTTATTTGAGAAACTAAAGGCTAAATGAAAACTTAAAGTCAGTCAGCTAATAGATGATATAAAAATCTGTCTGCAAACTACAGTAAGTAGTTTTTGCATATTTGTTATATATTAGATAACCATTAGGCAAAGGGAGATGCAAATATGTCACTTAGTCTACACTTAAATGAAGCAATAGTAATAAGAGTCACAGCTGACTAAAAGTAAGGAAAGAGTCCATTATCCCACAATTAGTATTTTCCCAGTCAGTTATGCCTTGGGAAAAGATTTGGTTCATACAAAGTGCTGACCTGGACCCCTAGGGTAACACCTACCAGTGAGGGACTGCCTGTCATTCACACCTAGGTGACCCTTTGTTGGGAGAGCAGAACAAAGACTGTGTGCTTGGGAGGCAACTAAAATGGTTCTCTTTATCTTAATGTATCAAAACTGGAATTTTCAGAAGCCTCCTGTCAAGATGACAGACTAGGTAAATGCTATGCTTGCCTCCTCTCCCGACCACATCAGAATTACAACAAAACTACAGAACAACCATCATCAGGAGTCATCTGAGGTCTGTCTGAACAGAAGTCCTACAACTGGGGACATACGTAAGAGGCCACCTTAAACTGGTAAGAGGGGCGGAGGCAAAATGGCTGGTTGCACACCTGCATGTGGTATTTTAAAATTGTGAGGGATAGCTTGGCTGTAGAGGTCTCCCAGAGGAGTGAGAGGTCCTAGCCCCACACTGGGCTCTCCAGCCCAGGGTACAGTGCCAGGAAGAGAAGTCCCCACAACTTCTGGCTGTGATAACCAGTGGGGATTGTGGCTGAGTGAGACAGAGGTCACTGGAGTTGCAGACATTCCTCTTAAGAGCCCATGTGTAGACTTACTCACTGATGGACTCACTCACTCTGATTCCAGTGCTGGGCAGTAGCTCAAAAGTGCCAGGGACATACAGGGAGAATTTGAGTTGTTTAGCTTTAGATTGAGAGCTGGAGGGGCAGCTTTCTCACAAACAGAAGCGCTGGCAGAGGGCATTGTTCCTTTGCTGAGCAACCCTCTCCCTAGCTTACAGACAAAGGCAGCTACCATATTTGATTTTCCATCAGCCTGGGTAACACAAGTTACCTTGCCCTGGTGATTCCCTAAGACCCTGCCCCACCCAAATTGTGGGCCCACCCTAGCCACTTCCAGTGGATTTTCCATATAAGCAGCCTGTCTTGGCTCATATTGTGGACTTTCCTAAAATATCTCTAAGGTTCGCAAAACCTAAACAAGCAGCATCTGGCCTCGATGTTCCCTGTATCTCTTGCAAGCAACCCCAACCCTAGCACCAGCTGGTCTTGGTTTGTGGCTTGGCCTTTCGCACACCCAAGCCCAAGATGGGTGGTAGCCATCTGCAATTGCTTGGTGGCTCATACCAGGTAGGCCAGGGCAAAGGCCGCTGCTGAACTTGGCCTGTAGTGGACCCCTCCCAAAACACCCTGGCCTGCATACCTGGTGGCTGGTGTACCACCTGGGGCCACATCCAAGCATGACACATCCAAAGGGCAGACTGTCAGGCACTAGAGCCCTGCTAAAGCAAATCCTGCTCTGTAGGGTAAGACCCTGCATAGCAGCTTCCTCACTGAATTTATGGCCAGACCTCACAACCAATCAGCCTGAGGGTCAATTTCTTCCATTGATGCACAAACAGCAACTAAGGCTCAATTACAACCATAAGACACACACAACCCATAAAAGGGACATACCTGAAGCACCCAGCTCAGGTGACCAGAAAGACTGTGCCACTGGGCCCCACAGAACACTTACATAAGGCCACTATACCAAGACCTGGAGACATAGCAGCCCTACCTAATAAATAGAAACAAACACAGGGAGACAGCCAAAATGGGGAGACAGAGAAATATGTCCCACATGAAAGAAGGAAACAAAGCTCCAGAAAAAGAACTAAACAAAGTAGAAATAAGCAGTCTACCCGATGCAGAGTTCAAAAAACTGGTTATAAGGATGCTCAGTGAACTTAGGAGAAGAATAGGTGATCTCAGTAAGAACTTTAACAAAGAGCTAGAAAACATTAAAACAGAGGTCAAAAAAATAAAAAATAACAGTTAGAAATGAAGAATACAATAACTGAAATGAAGAATACGTCAGAGGGAATCAACAGTAGATTAGATGAGGAAGAGGATTAATCAGTGATTTAGAAGATAAGGTAGCAAAAAACACCCAATCAGAATAGTAGCAAGGAAAAAGAATTTTAAAAAATAAGGATAGTGTAAGGGGCCTCTGGGACGACATTAAGTGTACCAACATTTGCATAATAGGGATACCTGAAGGAGAAGAGAGAGAGCAAATAATTAAAAACCTATTTCAAGAAATAGTGACAGAAATTTCCCTGACTTGGTGAAGGAAATAGACAAGCCCAGGATGTGCAGAATCCCAAACAAGATGAACCCAAAGAGGCATTGTACTAACTGGAGTAAGTCAGATAGGGAAAAACAAATGTTATATGATTTCATTTACATATGGACTCTAAAGAATAAAACAAATAAACAAGCAAACAGAAACAAACTCATAGATACAGAGAACAAACTCATAGATACAGATGGAAGAGGGGTTGGAAGGTGGATGAAAAAGAGGAAAGGATTAAGAAGTACGAATTGGTAGTTACAAAATAGTCATAGGGATGTAAATTATAGATTAAGGAATATAATTGTAATAACTACGTATGGTGTCAAATGGGTACTAGATTTATTAGGGTGATCACTTTGTTAGTTATATAAATGTCTAATCACTATGTTGTCCCCCTAGAACTAGTATAACATTGTATGCCATCTCTAATTTAAAAATAACAAAATTAGTAAACCCTCAACCCATCTATATTTTTAAGAAGACATTAAAGTTTTCGAGTGCACAACTTGGACCTTTCACCAGTTTCAGAACTGTAGAGAAGCTACATGTGTAACATCATATTATGTACTTAATTTATGTTTGTACTTGTAAAATTATAATAAAAGTAATTTAAATCAATCCTGGAAATCCCCAAATTATTTTTCCTTACAAAAATGGTCTGAACATTACTCAAATTTGAGAAAAACAAATTGCTGTAGAGAATGCCTCACTAGGAATAGAGCTAGAATGCAGACAATCTTCCTAATTCCTTCATCTTCAGGTAGGGAGGCTGTGATCAACAAGAAATAGAAAGAATTATTAATCAATATATATGGAGTGAGTTTCAACAGAGGATATCTGCTTTACCCTTTGGCTTTCTCTGTAAGATGTTGCTTCAAATTTTTAAAATGTTTTGAAATAGTGCAATACATCACAATGCCTTGTTACTTCTAGAAAATCTAGGGTCTTCTGGGTTAGAACAAGCAGAAGAGGACAGAGCATTAACTATATGGGTTAGCTTCAAAGGGGGAAGCTCCTGGGTGGGATCATCCTTGCGTGTTGGATAATTTTATAGAAGAACTAATGTAAATAAGATGCCTTTTTGCCCTCTGATATTCTGTTGAAAGCAGGCATGTAGGATACTCTTTGGTAAATGAGACCAGAACAATAATCTCATTTATACACTTGCAATAAACCAGAGATTTAAATTCATTAAACTTACCTCTAATTCAGTGTTTGAGCTCTTTCCCTGTAGTTCAATAGAATGAATGTCATTTTACTTAAGACCCTCATAATACCTTCAGTAGCTAGTTATGGAATTGTTCTTCCCCTATACTTCTAGCAGCTAGCATTTAAAGCACTTATTTTCTTTGCAGTTGGGAATGACCAGATCTGAAAAATGACAAATGGATGTGCTTTGCTATTTGAAGAGTAGAAATCCTTTTCTGAGCAATAATTATCTCCTAATAGGATGCCTTGAGATGACTCCATGGCAGGAAAACAAGGGTTATGTAGACGAATTGTTCATTTTTGCAGTCATATATTCAAGATAAAAATTTGGGAATCCTTGACCAATAGATGATAAGCTAGATGTGAAAATGAACTTAGAGATAAAGTTAAAAAGAAAAGAGGGTCTATCACTGAGTCTAGCATAGCATTTAAAGGTTAGAGAGAGGATATTAGTTGGCAAAGAAGACTGAAGAGTGAGTGGCCTGATGACAGAGGCAGGTCTACCCTGAAACCAATGAAACAATATTCTGGGTCCTTCTCTTGTCTTGAGAATGTTGATTGAAAGTTTCCACAAGATAGAGAAGGAGGCCTAGCAACATGTTTGCATGCTCATATATTTTCATAAAAGTTTCTAAAGAAAGATATCTTTTTCTTTTCTTGAAGCAGAACCCCAAATTGTATAAGGTTCAGGTTTCACACATCTGCCCCTAACCAACAGGTAGAAGCAAAGCTGAAAGAGTGTGATTGTATGGAATTACCAGGGGTGGAGGGGGACTTTAGAAGAGAATGTTCAACTAACCGTTATGAATGCATCTGAGAGGACAAGAAATAGGGGAGAAACATATCCATTGGATTTAGGTAGTGGGAATTCATCAATATCCCCAGCAAGGGCCCTTTCTGGGCAGTGATTGAGGTAGGAAGTCACATGCAGTTGGTTGATTATAAGAATCTGAATTGTGAAGGGGAAGGAAGAAAGGGTGGTAGTAGAAAGAGATGGACTTCCTAAGGTCTTTTTCCTCTGCTCCCTTCCCCTCCTCTCTCTTCTCTTTCTCCTTGATTTTAAGTGCTTTGCCATTCAAAGAGGAGGAATCCTTTGGAATTTCTAAGCAATAACAGGATATTTTCAAAAGGGATACTCTGAGATAACTATAGCAAGAACACAAGAGTGATACAGATGAAATGTTCCTAAGATGGGGAGACTTGAGAATGTTGATTGAAAGTTTCCACAAGATAGAAATGTCTTAAAGATACAAGGGAAAAGGTAAGCTGGGATGGGCTTTAACTTCATCCTAACTTCACTTTCATTTTGAAGAATCCAGAGGAGATGAATATTCATTGACTCTGAAGAAATCTAGTTAGTGTTTTCATTTCCCCAGTGGGCAAATCTACACTGATCATGTTTGTGAAAGCAAAAGTGGCCTTGTGTTGACAAACTCTCTCAGCTCAAGGCACGGAGTTCACTTAACTCCCAATCATTTGCAGGCAAATGATATATTTATTTTACAGTTTTCTGAAAATATTCACTTAAAGCTCAAATCAATTTCCCTCAAAAGCCTTGCATACTTTAAAAACTGTTTCCTTTTAAATAATTGGTGAGTATTGGAGAAATGCAAATTAATTTTTTAAGAGACAAAACAAAAACATTAAAAGTCTGCAAAAATATAACTTATATTCAGGATATTAAATTCTTTTAAATATTTTAAATTGGACTTCTGAATATTCTTTGATGTATTCTCTAACATCTCGCTTATGTATTGAGAAAGGGAGTAATTTTCTTCCACAGAAAAATTCCTGGGACTCAGGAATTGAGTGTACAAGAAAAATCTTAACTGGTACAAAATAGAATGTTTCTCCTGGCACCATGCAATTCTGAACCCTTCCTCAATGTTTGTTTGTTTATTTATTTATGTCTTTTAATTGGATCATATATCTCAGAATGCACGTGACCTGTTAAAAGTACTTGGAAAGTAGGATTATTAGCCTCCCCTCTCCCCATGCGTCCTCATTAAAGTGCTTCTCATCACCATTCTATACCACTTTAATAAGCTTCCCATGCAGAAAGCGTCCACAGGGCAGTTCATATAATAAAAACGATTTAAGTCCCTACAACTTGAGTCCCTAGAAATAGAGGGTACTAGTTCTCACAGATTGCCAAATTTAGCAAATAAAAATACAGGCGGCTCAGTTAAATTGGAATTTCAGAGGAACAACGAATTTTTTTTCTTTTTTACTGTATGTCCCAAACATTGCATGGGACACACTTGTCCAAAACAATTATTCCCTTTTATTTAATACTACTCCCATTTAACGGGGCGCCCTATATTTCTTCTGGCAACCTACAGAGCTCATTCTCCATGTACCAGGCCCAGTGCCGGAGTTGCTAGTTTAAACCCAGGTCCGCTGGTCGGGTTGCGCCCCCTGATTGGCCGAGGCGCGCCCGCCCCGCGGGCCGCAGGCGTCACGCAGCCCCGGCAGCCGGGGCCCCGCCGCCGTCGCCGCGGCCACCGCCTCCTCCGCAGCCCTGGTCGGCGCAAGTGCGGCGCGCGCGGGGGAGGGGGCGCGCGGAGCGCGAGGCTGGCGGAGGGCCGCTAGTGGCCGGGCGGGATTAAGTTTCTCCGCAGCGCACGAGTGTCTTGCGCGTTTATCCCGAAGCTGCTCGCCGGGCCGTTACTTCAGAAGAGACGAGAGCGAGCGTGGGCGAGGCGAGGCGAGGCACCCCGAGTCCCTGGAGACCCGGCTCCCCAGCCCTCCGCCCCTTTTCCGTCCCCGCCCGTGGTGGCCGCCGCGAGCCGGGTAAGCGGCGCCGGGGCCGGCCGGGAGGCCGCAGCGCGCCCCCGCGCCTTGGGCACGCGCAGGCCGGGGGTGCGCGGGTGCCCGGGGCTCGGCGAGCGGGGCGGACTGGCGGGTGGGGCGCGCTGCTCCTCTGGCTCTTTAAAAGGATAGCCCCTTAGTGAAAATTCCAGACCTTTCAGCCCCGTTCCCTCAACCTTGACTCTTGCTTACTTTAAATGATTTAAAAGTTTTCTTTTCCTTCGCCTGGAGGGGCATTGTGCCAAGAAGGGGGGACCCGGGCCTGGCGCGTGGGCCGGTTGCTGTAGAGCGCGGGAGCCTGTTGCTCCCCGCTTCCGTGGCCGCGCCCTGGGCTGGACGCCCCCTCCACGGTTTCGCGGCGCTGGGCTGTGCGGGGTGGGTAGTGGGGTGGAGAGAAATGCCCCTACACTGGCATCTCTCGCCTCGGCGGCGGGGAACCCAGGGCGCACAGCTAATTGGTACCCACTCCCGAATCCCCCGTGGCGCCTGTACCTTTTTATCTGCTTCCCGCGTTGATACGAGCATTTTGCTCTCGCCTCCCCCTTCACCCTCCCTTCTCACCCCCGCCGATGGGACGCTTTTGTCTGCGATTTCGCAGCCCGGGGATGCCGGATGTTCCAGGGGAAGCGCTGTTCGGAAGACACTTTGTATCTTGGGGAGTTTATGTGTCGGTGGTGGTGATGGTGTACATCTTTGCTTGCCTTCTTTGCAGAGGCACAAAGGCCGGGCTTTTCCCTGCATGTCACTTAGAAATTGAAGCTGGGACTGCGGAGAGGTGGAGGGGCCGGGCAGGGGCGGGAGGTGGCCGCTGCTGCGCAGTGGCCGGGGGCGAATGGGGGGGGGGGCGGGAGGACGGGAGGACGATTCCATCCATCTCTGTGGGTGGCGCTGCTGAGGTAGCTCTGCTGGGGAAGATACTGTGCACAGGCGCTGT
The DNA here is from genome assembly GCA_003508835.1 of Eonycteris spelaea. Taxonomy (NCBI): domain Eukaryota; kingdom Metazoa; phylum Chordata; class Mammalia; order Chiroptera; family Pteropodidae; genus Eonycteris; species Eonycteris spelaea. The sequence goes on along the minus strand of PUFA01000185.1, from coordinate 1,327,699 downwards.
GTGCCTTGAGTGGGGAGGGTGCGCGTGGCGATTAGGGTTTCTTATTATCGGATAGGAAGACCATGACTTCGCCAGCCTAGAAGGAAACCTCTCCATGTCCTTTTGAGGGAAAGAATCTGAAGTGGCCTTTTTCAGCTTTAGTATACAGCTGTGGCGTAAACTTCCCTTTTGTGTTTCCGTAGACATCTCCTCATTTAGATTACATTTTACAGAATAAATAACACCTGATCTGAAAAAACTAACGAAGAGGTGTTTGGGGGCTTGGAAGTTTGTTGAATTTGGGTGTAGGTGACTACAGTGAACTTTTTACAAGGGTCAAATCATCTAAGTTTATATAGAATGTACTTTTAGAGCCTAGTAGAATTTAGGTAAACAATTGTACTTAAAAATCCAACAAAACTTGAAGTTCTTTGGCTTGACCCTCCAATACAATGCAAAGCTCTGGGTGGATGCACCTGTGCCCATGCCTGAGGGAGGGGCCAGAGAGAAGGTGGGGATAATTTGGGACGCTCCCGCTTGCAAATGGGCTGGGTTACAAATGGGCGGGTCTATCTAGATTAGGCTCTATCCCCGCTCAGAGTTCACATTAGAGTTCCTTAAAGCGGAGTCTAAATTTAAGGGCAATGGGCCACATCTGCTGCAATCAGTTATTTTCCCCAAGGTGTGGGAGCTAGGAATGGTTTGTACAATTTTTAAATGGTTGAAAACAATTCCTAACAATTCCAAATCATCTCAGTGTCTGTAGTAAGGTTTTAGTGGAGCACAGCCACACTCATTGTTTATGTCTCATTCTTATTGTGTATGGGTGCTTTCACATCTACAGTGGTAGAGTAGTTGTATGAGATTGCTTGAGACGTGTATATAGCTTTCACAGTCTGAAATATTTACTGTTACTCTGTGCAGAAAAAGTTGCCAATCAAGGCTAGACTTTGAAAGTATTGCTTATATACTCTGTTTTGCGATTGGTGCATTAATTGCGTTGCCTTTCAGGCTCTGTTTCGATGCCCACTGAAAGTGGCAGACTTTTCCCCAATAGACAAATTAAATGTGTTTAATTTTCTCATTTACAAGTTTTACTCTCAAAAAATTTTCTTAACCTTTTGGTATCTTTTGCTGTTAGAATGTAGACTAAAGTGGTTTCTGATTGGCAGAAATTGTTTTTAGTTACTTTAAATCTAATATAGTCATATTTCAGGGTTTTCTGCAGTGAATTCTAGTGATTTGTAGCCATTCTGTTATGAGAGCAGGTTTGAGAATTACAATTTTGGTTATTTAGGCAGAGAGGCAGGGGTTAGGGCATGTTATAGGTTCCTTTCCACAGGAAAGTTGTCACTTAGACAAAGCTAATTTGGGGGGTTCCCTTGACTCTTCCCCACTCCTTTTTCCTACCTCACTTGCTAAAATAAAAAACCAATGAAGTTTATATCAACATATTACTAATAGAGCAATCATATGCGTACCATATCTCTTACGTGTTCCTTTTCTTTCTTTGGTTCCTTTCAGCATCTCATCCTCTTTCTCTGATTTTCTTTCTCCCTTTACCACACACCTTTTATCTTCTCTGCCTGTTGTGGCTTAGGAAGGAAGGTATCAGTTGAGTTTTCATTTGGTGTACTCCAAATTCCTACCATAGACATTTCCTTGTTTGGCCCTTAAAGACTTTTTGCATTTCAGGTACTGTTTAAATGCACATGTACTGTGAGGGAGTAGAGGGTGTCCACAGAGTATATTGTAATTCTGCAAGGTGAGAGTATCCAGGAGAGGTTCATGGAAATCCTTGAAATGTAATTTTTCATTGATGCAGGCCTTTATCCTTTAGCTGCTGGGGTGGCGAGGCTGAGGCTGAATTATACAAATGAGGAAGTAGACCCATTGTCTAGAGTTAAGATGAAAGGATTTAGAACCTGGCATGTAACAGTGAATTGCCAGGAAGATAATTGCCCTAAATTAAAGGCAGATTATTTTCTCCAGATTACTTCCTAAGTCTGACATCATAGAATTGACTCTCTAGGTTGATTTGCAGGTTGGTTTCATTTTTTATATTCATAACATGCACAATGTACTCTGTCACTTTGATAAAGTATCTCAAGGTGAAGTTGATATATTGGACTAGAAATGTCCCTGTATGTGCTAAAACAAACAACACTTCTACAAGTGAAAGATCTTGTACTTTCAAATTAAAGAAGCAGACAACTTGCCATAGAATCCAAGACTACTTGATGGTACACGTGAATGATGTTATATCATTATTGCATTTCCCAAACAGTTATACATGCTTTAAAAACATTTGGCATAAAATAGGAATTCATTATATATAGTTACATTGTTACATTATTAACCCCATACTTATACTAAGAAAGATATTATTTTTCTCTTGTAAATTAGTGTTATATATAGAACAGCATCAGTATAAAAACAGTTGGGAAATAATGTTTAGTATGATAAAGTTGATATACTCCAATTAAATAATTGTAATGGGGGTTCATGCAGGCAATAAGAATAAGATGAAAAACTACTAGATAAAGGAAAGCCACGTTAAGTAATCCGTTACCTTCCTGTGAAATATTTCCCAAGATCTGAGGTAGTTACTAGATTGTATTAGGAGGTACATTACATTGTATTAGGTACTGGGGGGAACTCAAAATATACTGCTCCAGAAGCTTACTGTTGTAGTTGGGAAAATAGACACACAGAGGAGAGTATAAAAAGGTTTTACATGTAGTAAGAATTACAGGATTCAAAGAAATCAGATATTAACATAGGATTACTTGCCAGGAACTTGACAATTTGTGGGGCTGTCTTCTACCTCTGTTTCACATGATCTTCTCTCTGTTCATCTGGTTCCCAGTTCCTTTTCTGAAGACATCAGTCATATTGGGTTTGGAATCACTCCAATGACCTCATTTAACCTTAATCACCTCTTGAAAGACCCAGTCTCCAAACGGTCATATTGTGAGGTGCTGGTGTTTAGGACTTCAACATACAATTTTTTTTTTTTTTTTTTTTTTTTTTTTTTTAAATTTGAGGGGATGCATAGTTTAGGCCATAACAAAGTTGTCAGATTACTGGGCTCTTACAGACTGTAGGCTGTGAGCTAGTGAGACCGTGAAGAAAGGACTGGTTCAGGGTAAAGGAGGGAGATCACATAGGAGGCTTTTGTGGCAGTATAACTAAGTCTTATTGTGGTAATTTGATGTTTGTGAATAAAGGGAAACTGCTATTTGAGGAAAAGGTTTTTTTTATCTTTGGCCTGAGGCCACATGTTTTCTTTCTCCTGGTGTTCACTGGGAAATTGGCCCTTTTTGTGTGTGTGGACAGAGTTTTAGTTTTCTTTTAAAGTGTTTCATAAAAATTAATTTTCTAACATATTTCTTCTATCTCTTAAAAATGAGTTAACCGTTAAATTGAGCAAAGATGAAATGTTAGTGTTGTAAACATCTCATGATGGTTTTGGAGTCTATTAGAACAGTATTTTTTATTTTTTAAATTACATTTATCTAAAAACTATTTATATCCTCTGCATATTTTGTGGGCAAATATTTGGCATAATCATTTTATCCCAGAATTCTTCCCCTTTTTGAAAAAATATAAGAAAAATGTGAATAATACAAAATAATGAAAACCTTTTTAAGTGTCGACATTTAAAAAAAAATGTTAAAGCAGTTCTCTAGAGAATTGTTAAAGCAATTCTTCCAAATTTGGCTAGCTGAATTAAAAAGAAAAAATGTAAAAGGAGACTTAAAGTTCTTGCTTTTTTCCTTCTTGCCTGTAGTGATTAAATTTGTTTGGTCTAGGGAATTCGTATCTTTGTCCTCCTTTTAGTTTTATATCTACAAAAACATTCGTTGTAATTGTGAACCACTCTACTTTCAGATCTAAGGTGCTATAATATGCATGAGAGGAAAGTGAAAAAGGAAACACTCGTAAGAAAGGAAAAAACAGAAACATCAGATACAAAAAAAAAAAAAAGGAAAAAATCTTGAAGAAAAACCTATTTAGGTTGTGCTGATGGTTTAATGTTGATAACTTGAGTACTTTTGAGATACTTTACCATTTACTGCTTTTTAAAAAATATATTTAAAGTATGTAAGATAATATTTATTTTAGTAATTTTTGATAATAAAAAGACACATTTAAAAAATACGGAAGACATAGACAAGCTCAAAGAAGCAAAAAATTTACCCGTAATTCTATCGCCTAGGTATAACTCCTCCCCCAAAGAAACACATATTTCATGAAGTGAAGATGCTTTTGATACAACAAATGAAAAAGCAGCCATGTTGATCAGTAAATTTCAATGATGGCTCTGTTTTTTAGTGAGGAAGTTATGATCAGAAATTATTAAACATCCATACTTTAATAGCATCTGTTTGAACCAATTTCTCCTGATTCTGAAAGAGGCTAACTACATGTGCATGCAGAACATCAGTGGAGGATGCATTTTTAAATCTTGATCTCTGTTTCAAATTAAATAATACATAGACCTATAGTTAATTTTTAAATAACTTTAAATTACGTACTTGGGTGGCCCCTGGCATGCCTTGCTTCAGGGAACTGACTGTGGAAAATGGTCATGGGATTCTGTCATTCGGTGCTCATAGGACATCATTAACTTAACAAGAACTATGATGATAGAGATAAAGATAGAAGAATATTGTACAAATACTATCTGATCTATTCAAGGTACTTAGCTTCTCTTATACTTAACAGGTCCTGTTTATCTAAGGTATTACTTTGGTTGGGTGTCCCCTACCTCCCCTACTCCATGCGGCCAGATCTTCCAAAGTATTTCTTTTTAAAAAGTGTGAAGTTCACCCCTGGGAGACATTCATATCTTACTGTAGAACTGGAAGCGCTTCAACTATAGCGTTCAGTGGAGTTAAGGTTTTGCCTGACTTCTCTCCCTGCCTTTCCAACACATTCATGGGATTCCTGGGGAGTAGTAATCATCCTATTCCCATTTTGAAAAGTATAGCACTGATTCTTCTTTATTCTGATATAATCTGGTGAATATATTATATATATTACATGTATTTTATATACATAATTATATATATGTGTGTATGTGTGTGTGTGTATATGTATGTATGTATATGTGTACACACACACACACACACACAAATAAAATCAGGCCACGAACTTCTAGGTCTGTTCTGTGGCTGCGGTAGGAAACCAAGAGAAGAAACTGCCTCAGGACTGGATTATTGTTTCTTAGCCAGCTCCATTAAGTTTATTGAACATCTGTTGGGTGCTGAACTCAGGACATTCAGGCTCTACCCTATTCTAAAGGGGAGGGAAGGGGTTAACTATTTTATTGAGGTATGATTTGTAATCGATACAGTTGAAACTGCACGTATTAAAAGTGTACCATTTGTTGAATTTTGGGCCATGTGAAACTATCCCCACAATCAAGAGAGTGAACACATCCATCACTCCCAAAATTCGCTTACACCCCTTTGTAATCTATTCTAGCCTCCTCTACCTATCCATCTTCCATCTCCAATTAAACATTGGTTTGCTTTCTGTCCCTATAGATTAGTTTGTATTCTCTAGAGCTTTAAATAAATAGAATTATACATTATATGCTTTTTGTCAGATTTCTTTCACCGTGTATCTTTTGGTTCATCCCTGTCGCCTATATTCATAACTTACTATTCTTACTAGATCATTGTAGAGAGAATATCATTCAGAAATTTTTAATAGTTTAGAATTATCTTCTGCTTTGTCCATTGTCTTGTGATGTGTTTATTCTTGGCTTCAGCTATATGTACCCTATTTCCAATAGGATAGCTTTTGTATCCTATCTTATGAAGAATATGAAGAATATAAGCTCAGCATAGTCAGTTTTATTATTGAACCCAAAGCTCTGTTTTCCAGGCTGCTTGCCTAATGCTTTTCACCCACTTGCATATTTTTTGTAGTTTTTTTAATTTTTGATAGGTATATCTGTCATTGCTTGTGACAAATTTATGCGACAATCATATGATGTTGGATAACAATGGAGTAACAGTTTCTGAGTTAACCAAATATCGGCCATTCAGTATGTTACAACAAAGATCATCAAACATACCAAGAATTGAAGAGGGAATAATCATTAACCAACAGCAAAATGGAATCACTGACTTTTTTGGTAATTTTTAACATTTATGTGTTTGTCTCTACTTTGTGATCGCTTAATTGAAACTAAGTGGCAAAAACAAAAAACACCATTTTAGGCAGATGTACTCTCTGGATTATTATAAAAGTAAAAATTGGTTTATAATCTTAATACTAACATTTAGTCCTTTGAGTATGATAATAAAATATGGTTAATGAATGTAGGGAAATAGTAGATGAGTTCATTGAGAAGCAAATAGTCATGTTTATTGAAAGAGAATAAGACCTTTCAAAACATTTTCAGGGAGAAAATACCAGTTTTCAGGATGGTCTTAGTGAGTCCTGTGGAATTAAATGTGGTCACTAAATAGGGTAACCTGTTATATTTATCTATGAATTAGTAATTAGGGGATTGAATTGGTCCATACTTATTTATCTTATATGGCTAAGGTTCATGTTCAGATAGGTTCATATTAATTTGGTGTTCTTTCTATAATTCTCCCTTATCTGAACTATTGGGAATCTTGCCAGCAAGATGTAAATTATCTATTTTCCTGACTTGTCATAACTTTCCTTAATGTATTCCAGCAATGTAGACTATCACTGACTGACATGATTATCAGCTGATTTGAACAGTGACATCTTTTTGCTATCAAAGGAATATGGGGTTTTCTCTGGTAATTCTTTGGTACAGGTCATGAAAAATATTGCTTTTATAATTGTGGAGAATTTTTATTTTCTTCCTGAGTGTATGCATATTTAATCAAAAGAAGATTCAGAAGAATTAGTTTTGATTTAGTATGGAGGTGAATAAGAGAGGATTATGACCAATTTTATGTGTTTTAGATATAGTATTCTCCCCTGTATATAACCTTTATTTCATCTTGGAACTTGCAGGTATGTATTTGATTCTACTAGGATTTTAAATTGACCTCAGATAATTGTTTTAAGTCTATTTAGGATGTTTTTATCTTCTATATTTACTTTTACCTTACTAAGGTTATCCTCCATAAGTAATTTGTTTTTGCATTGATATAGGAACCAAATTTGTGTCAAATAAGCATTATTTAGTATTCGCTAAATAAACAGTAATTATTCCTTGCCTAGTGTGTAGGCTTTACTAGGTGCTTAATGAATATGATACTTTAAGATTGACCAAGCATGAAGGTTCCCGATTTCTAATTGATTTCTACTACTGAAATAATTCTTATATATTTTTGAATGTTTATGTTCCCCAGCATCCAACCTCACTTCTCCTGTCTTGTTAATCTGTACCTTCTTTCTGATAAATCAATCTTCTTTACCTTTAGCAATAAATAGAGGCCAGTGATTCCCTACTTTTATATTTTCCAGGTTCTCGTCTCCTTTGGTACACAGGTGAAATTGAGTCACTCTTTTGACAAATATTTATTGAGTACCTTCTCTAGGCCAACCACTATTTCTTATGCTGGTGATATAGCCCTATGAGAAAAAGGAACCAACAGCAAAAAACAACAAAAATTCCTACCTTCATGGAGCTTAAATTCTAATATTTCCTATTTTCTAAAGGTATTTCAAACTCAATATATCACAAAGGAGTACATTTCCATACCTTTCTCTAAAAACAGATGACATTCCTTTTCTGTTATTACTCTTTAAGCTCATGCCCCAATATATCTAGTTTCCCAGATTAGAAACATTGAGAGTGGACCTCTATTGCTGTCTCTCACTCATTGTGCTTGCCCACAACACACATCTAGTGGTCATTGAATCTTTTTGATTTCCTCTAATGAGTGTATTTATTTTTTTGTTTGTTTGTTTGTTTGTTTTTTCCTTGCTGCTGCCTTAATCTAGGCTCATAATTGTTTTGATTGGGCTGTTTTCACAGGTTAACATCTGGTTGTACTATCATTAGATCTTTTTTCTCTTTGGTGAATTATTTGCCCTATTGCCAGAATTGTTTTTCCAGAAAATGAATTTTAGTAATCCCTCCTCCACTCTCTACTGTATCTGCGCACTCTGCCTGCTTGCAAGGCAAAGTCCTAACGAGGCCATGGAAACATTGCTTTCCCAGCTCCTATTTGAAGGACGATGGAACCACTGTCATTAAGTTCTCTGGTTTCTTTATGATTTCATTGCCTTAGCAGATATCTTTCCCTAACAAGAGATACCTTTACCTCTCCTGGCTCTTCTCCACACTCTCCTAGCTTGTGCATTCTTCAGGACGATTCACATGTCACATCTCCAATTTCTTTCTGACTCATGGTGACAGCATTGGATTCCTCTGTATGCTCAGAATTTAGCACATCATGTTGCAGTATAATTACTGTTTCCCACTAAATTGAGAGCTCAGAAGTTAGGTACCTGTCCTTATTCTGCTTTGCCATAAGTTTCAGTGATAGAGACAGATACAGATTGGGGCAGGGCTGGAGTTCATAGAATTTGGGATGGGCCTCCTAATAAAAGATAATATAAAATTATGAATACAAAATTAGATAAAAAGTGCATAGTTCTTTAAATGAGAGGTGAAGGATCTTGTGCAAGTATCTTCATGCTAAATCTGCCTGTGTCCCACACCTAGGGAAATGAAAGTGCTTAGTTAAAACTTGCCGAAATCATGCAGTGGGTTTTTTGAATATGTTTACATATACACATGTTTATAAAAAAATCATATATATCTATTGCTGTTGATTTTCTTAGAAAACACTAGTTAGCCATTCCAATGCTAATACTGTTAATTCCTAATGCTTCTACCACATTTCATATTTTCTAAGCACTTTCACATACTTACGGGCTTCTGATAATTGAGTCACAAGGAAGCTGACTCAGACCTAATGACTTTTACTGTGTTTGGCTATTTGGTATGTTAAAAAAAGAGTTGAAATTCTCCTTTGAGATCAGATTTCACTTTGGCGGGGAATGATTCTGTTCTTCCAGGGCATCTGTAACCTCAGTTAACACCCTGCTCCACCTCCTGTTAGCCTGGTGAATGCTAAGGAATTTTCTGAGCACTTTCTAAATATCTTGCTAGCTCCATCTCTCTCCCTTTTCTCCCTTTTAGCTTCCTGACCTCATTATTTCTTCTTCTTTCCTCCCCTATTTGTTTATCTGTGTCTCGCCATTCATCAAACCTATTCCTTCTCCATCTGTCTTTTCTGGTAGATATACTTTTAAGTGTTCTTTGATGAAACTGAATTTTGGAGTTTGCAATTATTGGTTCATTTCTGCTTTTTTGAAGTATCGTAGTGGTAATTTCAAGGATCCTCAATAGTACAAAAAGTGTGTATAGTTTGCAGCGATGGGAAAGATGCTGTCCCTAAGCCACATACTTTATTTACTGCGTAGATGAGACATGGTACAATTTTCAAGTACCAATCTAGAAGTGATCAATTTTCACTTGTGTTAAGGAGTTACTTATTTAATACATCTGGTAAATATGATAGAATATTGGAAATCAAAGCAAAATGGAAAGATTAGTTTCCAGACATTAACAGAATATCAAATAATAATAGCAATAGCTTTTGTATGCCTATTATTTCCAGGCATATAATATATGTTATTGCTAATGCCCACTTTACAGCAGCAGCTCAGAGAAGTTAAGTGACTTGCCTAGGATTTCATAGCTAGTAAAATGGTAGCATGCTCTTAAGTTCCTTAAAGATAACTTTATAAGAATAAGCTGCCTTAATGTGTAGGTAAATAACTGTTTTTTTAATAGTATTAGAGGACAGAGCTATGATTTGGTAGAAAGAACTTGTTGATGTTAATCAGACTTGGTTGGCTTTAAATGTTAGCTGTGTTATAAGCTTGGAATGTTGGGGAAAACAATTTATCTTTCTGAGCCTCGATTTCCTTACTTTAACATGAGTGTATCTAATACAGAGCTGTTGGTAGGATTACAGGAAATACATGTGTATAAAGCACATCTGCTTAAGGAGACAGGGATATATGAAAGCTATTAAACATTTTCATTTCAAAAGTAAAAATATTAGTTCATTGCATAAAAATTTCACTTAGAGACTATTTTATCCTCTGAATCATTATTATAGTAGATGCAATAGCATTCAGTTCTTGAATATAGTTTTATTATTATTACTGAAGAGCAGTTTTTAAAAGTGTCAGATGACAAATTGTTTTAATTTGTGGATTACAATTAAGCCTACATTTTAGACATACAATGGTGAATATATATTTGGCAACTTTTATCTCTTGAAGGGAGTATTTATTAGGTGGTGAATTTGTACCTGAGAAAGTTGCTTTCTTCTTCTTCTTTTTTTTTTAAAAATCAAAATGGCATGGGAAATTAAACAGTTTATTACTTAGGGAATCTACTCAGAATACACACCAATCTGATTGAGTAAGGCTTTTAAGCCTACTTCTTTTTTCTTCTCTGCCTCCAAATTCTCTTGTAGCTGAATTAGATTACTTTTGGTTGACACTTTCAGATAATTGTTGATGTTTTATATAGGCTTTTCAATACCCCCATATAATAATGGCTGTAGAGATATGATTGTTTAATAAAAGATTTATAAGACTTTGAGAAAGTAATCTCCTTGACCTTCTACTTCGGCATTTGTAAAATGCGGTGTTAGCAAGTTAGGTTTTAGAAAGAGTAAAAGCCCACAAGATTTTCTGCTGTCACCAGGTAAGGTATTTGAAATTATTAAGCATTATTTTTTTCTTCTGGCCAAATTAAAGAGTTCTAAATTGCTACATGAAAAGTATTGCAAAGAATGGGCTCATAGAGAGCAAGAGAGTATAATCATTCGTGAGCCCTTTTCAGTACATATGTACTTTGCTTCTCTGAGCAAAGAGCTGGAACTAAACCTACAAGGGATGCAGACCACTAGTCACCACCAGTAGGAGAGAAAAACAACCATATTAAATGTCACTTCATTATGCTGTTTTCTTTTCAGAAGATTTCTATAAAAAATTTGAGCCTGTCCGTTTCTGAATATGGTTTACAAACTTAATCTTTATTCCTGTCCAGATTCAACAAAGGGAAATTATAAAAGCCACAAGCTGAATTTAGGAGGTGCTGATTGATGGGGAAGGATAGAAATATCTAATTATGTATAGTGCGTATAGCTCAGAAATAGCTTCGTAGGCGATATGATAGATGATACTCTTCGTAATTTTTGAAGAAAAGATTCCAGAATGGGAGAAACAATTTGGAAATAATAATAGGAAACGGCGCAAGTAGAGTTATTTTAAAAGTTATGGGAAGAGCCCCAGAAAATGACTTTGGGTGAAGAGGATGCACTTAAGGTAGTTGGATGGGGAGATACGTTGAAGAAGCTGCATGGTTATTCTAGTTCCACCTCCTAGTTCCACAGTTTTGTTCGTATTAGAAAAGTTGTTCCTATTCACTGTCCTTAAGGACTTTCCCTGAGGAACCATTCAGTCAGGAGACAAAGCCACATATTGTTCTGCCCCAGTGACTCCCATTCACATCTCACAAACTGAATGAAAATCCTGTCCCTGAGAGGGCAGCTGAGGAATGACAGTATCTTCTGTACTGCTGTCATCTCCTCCTGCCATTGGGAAGTCCTAACGCACAATAGCTGCTGCCGTGTTTTTGGGGTTCCATGGGGATACTTTGAGGATCTACACTTTTTCTAAGCACCAAGGACACAGTTTACACCAGCCCATTGGAGAATTGCCTCATTTCAGGCAGGCAAAAGGGCAGGAGGCCGGAACCCAAAGTAATTTCTCTGGAGAATCTGTTACCGGTGTAAGAATTGCACCTGAGAATTGCGTGGCGTAAAGTTAATCTCTCTGCACATTTTTTGTTCCCCCGAGAAAATAATGTGGCTGGAGCAGCTAGCTGCCTCTGAGACTGAGGTCCATTCATTTTTCTTCTGCAAGAACAGCCTTTGAAGGAATCCCGCTGTATGGGTCTGTTCAAGAAATATACGGGCCTGTTCCATCTTGATCCTTAACATGGAGGTAACCACCAGAGGCAAACTGCCCAATTAACCTAAATGCCTCTGAGTTTAGGGAGTAAGGGTGCAAGAGGCTAAATCTTCATTCTCAGAAGTATCTAAATCTTTTTCTCTGAGTCACTGTTTGGATGTGAGTTAACAGTCGAGGTCCCTGTCTTGTAGCGATTTACTAAGCAAACATCATGGATAGAAAATTTGTAAAAATGGGTGTCCAGAGAGAAAATATCGGAATCCATAGATCTCTAACATGAATGTGTTTGTTTTGCTTATTTTAAAAAATATGGATGAGGGTGAAAGAGGAAGGAAATAAATATAATGCAATAGACTATAAACAGAATTGATTAGTCTAATACATTAAAAAGACAGTTCAGCTTTTAAATAGCCAGTTGAATAACAGCAGCCCAAGCTTTTAACCCCAGATACGCCACTGAGTTGTTATATAACCAAGCCTTAGTGAGTTTTAACTTATCTGTGACCTACATGTTTTGGGAGGCTAATTCTAAAATTGACTTCATAATTGGGTGTGAGCAGTAAATAAGGGCACTTACCTCAAAAAGCATCACAAAATGTAATTTGCATGTTATATGAAAGTGGCTGTAAATCTTGTAAAATGTCTTTATAAAACTAGTACGTGCTTTAAGGAATCTGCAGTTAAGATAACGCATATTTTTTGAAAGGATAATGAACCTTTCACTTCAGGCCAACAATCTTAAAAATAAAAGGAAGTAACTTTCAAACCCAACACTAATTTAGTAGCATGTTTGTTGATATAAATACATTTGTTGTATATCTATAATAAAATATTTTAAATTCTGTGTTATGTAGGTTTTTTATAGTAGGTTTTATTCTCCCTATCAGGAAATTCCTAGGAAAAGGAATGAGATGATATTTTTACCAAAATTTGTTTGGAGTATGTAGATTCTTGATCAAACTAATGATTTTGACTTACATATGTCTACATAATTGTGGATTAATATGCCACTTCTCTATATTATAGTGTTAGCTTAGGTATATAATGTGACTGACTATTCATTATATGGAATTGTCATTTGTATATGCCTGAAAGATAAGTTTCCTTTAGATTAAAACAGATTTATATTTATGTGCTCTCGTGTTCAGCCATCATTTCCAAAGGTGGGGATTTTGGTTTGTACTGTTTATATGTTCAAAAGTAGAACAGCAACAGTTGTTTATCACTTCCTCCCCTGCTGTGGTCTCTTTCCTGTGGTGTTGGCTAATCCAGGACCATAAGCCTCTACTTCTAAGGCTCTTATCTAAAACAGCTTGGCAAAACTAGAAGCAGAGTAGCCACCAGAAAATCAGAATAAAGCTTTGTTTTTAATGGCGAACATGAAAATTCCTTATGGGATATTAATTTTTGAAGACGTGTTTTCATAAAATTTTCTTTCATTTTGCTGGAGTTAAGTAACCTGGCCTGAAGAAATTTCCAGTATACATTTTATAATGTACATCTTACAGTGAATTATTATTACAGTGAATCTGGATGTTACATCATTCAGTTTTAATAGCCATTAATTTATGGCCAGTCTTATTTCTTTTGTCCCCTTCCATTTTTTTATGAAACAGATCCTAGAAATTTTACAATTTTACACATAAATATTTCAACCCAATTACTTTTTATGTATGCACTTTTAAAACATTACAAAATACAGTTTCCTTAAAAAAAAGAGAAAGCTAACGTCTCCTTTTAATTTCTCTCTGACCTAAGGCTGCGTTTTCCATCTTTCCACCCTTAAAAGTAACTAGTACTGTAATTTATTTCAGGATGTGTTCTTTTAATTCATTGTTGACTGTGATGAGAGTGCATATGTACATATTTATATGTAGCACATATTTATATATTTAAAAATAGATAAATTATATCAAACTGCACTTATTCTGCAAATCTTAATTTGATTTTTCAGAACTGAATTGTGAATCTATTTAACAAGTGAGAGAGAGGAGGAGAGGAAGAGGGACAATATCTTTATAAGGCCATTAAAGTTCTACCTCCAAAAACAATCATATTGAATGTTACAGCTTCAACATATGAATTTTGGAGCGATATAGTTCGGTTCACAGCAGCATTATAAGGTACTGTAATTTAGCCTTTTAAATTCTTGACCAAAACAGATTTTGTTTCTGGAGCAGTCATACCACTGGCTTGCTATCATTTTTATATTGCTATATCTGTGATTAGTGTTACTACCCAATCAATAACTCAAGCAGAAAAAGCTGGGATTCATGTTATGTCCACATTACCAGGTCCTGTTGTGTATAACTCTTAATTCTTGTATGTGTCTCTCATTATTTTTCACTTTTATCTCTTTTTAAAAAATACTCCTTACTCAGTCTTCTTTTTTTTTTTTTTCAGCTTCTCTTTTTATAGGTCTTCCACAGTACTAGCAGAGTGATCTTTCTAAAACTAAGCAACTATGTTACTCACTGTACCAAAATCAACCTCAAAATTAAATACCTGTACTCTTTAAAAATGGTATGCAGGACCCAGTACTCTCTACCCACCTCTCTAGCCTCATCATCTCTGCCTGTCTTTCCTTTTCTTTCTGCCCCAGTCCAGGTGTATGTAAGAAACTATTTGCAGTGTTCAGAAGGTACTATGCCCCGTTGCCTCTGTGTGGACCTCTTTTATCAATCCTTCTGTTCTAATACCCACCTGTTTTTTTGGACAATGTGCAGGGGTCTCTGCCTCCAGCCAGCTTTTACTCTCTCCAGTTTCGGTTTGTGTCCCTCTTATGTCTTGTACTTTAAGTGTCTGTTTACCTGTTTTTTTGTTGTTTTTTTTTTTCCGTTCACTTTGCCCGTGAGTTTCCGGACTGTGTCCGCATTTCTCTAATTCTGACACCCAACTACATGTCTGTCATGTAGGCACCTTGTGTGTTGTTAAATCAGTAAATAACAGAATAAGTTCTTTTCTGACTCTGTGACCCTTCAGCATTTTCAATTGGGACAGGCAATTTAGCTTTCTATTTTATAAAAGAGGGCAAGACTATTGATCAGGATTTGAAATATGTTGTAAAGGCTTGATTGGTATTTGGTACTTCATTGTCTTTGATTTTGGGAAGTAAAATGAATTAATTCTATTATTATTGAAGGAATTAAAGAAGATTTATAAATGCCAATTTGAAATGCTTTTTAGAACAAACCTATAAAAATGAGGGAGAAATTCAAAAGGACAGATGCTAAGAAGAGGCTGAGTATTTTCTGTTAGAACTGCATGATGCTAGTGAGTAGTGTCATTTCTATGCTTTCTGAGCAACAGTTTGGTAACGTTAACCTAGAATTATAACTGAAAGTGTAAGTTTTATTGTAATGGCCAGATGACTTTATGAGCAACTACCTGCAAATGACAATAGCCTTACATTTGCCTACTGACTTCAGGTAGTGCTGAGACAGCCATGAATGAGACATATGCTCCATATAAATGCAATAACAGATGCTGAGTGACTTTGACAAGCTGCAAACCATTGCAGCAAGCTCTTTTAATGCGTTACTCCTCTTACAGTCAGAATTGTTTAAGATAACTGGAAAATCGTATTGATTTGGGGCAGTTTCTCTTAGTAGAGTTTTATTTTTAGCATAAAACATATTTTCACTTGTTAGTTTCCATACAATCTGCATTGGTCAGAATGATTTGTTTATGTTTCAAGCATTGATTCTTTACTATGTAATAGCTATGTCTACAAATTACCAGTACAACTCACTGACAGTAAAATGATTAATCAAGTTTCTGTTTCTAAATAAAACCAATATCCTGTTTGATTTTTATCCTCTGCTGAAACTAGTGTTATCAGCCAGTTGTTGGAGAATCATATGGCCACACCTGAAATCTTTGGAGATTTCTAAAGGTGTTAGCTACTCCATCAACATATTAAAGTTTTACAAAAAGCATAAAGGCCTTAAATTAAAAATGACTTCTAAATTTGATTTTTTTTTCTAAGCTAATGTATACATAAATAGGCTTGCAAGATAAAATTATGGATGCCTGGTTAAACTTTAGATGACAAATGAGTATTTAGTATAAGTATGTCCTAGATATTGCATGGGATGTACTACTACAAAATCATTCATCTGAAATTCAGATTGAGCTAGGTATACTAGATCCAGAAACCTTCTATTGATACAAATTTTTAAAAAATACAGTGCAAAATAAGTTTCTCTTAATGTCCTCCTGTTCACCTACATCCCACTGTTAGTCTTTGGAAACCTTGTAGAAAACTTCTGTGCTTTAATAAACACATGCATTTTAATTTAACTTACATAAACATTTCACTTTTTATGCAAACACTAGCGATTTACTACTTTGTCTTGCATTATTTTTAATTTAACAATATATTTCCACCATGTGATTTTTTTCCAAGACGGTATGGAAAACACGGGATAATATGATAAAAGAATGAGTGTGGACTTTGAAGTCGGGCAGAGCTGGATTCAAATCTAAGTTCTCCAGCTTACTAGCTATGTGTTACGTGAGTAAGATCTCAGCCTCTCCTTTCCTGTGTTGTCTTATCTGGGAGATAGAATAATGTGCCAGGTAGTGGAGGATACTGTGGAGAGCAAGATGGTCAGGGTCCCTGCTCCCATGATGTAATGTGTGCTAACAGCACTTGACTAGCACCGAAGTTCCTCATAAGTACTGAATTTATTGAGCCATTACTGATATGTCTCGTGTCTGAGTGTCATGGCTACTGGAACAGTTCAGTTATAACCAGACAGTGATATGGCCATACGCAGAATACGTGAGCAGTAGCTAAAAGAGAACTAGTATTTTCTATGCTATTTGAATATGCTTATTCTCATCGTATGAGGGATTAGTACCTTGAAATGTCGCAGGCATGTTTTTTAATGTACTTTGAATATCAGTATAAAGAGACTTATTCTTGGGGATTTTTCTCAAAATCTTGGGTTTTAAAGGCGATTCGTTTAAACATGTGAGCATTATTATCAATGGTGACTTAAGAAGAGCATATAGCAAGGACGTGGTCAAGCTTCAATTATAATTCAAGTCATCAGACTCCCTAGTCCGTGCTCTTTCGTTGCTGTCATGCTTCCTTTGTGTAGTTTAAATATAGCTATGCAAACTTGGGCTTCTTTATATTGGATTATCTTTACTTTTACTTTTTAATTGTGAGAAGTTAATTTTTTTTGGTGGGGGGAAACCTAATTGTTTGCTATTTCATGGAGGAATATTATAGTCTCCTAAATAAGAAGAAAAAATATGACTAGTTTATTTTTAAGATTACTCTGTATTGTTTCCCATGAAACCCATGCAATGCCTGACATTAGAATGCTCATCTGATTGGGCTTGGCATTAATCCTGAATACACATTTTATATAGCTATGATTTATGCAGTTAGTTAGTTGGAAATTGGTATATTTTATGTATCTCATTTATTATTATGTACAATAAATAAATGTGTTTGCTAGGAAACTAAGGTTCAGATGATAGGCCCCCTTGCTCAAGGCCATATACTGTTTAGATTTCAATTCCAGGTATAGAGCCAGTGTTGTGACACCA
This sequence comes from Eonycteris spelaea, assembly GCA_003508835.1. NCBI lineage: Eukaryota > Metazoa > Chordata > Mammalia > Chiroptera > Pteropodidae > Eonycteris > Eonycteris spelaea. Next base: position 1,310,143 of record PUFA01000185.1, on the reverse strand, counting down.
GGGCATTTTTAAAACAAGTGCCAGTGGTTGAGCTAATTGACTGAAATGGAGTTGATGCTTTAAATACTATAGTTGGAGTTGGAGTAAGGAAAGTCAATAAGTACTCTTTATTATTACACAGAGTGAATTGCAGGCATTGGTGGTCTATGCATCTGCTCATATCCCTCTCACACTTTCATTTCTTCCAAATGTATTTTCTCTTAAAGAGATAACGAAATAATTTGTTCCTTCTCAGAGAAATCTCTTCTCATTTTCCTGATGCAAAGTAAGGGTGGTTGTAGATTCCTTTTTTTTATTGACTAACTTCCTGATCGCTCCATTTTCTGCAAAGCAAAAGATAGATGTAACTGTGGAGACAATTTGCAAAATGGTTGGACAGCAAAGGTTACAGATGGGTTAGTGATGTGGACATTGTCAGTAAAGATCTGAATGTAGCACTTCAAACAGTCTAGATAAGTGTTGTCAGAGAAAGATGAGATTTGTGTGAGTTGAAGGAGTTGAGAAGGTTTTATTTTTGAATGGGAAAAAAGAGAACATTATAGTCAGGAGGGCATTTGAAAACCTTTGAAAAATCTTTTATTTAACATCTTTTATTCCGTGTTTTTTTTTTTTTTTTTGTATTTTTTTGGTCCATGATTGAATGCATTATCTTCCAGCAGTTCGTGTAATGGTTGTGAGTCACACTTCATTTCTAATTGATGTGTTTGTATTCTTTCCCCAGTCAACTGTGTGAGCATTCAAAGCCAGGATCACATTTTACACTATTTACACTTTATTTATTTATTTTTTTGCCCACAGCATCTCTCATACAGAGTCAAGTAAGTTCCTTATTCTTTGGGTAAAGATCTGTAAGTGAATCAAGATTATAATGATCTATGTTGAAGAGCTCTTAAGGAAATATTTTGTATATATCTACCATCTTATTTAAAAGAGATTTTGTGCCTTTAAACTTCTTATGCAAGTATTACCTGCAAGTACAGGATAATTTTGAATTAGCCCTAATCAATATTTTTTCCTCTAAAGAAAATTACCTTAAGTTAAACCAACAAGATTTTATTGCTCAAAAGAATTATAGTAGTATCAATTATAGTAGTATCTTTTTAGATTATGTAGTTTTAGAATATAATTTTAAAGTTCTGATAAAACATAACCATTCTATTTCTTTTCTCTGCAGAGTCCTTTTAGTTGCTGTTTATAGTCGTTGTAGAGAAGAACACTAAACTTTGAAAAAAATGTTAGAAACTATAGGTAAGACCGTCTTCCTTTTTGACTGTTTTTATAAGAATCAAAACTCCTTCCATTGGGATATTTGCAATATGATATTTTCTGAATAGCACGAGTCTGTCTATAATAACATAATTTTTAAGAAGCTTTTATCTGTTAGCATTATACCAGGGTAATGTGTTTCTATATTTGGACAATTTCATTTGAATGTTATAAAAAATCATTTATAAGCAGAAGTTAAAAAAGCAAATGAGATGTTTTATCAATTATGAGTTTTAATAAAGCTTAATGTCAACTCAATTCTGATTTATGAACCTAATTCTGGCTAATATTTGTTTCTGGATAGCACAAGAAAGTTTAACAGTATTTTTAATACTGAAGAAAGATCATTGCCTATGTCATACCTTTACTTTATTTGTGGCAGGTGAAAAACTACCAAGCTCTCAGTTTTAAGTTGATAAAGATGACAGTAATAAAACTTAGACTGACTAACTTTAGTATGATTTAAGGCAGTTTAATTTCTACATGGGATAATTTAAGTTGAAATATTCAGATTTCCAAGCTCATGTGTTAATCTTTTTTCCACACTGCTCTTTAGTTTTAGAAAAACTAGTTTGTTATCATGATACATTTTCAAGTAAATTCTGAAGTATAGAATGCTTTACCCCTTAATATATGAAATTGTCATATTTTGGATGTTATCACTCATCAATGACATTATGCATATTTACTTATTTGTTTATTATATGTATGTTTGACCTTCAATAGTTTTTTATTAAAAAGTTGAAATAGCTGGCCTTAGAACTCAAATATACTTCATCTGAATTGGTTTCTGTACTTTACAATTAGTTGCATGCATTGTACACTATAACCAGTTCCCTGCTTTCAGACAAACTTTCTTACACGAGACTTCACGTATGAGGGACATATTTAGAGAGACATATTACAATCCCCCCCCCTTCTTTTTTTTTTTTTTTTTTTTGGTGCCCTTGAAGGGAATAGCTTTAGGGTTTCTATAAGCATGGGTTGATGTGTGTACTTGAATCCTGTTATTGACTAATGTTGCTCTTTGGTATAGACAAAACTCGGGCCCTGCAGGCAGCAGAGCGCTTGCAAGCCAAGCTGCGAGAACGTGGGGATGTGGCAAATGAAGACAAACTGAACCTTCTAAAATCAGTCTTGCAGAGTCCACTCTTTAGTCAGATTCTGAACCTTCAGACTTCTGTACAGCAGCTGAAAGACCAGGTAGGACATAATTCATCCAAGCAGGCGCTAACAGCATGGCATCGATCTTGTGAAAGGCTTGTGTTTTTCTGAAAAGCTGCTTTTTGTATGTGTTAATGAAGAGTTAATGAAGTCGTTTAAACCTCCAAACTAGACGTTCAGACTCACTGTGGCTCCCCTGCCCCCCGCCCCTATTTTTGTAATGGTTGTTGCTGTATATTGTAGATGATATGACATTGTGTTGAAAGCTGTGTGGATGCTGAAGAATGAGCCCCTACAGGAGAAGGGGATGATAAAAATATGTTTAGGGTGGATGGCTGTAGACTTGGTTTCCATCATCACTAAGGCTCATTGTTCATGTGATCTTGCTCATTCAGATTCAGACATTTAGTACACTTATGAGATTTCAGATAAGCCTGGATTTGCATATGTAATCATGTGTGAGAAAGGGAAATCACCTCTATTTTGACAGTAAAAGGAATAATTACATTGTCATCAGTTAGAGGAATTGCAGTTCTCACTTCTAAAAAGGAGTGTAAGTAGCAATTGCTTGCCATGACAGCATCAGATGGTGATAAACATTAGAACTTCTAAATGTAACAGTGTTTTTCTCTGTAAAAATTATGAACATTAAAAAATCCTAGCACTTATATTAAAACCGAAACATATCACCATGACAGAATGAAAACTGAAGTCAGATGTTCTTTGAACTTACTTAATTTAATCACCATTTCTCAGGTTTAGAAAATATATTTTTTAAAATAGTTGTTATCCTCACAAGGTTTGAAGTCAGTCTATGCCTTCCATCCAAATTAATTCGCATTCTAATATTTTTAACATTAATTTAATGGTTATGGATGACTTGCTAGCAAATATTCTGCCTTAAAAGGTTAAAAATGAAACTTGAGGACTAGTATTATAATGCAGCGAAAGTAAAGAACAACTTCAATTAAAAAAAAAAAAAACTCAAAAATGTGCCAAATGCAAAAAGAACAAATAGTAGCAATAGAGAAGGAATTTGTTTCATATCATATAACTTCTTAATCGAGACATTCTGGTAGCCCACAAATTTAAATCAAAAATAATCTTTAGAAATGTTTTTCTCTAGTAAATTTCTGCTTACTGGTTTAAGAGGTCATGACTATGAATTGAGAGGCGTTTCTGTTATATGTAGTTGTGTCTGTCCCCTTTGCAATTTACTGAAAAGATTGGTTTTTACTTACCCGTTTTCAGAATGGATTGGCAAGGCTCTGGAGAAACACCCGTTTTCAGAATGGATTGGCAAGGCTCTGGAGAAACCAATCTCCTGATTGGTTTGATTATGATGCGGAAAATCATCTGGTTTTTTAGAGTGGGGAGAATTTGAACAGATGTCTTCTCCCCTTATTGTATTATGAATATAAGATTAGAATGACAGAAAAATTTGATTAAAAAAAAAAAAGTACTAGTAAGTATGTCAGAAAATACCACTAGTCCGGTGAGATAACTGTCAAAATATCCCTCTAGCCAGCCTTATATAAATGAAATAGCATTTGTATTTACCACTTTCGCTAAAGGGAGGGGAGAAATAGACCTACTTGTTGTTGAACTTGTTTTATCATTTCCAGATGGATATAGGATATGGGCTTCAAAACTGTTTGGGTTCCATGTGATTCAGCTGAAACCTCTTTGGAAATCTATTGAGCATGATGATTATGATTCTCATAGTTTGTGGCTCGGTACAGTATGATGATGTATTAATGAGAGATGCTGACGTATTTTAGGACTAAGCAAACTGTGAGGTTTATGAATTTCGGTAGGTGTTACTTATATATCTTTGGACTTTTTATTCTTCGGTCACCTGTTCAAGTATTGAAAAGGACCAAAGAAACCATCTGGCCCACAGCCTGCTTATGACCACAGCTTAGAGAGCTTGAGTGACTTATACTAGAGCTCAGTTTTCTTGGCCTTGCGAGGCACAGCCCTTTTCCTTTTTTTTCCCTGCCTCTGCAACCTGTCTCACATCATTGTTGTTGTTTGTTGTTTGTTGTTGTTGTTTCTTTTCCAAAGATAGAAACTTGATCCCTCGATGCTAAGAGTTTAATTTTGGTTAAAACCACTGATAACATCTCAGGTTTTTCAACTCCCCTTTCGTTTTCCATTCTTTATTTATTCAGTTTCATTTGTTTATTGAACCAGATTTTTTTTTTTGTGTGACTAGAGTAACAATCAAAAAACTTGTATTATTGTCTATTTTAAAGTATAAACATAAATATTCTAGAATTTATCATGTTAGATTTAAATTTCCTATATAGTTCGCCAGCTGCTAATTTATTAATACTTATAATTTAATATTTAATTAAGGCACCTAAGGAATGAAATTTCTTTTGTACTTTTAAACTAGTAGCTATACAGATCTGATCATGGCTAGCTTTTATTACCTTGTACCAAAATTATATTCTCAGATGTATAATTTTATACAGATGATAGTTGCAAATTGCTGTCTCCATCTTTTTTAGTTTTACGGCTACATTTGACTGCTCTAGCTTTTCTCTACCATCATTCTCCTGTCTTTTAAAAAGCAAAGGGAGCGAATAATTAAAAAGCTCAAGGTTTATGCAGCATATTGAAGAATAGCATCATATTGTTATATTAATGACAGATGCTGACATGCCATGTTAAATTAAGCCTACTATTATTTTTTCCTGAAATCCTTCTCATTATACTTATATTCAGTAATGTTTCATTTTTTTAATTTGCTTCCTCAATATTAAGATTGCCCTTAGAAATCAAACTGTTTCCCTTTGGCAAATTAAACACTTGACAGGTGTGTGACTAAGAGGGCAAAAAAAAAAAAAGCCATGCCCTAAAGGGATGTGCTATTTAAATATTGTCAAAAATACTAACAGGTCTGAGAGTATAATTGATGCCTCTGTTTAACTCTGCCACATTGTGTATTGTTCTAACCGCCAGCTAAAAGGATGTGTGCTATTAAACCTGAATAATCTCTAATAGCTCCAGTTCATTGCCTATTGCATGATTCCTTTTAAGTGAAGAGCAGGAAAAAAATGTGACTGTGTGTGTCAATGATCTGTCAAATGCAGATTCTCAAGTAGAGTCCTCACTGTCACCTAGTCATCAAAGCTGATAACTGCAGGGCTCAATCGTATTCATGACAAAAATACAGCTATTGAGGGAGAAATAAACATGTTAACAGTTTGATAATAGAAGTGTGTTAGCCATGAGGAAATTGGATTTGCATATTTATTTTATGATGTTCTCCATTCCAGTATAGGTGTGTGCTACATCCCTGATTAATTAATTGCCTTGCCTTATAAATTGACCACAGGCTCTAAACTAAACATTTTTTACCCTGAGTTACTTGTAGGAAAATTGTGAATTAAAATTTATATTAACTTCAGTAGAAATTTAGGGTTAGTACTTAAAAATGACACTGCTGAGATATATATATATATATTTTTAAACCATGGCAACAAAGACCGATTCTAAGGTTAGAGAAATGATGTGGTTAATTCAGGTTACAACAGCTGATATGAGAAACAAGCCCCAGGGCACAGAATGCTATAGAGGATTCTCCTTGTCAGTGATTTACAGACTTTTTGGAGTGTGACACTGTTATTTTGTTGTTGTTCCTATTACTTGATGTTTCCAGGCCCTTACTTCATTCAACTTTCTCCCAGGAAAGTGTTGACATATATATGTGTATATATATATATATCATCTAGATGCACACATGCACAAAATTAAGCCATATTTGTCTAAGTTTTTCCTTGAAAATTTATGTCATCTCTTGAAATAATCTGTAGACATACTGACTTACCATAGATTCAAGTTGGAAATAACTGTTCAATGTTGATGAGAGCGATTACATCCTTCTTTTTTTATTTTTATTCTTCATTTATGGTCCTCAAGGTATAAAATTTGGTTTTATATTTGTTTCTAAACTTACTGGCTCACAATCCAAAAATAATTTGGAGCAACTTCTTCTGGCAAAACATATAAACTAATGGGTGATTCAAATGTATATCTAAACAGAGACTAAATAAAAATATCAAGAGTACTAGATATTTCAAGGACAATCATTTAATTTTCATTTCTCAGGAGCAAAGGCAAAACAAAACTAAAAAACAACAAAACTGGAGGGTCGGCCATATATTGAGACAATGTGAGATATCATTCAGGAACCAAATTTTCCTTTGGCAGTGGGAGGGTTAGCTCATGGATCCTTTTGTAGGAGGCATGTAATAATTCACTAATAAACCTTATCGAACACATAAAATCAATAAAAATACAATGAATAAATAACATGGAGGTTCTCACTCTCTAGAGGGGCAAATAGAAAAGAGATACTCTTAATTAAATAGAAAAACAAAAAGGCGGGTGGTATGAGAGGAACATATTATTAACTTCGACTAGAAGAAAACTTACAGGAGCTGACATGAAAGATGGGTCTCGGAAAATGAGTAGGAGTTTTCTGCAGAGACGGCGGGGGGTGGGGGTGGGCATTATTTCAGGTGGTGAGAACAATGGGTCCAGTGGGTCCAAGGGTATAAAGCAGTTCTCAGTTCTGTGTGATTTTTATATTTTTTTCCTCCTAAGGGGCATTTGGAAATTTCTAGAGACATTTTGATTTTCTCAAGTTGGGGATGGGGAGAGGACATGCTACTGGCATTTAATGGGGAGAGTTCAGGAATGCTACCAAATGTCTTCAGTGCATAAGAAACAGCCCTTCAAAACAAAATTATTGGGTTCATAAAGTGTGCAGTGCTGAGGTTGAGAAACCGTGAGACAGTCCTTTTTAGACCTGTAATATAAGAGCAGTAGAATATACAAAGGATATTGGCAAAAGAGGAGACTTCAGAGCCAGATTGTGAGGGATTTATTAAGTGTTTTTTTTTTTTTTTAATAAGCTTTGCTCTTTTGCATTCAACTTTCTGTATCGAACTTTATTGTCTCAAGTTGAAATTGTATTAAATTTATCTTCTAATCATTTAATATTTTAATCTTTTTAAAAAATTTCTCCACATTTAAAATTGTTGTAAAAACAGATGAAATTAAGGTAAGGGTTTAAATGACAGTTTGATAGGTAAGACCTTCAATTATAATTGTAAAATACTTGAATTGTTCATATAAGGAATGTCTTTTTCATCTTTTTAAGAATTAAATACACTGAGAATACACACTAAGAATACATCACATCCTAATTTATAGAAGTGATGGCTTTTCTGGCAAAGAGAAGATGAAGTAATGTACACCATGTTTCTTTTTTCTAATGCTTTGTCTTAAAACCAGAACAACTTTTAGGGAATGTAAAGAAATTAGTAGTCAGTGTGTATTACAGAGGGTCACTTTCAAAGATATGATATCAGCAAGGGGTGTTAGATGGAACACCATTATCCTGGGGCATGCCTGTAGGGCCACCATTCTTAGGTATGTGTGTATATATATATATATATATATATATAATATATATTATATATATAATATAGTATATATTTTATATATATATATAATATAGTATATATACTATATTATATATATACACACACACACACACATAATATTACGTCTATATATAATATATAGTATATATACTATATGTATATATAGTATAATATATACATATGTATTATATATTATATATAGTATATAGTATATATACTATATATACTATAGTATATATACTATAGTATATATATACATACATAATATGTGTGTGTGTGTGTGTGTGTATGTGTGTGTGTGTGTGTATAGTTGTAAGACTGCTAAATCAGGTTTGATGTAGGCTGCTTCTATCCCCCCTGCTTCTAAGTAGTAGTATCAGCAACTTTGATTATTTCTTATATTTTTTAGATTGGTGGAAAGATGAGAATTTTGATAACAGCATTTTGTTGCTCTGTTTTGACTTTGGTAATAAGAAAGATACTGTTTTGTGCAATTCTTGCCTCCAAAAGCAGAAATGCCTGTGACCTTAGCTTTATCTTATTACTTATATAAATGACGAAAATGACATAACCCCTTCCTTTGTGGTTTCTTATTTGAGACTGAAATGAAGATTATTCATCTGTAGGCTTAACAGTCAGTAAAGGGGAAATGACTACTGTCTCTCAGGAATGCCTAAGTTAAATTTTGACTTGGTGTCAGTTGAGGAAGGGGGACAGAAAGAAAGAAAATATATCTTGACCCATTAATAGGAGTCATCTAAAAATGAAATGGAATTCTTCCTAATCATGTAGCTTGTGAACATGATAAAAGGTCTTTCTACCCCTGCAATGCTTTTACTTTTATGGTACAGTATTGCAGCCACTTAACAGAAAAGTATCTGTTTTGTGAGGCTTTAATGTACATTATCTAGGAGAAGTTTGAAGAGAAAGAGTGATTCTTATGTTTTTACATTTACCATAAAGTTTATTTACTGTAGGAATTTCAAATACTTTATTTTTGGTACAATAACAGCTTTTAAATGTTTGTACCTTTAACTAAAAGTTTGTAAATATAGAGCCTTTAAAGGGACTGAAATTCTTGTTTTATCCTGGGCAAGAAGGCACTGTTCAAGCTTTTTATACAGTGCTGGATTAAAATGCAACACCATCTTGCTATTGGTATGCATGTGTGTCTAAAACGGCAAATGGTGCTAATTGTATGGTGTTTTGTGACAAAGTTAAATGATCTTTGGAGGGGAAATATGTAAAATTTACTGGGTATAACCTAAATGAGTTTTTTAACCCAAGAATTTAAGAGTAGATTTACATTTGAAGCTATAGTAACAACAACAACAACAACAACAACAAATTACCTTTAAAAAGCCCTCATGTGCTATGGACTTTTTCTCATTTACCAGGCTATCAGCTCATTGAGATGGGTTTTATCCATTTCATTCAGTGAGGAAATTAGGATTTAAAGAGGTTTCATAACTTAATCTGGACTACCAATTATTTATTGATAGATTTAGGAGAAGAATCTGAGTCTTTCTGTTCCTGAAGCCAATCAATGCTTTTTGTTTTTAATTTACCCTTGTTTATAAGCAATTAGTTCTTTAATATAAGGAACACATACATTGAAAAAAGTTAATAGCATTCCTAAAGATAAATGCACTTAAATGAAATATTTTGTGTACTTAGATTCCTTAAGATTTGTTATTTTCCTTTAATTCTGCTCCTAAATTGTGTTTTATATTTTAAAGGCCCTCTTTTAAAATATTCTGATTTCATTCTGATTTTATTTATAATTTTGCTCAGTTTTAAAGTAAATGAAGATAATAATGGAATGGAGAGGCAACATGGCAAAGTAACATGAGTCTTCATGTGTTCATTTCCATGTATTTATAATTGTCTGCAAGGTTTTGCTTTATTTTTATTTTTCTCTAAGCAGACTGTGAGCAGTGTATCAGTTTTATTTGTCTTCTTGAAATATGGAACAGATAGGGAAAACACTGAAAAAATTCTAACATGTCATTTGTCTAAATTTTCATTTTCTGAATTACTTACTATTTGTCTTGAAATTTAAATAAATCTACTTAATTTTGACACCTTCTCCCTCTTTGATGTAGAAATTTCATCTTCCTTTGATAAGAATATTATTTTTGGTTAAGCTACATTCTTTAATTTTTTTTCCCTTGGAAGTTTTGCTAGAAAGCACAGAAGTGTTGAGATTAAATAAAGAAAAGACATTCTGCAAATACACATCAACACACATGCCTAGACTTTAGTGTATATGCTGCGCTCCACTTGCCATTTGTTCTTAACAAGCATAAAAAGGAGTTTAGGAATTAATTGTATTTCAGACTTGTTTGTAGCATGCTATGTTCATCTTTAAATACCTTAGACCTACATGATACTTTATTCAAACTCAATAAACGATTGCTTACTTAACAAATATGTGACTATTTTTAAATACCCAGAAATGTTGCATATTAATAATTTATACTTCTTTTTTAGGGAACTAACTTTTAACATAAATAGGGAAGTCACAAATTATTTTGAAGACTCCGAGTTTTTCTCTTAGTAACCATATTGAAAAGATGCTCCTCCTCCATCTCTTCCTCCTCCTATCATAACAGTTAACATATTTTAAGTTCTTCTGTTTGTCAGGAACTATTCTGTATAGTTACCTGTTTCATCATTACAACAATACTATAAAATAGATAAATTATTTTCCTCATTTAACCTATGGGGTAATGGAGGCACAGAGAAGTGATAGAGTTAGTCTTTGAACACAGGCAGGCTGACTATGGAGTCCAGGTCTTAATCATAGAGTTCTGTTTTCTGTTTCACTGTCAAACGGCATAATCACGTAGTTTAAAGATTTCCTGGTGATCTGAGGCATCATTTTGATTATCTGATCTCAGATGCTGGCAGTGTTGTGTAGTTGCAGAGAAAGATAATTCAGACTTGTATTCTGGCACTAATATTTATTAGTAGATGATCCTAAGCAAGAATTTATTTCTTAAAATAAAAATCTACATTATACACACACACACACACACACACGTACACATGCATACATATGTGTATATATGTATATATTGTGTATGTATGTATTTTAAGTGACTCCTTTTTCCCTCCTTTAGTTGTAAAATAGGAACCAAATAATGTGGATCTAACAACTCTAAGGCATACTATGCCCATTCTTACCAAGGACTTAATAAATATTCTCTTATTTCTTCTTCTATTTGAAATTTATATTCTAAGATAGCAGTTCTCAAACATTCTGGTCTCATTACCTCATTTTATTCTTAAAAATTACTAAGGACAACAATGAGCTCTTGTTTATGTGGTTTTGTCCATCAGTATTTACCAGGATAGAAATGAAAATTGATAAATATTTTAAATACTTATTAATACATTTAAAAATAGCAGTAATGAACCCATGACATGTAAAAATTAGTAAGAAAAGTGGCATCACTTTACATTTTTGCACATCTCTTTAATGCAACTTAATAAAAGACACGGGATTCTCATATCTACTTCTGATATCCAATATGAGATATCTGATAACTTCTCATATCTGGTGTGTTAGATTTGTTGTCTTAGTTGACATATTTGGAGAAAAGCTGGCCTCACACAGATATTTAGCTGGGAAAGGTTGGAGTATAGCCTTTTTAGACAATGTGAGTATCCTTCTTTGATAAGGCTCCAAAGCTCTTGGTAACTTCTCAAATAAGTTATAGTATAGAATCTGAAACCAAATCACTGAACATTTTATATTTTATTACAGTCAAACCTATGTTATATTTGCATTTTTTAACCTATGTATAATTTTGTATCACATTAATCATCTGAAAATTTGAAAACTAGAAAAATTACATTTTACATTTCATTGTAAATATAAAAAAATTACACATGGTAATATTGCTTTCCATGTTATCAACAGAGTCTTTAAATTATGGAACGCTGTCAGGCTCAGGGTAGTTACAAGTTTTCTAAAATTCTGATTTTCACTTGAAAGCTCAAATTTTCCCATTGGCAACAGTTACTGTCACTTGTTTCTTTGGAGTGGCAGGCTTACTTTAGTTTCTTTTCAAATTTTCTACCATATACTCAAGTTTGTATAATCACTTTTTGTTATTCAGTCATTTTTTCAAGTAGTATGGTACTCATGAAAAAAAGTAGCTAGTTTAGCTTATAACTCAAACAATAATGCTTTTCCTTTAGACAACAGTTGTATTTTTTATGCAGCATAAGTGCTTTAAAAAGATATATTGCATACTCAAGAGTCAAAATTGAAAAAAATTAATAATTCTGCTACTTCATCAAGAACTTGTAAAAGTGATTCAGTGGGTGGGAAAATAGTCTGTTGTTCTTGATGAGAGGAACTGAAAAGAATTTTTTTTTCTTTCAGCCTACCACAGACACTTGCCCCTAATAATGCTAATAATAAATAAAGGTACTCTCAAAGACCAGACAGTATGAAAAATAAACCATTATTTTGAAATTAGTGGAATCTAATTGGAATCTCAGTGGAAACTTAGGGGATAGGTTAAGAATCCTGTTGTATTTTACTTCATTGTAGTTGCTAACTTTTTTTAAATGGTAAAGTTAAACATTTTCAATAAGAATATATAATAAAAATAGTTTAAACCAAAACTGTGACTGTTTTAAATTTGAGTTATTTTCTAATTTTTACACAAGTATTCATGTATATTTTAGGAAATTGGTGTGTGTAGGGAATCTGAATCTTTTCATGTAGAGTATTTCTAAATATTTTAGTGGAATTTAGACCATCTTTAAAAAATTAGTTTATGAAATACATATGGAGTACTCTGCATTACGCTGCCATAATGAGCCTGACATTTTAGTGCAGTGTGTGTCATAGATTGATTTTAATCAATATCTTTTATGATGTAATTTCAAGAATGAGTAAAACCTTGATAGATGCAGCTTTGTGTGAAAACTAGAACGTTATAAAATAGCATAACCTGCTACGTGGCCTTTCACTTAAGTTGATGACATTGTATAAAAGTACAAAGTCTACTGTTTTGTACTTGATCTTGTCATGTAGTAAACTATAGCAATCAGTATTGCTTTGGGTAGATTGTTGACCATCCATGTATATACCTCCCTATAACACTGAATGGAGAAGACAAGACTCTTATGTACTCTTTAATTGACTTCCTTCTTTTGGCTTTAAGTGTTCTTTGCCTTCCATCTTAGTTCATAGTTAATAGTTTATTCTTTTTAGCACAGGAAGATTTTAAGACAAATATGCCACTGAAACTTTGTACTCATGTATACTTAGGGGCAGGTGCAGAAAATTTGCATTTTGATTACTCAGAATGACTTCTTAAACATTCTTGGATTAAGGAATTATTTTCTAAATTTAATCTCGTCTTTTAAATTTATCAGGCCTTGATGGTAACAGCTACTTTAAAATATCTGAAAATTATAATGTGAGCTCTAGGCCACTTTGCTAGTCAAGAATTCATAGCTAGGGAAGAAAGGTATTCTATCTCAAGTGGATAAACTGGTCCCAGTGGAGTAATTTTCTAGCATAGCTAACATATTAGTGATTATGGGAAGCATTTTATCTCTTTAATTACTGTCCTATCACCTAGACCCCAATATATTGGTCATTTGAGCACTCAGTTATTATTTCAATGAATGAAAGGAAGATCTCATAGAAAATGTAAAATTATGCTTATTTCACCTGAAAATGCTCCCCCCTTATAACTTGCTGCCCCATTTTGTATTTCATTTAGTTCGGGATCTGTGAGTGACTTTATGTCCAATATAGTCTCGTCACATTAAGCTAATCCCCTTTGAACATGCAACTCAATTTCTTTAATTAGCTTTAAAAATAAGGATCATTAAATCAGAGTGCCACCATCAATTACTGTGCAAGAGTTTGCCTGTTCAATAATGCATCAGAGTTGTGTTCTAATCAGTATTTCACTGAAAGATTTATGGAAAAGGAGGCCTCCCTTGGTTCCAAACTTGAAGTGCAGTTCCATTATGTATAAATTTTTTTCCTGTGATTGCTGCCATTTTAGGTGCTGTATTTCATTGAATACACTCTCAGCATCTGATCCATTTTTGCATTTAATATTTGGGAACAGTTCCAGAGAGTGTTTTACAGCATTTTGTAAATTCACAAGAAAATAAGCACTTTTCTTGCTCTGCAAGAGGAAAAGACAAGGTGTGGATTTAAAAAAAAAGTCTGCATTTCTATGAAGTGCACCTGTTACAGCAAATTCCCCAGAGAATGCATTATTTCTTATTTCTCATTATGTTAAGGAGTAACAAACAAACAAAAAATTGGGAAATTGAACTAGCAATGTATGTTTATAAATGTGTTTAAAATCTATGAAACTGGGGTTGGAAAAGCAGTGGTCATTTTTCTTGCTTAATTCAGGATAATATATATTTTGGGTTTTTAAATGATAGAAATATAATATCCATCAAATGTATATAAGCATTTGGATCATTTTGTTCTCATTTTATACTATACATTAGATAAGTCAAAATAACAGGACCACAAAACAAGTTTTGATAATCTATACAAAAAGGCTTTAGGGAATTCAGTTTGATCCTAAGCAGTCATTTTTGTAAGCAATTATATAAGTACTTCTGGAAAGATTGATGTTAGCTATTAAAATAGCACTAGTAAAATTAACTTCCTTTTCAATGAACAACCCAGAAGGGATAGATGAAACATAAGAAGACAATATACCAATATTTTTGTAGTAGATTCAGTTAAGTGAATCTATATATTTGCAGATATTCTTTTTGGTTGAGCTTAAGGGTAAAGATATTTATGTCATCTAAAGACATTTTGAGTGTTTTTGCAGTGGCATTTACTTTACAGAGCAGATATTATTATGAAAAAATATACAGTTTATAATTTTGAAATCTCAATTATGTGAACCTATTACCAGGGTGGGCCAAATTAATTTACTGTAAAAAGTATGACAATGATTACTTTTTCGTTTTATAATTTGGCATGCAATTAAATTATTAGACATTTTAAAATTTATAATTTTGGAGGAAGAAAAATTTAAATGTGCTCTGGAGAGTAAAACACATTTGCTGAGGATTCATCTCGACTTGAGCCCTCATTAAAGAATTAATTCTTAGATGGAAATTAGCCATTTGAATCCATATGAAACCTGTAGAGGGTCATCCATCACAATAATAGACTAAGCTTCATCATCAGATACCCAGTTTTTATATTCTCCTTTATTTTAGGTGAACACCTAGTAATTCAACTTTAAAGTCACAGTGTCTGTCAGAGAAGGTTTAGTGTGATTTATAGAAGCTGTACCTACCACCTACCTTCTTTAAGAGAGTGGTTTTTTATATTCTTCATTGGAGTGCCCAGGTTTGTGCTCTGATTATATCACTTATTTTGTAAACTTTTTAAAAAATTGAAAAATAGTATAGACAAAGTGTATAGCTCAAGTATTTTTTAGAAATTGAATATATACATACAACTCTTCACCCAAATCAAGGCGTAGAATGTTACCACCACTCCATAATACTTTCTGTGTCGCCTCAGCCAGTCCTAACCCCCTACACCAAAGGAATCCCTATTTTTTCCAGCCTATTTGAGGTGTAATTGATGTCCAACATTGTATAAGTTTAAGATGTACATCATGGTGTTTGGCACTTACCAGTATTGTTCAGTGATGACCACAGTAAGATTAGTTAACACATCATCACCTCACATAATACCTTTTTGTGTGTGTATGTGGTGAAAGCATTTAAGCTCTGCTCTCTTAGCAACTTCCAAGTATACAGTACAGTATCGCTAACTATGGTCACCATGATATATATTGGATCCCTAGAATTTATAACTGGAAGTTTGTAGCCTTTCACCACCATCTGCCCATTTCCCCGGTCCCCCAGTCCCTGGCAACCACCAATCTACTTCATTTCTAGGCATTTGACCATTTTTAGATTCCATATATAAGTCAGATCATACAATGTTTTGATTTTTATCCTGTAGATAAGTATTTGAATTTTATATAAACTCCATGTGAGCGTGCACATATACGTGTGTGTGTGTGTGTGTGTGTGTGTGTGTGTGTGTGTGTGTGTGTGTGTGTGTACCTTGTGCCTGGCTTATTTTCCTCACTTTGTGTCTGCGACATTCGTTCATGATGTATGTAGCTAAAGTTCTTTTC
Source organism: Eonycteris spelaea (assembly GCA_003508835.1). Classification (NCBI taxonomy): domain Eukaryota; kingdom Metazoa; phylum Chordata; class Mammalia; order Chiroptera; family Pteropodidae; genus Eonycteris; species Eonycteris spelaea. Next base: position 1,294,074 of record PUFA01000185.1, on the reverse strand, counting down.
CATTTTTCATTGTATGGATATACTGGAATATATTTGTTCTTTTGTTGAATGTAATTTTGTTTTCTCCAGTTTGGGGCTACTATAAATAAAAGTACCAAGCATGTGTCTTTTGCTGCTCTTAAGTGCATTTCTCTTGGATTTTACTTAAGAGTGAAATTTCTGAATCTTAATTATATATTCAGCATTTGTAGATTCTGTCAAACTGTTTTTCCAAGTGGTTGTAGGTCTGTGCTTGGTCACTATAACAAATGAAAATTCTCATTCCTTCACATCATTGCTTATACTTGTCACTGCTAGCTTTAAATTTCTTTTTTTTTCCCATTGTAGCCACTGGGGGTATGTTGTAGTATCATATTATTGTTCTAATTTTTATTTTCCTGGTGAATAATTACATTGAGTGCTTTTTCATATGCTTATTGGTCATTTGGATATCCTGCATTGTAGAGTTCCTGCTTATGTCTTTTGCCCATTGGTTTGTCAGTCTTTTTCTTACTATTTACAATTTTAAAAATATATTCAGAATACAACTTTGTTGGATATTTGCATCACACTGTTTTTATCTCCTTTGTATTTTGCCTTTTGACTTTCTTAATTGTATTCTTTGACGACTAGAATTTTTTGTTTTTTTAAATTTTAATAAAGTCCCAGTTCTCAAACTTTTCTTCTATGGGTATTGCCTTTTTTGTCCTATTTAAGAAATCATTGGCTATGCCAAGGATGTAGGTATTTCTCTCCAAAGCTTATTTCACCTTCTATATTTTGGCTATGGTGTGAGGTATAAAGTAGGTATGTTCATGTATATATTTATAATTTTCCATTTGACTCATATTATTTATTGAGAAGACCATTCTTTTTTCTCTTATATTAGCACCATTGTTGTAAATCAAGTGTGGGTCTATTTCTGAACACTATGTTGCATTCCATTTTTTTTCAAAAAATTTTATTGTATTTCCAGTAGATTTTTTTAAGTTTTAGTTTCTAGTTTTTTTATGCTAGGAAATATAGTTATTTTATGTTGATTATATCTACCAAATTTACTAAATTCACTTATTAAAGCTAATAGTATATCTGTGGATTCACTTGGGTTTTCAGTGTATACAGGTATGTGTCTGCAAATTTTTATTTTTTCAGTTCTAGTCTTTATACAATTATTTCTTTTTCTTGGCTTATTGTACTCCCTAAAACATTGAGTCTAATATATAAGTTATGATGATGGATGTCATATCTCATTCTCAACCTCAAGGTTAAGAGCTCTCTACATTTCCCTATTAAATATGCAATTTGTGCACTACTTTTTTCTGTCATCTGTTGAGCTAATCCTTTGTTTTCTCCTTTATTCTGTTAATATGAAACTTAAACAGTTTTCGAATATTAACATAACCTTGCATTTCTGGAGTGCCCAACTTGGTCATAATTATTATCTTCTTTATAGATCTTTGGTTTAGTGTGTTGACATTCTTGTTCAGTATTTTTGTATCTATAATTTTTCCTGTCTAGTAATATCCTTGCTAGGTTTTTCTGTCAAGGTTCTGTTGGTCTCAGAGAAAAAGTTGAGAGTTCTTTCTTTTCTTATCAGTGAAATAGTCTATAAAATTTGTGTTATTTTTTTAAAAAAAATATTTGGAAGATGTTACCAGTAAATTCATCTAGACCAGTTTTTATTTATATGTGGAAAGATTTTAAATAATGGATTCAGTTTTTTAATAGATACTAAATTATTGACATTTGGTAAATTCATTTTTAAGGTATGTGTTTACGTCATATATATTTTTTAATTTGGTGTATGGTTGTTCACTGTATACCTTTAGAGTTTAGTTAGGTCCCTCTTCTTATTCCTAATATTGGAAGTTTATACCCTTCTTTTACTTCGATCAACATTGCTGGAGGTTTATCAATTTCATTAATCTTTTTAAAGACCATCTTTTAGTTTTGTTGAATTTGTTATTGTATGTTTTTCTGTTTTCTGAGTTTGGTATAACCTGTATTCTCCCTTTTTTGGTTTGGTTTTGAAACATGCTTAGCTTATTGATTTTAATCTTTCATTTTTTCACGTATATTCATTTAAGTCTAGTATTTCTTTCTAAGCATTGCTTATCTGCATCCATGATTTTGGTATGTTGTTTCTTCATTATTCAATTAATTTTTTTAAAAAATTATTATAATCTGCACCTTGATCCATGGTTTATTTAGAAATGTATTGCTCTGTTGGTTATCCTTTTTTTTTTTCTTGTTATCTTTATGTAACTGATTTCTAGCTTAATTCTACTGTAAATGGAGAACATCTCCTGTATGATATCAGTTTGTTGAGATTTCATGACACTTGCTTCATGAATACCTGTGATCTATCTAGATAAATATTTCATGTTGAAAGTGTGTTTTCAACAGTTGTTGAGTGCAGTGTTCTATATTTGTCAATTAGATCAACTTTAGGTTATTGCTCATATCTTCTATATGCTTACTGATTTTTTTTTCTATTCTATCAGTTACTAAGAGAGATGTATTATAATTTCTATGATTGTGGATTTGCTTGTTTCTCATTTGAATTCTGAGGCCTTTTTCTTTTTGAGGTTGTATTTTTAGATTACTAAGATTCTTTTTATCTTTAACTGAATTGACCATTTATATCTATGAACTGTCCGTCTTTATCTCCAGTCATGCTTCTTTCCTTAAGGTACACTGTCTAATATTAGTTTAACTGTACCAGGCTTCTTCTGGTTAATGTATGTGCAGAGTATCTTTTTTCTATCTTTCTACTTTCGTCTTATATCTTTTTCTTTATTATTAACTTGTATCTTCGGTAAACAGAATGTATTCGGATTTATATTGTTATACAGTCTGAAAATTTTAGTGTTTTACTTTGACTAGTTAACTCCTTTACATTTAATAAAATTATACTTTTTTATTTTCATCTATGATTTTGTTTTTGAGTCACTCATTTTTTTTTTTTTTCTATGGATCACTTATTTTATCTTCCTCTATTAGCGTGTTATTTACACATAATTTTATTATTCCGTTGTGGTTACCCTAAAGATTACAGTAGGTATCCTGGACCTGTTTAAGTCAACTTTTAAGAAAAATTTTTATTTTTAAATAATTACAGATTCACAGAAAGTTTTTAATGTAGTATAGAGAGATCCTATATATATACTTTACCACGTTTCGTCCAGCGGTCACATCTGAATAATAGTAAAATATCAAAACCAGGAAACTAATATTGATACAATGTGTATCAAATTTTTCACTTTGTGTCATTTTTTCACTTGTGTAGATTCATGTAACCACTGCCACAATCTGGGTCAGATGTATTCCATCACCAAAAGGTCTCCCTTATGCTACCCTTTAATAGTCATACACACCCCCACCCCAACACCATCCTTATCTTCTGCCAACTGTTTTCATCGCTATAATTTATCATTTCAAGAGTGTTATAAAAATATAATATAATGTATGTGACCTTTCAAAATTGTCTTTTTCGTTAAGCATAATGCTCCTGGGTTCCATGTGCTCCATCCAGGTTGTTTTGTATGTTAATGTTGTGTTTCTTTTTGTTGCTGAGTATTATTTTATGGTATGTATGTACTTACTGAGGAATATTTGTTTTCAGTTTTTTATTCCTACAGATAAAACTGCTTTGAGTATGTTTTTATGTGGACGTGTTTTTATTCTCTATAATAAATTCCCAGGAGTGTAATCTGTGTTGTATGGTCCTTTTTAGAAACTGCCAAACTATTTTTCAGAGGAGCTCTACCATTTTGCCTTACTCTAGCACTGTATGAGCAATCAATTTTCTCCACATCCGCACCAGCATTTGGTGTTGTCACTATTTTTTATTTAGCTATTCTGATAGGTATCTGTAGTGGTATCTTTGTGCTTTTAATTTGCATCTCTCTAATGGGCAATGATGCTGAACATCTTTTGTGTTCTTACTTGCCATCCACATATCCTCTGGTGAAATGTCTCTTTGTTCATTTTCTAATTGGATCTTTTTTTTTAAACTACTGAGTTTTGAGATTTCTTTACATAGGCCAGACATGAGTCCTTTGTCAGATATATGCATCCTTAATTTATTTGACTTGACTTTAATTAGTACTTTCACTGTTTCCTGGAAAATGCAAGAAACTAAATACACTTCAACTCATTTACCCTACTCTTTTTTGTGTGTGTGTGTAATGATCATGTACTTTAATTCTACATATATTTAAACTCTACACACTTTAGATTATTGTTTTAAGCAATTTCTTTTGATTTACTCACATTTTCAAATCTTTTTTTGTGCTCTTCAATCTTTTCTGCATTAGGGAAATTTCATCAGATCATTTTCTTTCTGCTTGAGAATTTACTATGGTATTTGCTTTGTGGAAATCTGAGACGACACTGTGTACGTATGTATATGTGTGCATGCGCATGTAGGACATTCTGAAAATGCTAGTTTGTCAGGTTTTTTTATTTTTTTTAAGTTCTGTTGTCTTCTTTCATTGATTCACTTGAGAAGTCAGCCATCACTTCTTTCAAGATAAGGTACCTTTTGCCATGGTGATTTTAAGATCTTGCCTCTGTCTTGGCTTTCAGGTATTTTACTATGATATGCTGTGATAGTCAGCTTCTAAGATGTTTACCAGTAATCCCTACTTTCTGGTATTTATGCTCTTGTGCGATCACTTCTCCTTGCGTGTTCTGGGCTTATTGATTCTCTTCAAATGAATAGACTATGGCAGAATAATAGATTCATTTTGATATCTTTAAAACTTTTTTTTTTTAAGATCTTTATAAAAATGTTTTAATTGATCTTATGGAAGGGTTACTCTGATACAGCTACTCCCACAGGGTGAGCCTGATTGTATATAGAACCAAAGATGATTTTTATTTTCAGGGCATGCTACTATAAAAAAAAGAGCTCTCTTAGCACAACTCCAAATAAGTGACTTGCTAGGTGAAAGGATACTGTCTGTTTCTCCTGTAATGCATACTGACTGATGCCTGAGCGCTAAACACTTGTTTATTCAGATATTTTCTTGTTTGTGTTCTTTTGTAGCTCTTACAAATGTACATTTATTCGTCATTTTAAAGCCATTTATGCTAGTCATAATCATTTTATAATTGTATGACTTTATTATATAAGAAAATTTATGACAAAATATTTTTCCTATGAAAACTTATTTTTAAAGACTGTGAAAGTGAATTGATAAAACAATTGTTGGTGTATTGGCTGTGTTTGATAGAACTGTAAAACAATTAGTAAAGATCTCATAAATATCTAGGTTTCTTTAATGAAATTATTTCTCAAGTGTCCAAATTCTTGCTCCATGTTTAAGAGGCTGAATGAGAAAATAATGCCATTTGTGTGAATATGGTTTATAAAAGAAAGAATGTAGAGCCTTCTCTTATTAAGATATTAGTAGATAAGTTATATATTTGTTCTTCGTTATTTCTACTTTATCTGACTTTTTAGAGCAAATGAACCAATTACTAGTTCTGACTGATCTTATAAGTGTGCTTCTCCTATACTTCTGAATACCGAGAGGATGTTTCATTCTGCCTATTCACAAAGAATTTGTAACTTTTTAATTGAATACTTTATCTAACTTTATTTAGGTTATGCTTTAGGTATTAGAACTAATTAAAGCATTTTAAGTTAATATATGTTTACTTACTATGAGCACAAAAGGTCTTTTTATACTGAAACACTAAGCCAGAAGTTAAACAGAGAACAGATCACTTTTGGTGACTTTTGCTCATTTACTAGCAACTTCCATAAATTTTACAGATTGTTTATCTATATGGGAAAATCACCAGATAGTTGTTTTTTCTTCTCTTTATTTAATATTCTATAAGCCAAGATGGGAGTTATTTTTACTAAACATTTACTGTGTCTGCTATGAACAAGCCTATTAAGGCAAATAAAATTAATTCCTGTTCTTTAAGGAGACTGTAGATCAGAAGCCATTTTAATAAAGTTATAGCAGATTGAAAAGTGACTTTGTGCTTTTTCCTATAGGTATAAATATACAATTTTTAAAAATAAGATATTTGTATGACGATATAATAAAGTGATCTCTTTAACCTTTGCTCTTATGTTTTTATAAACCACAAGGGCCAGGAGGAGACAGGAGGAATCATTGATATTGGTTAAACCTTTAACAAATTTGGAGAATACAACTGATACTTAGTACTTTTCTACAGTTCTCATTTTATAATACTGTACTTGTTCTGCTTCTATAACTTTACTCTTGGAATGCCTTCACACCTTGTCTTACATAACATGAGACCATATACTTCATCAGTTAGCTTTATATAGATAGAGTCTCTCTTCTTGGAATGTGATTTGTTAATTCTGGCTTATTGTAGCAGAAGTCCAAATATTTTTTCCTATGCAAATAGACCATAGGCATTAGGTCCTGGTGTGTGGGATCCTCAGGCTGTTACAAATTTCGTTATGCCATCTGCTTCAACCTGAGCGGTGTATCGTCTGCTGGCAGACTTTGTTGAAGTTGCCATGGCTTGGGATAAAATAAATCAGATTTGTCATAAGAAGCTTGCTTTTGAAAAAATAGTAATTGATCATGCCTGCTGTAGATTTTTAAATAAGCATTTGAAAGGGTTCCCAAAAGTCTCTTCTAAACACGTTGATCTCTTTTTCATCTGTGGTTGGAGATAGCCATTATAATGGCTGAATTATTGGCAACTTTGGTAACTTACTGAGTTTTCAGTTTTATTTTTAAGGACAGGTAACAAATTCTTAGGCACAAGATGGTGATGTATTGTGAAATATTTTGATTTCTTCTGTCAGTGGAAGCTCTTTACCTAATGACATATTTCCAGAAATGTATTTAAAATGAATGTTTGCTATGTGTATAATACAAAGATGATAGAAACATCATGATGAAAAAAAAAATAGGTCACAATATACTTATTAGGTGTTGTACTTTGTATAATTTCATCATCCGTAAAATGGACATGAAGTTATTTGGAGGGTTGTTGGGGAGATTATATCAGAGTAGGCCTTAAAAATGCATAAACATTTATTGTTAAATGTATATTGAATGCCAACTCTGTGCAAAGCACTTTTTAGGAATGAGGATATAGTAGAGAATAAAATAATCAAATTCCTCCACTGGAGAATTCTACATTTTATCAGTCTGTCTTCCACAGATTGGGATGGAAACTCTATGATAACAGGGTGCATGCCAGGTGGTAAGAAACAGGGTGGGTGTGAGCTCAAAGGGTGGGGGGTGAAGCTCATGAAGCATAATGGTGGGATGCTGTCTTAGGGTTACCAGGGAGAGCTTCTCTGAGGTGACATTGGGCACTCTTGAGTGAAAGAAATAAACATACAGATTCTTGGGAGAAGGACATACCTGACTGGTGGTTTGAGGAATGTTATAGCTGGAGCTATGTGAGTAGAGGAGGAATGCTAGGAGATGAATTCAAGAGAGTGATCCAAAGACATCATTGATGTAAACTTTGTGATGAATAATTATAGCTAAAAAGTTATATTCCAGACACACTTTAGAAATATGAAATTAGAATTGACTGCACTGTTTTATCAATTATTTAGCTTTAACTTGGAGCTCTTTATAACAGGCATACACAAATAATAGAATGTTTTTCCAAAATAGAATTATCTTTTTTGTTGTTTATATCATTGTATATTTGTCATTTTGTTGTTGTTTATATCATTGTAACTGAACTGTGAGGTTTGAGGACACAGTCCTCCACACTGGCAACTCTGCCCAAGACTTGAGACACCAACAGCAAATACAAAGTTGGAGGTAAGAATCCACACAAGACTACCCTCACGTTTGAACCAACTGCAAGTTCAGTAGGTTCACAAAACCGCCCTGAGGTTCAACAATTTACTAGAGGCACCTACAGAACTTACTTAAAGCTTTTAAACTCATGGTTATGGTCTCTTATAGGCAGAGGATTCAGGTCAAAAATTAGCCAAAGAATAGTACAGAATCTGGGAGGATTTCAAATCAAAGGTTTTATTTTTCTCAGGAAGTATCCCCTTCCCAGAATCAAATATGACAATATGCATGGAGTATTGCTAACCCAGCAAGCTCACCTAAACTCAGTGTTCAGAGTTCTTTGGGGGCCATCATTTCATGGGCACAAATGATTGATTGATTGTCCATATGGTTTAACATCATCTCAGACTTTGAGCTGGTATCATGTGTTGGGGCCCACATTAATAAAAGACACTCCTATCATGTAGGAAATTCTAAGAGTTTAGAAGTTACTTCCTAAGAGCTGATGACAAAGGCCAACCTCTCTTCAAGAAAGCTCAAATTCTTTACTACACATATTGTTATAAAAAATTCATACGATACAGCAAGTAAATGGTACCCCTGGGATCTCATTTCTCTGGAACAACTAACGTTATGTTTGTTGTTTGGTACATATTGTTCTAAATTTTAATATATAAGCATCTTTTTTTGAAAGTACATTGTTCAATAAGTAGCCTTTTTCATTTAAAAGAGTATATATAGATGTATATGTTTTTGCATGTGTTTCAGTGAGTATCTTGAACACTGGAGATAGTTTAAATTTTTTTCCCATCAAATAGTGCTGCATTGAGCATCCTTGTGCACAAGTCTTTGTGTATTATTCTAATTTTTCTCTTTGAAATAAATTTCTTGAGATAGAGTTGTTGAATCAAGAGTATAGACAATTTGAAATTTCGTATGTACTTCATTATTACCCCTCTTCGGATGTTTTCAGTGAAATAGTTTGTAGAATGTCAAAATTGTGAATAATCTCCATATTACAATAATCTCCATATTACTCTTAGGTAAACATTGCAACTTCAGCAGTTTCAAATATCGAATGTGCCCATATTCCACATCTTAGCCCAGCTGTAATTCCTACTCTGCAAAATGAATCGTTTTCGTCATCCTCAAATAATGGGAATCTGGAAACACTTACAGCTTCAAGTGTTCCACACAGCAGTGGGAAACCTGCTTGTGATGAATTTGATCAACTGATCAAAAATATGGCCCAAGTAAGGACATTTTTTTCCTGTTAGTATGATAGAACATATAATGTCTTAAGATTGTAATTAAACCTAGATGATTTGGAGAATATTTATACATTTATATTATGTAATGTATGTTAAACATGTACATTAAGCATACATTTTATTATATATGGTACTAAATATTTTTTTATGACGATATAACGTGAAAAAATGGAAATAAATAAGAAGTAGATTTTCTGTGAGTTTGGACAGTTCAGAGATTTTTCTTTTCCATTTTTTAAATTACCACATTTTAAAGTGAATATGATATTTCATATTCTAGAAATATTCTTTAGGATAAATAAAATATCCCAGGTGATGAGGGATAAAGGTTATCTTAGAAAAAAATTTTAAAAATGTTTTCAACAGATAATGCCACTAATAAGATGATGGTAAGTGCCGTGATGGCTCTTAATTTCATTTCTTGCTTTGTTACCTGAACAGGGTCGCCATGTAGAAGTTTTCGAGCTTCTCAAACCTCCATGTGGAGGCCTTGGGTTCAGTGTTGTGGGACTGAGGAGTGAAAATCGGGGAGAACTGGGAATATTTGTGCAGGAGATCCAAGAAGGCAGTGTGGCTCACAGGTGAGCTTAGCAGTGTCTTTTTGTTTTTGAGACCAATTCAGGAGTTTTGATCATCTTGGGACAATTTAGAGAAAAATGAAAAAAAAAAAAAACAAAAAACAAAAATTGAATGTGATGATATTAACCTGTTTTTAGATATCATTAACATTACTGTGATAAACAGTCTTTATGGAAGAAGAGTACCTTTTAAATATAGTCAAAACTAATCACTTCATGAGGAAAGAAAAATTTGAGTAGGACTTCATTCTCATTGTAATTAAATGGGCTGTTTTAAATTAGATTTTAAAATTACTATGTAGAAAATTATACATGTGAGCCACGATAATTTGAGCTATATTTTATTAATATACTCAAAGCAACAAATAAATATAAACTTCTTTGCTTTATTTGTAGAAAATAGGAACATCCGAGATCTAATGTATAAGTTGAGTGGATAGCTAAATGGAAAGGGTTGATTTGGAGTAGATCAAATTGGAAAGCTCACATCAATTGGAGCCAAAGCACATATATTTTTAAAAATGAGAAGTGTTGGGAAATGCTTTAAAAGTGTGGATATTAGAAAAATAACCTGAAAATATGGGCCAGAAAACATGTCATTTTTCTTGAGAGCTGTCAGATATCTTTTGCCCTCTTTTTCATTTCTTGATAGAGATGGAAGATTGAAAGAAACTGATCAAATTCTTGCTATCAATGGACAGGCACTTGATCAGACAATTACACACCAACAGGCTATCAGCATCCTGCAGAAAGCCAAAGATAATGTCCAGCTAATTGTCGCCAGAGGCTCATTGCCTCAGCTTGTCAATCCCATAGTTTCTCGTTCCCCATCAGCAGCCAGCACAATCTCAGCTCACTCTAATCCGGTGAGTATGTAAGATTTTCACAAGGAACAGGACATATTTTGTAGTTCTTTGTCATTGTCTACATGTTTCAATTCCTTAGGTTCTTTGTAGTTCTCAAGTTTTTGCCTTTTATTCTTTTATCTCTCTCTAGCCTGAAATGTGTGCTATTTAATTATGGTCCAGTTTCTGGCTTCTAAAACAACTTTTACCTTTTTGTGTGTAGTTTTTTGTTTGTTTGTTTGTTTGTTTCTTTTTTACAGCATTCCTCAAATGCCAAAATTTAATCCATTAACAAAATTGACTCTATCTGTAGACAGATATAATCTTGATTTTGCTTTGTAAATTGCAGAATTATATTATAGTTAGCTGTCATTGACTTTAAGTCAGATAATTTGGAATCCTGCAAGGCAGAAGACATTCTTAATAGGTAACAATTTTTTTTCTTGACGTTTTTCTTTTTTAAAAATAGTTCTACAAAGGATCGTGCCTTTTTACTGGGTTAAATGTGATCACTACAATGCCATGTTGATGATTTTAAGAATGATTATATCAGTAGCAGCAACAATCTATTGGAAGTGTACTGAATAAAAGGGGCATCCTTAAGTCTCATTATTATGTCTGAGCTCAATTATTTAATAATACTCACAAAATAATATTCACAAAAATCTCAGTGAATATTTTAGTTTTTCCTAAATTTTTTCAGATTCATATAGGAGCTTTGTTTTCAGGTTCACTGGCAGCATGTGGAAACTATTGAATTGGTGAATGATGGATCTGGTCTGGGATTTGGCATTGTAGGAGGAAAAGCAACTGGTGATAGTAAAAACCATTCTTCCTGGAGGAGTGGCTGATCAGGTAAACTACTCCACAGGACTTTCATGCTGTCTTATCAAATAACATGGCTTCATCTTTACATTATCTGTCAGAAAGAAGAAACTTTGGCCTTAGATAATGTCAGAGAAGCTGAGTTATAACCTTCTGTTTTGCTGGGCTATCCCTAACATGTTTTCTTAGACCTGGAGGGAAATATCTTTAAAAGGGAACATTCGATCTTAAAGTACTGTAATAGACAGTGATCTTAACCCTCTTTAAAACCACAGACTAAAGCTCTGGTTATAGTTTTGATTATTGTAGAGGTAGCAATCCTTTATTTTATGGTTATAAGTTATATTTATAAACCTAACCAGCTGTTTTGTAGCCACAGATATATGAAAAAAAAGAATGCCTAATTAGAGCAGGAAAAAAATAACAAGATTTATCTTGTCCCTTTAGTGTTGAGTTACTGGTGTCATCTTTATCTGAACCACTGCCTGTTTTTATCATTTGGAGTAATTCTTTAAAGCGTTGCCATTTCTGCTATATGACATTGTTGGAATATATGTAAGAAAATTGTTAAGTTACTTGTTATGATTTATATTTTAATTTGACAGGTTCTGCTAAGTGTCTTTTGCCTTGATTATAACATTTTGTTTTTAAAGATTTTTGCTTTTGCATGTGTATTTGAACTTAGGAGTCAGGTACATCAAGTGTTGTCATATTCATAAATGAAAGGCAGATTTATTGGTAACCATATCAGAGGTATTGACAGTATGCAAATTTTCTTTTATCTATCAACCAGCGTCTAGCAGTATCCAGTGAAATTAGTCTAGTTGATAGGTTGATAAATCAGTTTTATTGTAAGTGTAATGCTGTGCTGTCTACTACTGTGGGTGCTTGCCACATATAACTTTTAAATTCAAATTCAAATTAATTTAAATAAAATTACAAATTCATTTCCTCAGTTGACTAGCCACATTTCACGTGCTCTGTAGCTGCATGTTGCTTGCAGTGCTATATTGGACAATGCAGAACATTTTTATTATTGTATAAAATTCCAGTGGCCACTGTTTGTATGAAGGCTTATGAGGCTTCTTTTCACTCCCCTCACCTATCTGGAGTTTTATCTCACTTGGATTTCATCTACAAATGAATTCTTTAGAGATATTTATAATTGAAATGGTAAAGCAGAAAATTGTGGTATTCAGTGCTTTTTTGCAGTTCATACCATAATTTAAGTAATACGTATTTGTATAGTAACATATTTCATCTCTGCTTACTGGCATTTTCTCATTTTCTGTCCCTGAAAAACTTCACGAAAAGCTTAACATTTTCTTGCATTTAGTGAATAGAAATCAAATTGCAAAGCTCATATCAACTATTATTAAGGAATATTTGTGAATTTCAGTTATTTCTATCACATTGAATGAATTTAGGATGCTTCAAAGACAGTTAAAATCACAACCACATGCTTATTGTCCTATGAATGGTAATTCATATCATTGCTTTTTTAAAAAAAGATTTCCTTTCCCTCATTTTGGATTTCTCTGATGAAGTTAATAATAATAAAACCTGATAAGTAGTTTATTTTTATTCAGCATGGGCGATTATGCAGTGGAGACCACATTCTAAAGATTGGTGACACAGACCTTGCAGGGATGAGTAGTGAGCAAGTAGCACAAGTCCTCAGGCAATGTGGAAACAGAGTTAAATTGATGATTGCGAGAGGTGCCATAGAGGAACCAACAGCACCTGCCTCTTTGGCCATCACCTGTCCTCATCCCCATCTTCTACTCCAGAGATGCGGGTAAGTAGTAAAAACAGCTAATGGGAAACTGATAAACAATAGCACTTAAATGACAGGATGTTTATTCAGAAACTGGATTTATTAATGTTCATATGTTAGTGCTAAAGAATGAAACAAAATTCAAATGTAGAGATGTTTTAGCACGAATATGTTGTTAATTAGGAATAATGTATAACATAAAAAATAGATTGCTTAAAAATTTCTAGATTACCATTTTATATTTTTCTTTAAGAATCACATGTATGAAAATAATGTTTTGAAGTATGGAAAACTTAAAGAATTACTTGCTACTAATACCTAGAATATTTAAATTTTCTCTTATTTAGAAGGCCTTCTGTAAGGAGGGCTATAAGTTCTAAACATTTTTTTTCAACAACTTTTTAGTCTTTTTGTTTTGTTTTGTTTTGTTTTGTTTTTTGCGGGGGTTGGCAGTGGTAGTAACTAAGCTTACTAAAACTTTTCAATATTATTGTTTTAAGGTATGCCACAGGACTGTTCTCAGATTTGTAATGAGAAGCCACAATTCTTGACCCTATCACATAATTTTTTTAAACAAAAGTTAAGTTTTTGAGGTTGTAACAAAAGCTTTATTCATAGGCAAAAAATTTCATCTTTCTTTTTAACTCGATATGAAAAAAGCTAGAAATTTTCAAAATCATTAGAGTATGGTGGTTGTCTCAAAATAGTTTAGGTCGCAAGACGAACGTAGTGGATAAGATAACAGCAAAATAATTTTATCCAAAAATCTCTTAATTATTTAAGAGGAGAATCATACTCAATTTTTAGATAAGCTTTATAGCAAATGCAAGTCCTACATTTCTTTCTCATAGATCTAAAAACATCCAAATGATTTTTTCCTATTAAAAGTTTTTTTCTAACCAGTTGCTTCAAATTCGTTTTTAATTTCCAAACCTCCTCCACAAGCTCTTTGAAACTTTATTAGAACACTTGAAATTTCCATGATTCTGTTGTTTTTAGGATTGAGTTTGGTTGCTATTTTTTGCAGAGAAAAAAGTAAAGAAAGCTTGTTTATGAAAGTATTTAAATGGCATTCTTTTGTGATAAACAAAACATTTTATTCAGCAATATATAAATGAATGCAATACCGAAAACCACTTGATGTAATTGAGAGCTTAGAAAAATATCTATTCTGTGCATATCATCATTTCTGAAGCTTGTGCCCCTTTTAAAACTATTCGATAGTCAAATTGCCACCCTCTAAAATAGCACCCGCATAAGTCTTATTAAAAATAGAAAACACATTTGTTTCAATTGAAGCAGATTTCATCCTGTCATTTTCTTGTAATTATCTAAACTTTAAACTTTTGCTAAGTTTGCACAGATAATTATGTGCAGTGAAAAAATGGAAACTCTACTATAAAATTGTATCTTGTTTAGGTGGTCTATTAGTGACATATAGTCAGGGTTTGCTTAAAGAAAATCAGAAAACATTACCAGCTAGCCTGAACCTGCATGTCCATTCAATCCCATAGCCTTCATTCCGTTATGATCTTTATAGGGTTCTCTTTGGACTCTGCTGACGCCACACTAGTAGATAATGTCAATAGCTGATTGATGACTTATTACACCAGCCCACTAATGCTTAATTCAGAGAGGCTTGCCCTTTAGTCTGGTATATAATTGTTAACCATTCCGCATTTAAAGAAACTTGCTTTTGGCTATCATTATAGGAATGAAGGAAATCGTAGCAGAAAGGCATACTTTCTTTATAAATAGCTTTTTAAATTAAGGTCCGAATTTACAAAACAAGTAAGGGATAATTTTATATAGCTCTTGGTGCATTTTACTGATTTTAAAAATAATCAACAGTCTATTAATAATATATATTAATATATCTGAAGCATAGATTAAATCATGTTCATGATGTTAGAATTAACTGTTGGCTTAAGATAATAATAGCAGCAGCATGTCCTGCGTGGACATGATGGTCCCTGTACTCTACTAGGAATTTTCCATACTGTATAGCACTTAGGAGAAGGGACTCTGCAGCCAACCTATCTGCATCTGAATTCTGCTTTTACTAGTGCTCACTCTTTGTCCTTGGAAAAGTTTATACTCCTCAGTTTCCCCAGAGAAAAATTGACAGTGACCATATCTACCTCAGAAGCTTGTTTTAAGGAGTAAATGAATTAAGCCATGTTAAATGCTTATTACATAGAAACTACTGGTAACTTAGCTGGACTTGTTATTCTTTTGCCTGATAGACAGTTGAACAAAGCAATGTTTAGAAAAATTCTGAGGCAAAGCAAGATTTAAATTTGTTGATCTGAATTCAAAACATGAGTTCTTTCAACTGTATTACCTCCTCACTCTCAAAATGAAGATGAGCCATCTCTGAAAATAGAATTTGTAAATAAGAAACTTTTAAAAAATTCTGTAAGTAAACAATAATTCATTTCTCTGGTAAGAATGCTAACCTTACTGCTTAGCATTCCTTTTGAGTAAAAAATATGATGCTTAGTCCATGTTGTCAAGACCGAAGGAATAATCTCTGCTATAATCCCCCAGCAGAGTTCTCTGACACTCATTTCCATCTTATTATTCCTAAATTGAGCTTATCTTGTTTGTTCTTTAGGTTGATGCATCTACTCAGAAAAGTGAAGAAAGTGAGACATTTGATGTAGAACTCACTAAAAATGTCCAAGGATTAGGAATTACCATTGCTGGTTACATTGGAGATAAAAAATTAGGTAATTTTAAACATTAATATTTTTAGACTTGACAGTTACCTCTGATATTTTTGTCTTATGAAATATTGAATCAACATTATGTATTTTCACATTGTTGGATAAAATGATGGAAAATTTTTTTAGGAATAATTTAATGCAGGTGACTTTGATATTGAATTTATCAGAGAAAACTATTTTCTTATTTTCAAGCCTAGGTTTCTACTAGTAGTTTTGTTGATTTATATTCATTCAAAATTTGCACTTTATATTTGGAGAATGGAAGATGAATATTCTTTGAGTGTGCTTTGTAAATAGTAAGAAAAATAAAAATACCTATTTTTAACCTTAGAACCTTCAGGAATCTTTGTAAAGAGTATTACAAAGAGCAGTGCTGTTGAACATGATGGAAGAATCCAAATTGGAGACCAAATTATAGCAGTAAGTAACACATTTAATAACAACTTCATTCATTTTTATTGTTGAAAAATTTATTTTCCTAGTTTACTCAGTGTTTGAGAACTGCAGTTAGCTCCATACTAATTTAAGCTTGCTTTGGTGATTTGAGACTGTGATTACAATGATCAATTCTGTTATTTTGTGGAAGTAAGAGCATTTGATAGAAGCTTTAGGGATCTCAGTTCTAAAGGTGGTACTTCTTTCTTGAGTAATTTCTGAAATATCTGACTTCCGGTTGTAATGAATTGGTTACATTATACCATACTTATACTTTAGTTGAAGACACTCAAAAGGTAAAGACCAGATGTTATACCCTTTAGTTTACTTGAATCTGAGTTTGGGCTGTGTGTATTTTCTTTTTTACATTACCAAAATAACACTGGTATTGTTGGCTCCCTGACCAGGACTCCCTTTAGTTCTAAGAATATGTAAAAATAAAAAAATAGGTCCAGCCTCTCCTAATTAGTTCAAAACCCATCATTGTTATTATAGTAACATCACTATGTTTTGAGCATATGGCTATTCAAGACAGTGTGTAAAAGAATCCAACTTTCAGTTTAGTGTTCAATGGAAATGGTACTATCTAACTCCTCCTCACAACACAAATCCAAAAGACCCTGCCCCAGGACTTCCTGTCAAATATGTTTAGGAAAAGCTGCAGGTGATATGGTGTCTTAGGGATTCACATTGCACATTGTAAATTCAAAGACTGAGAAGTTCTACAGTAGAAAAAACTTGTTTAACTCTTACTCCAATGTTCCATAAACATTTGTAATTGTGAGTTCTTTTTGTCTTCTTTGGGAGACATTTTGGGGAATGCCCGTTTATCTTAATATGTGTTTGTTGAATGCTTGATTAAGTTTCTGTTGTTCCCTTGGGATCTTAATAATAGTAAGAAAGTAGAATTTTAAGCTAGAAGAATCCTTGTTCATAACAGCATTATTCACAATAGCTAAGATGAGGAAGGGACACAGATGTCCATCAATGGATGAATAGATAAACAAAATATGGTCTATACATGCAATGGAAAATTAGTCTTATGAAAAAGAAAATTCTATCACATCCTACAACATAGGTGAACCTTGAGGACCTTATGCAGAGTAAAATAAGCCAGTCACATAAAGACAAGTAATGCATGATTCCACTTATATGAAGTGCCTGGGGTAGTCAAACTCATAGAAACAGAAAGTAGAATGGTTGTTGTGAGGGGCTGGGTGGAGGGGAAAATGGGGAACTGTTCTTTATTGAGTATAGGGTTTCAGTCTTGCAAAATGAAAATGTCTAAAGATCTGTTGTACATATGTGGACTGTACAGTTAGAAATGGTTAAGATGATAAATTTTATGTTATGTGTTTTTTACTGCAATTTAAAATAAAAAATGAGCTTTTCCCACTCTACCTCTGTTTAACATACAATGAAATTTAACTACTTTACTTTTTTTATTTTGAAGGAAAGGGAGTGAGAGTAAATAGATACACACTCTAAATCCCTATCTGATACTGAATTAAAAATTGAAAACATAGCTAAGCTGTGTATTTTAATACATTAGAAAGCTTTTTTTAAAAATTAGCTTTACTGAGATACAATTCATATAACATACAATTTACCTATTTAAAATGTATAATTCAGTAGTTTTGCGTATTCACAGTTTTGCATTCATTATTACAAACAATTTTAGAACATTTTCATTGTCCTAAAGAAAAACTATACGCATTAGCAGTTACTCCCAAATTCCCCTATCTTCCCTATTTAGACAATCACCAATCTACTTTTGCCTTTATAGATTTACCTGTTGTGGACATTTCATGTAAATGAAACCATATAATCTGTGGTCATTTGTAATTGGCTTCTTTTGCTTAGCATAATGGGTATGTATGTATGTACGTACGTATGTATGTATGTATGTATTTTTTAGCGCCTAGAGCATCTGGGCTTCCTACATGGTCTCCTATCCAAGTGCTAACTAGGCCCAACCCTGCTTAGCTTTAAAGATCAGATGAGATCAGGCACATACATTCAGGGTGGCATGGCCGTAGACAGCATAATGTTTTTAAGGTTATTCCATGTGGTAGCATGTATCAATTGTTCATTTCTTTTTAGCTGAATGATACTTCTTTCTATGGACATACCACATTTTATTTATTCATTTATCAGTCCATGCACATTTGGGTCATTTCCACTTTTTGGCAGATAATGCCTCAGTGAACATTCATGTATAAGTTTTTGTGTAGCTCGTATGTTTTCATTTCTCGGGTATATACTCATGAGTGGAATAGCTGAGTCATGATACCTTTATGTTTAATTGTTCAGCGAGAAGATTTCACCTAGAAAATTGGGATAAGAAAACTTCCCTTTTAAGATTTTTAGGAAAACCAAATGAGTAATTTATTTTAAATACCTGGTACAATATTTGGAATGTAAGTGCAGTTTTAAGCTCTACTTATGTGCCAGATATTGAGCAGAGATTTATTAAGGCCCTGAAATGATTACACATTTGAAAGAGCCTCACTAGCACTTCCATTCCAAACTTTCTATTGTTTTCATTGTTATATAAGTGGAATCTCAAATATAGTTTTGCTTAGACAGGGTCAGTGATAAAGGAAGTTGACTCAAGTGAAGTATCCTTCTTCTGAAGAGTTTTCTTGCTCTCAGTAGAATCACATGTTTCACTGTTGTCAATGTTCTGATTTTTTCATTTTTGGCAATATTCTCTCCAAAGTTAGAAGCATCTCAAACTTTTAGGGACCATCACGCGATGCTTTAGATCATGCATTAATTTTGTGCAAAATATCACCATCTTGTGGACTTTCGAGATATTGGTAATAAAGTTCTTCACACTAGTTGCATTTTTACAACTGCGGTGTTTGCCTGTCTTTCATTTTTTGTTTTGGCCTCAGCTATGTGGAGTACTACTGTTTTCATTTTGTATTTATTGAGGTGGTAAGAGGATTAAGAAATTATTTCTTACTATTTTGTGAAGTTTTGTTTTATGACACTAAAACTATTTTGTTTTAAGATTTCTGTTTTACAAATTGTGCTTTGTGAAACCCTATGTTTTCAACATAGCCATTATAGAGGAAGGGAATAGAGTGAGTGAACCTATTATTTTTCCACTTTATGTATTGGTATTATAAGAATTATTTGATAAAAGGACTCTATTTTTAAAGGAAAGTTGGCCAAAATTATTGTATAAAATCATACATCATTCCTTTTAGATTGATTTACAGAGATCCTTGCTAAAAGCAGTGTGGAATTATGAAAATTATTGACTAAGCATGTAAATATGGGAAAGTCTCAAATGATACCTTGATATTCTGTGACTTTATAATATAGGTACATATAGGCTATGTTGGAGGAGGGCTTGACCAGCTAGACTGAGTGTGCTAAGAAGCTGAGATTTTTGAGTTGTTCCAACTAGTATTTCTCCCTGTAATTGTTCTTGTTAATTGTTATAGCTGCACTGTACATTATGAGGATGTTAGATCTTTCCTTGAAATAGCACATAGGCAACTTGTTGCCATTGCATCTAGTTCCACTGCATTCTTGTCAGTGGTGCCATTGAGTCTGAAGCCATGTCTTAACTCTCTTCTTGTGATAATGAGGAACCTGCACTGGACTGGGCCCTGATTTAGGCTTTGGTCACCTTGTCTCATATGTGTGATGAGTGTAATCGTATTGAACAGAAACTGTTCCCATGAAGGCTTAGAGTTTTCATATTTATTAATCACTTCTTTACTCTATTAATAATAATACCGGCCACTGAGTATCTTCCCAGTACAGTGTTATGCATTGTAATTTTGGAAAAGTAGGTACCATTTTCTAATATTACAGATGAACATACTGAGAAATCTAAACAAAAGTGTGGGTTTACAGGTCTATAATTATTCAATGACAACAGTTTCTTCTGTTGAACTTTATTGTTACTAAATAGACAAAATCATATACATTTGATTTTTCTTAATGAAACTGTAGTTGAGCAATAAAAATCCTTTGCAAATGAAAACTTTCAGGCTAACTTTTATGTATTTTAAGAATTTTTATGGAACCTCAAAGTAGATTTTTACAAGTTTTTTCTCCCTTATTGCCCTAAAAGTAAATAACATGTTCATTATTATTTTAGATTAACAATTATCGCTTTGAGATTTTAAAGAAAATAAAATTTGAACATGTACAGTTAAAAAATAAACTCATAGAAAACCATTATTAATGGTTTGTGGTTTAAAATTTCAGAAAGTATCCAGGTATCTGTGTTTAAATAGGATCATATTATATTTGTTTATTACATTTTTATTTTTATTTCACTTAAAAATATACTTGAAAGTATAGTCCTATCACCACATGTAGATCTATTGTAATATATTTAATGTTTATTTATGGACAGTTATGCTGTTTACAGTTGTTTGCTATTACCAACAGCAGTATTACTTAATATGTCTTTTGCAGACTAGGACTTGAATCATTTGATTTTGCTGTAATGTTTTATTTATTACTCAGCACTGGATTTTGTATGCCACTATTTTACTTTTAATTTTAAATATGATTAATTTTTCAGTTAGAGTGTTTTGAGTAAATTTTACAGGAAGAGAACGTGTTGGTAGATTTTCTGAACCTTTTCTGCCTGAAAGCCTCTTCTGTTGCTTTTCCACACTTTGACAGTTTGGCTGGGGATGACAGAGACATTCTATAAGGTAGACTTAGGAGGAATAATTCTAAACAACTTTCAAAATTTGTCGTCAGCTCTCCTTTTTCATTTTCAACAGGAGAAGGGTCTTATCTTTCCCCTGGAAGAAATCTTAGGCAAGTCCCATGACTTACATTATTCTCAGAGAATAAAATTTCCTATGGCTAATTAAAATCACCAAAAACAGCTCCGTTTTAGTATTAAAAATTTCCCATCTTAAATAACAATCTCATTTTATATTGGACCTTCGCCTAGCAGAAGCCTGCTGTGAACTGATGGCTTACTAGGGGTTGAGACGGTACTCTGTAGTATCCCTTTCCCTACCTAGCTTTTCTTTTCCTCCCTCATCTTATTATGGTTTCTGGCCCAACTGATGTCAAAGATGAGAGAAGGAAGGATGAAAAGACATTTTGTCCTTGACTGGTACTGCTGTACGACTGTCTTGTGCCGAGTGAGTCTGGCAGATATTTAAAACAGAGCACTTCTTAGGGTTCATTTTTGGATTCTTGGGAGATCCTGGTGGAGATATTTGAGTTAACTTTCCATAAAAGATGGTGGATTTTTCATCTGACTGACTCTACTTCCATTACGGCTGTTTTTCAGCAGTCTACTCCATAGATTCACTCTTTTGGGTACCATCATCCCTTAGGGGTACACTTGGATAGATTTCAGAATGCCCTGAGACTGGCTTTCTCATGTGTGGCATTCCTCTGCTCTATTCCCTAACAAAGTCAGATTGTTGAGAAGTTTGTAGCATAACAGCAGGTTTCTCTTGTTCCACAGTCAAAGCAAGTAAACAGCCTCTCTCTTATCATCCTGATGGGGTTACACACAATCCACTGCACCCTATTACAGGTGACACACTCTTCTGATTTGAGGTCAAGACAAAACATTTAAGTGGGTGGGGTGGGGACTTACAATACTCTTCTCTCTTTAAAAACAAACAAACAAACAGGCATCCTCTTAAATCTTTTCTTACTTTTAACAAGCCAGCTATTTTATGCCATAAATGTGTACAAATTGTAGTTCTTGATCACTTAGTTTAAATTTCTTTATGGTGTCCTCTCTCAAAACATACTTTGGTACAGGATATAATCATTGCATCTCAGTCATAATTTCTATTTTTACACTCATTAGACTGAGTATAAAACCCTTGGTTCATAATTTACCACAAATTCTCTAGATAACCTGTTCACTCTGTTGCCTAGACGCTGGGTGACTTTTTTTTTCTTTCAATCTTTGAAATCTGAAATTTTTATCAGATATCAGATGTTAGTTTTTATTATTATTACTATTATTTGTTTTCTGTTTTTTCATGCACCTCTTTGATTTGTAGACTCAGGTATATTTCCCTATGGGGAAATTTTATGTTCCTGTCTTCCATTCTCTGCTTATTATTATTATTATTATTTTGCAGTATTTAAAATCTTACTAACTGCCTTCATTATGATGGTTTTTCTTTTTTAGATATTTGTTTCTTCTTTTTAGCTATAATGCCTACTTCTGTAAATACAATGCAATATGAATCCCTTTGAAGGGACTTTTCAGAAAATATCTTTTTTCCAGGTCAATGTAATAACAATTTAATAGGGAGATGATTTTACTGATGCTTCAGATTACACTTCTTTTGGATTATGATATTTTATTCCATATCCTGTGAGCATTGGTCATTTTCCGTAAGAACCATGCTGTAGTTCTTATGGGAGTTGAGATGGGTTCTGTTGAAGATCTGTCGGTTTCGTCCAGATGATGTAGGAATTAACAATGCAAGAAGGAAGAGAAATTTTAAATTTACTGAGTTTTGCTTGTAAATTAATAGAATAGAGAAGAAACCAGTACTAGAGCATCACAATGGGGGATTTTGCCCCTGAGTACTGGGAGGTCGTTTTCTGTGTTGGTTGTGTAGTCAGAAGTTAGTTGGGATTGTACAGGTGTTTGCATAGTGTGGTTTTAGTACATATATGTAATTCTGTGCTGTCACATGCTCCCAGCTTGTGGCGGCCTCTAGCACTTTTTTGGGGGAGTGGGGTGCGGTAGAGGGGAATCACTGTTTAGGATCCACATACCATCTTACTACCTCCTTCTAATTGAGAGGCTATTGTTGGATTTTACTCAAGTTTCTTATTACAGACCAGACAAGCTATTCCCTCATATATAGAGATTCAACTGGCCTACCTTTGATCTGGTCATGTCCAAACCATTCCTAGTTAGAAGTTACTCCAAGTTACTGATGTATAGGGACTTTTATTCTACATGGTTTCAATATTTATTGCAGTGTTTTCTCTGTTATTATATTTTTATTAGTCTTTCCAAAAAGGAATCAACAGGGTGGAGGTAGGAAGAAAGAGGAGAGAGCTAGACACCTTTGTTAAAATGGCCATGTAGATCAAACAAGTCCTTCAAAGTTTAAGTAGTTTAAAGAGTACAAGATTATCATCCAGATCAGAGATCTCTAGGTGTTTTATTGAATATCCCATCAGTAAACAACAATAACAACAACAAAAACTACCCTTCTCCCTCTTCTCTTCACTATATTTATATGCTATACTTTGCTTTATATATATATATATTACATATAGTTTTATATATAATTTATACATACATTTATGTATGTATATAAAACAAGTGAGATTTTAAAATATGTTTAAATAAAAGTTTTACTACATTCTTCCAGAAACCTCTGTAGTAAGGGTACATCTTGAATACCACTGATCTAGGTCCTATTTAGTTCTCATTAAATGAATACTTGAGTGCCATTGTGACTAGCACTGCGCTTAGAAGAGCAGGGCACTTAACAGCTATTTTAAAGCCGTTTCACAATTCATGAGGAATATCAATGACTTTGAATTTCAACATTAAATTTATTCCACTTTTTCAAACTGTTTTCAGTGTGATTTTATGAATTTAAAACAATATGGTGTTATACTCTGCATTTATGTATTCTAACTGATAATCTACTTTAGAAATAAATCCTAGGCATGTGAGCCATTGGCTCTGTATTCTCATTTGAGATGAACATCTACTATTCAGACAGTATTGTACTTTGGTGACACACGGAGCCTGTCCTCTTAGAGTATGCAGTCATAAACCAAATATTAACAGAAAATATTAAATTTCTGACAAATGCTATGACGGAGAAGTGGTAAAGGAAGGCTTTGGCTATAGTCAAGAACTTTGAGATAGCTTAATTGTAGAAGTAACTAAAATTGAGCTGAAATCTAAAGCAATTATAGGTGTTTTCCAAGCGAACTGATGACAAAGACGGCGGGCTGGAGTAGCCTGTCCAGAGAGTCTACACTGAGGGACCAGGACTTGTAGAGACGTCCTGGCTGAAGGGAGTACTGCAGTTCAGAGGAAAGGAATCCAGCTCTCTGGGGCTGGAGGGCAGGGCAATAGACAGCATCATGCAGCATGAGGTTGGCGATGGGAGGTGAGGGTTAGATGACACACGCCATTCCAAACCATTTTGAGCATTTTGAGCCTTGTTCTAAGGGTTATTATATGAAGGGTAGGTTTGGGGTGATATGATAATATCTGTAGTTCATAAAGGTCATAGGGGCATCTTCGATGTTTTATCTAGAAAGATGGAAAAACATATTTTTTGAAGAGGAAAAGAAAGAAAAAGGCAGGCAGTTTTGCCAGTATAAAACTGGTTTTGGAGTATAAAGCTGATTTTTTTTAAGCAAGTATAAAATTAATTTTGGAATGTGTGAGTGCTCTCAGTGACTGCATTTTCACTGTCTTCTGTACCTTTTTATTCCACATAGTACTGGTTTCCAAACTTGTCTGTGAATCAGGCTCACCTGGGAAATATAAAAGAATATTTTAAAAAGTATATGAAAGCATGGGCCCCACTCTAGAACTGTTGGCTCATAATTTCTGAAAATGAGACCCTGTAATCTGTATTAAGCAAAACAAAACAAAACAAAAAAACTTCCTGAGTGATTCTAGTGCATCTAAGCTAGTACTGGTTCCCAACAGGTGTTAGCCCATTCCCCAATTAGGGGAATTCCCTTCCCCATATTCTTTTTATACTAACAGGTAGTAAACAAACATTCGGTGAATTGGTAATACAAATATCCATTGATTTTTTTAACCTACTTTGTCCTTATCAGGTAGATGGCACAAACCTTCAGGGTTTTACCAATCAACAAGCAGTAGAGGTATTGAGACACACAGGACAAACTGTGCACCTGACCCTAATGAGGAGAGGGATGAAGCAGGAAGCTGAGCTCCTATCAAGGGAGGATGTCACAAAAGATGCAGTTTTGTCTCCTGTTAATGCCAGCATAAGCAAAGGTAATGCCACGTTAATCTGGTTTTCAGTTATATCCTTACATCATTTCAATATTTTCCTAATTCTGAAATTATTTAAAGAATGGTTTTTAGTCTTCACTGCTTGGCATGAACCAAGTAAAAGGGAAATTTAATAAAGTTGGGGTTAACTGGAACAAGGGATGTGTCCATTAACTATAGAATGGGCTTCCTAATAAAGCAGATTTCTCTCTATCTTATTTACTCAGTCCCCACTTCTGAGTTAGAAACATGCACAGTCATTTACTTTTCTGTCCCTGCCTTACCTTTGAATGTCATCATCATGTTTTCTCTTTAGGGGGAACCTGTTCTGCCCAGATTATGTATGTGAGCCCCATGATGTTTCTAACTCCCCACGCTTTCCTTGAAGGAATCAATTTCAATTCCACATTTAGATATGCCATTTATAACCTGCTTGTATAGGAATATCTCTGAAAATTACTGAAATCCCCATGTCTTTTAGTGGTGTAAGAGTTTTTTAGTAGAAGTCAGACTGTTGGTTCGAACATGCTGTTTCATTTCTGAAACTTAACTATGCTGGTATTTATTGCCATAAACCACTTCTTATAGTACTAGAAGACAGGCAGATCACAGGAGAAATTTATTAACTTTTTATCCCATTAACAGGAGAATTTTCTTTTAAGAAAGTAGTGAAGAGTTTACCTGCAAAAACACTCATTTAGGGGTTCAAATAAATATAGTAGGGTTTGAAAAATTCAAATGCTTGATTATATTATAGATACAACTACTAAAATATTCTCTTCTTTAAGAAAATTATGAAAAAGATGAAGATTCTGTATCTTTGAGGAGAAACACCAGCATATTACCAATTGAAGAAGAAGGTAAGTACCTGGAGCCAGGTCAGTTTTTTTCTTTGTATACTGTAATAAAGAAATGGTTTTTATAAATGTGATTAAGCCTTTATGGACATATTGTAAAATAAAAACTTTTTCAGAAAAGAGATGCTTGTAAATCCATTTATAGATGTGATTAATTGCTCTAGTAGATTAAAAAACAAATTCATAGCTGACTTATTTTCTTGCTGAATCAATCTTTTCTTTCTTCTACACTTTTTTAACCAGAACCCTTTGGGAATCAGTTATATAAATTTAGTCCCCTTATTTCTGTACACCAACATATGTCTGTCTTATTAAGTAAGCAAAAATAAAATTATAAAGTATTTTTTAAATAAACACAAGCTCTTAGGAATGAAACTATCCAATTTTAGGAGGTTTTTTCTTCTCAATTTTTAAAAAGCTATAAACTTTAATATTTGGCAGTTGGTTTAGAAAAGAATTGTAGAGCAAATTAAACCTTTCTGAGATTTCTTTCACTTTATCTAGAATCCATCAAACTGTTTAAACATTATTTAGAGCAGCATCATTTTAACATATAATTATGCCCGAATGTTGCTGTGATCTTTATAAGCTGGATGCTGTGTGCTTCCTTCACCCGTCAGATTGCTTCAGGTACCTTGGTAACAATTTCAGTGAACAGAGTCTGAGACCGATTTCTCTTCATGTGAATTCTTCCTTCACTAAATAATTTTATTGAAGCTTTGTATTTCTTTAAAATATTTACTCCTCGATTATGAAAGTATTTTCTTCTGCTGAAAATTTTTGTTTACTTTTATTATTTTAGTGGAATATTTGTGTTTGCAAAGATATCCCAGGAGTGCGAATTGTCAGTTTCATGGGTGTTAATCGAATTTTGCCTTGTTTACACTGATGGGTGAAGAAATATTTTAGGCTAAAGTGATTATCAAGAGTCGGGGAAAGCATGAAAACATTTCATAGCATAAAACTTGAGATAGTAAGTAAGGATGGATGTGGGAGATCATCTTGAAGTGTCAGACCATTGATTTTGCTTTGGCATATGTGGGTAGAAGGTTAGGTGGTAGAGGCTCTAGGCTTAGAATCAGGAGTCCCAGATTATTTTTACACAAAATAAATTAAGGAAAAACTCTTAAATGATTTTAATGCTCTACACCAGTGCTTGGTCCTTAGCCAAGGCAACAAGATATCATTGCTTCTTCCACAGAAATTTGACTCACTGAGTGAGCCTGGACAAGTCATTTAACTTCTCAGTAAGATCAAAAGACTGGGCTTTATAATTTTTGAATACATTGTAGATGATGATCATGAATATGCCTGAAATCTAATCTTGGGAAAGTTGGGAATGGGTGAAAATAGTCGATTTGAAATTTGAATACTAGAAGGGATATTAAAAGGTTAATTCAAAATTGTGCCTTGTAGAGATTTTTTAAAAAGACAACCTTTATTAGTAAGAACTATGATGAAATATGGAAATCTTTGAATATGACTTGCAAATTCTTTGCAACCAGTTTCTTGCTTTAGCTAAGCATTTTAATTCAGTATTGTTTACTTAATTTGTTTAGTAATTTTCTCTCCAATTTTTTTTTTCATTTCTCTTTTGCCACTCAGTGTAATTCCATTATGGGGTTTAATTTTAATGTACCTTCTCAGTTTTTCATTGTTTCTTTATATTTTCTCATTGTACATGGAGTTGCATATATTATTTAATAATTACTTTTGTTCGTTTTTGCTAAGGTGTAGCATGGTCCTTCTTTACTATTTAGAACCAAATTAAAATGAAAAAAATTAACTAATACAGAAGGCAACATGTCTTTTTACCGTAGTCACCAAAGGGTCACCCAAGTGAAACCTGGAGCAAATTGGAATCCTCATTTTTTAAAATAAAAGTTGGATAATATATGGGTACTTTAATGAAAATATGTCAAGATTTAAAAGAGACTCTAAAAGAGAAATGTTGGAACATGAAGATGATAGGGTCCTAAATTAAATTATTAAAATATGTAGAGAATAAAGAATAACTCATATATTGGGTGAAGAGTCAGACTTGGTATGACAGGTTCTGATCACAGTGTCCTTGATACATGTCAAAATGTGGATAATTTTTGTAGTTTGTCACTAACTTAATTATGTTGACTATTTCAGGGTATCCATTACTGTCAGCCGAGATAGAAGAAATAGAAGATGCACAACAGCAGGAAGCTGCCATACTTACAAAGTGGCAAAGGATTATGGGAATTAACTATGAAATAGTGGTAGGTTAATTTACTCTTCCTGACTTCTTAACTTGTAACTGTATTTGAGCAAGAAGTTCATGACAGTAATAAAGATGATGATCATAAAGAGTCCTAGAGAAGTAGCAGGTGCCCAGAGCTTTTTCAAGAGACCTAAATGTGCTGATTCAGGTATTTAAAAAATTCAGGTTGGATTAAGTAGGGTAGTAACTAAGGAACTGAAATAAATGGGATGGAAGTTTTAGAATTCATAATTCATCAATGGTTTCATATTTCTGACGGTAGTATATATTATATAGACACAAGAAAGGTGTTTTTTCTGATTCTTTGGATTTATAGAAAGAATCAGAAAAAAATGACAGTTTACTTAAAGATAAAACACAAATCATCATGACTTATATACAAAATTCTAAAGACTTTTTTCTATTGTCTCATTACCATTCTCATGTATTTCCTTAAGAGGTTTAATTGTACATGTTTTTTCTTATCACTTATGCCATAGTGAATATTTTATGTTTATTAACAGTTTGCATACCTAGTATAGCAATTGTAATCTTCTACCCTAAAAAGAGATTTACAAAGGTGATACAGATGATCAATCTTTAGATACGTACCATCAAATTTCAGGGATTTCAAGAGGAAAAAGTGTAATACTGAGTTAGGTAGAATTTCTCATATTGCTTATAGTATTCAAGTAATTCTAAATCAGGAGAGATAAAAAGACAACAGTTGTCATGTAATATTAATAACTAGCTTTATTGAATATTTCATATCAAGCAGTATTCTTTGTGTTTCATTTACTCCTCATGACATCGAACCATTTTTTGAAAAAATCAAGGTCATTAACAGTCAAATAAGTATAGCTGTTATTATCATTATAAATTGAGTCAAGGAAAAATAAAATAAGGTCCAGCTTAAGCATGGTTATTTTACATGAAAAGAAGTTGAGGTATTCCTTCTGTGGGGGAGGCTGATATGCAAAACTGAGACTGCACTTCTTCAAGTGTAATTGAATAGTGAAGAGAAACTGACTAGCCATTTTGTCTCAGATCAGATGTGAGACTGGGAACTTTTAACTTCCATTTGCGCACATTGTCTCTTGGTGGCATGCCAATAATCTGTCGAGGGCAGAACTGTGCTATAAGAAAGAACTAAATATTTATCGGCCCTCATCAGACATAAGTAAATAAGACATAGATCTGACTTTAAGTTGTTATGTCATTGTACAGATAAATATAATTATAGGAAGTGTTGTGTAGTATAGAAGAGGATTGAGGGACATTATCAGTGGGGACCTGGAGGACTCATCAGAGGATGTGATATCTAAAAGGGATTTTAAGGAGTGCGAAGGATTTCATCCAGCATTAGATTTTAAAGTCAAATGATGTATCTTCCAGTAATAACCCTGCACATAGTGTCGTTAAGATTTGAAAGAGATCTTTTAAAGTTAAATAGTATTTTTCTCAGTTTCTCTGTACCTCAGTTTCCTTGACTATAAATTAAAGAGGATGAAATAGACCACATTTCCTATACCTTCTGATTTTAATGTTATAATGAGTGGATTCTTTGTGAAAATGAGTGATTTCCTAACATTCTCATTATTTAGTATAGCAATAGGAAATAAAGTTCATTCTTCTGTTGTAAGCTTTGATCCATTTTTAAAGACTGGTCTTATTCCTCTGTATAGCAGGATGTGGGCTCTTAGGTTCAGATTGCTTAGGTTTAGAGCTCTTTTCTATCTGTGTGATTTTGACTAAGGTAACCTTTCTGAACTTTGGTTTTAATTTGGGAAAGGATAGAAATTGTACATATTTATGAAAAGTTAATAAGATAATCTGTGTAACGTCTCTGGTACATAGTAAGTGCTAAATGTGCATCTTTTTTATACCATTGTTGTTTGAGCTCAGGGATTTAATTTTAATCTGTGATCATTTTGACTACATTCAATCTATTATCAACATCTAAAGGTGTGGCAAAGGATCTTGACTGCTTGACTTGAAGATAGTCAAGTATCTTTACTGCTTCCTTTTGCTTTGTGTTGGTTCATGAAACTGATAGATGTCAGTACTCTTTTAGATTTTTGAAGCTTTTGTGAGAAAGTTGATCTTTTTGAGTGAACATAAAATAAATACATGAGATTTTTAAAAAATGAAAGAATATTAGAGTTCGTGATGATTTTTCTCTTTTCAGGTGGCCCGTGTGAGCAAGTTCAGTGAAAACAGTGGGTTGGGGATAAGTCTGGAAGCAACAGTGGGACATCATTTTATCCGATCTGTTCTACCAGAAGGTCCTGTGGGACACAGTGGGAAGCTTTTCAGTGGAGATGAGCTATTGGAAGTAAGGAGCTATGCCATTCTCCCCCACCTTAAATAAAATTCTTAAAGGGCTACAAGAGGCTTAATAAGTTTTTATTTTAAATGTCCCCTGTACTTGAGAGAGAGCCACAAATAAAAAATCTACCCAAAGCAGAAATTTCAGTCCTGTATGTACATTGATTTTCAGACCTAATTCTCTCTTTTTAATTTTTTAGGTCTAGAATACTATAAATACTTCCTTAAATTTATTTAAACATTTATTCAGGTTTTAGAATAGGTAATAAATTTACATGTTTCAAAATCACTTAAAAGCCTCTTTCCTGTTCAAATCCACCCAGTTCCCATCACTCTTCATTAGGTAACTACTGTTACATTTGTTTCTGTGCAATCTTCTGGATTTTTTAATAAGTATTAATTTTGAATATGTTCTTTTGCCCCATTTTAAAAAACATGCAGTGTATAATGTGTGCAGTTTTCCATGTTGATTTTTTCACTTCATGATATAATATGTAAATTTTTTAATGATCTTTTTTCATCCTTTGGGAAATTTTTTTTTTTGACTCTTCTTTTCCAAACTACTACACTGGCAGAACAAACATGGTTGAAAGCTACTGATATTTTCAGTGCTTCAGAAGGTCCTGAGCCTCTTAACAAGACTCTAACTTCACATGTAAATTGTTTTAGATAATAGTACCACAAATCTAACTATATTTCTGAGCACAGCGGAACTATGGTAATAGTAAAATTTGTTTATTTAATGAAAATTTTTTTCAAAAGAATATTCATGTTATGGAATGTTCTTTCTTGGACAATTTACCTTTTTTCACAGGTGAATGGCATAACTTTGCTTGGAGAAAATCACCACGATGTAGTAAACATTTTAAAAGAACTGCCTATAGAAGTGACCATGGTGTGCTGTCGTCGGACAGTGCCACCCACCACCCAATCAGAATTGGATAGCCTGGACTTACGTGATATTGAACTAATGGAAAAGGTATTAGATATGTGGATATATGACTAAATCTGGGTATATAATGGAAAGACTAAATGGCATTTGAATTTTTAAGCCTTTTTTCTTTTACTGGTGTTTGATTTCCTCACATAGCCCATGGCTTATGGGATAGACCTTGGAGTCAGACAGACCTGGGTTTGAATCAGATTTGGCACTTACTAGCTCTGCAGCCTTAAGCAAGTCACTTCATCTTTCTGAATCTCAGTTTGCTTCTCTGTAAAATGTAAGTCATGTTGCTTATTTTAGAGCATTGCTTTGTAGGGTTAAATAAGGTAATGTATTAGATAATATTGCACACTATATACTTATATAATTTATAGTATTCCTATGAAGTCACATTCATATTGTCTCAGTTTACAGAAGAAAAAATTAAGTCTGTAAATAGTATAGTATACATGTGGCAAAGATACTTTTATAACTTACAGAGCTCAGCGCCTGACCCACAGTTACTGCTCAATGAGTGGCTATATCAGGACAGACACATCATTACTGTGCATATAGGTCTTACTTGCACACCATTTGTGCTTTTAGAATATGAGAAATTTGAGCTTGTAATACTATATGTCATACTCTCTGATAGATCATACTCTGTGACATCCAGAAACTTCCATTTTCCTGTTGGCTTGTTCTTTTCCATTCAGATCAAAATGTCAAGAGATGGAGCTAATTGGCTTTTCTGAGGAAAATATATATCTGAAGTTAAAATTTGAACTTTGTGTAATTTTCACTATAGTCAAATCTCATTTAAGATATAATGAGAGATGATGTCAGGGTATGATTTACATTATACTGAATCAGTAAAATGGAATAATTTTTGAAAACTTTGAACAGTATACTGTTTAATATTCACATGGGTGATTAGAGTACAGTAGAAGAAACAATTCTAAATTGTGTAGTACCATACCTAACCATATACATTTTTATGTGGTATAAATGGGATTATTACAGTAAAGTAGGTGAATAGATTTACATCCATGGTCCTAGGCTGTGCAATAAGTGATTAAAAGCAAAAGTGCAGTAGTATACACTCTAGAATTTCATCATCAAAAATACAGCTTTCCTAAATTCAGTGTGTTCATATTATTAACAGAGCTAAACTAACCTAAATTCACTTTATTTTTACTAAAGAAGCTAACACTTTGCACCTCTGTTTCTGTGCCAGATGCTTTATGAATGTTACCTCATTTAATCCTCAAAAATCTATGAGACCCATAACTCTGAAACCCAGGTTAAGAGTATTGCTCCAGGCAACACAATAAGAAATCCTAGAGACAGGCTTCAAGCCCAGGCCAATCTGATTTCAAATCTTGTCTTGCCACTGTGCACGTTAATTCATTAATGAAATAACCTTGTGCACAAATCATAGCAGTTTAGAACTTTTGTTTGCGTATAGAACTTTATTTAACCTATAAACCATTTCTTCTTGAACTGTTCTTATTTAAAGAATTATTTTTTAATATGAAAATAGTTTTACCTTTTTTTTTTTTCTGACTACAAAGGTGATTCAGACACTGATGATAAAAATGAAAATCACCCACGATCATGCTGCTGAGATGTAACCATTGTATATTTTTACAGGAGATTTTCAGATGAATCATTTTTAATGCCTGTTATGTTAGGTATTTCTTCTTCTTTAATAATTTTCTGTAATCACAACCTTAATTTCTAAAGTTTTCCTGATAAACTGTTGCTACTATTATTTGAGGGTTTTGTTCTGGACAGATGCTGGCAATCTCCGTTTTCCTTGTAGTGTTGGTATGTGTATATGCTAATCCAGTGCCTCTGAAATAAGAGCTTTCTGGTCTGTTATGCAGCCTCATGTGGATCTAGGCGAGTTCATCGGGTCTTCGGAGACAGAAGATCCTGTGCTGGAGATGACTGATGTGAGTCAGAATGCCGAGAAGGTTCAAGGACCTTTGGCCATGTGGGAGGCTGACGTTCAGCACATCGAGCTGGAGAAAGGGAGCAAAGGACTTGGTTTTAGCATTTTAGATTATCAGGTAAATATATCCTACTTTTAACAATTTTTTTTTTAAATTGACATGTACTAAAGGTCTGCTGTTGATAGAGAAAAAACCGATTAATTTTAGTCACCAAAGACATTTTCTTGTTTCTAAAAGTCTTTCAAAATGCTAATTTATATAACTCATTGATTATCATAAAAGGTTCTTTCATAGTGAATTTATGGAGCTCTTTTATATTTCAGCTCTTGGGGATTTACAGATTATATTTTAATATTTTAATCAAAATAGAGTTTTTTTTTTGACATTTGGGGAGTATGTCTAAATTATTTTTTTCATGTACTTAATTGATAGTTCATATTTTAGTGGTAAGACAGAAAGTATTTCTTTTGTCTGAAGGGAACAATGGATTTATAATTGGATATATTATAAATTCCAGTATTTCTATCATCTTACTAAATTTATAAATAAGCTTAAATTGATCAGATGTTACCTACATCCTTAATTTATATTGTGTTCTGTGCTGAGTAGCTGAGTAAATGCTGCAGCCTGCCCGATAGAGCACAGCTATTGCTCCTCATTAATTAATAATAAACCAGAACACTGTCTCTGATGGCTCCCAGGTGCTGTGTTCTTCTTCACAGAGCCTGATTCTGGAGCCTTGTGCTAATATTGTTTCTGTGTATCTTACATGCATCACTAAATACTATATGGCTTCTTTTATGTTTCCTTATTTGAAAAGATAGGTCCTGGCTTCCATATACTCACATCTACTGATGCTCCAGAATAGTTATATCCTGTCGAACAAGTGCTGATGGCAAAAATTCATATATCTGACATCTAACCTCAGATAATAGTTATAAGATTTGACAATTTACCAAAAGTTAATTATTATTTTTTTAAAGTTACCTGTATAGTTTGAAAGGTACACTCAAGAGTGATGGCATGGGAGGGTGCCTTGTTTAGAGCAAACTCTTCCTAAACTCACTAAAATTGAGGTAGCCTTTGCCCAGATAATTCATTGGAAGTGTTCATGGAAAAATTTTGAAGGCACTTAAAACAATTAACTATCCATTACAGTTCAGGGTGGAAAATCTGCGAAAACGTTTTTCAAAGTGAAAAGGAGCTACTTTCTCTTTCCTTTATTCTTCTGTCAGGATCCAATTGATCCAGCAAGCACTGTGATCATAATCCGTTCTTTGGTGCCGGGCGGCATTGCTGAAAAGGATGGACGGCTTCTTCCTGGAGATCGACTCATGTTTGTCAATGATGTTATCTTGGAAAATAGCAGTCTTGAAGAAGCTGTACAGGCACTGAAGGGTGCACCATCAGGAATTGTGAAAATAGGAGTTGCTAAGCCTTTACCTGTAAGAATTTGAATTTTATGGATTTCTTTTTATACTCGCAAACAAAATGGTTTGTAGCCTTACTTTTAGCTTCACATGGTCTTATGATTGAAATTTGACTTTTGGTACTTTTTATCATCATGGTTCTTGGCTCCACGAGAGTGAGGATATAATTTTGAGTAATACTTTTAGAAGAATAAAGGGAAGAAAACAGGAAGTTCAGAAATAAATTTAAACTTACTGTTTTTTATAGTTCACTTTTGACCTTTTTTTATTCAATAATAAGGTGATGATACAGAATCAAATGTTTCAAGAATTATACCTTAAAATATCTATACCAAGATAGTGGAGAATTAGAGCAACTAAGAGCATTAACAACTGACAGTAGAACCTTCAATTAGGGTAGAATAAGTAGAATCTCTGTCAGAGTGGCTGAAGGTCCTGCATTCTGTTGATTTCAATACATTTGTTGTCTAATTACTGCAGAGCAAGAAATAGAACTTTTCGGAGTGGGTTCATCAGCATGTAGCTCTCCTGTGAAGGGATAGCCCTTATGTCATCAATTATTGCATTACTAAAAATAAGTAATGACATGTCACATAATGTCAGTATGTTTATTATATGTAGTGATTGCAACACAGCACTTATCACTGAATTTCAGTGAAATATTGAAGATATTCTCACTATTTGTGATTTTTTTCCAGTGTATAAATATATTTTTAAATGAAAGGGCAAACATACCTAAAAACACAAATATAGATATAGTTGGGTAACCATCAAATAAAAATGTGTTGACTTTGTGAAAGTATTTGTTCAAATAGTAAGCTTTGTTAATATATTTTAAATGTTGAGTAAATTTTTTTTGTGTTCCATCTTTTACTCCACAAAGAAATAACTTATGAAAAAACATTTATGAAAATGTAAAGAAGGGGAGAGAGGGAGGAAAGAAGAAAGAATATGTTAATCCAACCTTAAATCAAATCAGGGTTGTAGAAGTCAGAACAAAAGATCACTCAAAGGGGAACATGAGAATGAAGTAGGCCATTATGGTACTCTTAATATATGGTATATATTAAGATTGACCATACATTTGGTTCTGGTTTTTCTGTTAGGCAAAGAAAAATGGCAAGCATGACTCAGTGTATATTTTTCTACCGTCTTTTAGAAAAACCACACCAGTTATTCAGAAGCAGAGACTTTTTTATTCCTAGCTCGTTCCAAAATAAGTTTCTTTCATGAGATCATTTGCTATTTCAAATTCAGTGTGCATTGCAATGTGATAAATATCTTTTGCGTAAAGTGAGGTTTGCTATTAAACTAATATGTGTGGGAAAAGAATAGAAACAGTTTTACCCTGAAATACTTCTGCATGTATCGATGATACAGGGTGATTATGGGCAAGATTAGTTATCTAAAATATTTTTTTTTAGCCTGTTTTATTTGAGGTTGGAATGAACATGTTTTCTGTCAGTGTTGTCAGGGTTACGATATAATAGCTCAGGACTGCAATTTAGGTAGACTGTGTACATGCAGTGTTTTTTTTTTTTTTAAGCCATGCAAAATTAAAAGACTTCATTGTAGGATTTATTAACATTCCTTGTCAAGTAAATTACATTCTTTAAAGTAATATTCTAGTAGTATGACAGATAAGTTGATTCTTCTTTTTAAAGTTGTTTTTCTGCTATTTCTGTGTCTTAACACCTAAATTGCCTTATTTCTATATTGAGAACTCTTGATTTAGCCAGAATATTTGGCAGATAAAAATGATCAGATTACTATCATATAAAAAAAATTGTTGATTTTGATAATTTATAAGAAGCATGAAAAAATTAGTAGAAAGGAGTACTCATCTAACAGATGTTAGTATTGGAATAAATATCCTCATTGTGTCTTAAATAAAAATGTTAAAAATGAATTTTTATCATTTTATGCTCATCATCCTGTGTTAAAGTCATATGGTATCATTTGAAATCTTTCCCATTTTTTCTTCTCTTGCTCCCCTCTCCTTCTGTCCCTCTTTTCCTGTTGCTTTTCATCTCATCCTCAAACACTGAGCTTCGTTCTCCCTACAGCTTTCACCAGAAGAAGGTTATGTTTCTGCTAAGGAGGATTCCTTTTTCTACCCCTCACACTCCTGCGAGGAGGAAGGGCTGGCTGACAAAGCCCTCTTCAGGGCTGACTTGGCTCTGGTTAGTGGCCACAACTTATCAAGCTTTCTTTCAGAAATCTTGTGTCTTATTTTTGCCTTTCAAAATATTCTAAAGTCATGCTGTATTCTTTGTTCATTATGTTTTGGGAAACTAAACATTTTTTCATCAACTCTAGTGGTTCTCGTAATTCAAAATGGGAAGAAGAACAAACATGTGAAAACTATTCGTTGGATTTGTGGGGAAAATTGATTTAGCAAGACATCATATCAACATGTAGAATTAATCTTTATATCATACCAAAACTTTGTCGGAGCACTTGTTTGCTCTAATTTCATACTTGGGTATCTTTAGGCATTTTGGCCCTTTTAATGAGGTAACAGATCTCTATGGGCATTATGTTAACTTTATGTTAAAGTTTCAAAAGTAGGTAGTTTAGAATATCGTGGATTACTCAAAGTACTATGGTGTAAGTGTGTTAAATAGTACTGAGTCATAGAAAATTCTTTTTGAAATGTTGTAGGACACAAATATACCATTGCCTCTAAAAGTGTCACAAGAAACAATTCTCTCTCTAGAGTTACCTGACTCCTTCACTGAATACCAGTCAAAAAGAAGCTTACTCCCACTTTTCTGAGCTGAGCTGAGCATCTTATGATAATAGGTGTCTTGGCTCTTCTCCTTAACTAGCGATATCATCCCATATCGGTCAGTCAACTTTTCTGAGCCGTAGTATTTTTATCTCTACAGTAATTTGATGAATTCATTATTAGGAGCTCTTTTAAGATTCTAAGACATCAGTGAAAGGTGTACAAATTATTTTGAGATATTTTTCTTCAATGTTACTTAAAACAAATTTTTTATTGTAATTCCCCAGTACTTAGTTAATATCTATTTAGATAGCATATGTTAAATATTTACTATTTAGATTGTACGTAATGTACATTTGTCAAGGGTAGACCTATACATAGTTACTAGTGAATTTGAACATATATTGGAAATATGTTATTGGAAATCATATATTATTAGAGGTTCATTTTGAAATGTCTCATCAGTATTTTTCTGTTTTTGCAAGAATTTGACCTGGTATTATGTTATAATGCATGCAACTTCTCCTGGCTAAACATGTTAAGTTGAAATAATGAAGGAATAGAATGTATGGGATTTTGCCATTAAAACAGAAAATACAGGTAGTATTGGATAAGGGTAATATTTATGGCAGTTCTAACTCTTTTAAGGTTAACAGTGAGTGAATTGTTAAGAAGAACAAGAGCTTCCAGCTTATCATATCTTGATTCTTTCACTTGCTTCTGCCACAGAAGATAAGATTTTTAGATATGTGGTGAAATTCTCTATGTGAGTTTTCCAACAGTAGCAGTTTATAACTTAAAAGTTTTACTATAGCTAGATTAAATTAAGCCCCTTGTTCATTAATATAATTAATTTCAGTGTGAAATGGCACATTTTTTCTTTGATTTCTGATGATCATGTGAACTGCAAAAAAGCAAGTGTTTTCCTTAACTTAGCACTATTTAAATTTAGAATTCATCTAGGCCCTTTGTTAATTCTTACTTTTAGTCCTTTTATTGATGGAATAAAGTAACCTTTGATACCAACACCCTATACCGCTGATAGGCAGTCTGTCTATTTTCTGTTGAGTTAGTCAGTCACTGGTGTGTCGAACAGGTCATGTAGTAAATAGAATAGAATAAGGAATGATACGTTTGCCTTTTAGTCTCAAGTGGAGACTTTGTCATATATGTAAAGGAACAGAATTTCCAATGGTACTATTGTTTTTATTCCTAGGTGGACACAAATGATGCTGACTTAGCAGATGAGTCTACATTTGAGTCTCAGTACTCTCCTGATAACGACAGTATCTACTCTACTCAAGCCTCTATTTTATCTCTTCATGGCAGTACTTGTAGTGATGGCCTGAACTATGGTCGCTCCCTTACATCTTCTCCTCCTAAGGTAAAGGAAATGTTATTTTATTTTCCAGAGGTCATTGTTTATGAGGAGTTAAAGGAGTAGCATGTTAGAGACATTATGTTTCTTCAGGCATGGATTCATTATCAGATAAAAGTACAATTTCATTTAAGTAGTGTTGACTGGGTAACTCTTAGAGCCCTAGGGGCTAATTAATTCTAGGGTCTGTGTTACAAAGTGATAGACACAAGGGTTCAAAGCTTTGATTGGGATTTTTGTGTTAAAAAGAAAAAATTAATGAAATATATTTTTTAAATTTTGGTTCTAGCTCTGTGTATTTTGGAAAAATTGCAAGACTAACTTTATTTTCTTAATAGTTTTAAAAATGACTTTCATGCAATGTTGGATAGTAAAATATTCCTTGCATTAATTTAATATTTACTAGCTAAGTTAAATTTAATGCTGTCATATGTTTTTATGTAAAATGATGCCAAAGTATACATAAAAATCACAGTGAATGGCAAAGTATTTTAAGTCACTGGATATGAATGAAGAATTTAGTTACTATTTGACATGTCTGTGCCATTTATATTTCAGAAGTAGATTATTGGCATAAATTCTCCAACTCTTTTCATTTTCTTGTGACATGCTCTATAATGTTTATAAGTAATATTTTAAACCCTAGCCTATCTTTTGAGTATGAAATGGCATCTTATTTTAATTTAGGTTTCTGATTATTAGCAAGGTTGAACACTTTTTCATTTATTGGCCATTTGGGTTTTACTTCTATCGGTGGCCTCTTCATATCTCTTGGCCATTTCGTAATGGGTTATTTATCTATGTTTTGTTGATGTTTATATTTTATAAACATCGATATACCCAGTAATTAAGTTTATTTTTAATGTGTGTGTGAGTGTATATTAAAAAGACTGTGTGTGGGAATATTACTTCTGACTTAAGTTATTCTTGGAGAAAAGGAACTTGGGAATTTAGCTGTAATATATTATATCATTTTAAGAAGAGAAATTGAAGAAAATATGGCAAAATGTTTGTTTGTTTTGTCTTGTTTTGTTTTCTGTGGCATCTTGTAGCACCTAGATATTTACTAGGAAATTGTATATAAAAAACAATACATGATGCATTCATCTTCTTGTTCATTCGCACTAAATTTACTTTAAAAAGACCAAATGGCAATTTATTAAATCTGGGCAAGAGTTCATATGTGAATATATTTTCTTTATTTTTCTAGGTTGGAAATATACCATAATAAACAAAAATTAAGATAAAAAGACTGACAACAATAATTCTTTCTTAAATATATGAAATATATATTTTCTACCTATTCAGTGGGAAGGGAATCAATCTATGAATAAGTTGGAAAGGAGAATTTTCATAGGTCTAGCACAATTTTTCTCCTTTCCTGATTAACAGATAATTTTTTAGCCAGCACATTTCAAAACATTTTCTTTTATGTTCAGGGTGCACCTGCCATCAGTGCAAATGATGCTGGGCAATCTCTTTGAATTGGTTTGCGAGGTATAATCTTGAATGGAGCAGCTGCTCCTCTGTCACCACACCTGAGACTTTCTGACTGAGTCCTGCCTGGAAAGCATTCAGTCTTCCCTGGCCTCAGGACTAGAAGCTGAGTTCATCTCCTAATGGAATCTCCTAATCCACAGCATAGCACACTTCTTCTTGCCAGGGGGACAGATTGCATTGTTTAACTTAGTAATTGTTACTTAAAGGGATTACACAATCTGCATACTGAGAAGCATATATTTTACAGGGCAAATGCTGGCTGTATGCAGCACAACATATTGGCTTACTGAAGTCTGTTTGCCTCTTTTTTTTTCCCCAAGCAGTTTACTCTTTTGTTGAAGCAAATTTTGGCAAGCTGGCTTATCAACTGAAATATTTAAACTACAAAACAACAAAGAAGACATTAATGAGTTTGTTTTAAAACAAATTATGAAACTCCTGTGTGGTTTTAGTTTTCTTTGAAAGTAAGGACTCTTTGTTCCTGCATCATGGTAAATCTCGGAAACATTTTCATTTGTTTGTTTGTTTTGTCTTGTTTTCATTTTGTCTTGTTTTTGTTTTCTGTGGCATCTTTGTAGCACCTAGATATTTTCTAGGAAATTATATATAAAAAATGCTAGATGACACGTTCATCTTCTTGTTCCTTTGCACTAAATTTACTTTAAAAAGACAGAATGGCAATTTGTTATTAAATTTAGAATTGACCATTTTTCTTCAAATTAAGTGAGCTGACTTGAGGATTTTTTAATCAAGATAAAATTGTATAGTATATAAGATATTTTAAAGAAAGACAAAGACAACTTCATACAGATTTGAAAGAAGGTTGAAATAGAGTGTGAGGATCTCAGTGATTCCTCAAGTTTTTGATTTTGCTGAATATGTAATAATCTTATAGCCTTCAATGGTGTCTGGAAGTGTACAAATAATTTTACATGTCTCCTTACCTTTCCCTTTGGTCAGGTATGCTAACAGAAGTTGTAAGAACTAGTCACGCAGAGCAGGAGCTCATCATGAAGGGAGGCCTTACTCAGAATTGCAGAGCCAGGGCCCAGAAACCAGAGAGCAAGTTAGATGCTTGGACAGCAACGTAGACACCAGGGCTGCAGCCATAGGTGTTGCTCCTCCGCACAAAATGCTCCCGTTCCGAGGAGGCCCGTCCTGCCTTTTTTTTTTTCCTTTTTCTTTCTAAAGGAGTGGTGTTTGCATGATTATCATAGAAGGATTTAAGAGAAATAACCATTACTTAAAAATCTGAAAAATATAGCTGCTTCCATGCATTTGGATTCATAAAGGCAGGTCATTGATGAAATGTAGATTTTAAAGGCAAAAAGCCAGTAATTTTTTTCCTTTCTTATTATTCTAGCTTTTAATTTTTTTTTTTTTTGGTTAATCTTTATCCTCTTTTTCTTGTCTCAACCAAAGACATAAAATGAAGAAATAATTGTTTTCAAATTTAGATGCTTAGAGACTTTCGTTTAAAAGCTTAACATATTTTGGGGGTGGGGAGAGGATTCTCTCATTTATTTATTTATTATTCTTATTTTGTCTTAAAAACACACCCAATAAAAATTTAATAGCTAGGTAATGAGTCTCACCTTCTACTTCTAATTCTCACCCGCACACCCTATCCTCCCTTCTACACCAAGTTCTCATTCTTGCTCCAGGGATGAAATGATGACCAGTTTGGTGCATGTCCTTCATTTCTGAATGGTACTTCTAGGAAGTGCTGTTGATTCTAGTGCAAGTTGAACTTTGTGTTTGTCAAGATAGAAACCCCCTTTTAGAACCTTGTGCACCAAACGCAGGTAGTAGAGTCCATGTATTAAAAAAAAAAAAATCCCTACAAATCTCTACTTATTGTCATTCTGTAGCATAAAATACTGTTGCCTGTACATCCATGACACACACACACACACACACACACACACACACACACTTTAGTATAAATGTATGTATATTTTTTTGAGAACGGGATTAGTATCAAAAACAAATTAAATCAGTCCGTCAAAGGCGATGTGAGTGATGTGGAACACTCTTAGTGACAAAAACTGCAAGCTCTTAATGGTATAAAAGGTGTCGCCTTTTTAGTAGGCTCAATGTGTGAACAATAATGAAAGTGCACCCTATCTCAGAGAGAGTGGGAGAACAGTGTTATGGTGAAGCTCAAACTATATTTGTCAAAAGTGCTAAGAGGACTTCTTCCATAGACTACTTATTGAGGAAAAGTAGTTTGTGTCCGGTGAATGTTTAAGTATTTAGCTACTCGTGTTAGTATATATCTGAGTAATAATATGCCCAGGTATAATTTTAATGTATTCATTACTCTTAAAAAAATAGATCTATTTTCAAATATATTTGAATTTTTATTTAACATCTCCCTCATTCTTTCCAAACAAGAATATATCAAGTGGATGCATCTGTGAAGGTGGATTTTTGCTATCTAGACTTCATTTAGATCCCAGGTTGCACTGGGAAATTGTAGATTTATTTTGGGGTATATATGGGGGAAGAACTGCTTTTCTTTTAGATCCATAAGACTTTAAAAATAAAACTCGGTTGTTCAGCAACCAGAAACATTTCTTAAGTAGGCGTATGTTGTCTGCTGTGTTGATTAGTTCTTTCTTTTCTATGTGTCTGTGTTAACTCCTTCATGAATAATGCATGGCAATTTCGGTTACAGAATTTACAGTAAACCCCAGCTAACAAGGACAGCTTGATCTCTTTTTTCTGATGGAAAGGAGTTTTCTTATCTTTATTTAGGGAATGGGAGAGGTGATTTACTGTTAATTCTTGTAATTAATTTAGTAATACAGAAGCTAACCAGTTTCTATAGTAAGTATGTTATTTTTCATAAGACTAAAATAATAAAAGTTGGGCGAACAGGTTATTGATTAGGTTCTAGGAGTGTGGAGTATAATACTTTCCTATCATTTGTTCCTGTGAATTCTAAAGATGTTATTAGCTTGTATGATACTTTTTTATCAGGAATATTTGTTAATTCCGGAGAGATGAAAACTTGGTTGAGAAAGTGTAGTGTAATAAATTATATTGGAACAACTGATTACCCACTTAGGAAAATTTAAGAGACCCATATCTCACACCACACTGTGAAATAACTTCTAGATGGGTTAAAACAATCTGAAAACAAAGTGATGACAAGTGAAAACCATCTGATAAAAATTATGATAAAGTATCTGAAAAAAAGTGTTCACAGGAGATATACAAATGGCATGTTCTCACTAATTGCCAGAGACATGCATAGTAAAATACTAAAACCCTGATGCATATATTTCTTAGAGATAAATTGCCAAAGTAATTGAGGGTTGTCAAAATAAGTTAATAGGTACTTCCATGGTCTCTTTTTTGTGAGAGAAAATTGGAAGACCATTTGACGTTATATACCAGCATTTCATGTGTGCGTGTCTTTTGACCTACAGCTCTAATTGTAGGAGTTCATACTAAATAAATGTTCACAGATTCACAAAGATGTGCAATAAAAGTAACAGCAATGGCTAACAATTCATGGGCATTTTCTCTTAAGTCAGGCATGTTTTTGCTACTTTGTGTTATTAACTCTATCCTCCCGATAGTCCCATACTAGGTTTATCATTTTCCCTAATTAATAGACAAGAGACCCAAGGCACAGGGTATATTTAAGTGACTTGTCAAAGCTCAAAGAGCTAACTGTGGTAGAGCCAGCATCTGAACCCAGGCAGCCTGGCTCCAGAGTCTATACTCTAGTTCTTTCATAATTAGGAATATTCTGTAGCCATAAGAAGATTGAAGCTTTTATTTACTGACATGGGACTCTTTCATGTTATGGTATAAAGATACTTGAAAAAAGCAAGTAAAAACCTGTGTAGTGTATGTTTCAGTTTAGGTTTTAAAAATGTGTATGTACATGTACATGGATATATGAGTGTGTTTTTGTACGTGTGTGTGTGTGTGTAATGCAAATGCATTAAAAAATCTGATGCATAAACACCCAGCTGAAGCCAGCTATTTTTCCT
Source organism: Eonycteris spelaea (assembly GCA_003508835.1). Lineage (NCBI taxonomy): Eukaryota > Metazoa > Chordata > Mammalia > Chiroptera > Pteropodidae > Eonycteris > Eonycteris spelaea. The sequence continues at coordinate 1,249,542 of PUFA01000185.1, read as the reverse complement.
GGGGAAGGTACTCGAAGTAGGAGCCATAAAGAAAGACTTTAGTATTATACTCTGTGTGCATACACAGTATCCGTCTATACGGCTTGAACTTTTACAATGAAAATGTATTCATGCACTACTACTTTACACTTTAAAAATGTCCATCAAAGAATTGAAGAGAAAATTGATATATTTATTCAACAGTTCATGTGGAGCAACTGCATGCATGTAAATGATATATCTATTGTAAGGAAATACATGTGTTCATGTGAAGCTATAGAATTTTAGAGTTTTAGAGTTTCAGAGAATTTTAAAAATTAATATAAAAAGAGAGGTTCTATGATGTATAGATTGTTAGCCAGAGACCCTAGATTAGAACCTACACTTTATGATAACCTTCCTAATATTTCTTCTGTTATATCTTGCAGAATACTTATGAAAATTTTTCCTATAATGGAATTTTTTGGCATTCTGTTCTTCTCCATGAATACCTATAAATACTTGTCAAAATAATTTTCTCTTGAAGGTTCTTGTGAATCTGAATCAATTAATGTCATTCTCTTTATGTTCTTGATCATATAAGTAAGAGCTCAGAATGATTGGACATAAACTACTCTTTAAATAAGATTTGAAAATAAGTTACTTGCTTTCCCATGTATATTGAACACTGAATGATTTTATTTGTGAATAGAACATGATATTGTATCTGAAAGATCTTATGTATAGTTTATTATACAAGTATAACTCAGTAGAGCACGAGATGTATGATTTGCAGGAAATGTATTCAAAAGCATTTATAAAAAGAGACATATGGAATATCAGCTAAGTGATGAATTTGTATGTTTACTAATGTTTTTTGAGTAACAAATAATTACATTGTGCCCCCCCCAACACACTAAATAGTTGCTCATTAAGACTTGGTCTTACAAAATGCATTGACATAATTCTGGCCATAATTTTTAAATTTTTTTTTAATTATCAGGATGTCACTGAAAATTCTTCAGATTCAGTACTTGATCTTCACAAGTCCTTGGAGGAACTGTACACCCAGAATCTCCTGCAAAGGCAGAATGAGAGTCCACCTTCAGTAGACTTGAACATGGGACCTGCTTCTGGCTTTACCATAAATGATTATATACCTGCAAATGCTATTGAACAACAATTTGAATGTGAAAACACAAGAGCATGGACTGAATCTCGCCTACCAAATGAAGTTATATCAAATGCAGAACTTACTTCTCCTCTGCTACCTGATTCAACTGGAAAGGTAACATTTTGAAGATATGGTTTGTGTCTCATGATGAGGTTGAAAATAGTGACGTGTTAGAGTATTCTGCCTTATCTCCCAATGGGAAGCAAGTGCTCTCCTGACAGATTTTTCAAAAGCCAAACTATGAACTTGTTTTGTTTATAGATATTGGCGAATAAGGCCCAATCAATTAGAGAATACCAGTGATGTCGAAATCATACTCCAAAGTCGAATTTTCCTTCCCATGTGACTTACTTTTCTTTCTGCCAGGGCTCCGAGTTCTTACATCAACAGAGCTCGCTAACCACTACTGCCGGGTTGTCATGCTTCAAAATATATCCAGAGAATCTTTGGAGAGGACTATCACTATAGCAAAAGGCAATTCTAGCCTAGGTAAGTTCCTTATTTTCCATGCACACTTGCCCACCCTACCCCTCTCCTAAAGAAGAAAGATTGAACTTGATGTATTTGGCTGTGGTAAGAAAATAGATGTTATATTATTTTCCTGTAGTTTTATGGTTTCTCTTTTTATGCACTCATTATTTTTCCTTGAAATGGTTAACAGGTTTGTTTAGTTCAGGCTAGCTTAAATCCCTCACTCTCTTATTATTTAAAAGTTATTCAGGAGCTTCATTTACATTCAAGTAAAAGATATACAAATTGTTTGTGTGTGAAATAGCCAAATCAGAAAAAGAATTCTTAGAAAATGAAAAGTCAGCAATTTGGAATTCTAAATTCTTTGGAAAAGCAAATTATTAGTTTCTTTGATCTTGTTACCAGTTATGCATAAGTCAGTTTGTATATTCTAATTTCTTTCAGTTCACCTTAAATAAAGACTAAAAAGGACAGCCAAGCGAGTGTGCTACCACACCAAAATATAAATGCAACTTATTCAGTAGTCCTTTCCCAGGTGGCAGATTTTGTGGCTTTTTTTGTGTCCTCTCTTACCCATAAAGGGTTGCAGCTAGTTAATAATCATAAAACCTTCTGAATTGGGCAAAAAAAAAGATTTTCTGTAAAAATAAAATCCTAATTACAATAACTAAAGCCATACTGAGGCAGAGCACCTTTGTTCTTTATTTGTGTTAAGCAGTCATGTCTCTCAGCTCTGTTCCTAGTGCTCTATGATGATAAATAGGATGTTAGATCATTTGCTCTGAATGTGGAGTGCAACCCATGACCCTCTGATTAGCTCTGCATCAGAGATCTTGTTCCTTCTATGATATAATGAACCAGTACCCTTTTCACTGATATCTTATGCAGGGTCTTGTTTCCTTGTTAAATTTGAGACTTGGCAGAGAAGTCTAGCAGTGCTTACTTGGTGAATGGGATTCCAGTCACTGTCTTATTCTGGATTTTGTTCCATTTGGTGGTGGCTGGGTAGTACCAACAGCAGCTAAGTGGAGAATATAGCAGAGAATTTCTACTTAGGTATAAATTTCTTATGTATTATATTTAATAGAAAATATAGAATTTGTTACAGAACTTTCTATGATTCATTAATTATGAGACAGACACTATAGATATCAAAGCTTGCCAGAAATATTTCATCTGCTAACGCAGTGTTTGTGAAAGCATGCTACTTAGAATACTAGTTCTGTTAGATATTAATAGGAGTTATAAATGGGTTTCAAGTTTAAAAGTTTGGAATGTGATAAATTTAAGGAGACAGGTTTCTGTTTGTACTATTCCTCAGTGTCTTTGATACTCAGATGTGCATTGTGGATCTCTAAAAAGAAGTTATAGAATGCAGCATTTCTTACATTTAATTGTCCATAAAACCCATTTTTTTACCTACTCATAAGACAGATTTTGTAAAGCCCATATAAGAAACCCTATTTTAGTGTATTTACCCAACTATCAAACATTCTTTTTTTTCTGTATTCTAGACACTACACATACACCATGATGTAATCACTTTCCTTAATGAACATGAGTTTAAAAGAGTAAGCTAGTCAACACATAAAGTCCTAAATTAATTGAAATATACATACTATGATAGACAAAACACTGTAGGCTTAAAAGAGGGAATCGCTTATCCCTACTCTCTGAGTGTGTGGAGAATTTAGTAAGATTCTCAAGAGAAGATATTTGATTTAGTTTTTGAAAATGGAGTAGATTTTTACTACATAGTTGAGGAATTGGGAAAAGTTGGAAGCTACTAGAGCTGAGGCAGAGAAATGTGAAACATTGCTGAATTTTGTTTGGTATGGATGAGTGTGGTGCGATGGTGGGCAAAGTAAGAAATGAAGTTAAAGGAAGAAATGGTGTGAGACAACTGCTGGATGGGTTTGCGGGCAGGACACAGGACTTCCGTTGTAACACCCTCCTGTCTCAAGTGGGAACTGAGGGCAGAAGAGTGACGATCAGATCTGTGTTTTAAGATCATTCTGGCATAGTCTGGCAAATTAGATTGGAAGCAGTTGGGAGGCTCTTGGAGGAGCCGCGGTTTGAGTACATCTGATTTTGCAATCTGCCGCCTTTGGATTGCTTGCCTGTTTTTAGTTTACTGAGAGAATGTTGAATTTTGTCAAATCTTTTTCTTCATCTATTGAGGAAATCCATATGGGTGTTTAATTTATTCTGTTAATATGCCAGGACACGTTACATATTCAGTATGGTACAAGATACTTAGCATATAAATTGACGATTTTAACCATTTTTAAGTGTACATTTCTATGATATTAAGCACATTCTCATTATTATGCAACCATCACCACCATTCCTCTCCAGAACTTTCTCATCTTCTTTAATGGGTACTGAAACTCTGTACCCATTATACAATAACTCCTCATTCTCTTTGTTCTCTAGCTCCTAGTGACCATAATTCTACTCTCTGTCTATAAAATTTGATTACTCTAAGTACCTCATGTAAGCGGAATCATAGATTATCTGTCCCTTTGTGACTGACTTTTTTCATTTAGGAAAATGTCTTCAAGATTCATTTACGTTGCAGCGTGTGTCAGAATTTCCTTCCTTTTAATGGCTGACTAATATTCCATTTCTGTGTGTGTGTGTGTGTGTGTGTGTGTGTGTGTGTGCCGTACGTACACCACATTTTATTTATCCATTTATCTATTGTTGAACACTTGGATTGCTTCCACCATAGCTTTAAACTTTAAGTTTTATAAATACACTAAAGATGATTAAGCTCTTGGGGAAAAAATAGTGAAAGGTAAAGTGTCCTTGTTTTCTGTCATATCAGAAAATTCATTTAAACTTCAACAGTTTGATTTTAAAATTAATGTCTAAGAGAGCCCTTTCATTTGCTTTGCGAGACTAAACCGCTTACCTCTAAGTATGAAATTATAGCACCATTAGTTTGTTAACCAAATTGTAGTATAAAAGTGTAAGTAACTTTTAGTTTTACTTTTATGATTTATTTCAATTATTTGAATTAATTTACGCTCTCAAAATGTTTATAGGGGTTTCCCTGTATGTTTGATTTCCTGGTACCCAGAAAGATTCCTCTAGCATTTTAGAATTCAAATTCAGTATACTAAAGTGAGAACATTTCTCTATTATCTTATTTGGCAGAAGATGTTCAGTATTCAGATTTCTGCAGCACTTAGAATAACTAAATGTAAAAGAATCATGAAAGAGGCCTACTTTAAAAAAACTGTGTGAAACATTAAAATAATTTAAAGCATTTATTTAAGCTTTTAATGTAGGAAGATTTTTTACAACTTGAAGTAACAAGAAATGTAGTTATTTTGAAAATTTAAATGGAGGCTGGCCTTGTGCTGATAGAGTATGTTAGATTGATAGTCTTCTCTTAATCAACTTACATATAAGGTTGTTTTGAGTTTCAGCTTTCTGGATAATTTGTTTCTTTTAGTGATAAACAGAAGAAATTATTAATGATAGCTTTCTGTAAAAGCTATCATAGCCCATCTGCTCTGGTTTTATGAATCACAAGGAAAGGTACGTGTTGAGAGGGCCAGACCACCGGTATCCTCTAGACTGTGCCAAGTAGGTGTGTTGTATATCACCATAACAGGAACTTATTAAAGGATTGTTAGCAAGGGAGTAATGTGATGCGATTTATCTTTTTTTTGAATGATCACTCTGTATGCTGTGAGAAGAATGCATTAGAAGCCAAGAGCCCAGTGAAGAGGCTGTTTTGAAAAGTGAGGCAAGAGAACGTGTTGGCTTGATCTAGGTTAGTGTGGACATGGAGAAAGATGAATGGATTCAAGATAAGTTTTGGAGAGAAATGACAGGACTTGGTGATGGATGAACTATAATCCATCAGGTTTATTTATAGCCCATGAGAAGTAGAAATCAAGAATGACTCCAACATTTCAGCCTTGAGTAATGGAGAGTTCTCTTGTGGTACAACACCAAAGATGGAAAGACAAATGGATAAATAAGAGGAGGTGGAAACTTGGAAATCCAATTTCATATGTCTGAAGGTTGTTTTCCCTACTAGTCATCCAGGGAACATGTCAGGAAAGCAATTGAATATCTAAATCTGGAGCAAATAGGAAAAGATTAAAATGAAGTTTGTATCAGTTCAGTTCAAATGACTGTATATTCAGGCACTATGAGAGGCAGTGAGGGGAAGACTTGAACACCAGCTTCTTGATGTTAGGAATTCTGTGTTAAGCTTTTTTTCTTTTTTATCTCAAGCAACCAGCGTAGTACTTGGCACATAGTAACCATGTAAAAATATACTTAATGAACAAATGATTTGAAAATAAGGTAGTGGCATAGTTTCTTAATTTATTGAACTAATTTTTCATTTGTAGGCCTGTTGTTTATTCTCTTATGTGTAGAAGAGATGAACTGCTATTGTAAAATGGACTTGGCACTATCAAAATGTTCTCCCTGGGAGATATCTCTGTTTAAGGGGCAACACCTCAAATAGCCTAACTTACATTCACTCCTGTGTAGACCTGTTTTATCTCTAATGTATTCATCATGGACAGTCTTTGTCTAGATTCAGTTCACAAACATTTGAAAATTTACTTTAAAAATATTTTTTTGTTAGAAACTAACTTTTTCCTTTCCTTTTGATTTTTTTTTTTTTGGTTTTGCCAAAAACATTAGTGCTAATCTTTTATCTACAAATCCGTAGGGATTATTATATTCAAATTAAAATGAATTTGAAAGTCACACATTTAATCAATATCTGTGTTCCTTCGTTACCGTAGGGATGACAGTAAGTGCTAATAAAGATGGCTTGGGGATGGTTGTTCGAAGCATCATCCATGGAGGCGCCATTAGTCGAGATGGCCGGATTGCTGTTGGGGACTGCATCTTATGTATTAATGAAGAATCTACTATCAGTTTAACCAATGCCCAGGCACGAGCTATGTTGAGAAGACATTCTCTCATTGGGCCTGACATCAAGTAAGTATCTTTTGGACCCCAATTTGGCTTGGAAAATTCAGGAATTTCAGTTCATTCATCAGATTATTTTTAGTATATACTTCTGTTTGATACACAAAAATTATATATTTAGCACGAGTCACTTAAGAAGTTCACTATTCCTGAATAGCTCTTGATTATAGTCTCTTTAAGATGATAACAATGTTGAAATATTTTAAAGCATGTTGCTTTCTCTTTCTAATTTTACTTCTCCAATGATTTCTGCAAAAACCTTAGATGTGAGAGATATGAGACATTTCTCACAGAGTAGGAGGGGGTCCACTCTTAGGATCTCATAAAGAAGTTTGGATTGGCCTCAATATTAGGAATTGTGCCCTGGTTTGTTGGCCTGTATGAATTCTAGGACTAAGCCAGGAATGGAAAATAACATAGAACATGCTGATCTGACCTATAATTTACCTCTGTTGAACCACCTCATGATCCAAGAGAATTCACCAGTACGTCAACATAGTCTGATTAAAGGTCATGTAGGGTATTTTTTTGGAAGCGCTTATCAAACTGTCCCATAATGTGCTAAAAGCACATCATATATGTGTTTGGTTTTTAGGTCACTAAACATTTCTTGAGCCAACATAAAAATTAGTTCATGACTTTATTGTCACACCTCATCAATGTAATAAGTTGGTTTTATTCTCTAGCATTAACCATTGAACATTTGTATTTAATGTAAAAGGGACAAAATAGTAAATAAGAGCTCAGGAAAGATTGTTTCCCTTAGATTAATATGATGATTACTAGCATGGGACACTTTTTTGAATTAATGCTGTTTTATTGACTGCATTCTTATTATTATTATTATTTTTCTATTTTTATTTTTTTTTGCAAAGTACATATTGCTAGAGCTTGGGTAAGAAAAACAATATTTACAATCTGTTTTTCATTCTGCCATCAGTAAAAAGTAGAAAAATATATACTGTTTGGAGTAGATTCTGCTGTCTTATAAAAAACAGTTTTTTGAGGCAGAATTTCACTAATGGGCTTTCATATTTTTGAATGCCTTTTGATTTTTATTTTATAATGAAACAGAGCATCAGATCCTGGGACAATACTTTAATTATCTTACTAATGCGAGTACAAGTGAACATTATTACAAATGTCAGTGCCTCTATACTAAGAAAAAAGGGAAACTTAAGTGCTTTCCTCACCACTTGTGGTCCAGTGTCCATTTCTTTTGCTTAAAAGATAAATGATGTACATCCACATGGAGACTCTTTACAGCAAAGGTTTTAGCTTACATAGTCTATACATAGCATAAAATGCAAATAGCCTAGTAACTGATCACTTGATTTATTGTGTTATAATGGCCACGTTATGCTGTGAGCACTGATGCAGGTCTCTGAGCAGCATAATTGGTGCTTGGTTCTAGCCTTATTCCTCAGTTCTGATGTACTGCAGAACTTAAAAGGTAGCCAAGAAATAGGACACTGTGACATTGATTTGACATAAGTCGTACATCTGGTTAGCTGTAGGAAAGTTTTCAGGCACGTTTCCAAGCTCCAAAGGTCTTTTTTCTCCTTTTCTCACTTTTGTTGCTGTTTTGTTTTGGTTTTGTTTGTTCATTTTCCTACCCTCTGACTGAGAACCAAAATTTACCCTTCCTCTCAGACAGCACTTCATCATTACTTTGAAGGATATCTAGAGAGCTAGCTTCATAAATAATTGCTTTAGGATCCCAGTGGGCAAACATTACTGTAGTATCTTACTGTAAAAACAGAAAACGAGAAAAATCCCATAACCGTCCCTCCTCTGGAAATCAGTCAGTCCGGTCAGTCTCTTTCTCACATGCTGGTGTGTATACACACACTCACTCACAAACATACCAAGAAAGCACATCAATTTCTTGTCAAGTGTCCTACTAAAGCTATGATTCAGATGGTTACTATCTGACTCATTGAGTAAATGGTAGAAAGAAATTAGAATCATATAATCCTTTTTCAGAAAAAAATGTGTTAAATAATAAAACAAACAGCCATTTAGTTTGACCAGTGCTGAGCAGCATGTTTCATGCATTTTGCATAAAGTGTTTTTGGCTCTGTGCCTTCCTGATCTTTTGCTTTCATGAAGAAAACGGTTAGAATTACCCTGAAAGCTGTGTGACTAATCCTCCCAAAAGGAAAAGTCTAGGCCTCCCATTACTTTGAGTGGGACCATACATTGCCTCTGGCCAATTAACATTACTTGCATTTAGGCTCCATCCATATTTTTTACCCTTTATTTTTGTTATGAACCTAGCTTAATCTGAGGTAGTGGTAGAGAAGTGTGTTGGAGAGACTTAAATAAAAAAAAAGACTAAATGGTTCAGTTACATAACTAATTGGTTTTAGGAAAAGCATACTTATTGAAACAATGCACTGAGTTTCTTTTTTGCCATTTATGATAGATAACTAAGAACTTTGTATGTGTGCGTTCATGCATGCCTGGGTAGATAATTTGAGTTTCAGGGGTTCAAGAACAGCCAGTTTAAGTTCCAGGTTTCATTATTTTCTATGGAAAACCAGATGTGAAGCCTCACCAGAATGCATTCTGTTTCACTTCTCACTCCACCTTGCCAGGAGCTCTTATATTTCTGTAATAATAGCCAGGGTTTTGCGCTTAGCAGCAGCTGCTTATAACATCTGCCAGATAATTACCGAGCTGAATCAGAATTCACCTGCCTTAACCTAAAGTGTGGGATGAATTCCTGATCAAGGAATAAAAGATTGATTGCAGTTACATTTTTCCATGCTTGTTAATAATCACTGCTATAGACACCAGTAAAGAGCAGATGCTTTTCTGGGGGAGGTGTAGATAGGAGGGAGGTGGATAAGGGGGAAAAAACAACCAGGAGCACCCACTTTTAACTACATATGTATGCATCTCACATTCAGCACAAGACATTGACATTTGTTAACACCATTGTAAAAAGATGCTGCGGCGTATGCTTCACATTCTAGATTTTCTACAGCACGTGCTGACGATCGAGCCCCCTTTTATGTGTGAGTATCGGTGATTCAAAACCTCATTATGTCTGTGTGTTACAACTTGTCTGTGAAAACCATTTCATGCTTTTGTAACGTCCTGATGCAGGAGTAGACGCAGATATAAATTTAGTGTATACATTTTGGCTTTTTTCCCTTCATATATAAGAACATAAATTCCAACAGAGCTATGAGATTGTTACATTTTCACTTGCACTGATGATTGTGAACTCATTCGGAAATCACATTTTCAAACCACTAAGCTTTTCAGCTCCTTTGTCAGGGAACTGTCCTGTCTGCAATGTGCAGGTGCAGTCAGTGGATTAAGAGCCGAATCGCATTTCCTCATCACTAATGTTATTCTTTTTTCTTTCACTCCACGTGTAACCGAAGGTTAGTTTACCTTTAAGGATTTTTAACACAACTCTCAAATCAGCAGTTTCAGTGTGTTTCTGCCATTCATAATTTAGTTTGGATGTTCTTTGTTGATGATTTGGAGGATTCGTGTGTCCACATGGCCAGGCATGTGTGAGAATTGATCTTCGTGTGCTGTTGCATTGTGGGATGCTTGTTCGGGTGGCCTTGTTATCTGAAAACTGCTTCCTTTCCCCTATCTCACTGTTATCGAATATATTAGAAAAATATTTTTAAAGCTCCCTCTCATTCTTTTAGTAATAGGAAAACCAATTTTAACAAATACAGGGGAAAATTCATTTCAACATTGTTTGGGATAGAAACATCTTTTCCTTCTCAAACCAGTTAAAAAATTAAATACTTTGAACCAGTTGTTTTTCTTTTTACTATTGTGTTCCAGTTTCTTTCCCTCCTTGCCTCTTCCTGGCTTTTCTTCTTAAGATTTTATTTATGAGTTTTACCATTATTGAATCTTCAGAAATAATACTAGTTTTCTTGAATAGGCTTTTCAGATTTTGAGTTTTGTGTTTATCTTTATTTTTCTTTGTGTAAAATGCAGTCACATCTTCTCTCCTAGTATAAAGTGTTATATATTTTTGACTCCTTATTTTTGACAGGACATATGTAAATTTACTGTTTAATATACTTTTAATACCATAGAGCAGCCATTTTTATAGATGAATAAATTGAGTAGATTCAGAATTACAATGCTTTCAGTCCCTGCCTAGTCCTAAATCCATTGCACCATGTTTTCTGCTTCATTTTTTTGATCCTTGAGGTAAAAGTGTCATGAAGAGATTTTCAGGGGTCCACAGATTTTGCCAGGATGATCAGGTGTGACAGGGCCAGCGGATGCCCTGTTATTTCATTGACTTAAATTTATATTATGCTTCTTACCTTACAATAGCCTCATAAACAGTGATGTCCTTTTTGTGATTGAGGACATGGCCGTTCAATTGTGGTGATTTACCCTTCCATTACACTCCTGATGAGCAACAGAACTGTCTTCTGACTCCAAATATAAGTAACCTCACAGAGTGAATGCTTTTATGGAAATAACCAATATATCTGAAATTATATGTCCCCCTCATTCAATAAATTTTAATATTGGTATAATTCTCATTTTATTATAACAAAAGGGAATCCTTTTAATCATGCATTCTAGTGTTAAGGTTTTAATACTTATCGTCATCACAGGTAACTATGGATAGCTGGTTTAATACTTTATGATTTTTACATTGTGCATTTTTATATATACTTTAGTTGTGCAAACATGGTGAACTGGCTTCAAATGCATTATTTCTCTTGCCTTACTATTCAATCATTTGAGGATCTTGGGAAGGTACTGAAATGTATCCACTATAAAGCCTTATAGTTCAACAGTGAACTTGAATTTTCAAATGTTATTTTCTAATCATTACAGTTGTAGTCAGCATCCAACTCAGTGCCTTCCATATTATGGGCATTCAGGCAATACTTGTTAAAGTAGTAAGTGACCATTCAAGTATAAACAATAGGCTTTTCTGAAACCAAAAAGAACTTATAAGTTGCCACAAATTAGAAAGAGAATCTTTCTATAAATTTATAATGGCTTAACTTCAGAACTGAGCGTTCATAACTTAATAGAGCTAATGTATAATTATTTATAATGTTGTTATATCCATAATTAATCATGTGGAAGAATGTAAAGTTACTTGTGATTCTCAGTGTTTTAATGGCATACACCTAACATGTTTCTGCTAAGGAAACTAAGAATTTTTGGATGAAATTAAAATTACACTTAATTTGCTAAGGATTTATAGATATTTCTAATTTCATAAAGTTGTTTTCTCCTCATTTGGAAATACTAATAATGCTGTTTTCCTCCCCCATATGGTTATTGGTAAACACATATTTATCAGCTACATTTTAAAGTAATTTTTGTTGTTATTATCTATATAATATTTTATCCTTTCAAAGTTTGCATTCTCTACTGAGTAAGCTGATTAAAGGAGTTGTGTGAAAAAGCAGAGATGAAAAAACAATATAATTTTATTTCCATATTTTGGAAGCTTTTCCTAACGGTGAGCTAGAACTTTACTTCCCTTTGTTTTCATGGTCTATGTTCTGTTTCAGAATTACCTACGTTCCTGCAGAACATTTGGAAGAGTTCAGAATAAGCTTGGGACAACAATCTGGAGGAATAATGGCACTGGATATTTTTTCTCCATATGCGGGCAGGTAAGTGAAATATTAAATCCACTGCAATGAATGAATGATAGAGCAGGTTATAAAGAAGAGTTTTGAATTCAGTGAAGAGCACTAGCAATGAAAGAGACTGAATTCCTTTCCTTCTTTCAACATTTGAAAAACTATTCTCCTATTTTCCCCCCTCATACTTAAGTAATTATTGTATAGAATGGAAAATTTGGAAAGTATATGAACATTCAAATCAAGAAACTAAAATCATCTCTCATTATACCACTACATGTAGCACTTTTAACATATTGAGTGGAGAATTCACACCAGGTATAAATATTATTTCGTCATTCCCTGGAACCTATAATTTATATAGTATTTAGTCATGCTTTTTCTCCTTTTGTAAGTATTTTCAAATATCTTTAGAAAGTTTTTTATTCCTTTTTTAAACACACATACAGATTGAGAAAGATTTTTAATGGTTATTTTTTACCCTTGGAAAATGTCGAGCTCAACATTTTGGTATATAGCATGTTAGGAAGCAGAGTTTTTGGCTTTTTAAAGGCTCTTGATACACAGTATATTAAGAGCCTTTAAATAATACAGGAAAAAAATTTTCCCTTAAGGGAAGGCAGGAACCTGGTTTTGATGCTGCTGCTGACTGAGTTCAGCACAGGGAGAGAAGTAATGTTAAATTGCTTTTCCATGAAGAATGTACCATTTTATACTCTTAGCTGTGGGCCCATTTTTTTCAGTTGCATTGGCAACTGAGCACCACATTTCTCTGTAAGCATGCTGCAGAGCAGAGATGGCTCTGCAGACATTCTGAGGTCCTCTCAGAAGAGTTCTGCTGTTCCTCAGAGAGTATCAGAAAATCCCAGAACACTTTGCTGTCCAGTGACTCTGCAGGTATCACAGTATGACATTACCATTCCTCTGCAAATTGCACATGACCACAGGAATACTGAAAGCGTTAGGGAAGGGAAACGTATGTTATGTGTTTAATAAAGGGAAGGAATGTTGTGGCTCTTGGGGCCTCATGAATTTTATGGGAAAAGGAGTATTCACTCCACCCTGTACACAGCTCAGCCATGCTTCAATCCAGAGTATCCATCTCAGGGTAAATGACATGAATCGATTATAGCTTCCTGATGCTTTCTGTCAGGATGGGAATAGCAGTTATTCCAATATCCTCTGAAATATCATTTCAAACGGTATTAAGGACTATGCCAAGGTAACATCACATTTGTCTTAAGCTGTGAGGAAGCCTAAATGCTTTCAAAATGTATTAGAGAGGAGTCACTTTCTGCACTGTGCTTCTCTCCCAGCACAGAAAGGAGAAAGGCCTAGAGTGTGAAGTGTTGTGACTGCTTGCTTCACTGCAGAGAAAGTATTTTTGCTATTAACATAAGGGTGCTCAAAACAAAACAAAATGGTCTGCATTTTACAGAGGAGGAATCTACACCAGAGAGAGGTTAAGTAACTCGCCCAAGTTCCATAGTTAATAAGTGTCAGAGCCAAAATTAGAATGTAAGCAGTCAGGCTCCATGTTTTTAACCATTGCATCCAAAGAAATAATTGCTCAAGCCCAGGGAAAAAAATACAGACAGAATAGCATAGAAGGTAAGAGCTCTGGTTTTGTAGTAAAAAAGCTTCAATTAAAATTTCACTTCTGCTTTACTATGTGACCTTGTCCCAGTTTCTGGCACCTAAATGCAGATGTAAAGGGGGTTAGTTATTATAGTTAACAGAAATTTCATTGGTATTCAATAAACATGGGTGAAAAAAAGTCTAATTCATTCTTGGCTGAGTGAGTTCAGGAGGGAGAGAATTGGTCCATTCTGCTTTTTGGAGTACATGACACTTGAGTCCCATAAACCACATTCTAAGACAAAGAATAATCAGCAGATTTATAAGAGTACCTCTGGGTTAGTGTAAAGGCTCAAGATTATAGAACCATTTGAAGAGAATGGTGCTTCTGTATCAGAGGATTGAGGATATTAGTCTTGTATCTAAAGAAGCACGAGCATGTGATGCACTATGACCGAGAGTATTTCTGAGTAGCTCCCATAGCTTAAACTTCAGGGGCAAGGTCCCTGCCACCCATGGTTGTCACTGAATGTTTTAGGGATTCTTTCTAAGTTCTCATTCTCGTCTGTCTTCCATACCTGCTTTTTCTATTACTTTCTCTCTAGTTGTGTTTCCAGAGGGTTAGCCCTAGTTTTCACTTCTCTGCCTCATATCTTCCACATTGTAGCTTCGGTCAAACTGTGTAGTTCTCGGTCAGCTTCTGAACATTGTTTTTAAAATCCCCGCCTTTGTGAATCCATTCCTGATAGTCCTGTCCCACCCTCAGGCTTAGACTCTCAGTATCCCAGCCTCGTGCGCAGCCTTGTTCCTCAGTTTGCACAGGAGGGGAATTCAAACAGACACCCAATGAGCAGGACCTATAGGCCTATAGGCAAGTAGATTTCTTTTCAACAGTTTAGAACAAAAATCTCACATTCATGATTTTCTTCATCTGATTTATTTTGCTTAGCATGATAGTCTCAAGATCCATCCATGTTATTGCAGAGGGCAGTATTTCATCTCGTGGCTGAGTAGTATTCCATTGTGTATATATGTACCACCATATGAGTCAACTCATATGTTGAATATAAAACTGAAAGCAGCAGATAAACAAGACAAACAAACTCATAGACAACAGTATGGTGGTTACCAGAGGGAAAGGGAGTTGGGAGGAGTGAAATAAGGGTAAAGGGGGTCAAATATATGGTGACTGAGGGAGATTTGGCTTTGAGTGTGAACACACAATGCAATATACAGATGAGTCTTAAAGAATCGTACACTTGAAACCTGTGTAATTTTATTAACCAATGCTACCCCAATAAATTTAATTAAAAAATTTTAAAACTCTGACATTCAGGTCAAAGAAAGAATGATATATTAAAAAAGAGCCTGGACATTTTCTAGCCAGAAATGTTGTGAAACACATTCAAACACAGATGGATTATTGGGTTAATGACTTCTGATCTCAAAGTTTAAAGATTCTATAATTTGTATTCCTGTCAATGGAGAATGGATAAAAATTTGAGCATATGTACTTTCTTTATATTTCTATAAAAATAAACTGAAAATTATTTTTTGGATCAGCATTTTTTATCTTTCTCTGCTTCCAAATGAATATATGAACAATTTTTCCTAGAATCCAATTTTTGCTAACAGTATAAAGAGATACCATAATTGATTTAACCATTCTCTATTGTCCTTGCATGTTACTTGACTGGGCACATTTTGTTATATGACTGGCATTTGGCAAAATCTTAACTCTTACAGAAATTGAAAAGTGACCTTGAAGACAGGTGCATTGTAAACTGCTTCCTGTAAGGAGTGCTTTGTGTCTGGCCCCTCTGGATAGCTGAAGCTGGACCATAAGCATTTCCATCTTTCTTCAAAAGCTGAAAGAATTGATCCATCCTTACAGAGAGAAATGCTAAACTCCTGGCATACTTAATAATAAGTTCTTTAGGGCAGGAATCAATCAGGGCTGTGCAAGCTTATAACTCACATGGTGCTTCTTTACAATTTTCTTACAATTCTTTTATGATTTTCTTTACAATTCTGATATTTATCTGCTTCTCATTTCATTCCTCTATTCTCCCATGTTTCATCAAAAAAGGAGACTAGACAAGACTCTTATTGTTCAGCTATATCTTCAGACTAAGTTATAATAGATTGACTCTAAGGTTTTATTTTGTTTGGTCAGGATTTTGTTTCCCCTTAATGTTCTATACTTATTAGACAAGTGGGGTGAATATATAAAGCAGTTCTAGCTTTAAGCAAACTAATAATAAAGTATATATGACATTCTTTCATAGTTTTACTAAAATTTAAGAGTTTTCACTGTATAACTATTTAACAGAGACATTCCAGAATTACCAGAGCGAGAAGAAGGAGAGGGAGAAGAAAGTGAACTTCAAAATGCAGCATACAGCAGTTGGAATCAACCCAGACGGTAAGGACTATTTAGGTCTTCTGCCTACTCAGTGTTTAAAGATAGGGAGGAATGGTTTTAAGTATTGGATACTGTGCATTGGGCAAGTTGTTTAATATGCCCTTGCCCTCCATTTCTTCATGTGTGCAGTGGAGAAGATAATATGTATCACACAGGGTTAAAACTAACTTTATACAAGGATTTAGCATATAATAGGGACTAAATAAATTAACTAGAGAAAATTATGCATAGGTAGTTGGAATGGATCACTTTTTATGTAAAGTTTGATCTTAGGTATACCATCAAATGTTAATTTAAATTTCTCTGACATTCGTAGAAACAGTTCAAACATATATATTCAAAAAGTTTTGTGTGCATTATGAATATATATGTTATCCCAGACTACAGTTACTCTGATCCATGCTCTGTCTAGAACCAATCTTATATGTAATAGAAAAGATGATTTTCCTAAATATGCTCAGATATATCACTGTACAGAACTAAGGCATATTTTTGTGTCCATGAAAAATCAGACTCATTTTAATAGATATTTATCGAGTCCTGATTATGGACCCAGACAAGAGGCAGGTGATTTTGTGAATAATGAGAAGTATAAGACATAGATCCTGCTTCCTAGGAAGCAATAATGTACTTGGGTAGGCAATATGTAGAGACATCCAAATAAAGAAAAATATAAAATATTTTGCATTAAGTGTAAAATGTATGTAATCATTGAACACCCTCTAAACAGATCGAGAGGTGACCATCACAGTTGTGCCTTGCACTTAGTAAACTCTTAATATTCTGCAGTGTAAATGCTGAGAGAGAAGAATTTCTATTCTTCATAGATAATACACTTAGATGATTTTCCTTAGTCACAAATGAACTGAAGTGGCAGCCATCGCATTAAATATTTTCTAGATTGAGTCACATTCAAAGGATAGAAAATTTTTTATGTTGCTTTCAAAACAAAACAAAAACCCCAGCATTTTCAGCCCTCTACAATGACTTTTTGATTTGAATTCTTTAAAAGCTGTTTAGCCTGCTTAGAAATCAGAGTCTCTATACACTCTCACCAGTATTTAGAAATGAATATGCGTTAGATCTGTGGCAGAAATATAAAATGTTAAGTTTCTTATTTACTTGAGGGTGGAGGCAGAAGTAAGATGAAATTATTTTGTAGCAGGTGATCATAGTGATAAACTTGATTAGTGTTGGAGGACAGTAATCACAGGGAAAAGATAGACTGGCCAGTTTTAATAACATTGTGGGAGGCAAAGAACTACTTAGAAGGCACTATGCAGAATGTTTGGAGTCAGGAAGAGTCATATTTGACTTCTGACTCGACACTTTTTAAGATAAGTTTCTTAATTTGTCCTAGGTCTTAGTTACTTTATCTGTGAAATGGAATTAATAATAGAACCTTTTAAACTTGGGGGAGAATTCAGTGTGATAATGCATATAAAATTCTTAGCATAGTACCTGGTGCAGAGTGCGCCCTCAGTCAGTGGTTGGCATTGTCAGTCATTATCATCATTATTACTAACAGCTAAGAAACAGAAAGTGTCTAACATTATCCAATTTCTTATGAGAACAAATTAAGTGTAACTTCTGGACTGGAATATTTTTATATTTTTAGCCTAAATTTAACCTTTACATCATCAGCTTAAGAGATGTCTCTAAAGATGGTAACTGCCTTATGGAGAGACTATGCCTTTATCTTCCATTAAGTCTGTAGAAGGTACCCAGCACTCCTCTATATGAAAGTACTAAGGTACTTTGGGGGGGAAGATTCATAGAGTATTATGGGGAAGCTTACCAAAATAATCAGAACTTCAGTAAATGAGGAACAAGAGTTGTGAATATGTTTTATAACATCTGACATTGATTCATGCCATCAAAAGAATTTACTTTGTATGGAAATAGAAAATACTTTTTAGCAAAGTAAATTTTAGAATGTAAATAAGCTGTTACTCTTATTTTACACTTCATCTTCATTTACAGAATTGATATCATACTGTAGGTATCATTTTCCAGCTTGCATACTTTTCTCTCAATCCATTGCCTTGGAGATCTATCATCTTGATACTTAAAGATCTAATTCATTCAATGTAGTTATTTCAGCGCATTGCAATATGTGAATATTCACAGTTTATTCCCAGATTGATATTGGGTAGCTAACAATGGTTCACTATTATAATTCTATGCAGTAAATATATTGATTTCCTTATACTTATGTATGAGAATTTATCTAGGTATATACTCAAAAGTGTAATTGTTTGCTCATTGGTTTAAATGTATTACATACTTTATTAGAGATATCAATTTGTTTTTATAAGGTAGCTATACCATTTTTCCTTCTTTTTTCAATATATGAATTTCCTTTTCCCCACATTCTTGTTATCCCATCATGTGATCATTTAAAAAAAAAGTTTTCATCAATAGAGGGTAGAAATTGGTACCTTGTCTTAGTAAACAATGTGAATAGGTATAACAGAATTAAGGTGATGAGGTATACATTGCTCATTTGTTATATGGGTTGAATTTTATATCTTGTTTAATTACATTAATTCAGCAATCATAATCATCATAATAAGAGTAATAAAAGATTTAATAGTTGTTTACTATGTTCCAAAACTTTGTTTTGTGCTCTAATTTACCTATATCTGTTAATTTAATCATAACAGCAACTCTCAGATGTAGACTCTTACTGGCTCCATTTCACAGATGAGGAAACTAAGACATTAAATAAGTTGCAGAGGGTCACTCAATCGTTAAACAGTAAAAGAGCAGGATTTGAACCCAGGGATTCTCTGTTCAGTGCTCAGGCAGCCTGGCTTTAGAGCTCTGTCTTACTTTTGCTTTTCTAATTTCATTCTTTTTAAACCTATGTGTAGCTCTCAAGAAAGGCTGCCATTTTTCTGTAAAAATGACTCTGAATATATTCTATAAAATTTTTCTTTAATAGGCCTCTTATCTTTCCATGGAATGTTTATCACATGGTTTAGTAAATAATGAGCCTGGTTCCTCAGCACTGTGGTCATTTTGACAGTCTGGCTCTGATTATCTTCTCCAAGTTTAAAGGAGTAGAGCCTTTCTTCTAGGGAACATATTTAAAAACATTTTGCTGTCTGTTCCAAGCCCTGTGTAAGCATATACTACTATTATCCAAAGGTCGTTTGACCTCTCTGTGCCTCTTCCCTTCTTTGTAAGATGGGTCTAATAAGAGTATCCACTTCACAGAGATAATGTGAGAATTAAACAAAAGTATATGGAACTCAGGGAATAATGCTGAGCATATGATAAGGCATTAATACGTGTTTGCTGTTGCTTTTATTTTTATTCAAGAATTAGAAGAATCACTTTTTTTTCTTCATATGAATTTCTTTTAATTTCATTTTTCAATTACAATGGACATTCTGTATTGTATTAGTTTCAGGTGTACAGCATAGTAGTCAGACATTTTTATAACTTAGAAAGTGATCTGCCCATAAGTCTTGTACTCACCTGACATCATGTATAGTTATTATAGTATTATCAACTGTATTTCCTATGTTGTACTTTATATCCTGTGACTGTTTTTTAACTGCCAATTTTTACTTCTTAATCCTTCACTTTTTTACCCAATCCCCTAACCCCCCTCTCATCTGGCAACCATCAGTTTATTCCCTGTATCTATAAATTTGCTCCTGTTTTGTTTGTTCATTTATTTTGTTTTTTAGATTCCACATATCAGTGAAATCATATGCTATTTGTCTTTGACTTATTTTACTTAGCATTATACCCTCTAGGTCCATCCATGTTGTCACAAATGGTAAAATTTTATTTTTTATGACTAATTTCCATTTGTGTGTATATATATTATATATATATAATATATAATATATTATATACACACACCACCTCTTTTTATCCAGTTGTCTATCAATCGACACTTAGATTGTTTCCATTTCTTTGCTTTTGTAAATAATCTGCACTAAGCATACAGATGCATATGTCTTTTAAATAGTGTTTTGATTCACTTTTTAATGTACACCAAATGCAAAGAGCCCTAGGAGACATTTTCTTTCACTCTTGTTTTATTTTTTCCTTAAGATTAAAGGAATCTGACCTATGTATTCTGATCCTTAAATATTAAATACAATGACTAACTTTACTGACTACTTTGCCATTTTACCTTGGGAAATGCTTTAAGTAATAAAAACAGCTGTTGGTTTTGTCTTTTACAGAATTCCTAGAGTGAAGGAAAATGATGAATAGGGTTTTTAAGTAGTTTAAACTATTCACATAAATTTTATGAAATAAAAGATCATGGTGAGATCCTTTTAAACTAAACAGGTAGAGTCTCTAGGATTTTAGATTTCTAATAAAGGAAAAAAGTGCTGACCAAGGAAAAGATGTGTCGCATTATGTGACTCATCTGACTAGTTACCCATCTTCTCACTCCACCTGATGTCCTGCTCCTTTACCCTCAGCCTTTTCTTACTGGGACCTCCCTCATTTCACAAGAATCCTTACTCCAAACATTCCTCTTCTCTGGAAGCACCTCACATGTCAAGGTTGAGCACATGTTTGGGCCGTGCTTTCTTCTCATTCTTAATGCCCAATATTGTCTTCCTTCCTGCAGCATGGAGCAGATTGCAATCTCACTGTCTGTCTTAGAGCCTTCTGCTTGGTATCTGTTTTCTTCTGATACTCCCCATCTTCCCAAACACTTCACTGCCAGTCACCTTATTCTTAAATTCCAGCCTTTTTACAGAACATTTACTTTCAATTCATTCATAGCTCTTAGAGCTATTTGCAGTTATTATATATGAGTTCATGTGGGTAAGAGGAGTGCATTCAAAACAGAGGAAGCACCTAGTGCCAAGGCCCTCAGGCAGGAGAGCATGTATGTTGACCTTAAGGAACAGCAAGAAGATGATGTAGTTGCTAGAGTGGAGAGAGAAGAGGGAGGACCATGGGAGAGGCTTTTATGGAGATGGTGTCGGATCAGATCATGCAGGATCTTGTCAGCCACTGCTCTTCATGCCCTGACTGTCAGTTAGTTACCAGATCTGCCTTGGCAAGAAAGAGTTAGTTGTACAGACAAAAGCCTCTGACGCAGTGTGCAGGAATGTTCTTTCTCTTGATTGGGTTGCTAAGCTTAGAACTGTCAGTTAAAGGGTAGCTGAATTTCTTGATTACTTAATATCTACAATATTAGAGCTCCTGAAAAATGTTACTTTTACATTGGTCTGCAGGGGCCCTGGCATATGAGTTCATTATTTACTTTTAAGAAATTAGCTTCAGAAATACATTAGTATTTATCAGATCCTATAAAACACATAATTAGGAAAGTATTTAAAACGATCTTATTTTACTACTGGTAAAACTAATAAATTGAGCAAATGATATTTCAAAAATTAATGCATATAAAAACATTTTATTTAATTTAAAAATATTTATTATGATTGTTAACCATTTGAACCATTTTTAAGTGTGCGGATCAGTGATTAAGTATGTTCACATTGCTATGTAACCATCACCACCATTTCTAGAACTTTTTTCATCTTGCAAAACCTGAACTCTGTACTCATTAAATAACCCCCCATTTCCTCTTCCCCTCATCTTCTCGCAACCACCATTCTACTTTCTGTCTCTATGGATATGACTGCTCTAGGTACATCATATAGATGAAGTCATTTAGTATGTGTCCTTTTATTTTACTTAGCTGGCTTATTTCATGTAGCATAATGCTCTTTTTAAAGGCTGAATAATATTCCTTAATATTTTATTATGTGTAGATGGACACTTGGGTTGCTTCTACCTTTGAGTTATCACGAATAATGTTTCTGTGAACATGGCTATACAAATATATCTTTAAGACCATGTTTTGAATTCTTTTGGGTCTATACTCAGAAATGGAATTGCTGGATCACACATGGTAATTCTGTTTTTAATTTTTTGAGGAACTTCCATACTGTTTCTCATAGTGGCTGCAACATTTTACATTGCTGTTAACAGTGCAGAAGGCTCAAATTTCTTCAAAGTTTTCTAATTTCTCTTTACTTACACTTTTCTCTTTCTTTCTTTCTTTCTTTCTTTCTTTCTTTCTTTCTTTCTTTCTTTCTTTCTTTCTTTCTTTCTTTCTTTCTTTTTTTTGGATAGTAGCTATCCTTATAAGTGTAGATCATTTGATTTGCAGTTCCCTAATGATTAATGGTGTTGAGCATCTTTTCATGTGCTTATGGGCCATTTGTATATTTTCTTTAGGAAAACATCTATTCAAGTCCTTTGCCCTTTTATAATCAGGTTGTTTATTTTTTGTTGTTGAATTTTGGGGGTTCTATATCTACTTTAGATATTAATTCCCTATCAGAAACATAATTTGCAAATATTTTCTCCTATTCTGTGTGTTGCTGTTTTACTCTCCTGATAGTATTTTTTGATGAACAAAAGTTTAATTTTTTTAAGGTCCAATTTGGCTATTTTGTTGTTGTCTGTGCTTTTGGAGTCGTGTCTAAAAAATATTGCCAAATCCAGTGTCATCAGCTTTCTCTGTGTTTTCTTAAGAGTTTCACATTTTTTTATTTTTTACAGGGTTGAACTTTGGAGAGAACCAAGCAAATCCTTGGGCATCAGCATCGTTGGTGGACGAGGGATGGGGAGTCGTCTAAGCAACGGTGAAGTGATGAGGGGCATTTTCATCAAACATGTTCTTGAAGATAGTCCAGCTGGCAAAAATGGAACTTTGAAACCTGGAGATAGAATAGTAGAGGTACCCTTCAGTAAGCTTTGTGTACTAAAATTTTTCACCTATTCTGTTCTCTTTACCAAGAAAATCACCATCTTTATACTGGTTACTGGACCCAACATTAGAGTAATATGTGTTTGTGGTTAAAGCATTTCTTTCTTATTTGTTTCTTTTCATTCATAATTGTTCTCCCAATATATGGTGACAGGTTATATATCAGGATGTAAAGACCAATGTTTGAAGGTATAAGTAACCATTTTAAAAAACATTGGCACTGAGATAAAATAATTAAATTCTGGTTAAAAGAACAAAGAGTTCTTGGGGAAATAATTGAATTATGTATTACACACACACACACACACACACAAAATGTATACATCATAATTTCTCCAATGAAATTTTATTTCAAGAAATACTTTATCATTATCATTTCATTGTAAACTTTGTTGGATGAGATTTTCTTCCAAGTGAGTCTTTTTGTAAAATCTTTTATGCTAAGACCTTAATTACCTTTCACATAAATGCCCTCCACCTCCAGTCCAAACTCAGATTCCCTCCTTTATCTCAGTGCTGAGCCCATTCATCCATCACTGAGGACTTTGTGTGTGTGCACGCACACGTGCACGCGTGTACACATATGTGTATTTTGTTACATACGAGAGAAGCATTTGGTCAAATTGTACCTAATTGCTTAATTCAAATCAAAGTTTAATGTTTTAAATAGACTTATCTCACAAGGCACTCACTCATTTACTTGACAAATATTCCTGGAACAGCTGTTGCATTCCAGGTGCTATAACAGGCTCTGAGCATCCTACAGTAAACAAGGCGCTGTGCCTGCCTGTCAAGTCAGACAGACTTGACAAGTAATCAGGTCACTTCAGAGCAGTGTGAAAATTATTTGATCAGGATAAGCATAGTTTTATTTAAGAGGGTAGAAGAAGGGGTTCCTGACCCAGTTTTGTTGAGTTGTCGGGATTCATAGAGTAGACTAAAAAAGACAACTTCCAAATAGAAACTGATCGCTTTATTACTATAACAATGGTTATTTTTACTTCATACAATTGATTGTTTCTCATTTTTTAAATCCATATAACTTTCACATTCAAATAAATGCCTTAATTGTGTGGAGAATGATTATAACTTGGCCATGATCTTAAAATGAGCATTTTGGGGATTTATTTACTTATTCCTTCTTTGATTGATTGTTACTGAGAGCTGAAGAAGGAAGAAGATTGAGACTTGAGAGAACGCAAGGGCCATGTGTGTTTTTTTATCTCTGACCATTTATAAGGAAGAATGATGGGCTTTTTCTCCTTTCCTGCATCCTTACCTTTCATTAGATGAAATCTTAGCCTTTTTTTAAAGAACTGTTTTTTAGAGTACTATCTAAAATTTTCATTTTTAGATTATCACAAGGCAGTTTATGGATACTTCACTGTCGAATACTTTTGATCTAAGTAGAAACGGTAAAATATATTTATAATTATTTCTAGAAAGGCTTGATCATAGTTTGCACCAAAATGTTGTCTAAATGTATTAAGAATGTTAAAATATCTCTTTCAAATTGAAAAGGGTTTTTATGTGATGTAAAATACTGAATGCTGTTTTAGCAATGGTTTGTTGAGTGCTGTTATGTTAAGGGGCTTTTCTGATAAATAAGAAAGCCTTAGGCCTCTATAATCCTGGGGATTCTGAAAAAAACCTCTGCTAAGAATTTCTAAAAATGTTGTAGACTAGATCAGTAGAAACCTGCAAATGATTTCATTCTAAGAATAGAGTTCTTTGGACTTGAGCAAAGATATTTAAATGTCTTGTTAAATTTTCCCATTAATGGAATATAGAGTGCACGTGAATACTAACTTTTATTCTACAAAAAGTTAGAAGCCATTTTTAATTTGCACTGAAAGAGACAATTGTTATATCATCTAAGTATCTACCCGAGGGAGATTTTCAATTAAATGTACATAATTCTTTTAAAGGTGATAATGTTCTATGCAGAGATCTAATAATTTTCTTTTCCAGAATTATGTTCACACTAATTTTGCTATTTTGTTGTATATGCCATATGGTGGTAATTGGAAATGATAAAACGATAACAGTGTCCTAAAGTATTCCGACAGGATTAGCATTTGGCCTTTAAAAGTATTTTCTTTACTATTCATGTAGTATATAAATTGAGCTAATTGTCACCTAGGCAAGCCGTAGTCTATAAACAATTATAAAATAACTCTCATTTCCAAGCTATTTATATTAGAATTACTAACAAATAAAACAACTTCTTGACTTCCAACTCCTGTCATGTCTACTGCAAAGAATTTTTCCAAAACTAACCTTATCATAACCTTATATTTCTGACTCTCAAAATTTTGCTTTTAACTTCAAGCTTCCCTGTACATAGAGAAATACACAAATCAGCACCCACCCACTTCCCAACCCACTCTATGATGAATTGGAAAAATAATTGTGTAGTGCCTTTCATAATGAAGACAGTGCTACTAGGCAGTTCCCTTATACTATTTCTTTAATGATGCTGATTTATTAAAGGAATGACTGTGCAGTGTAAGGAAAGCAAAGGTAGAGCTTTCATTCTAATTGATTATTATTTCAGTTATTGTTGGAGACAGAAATCTGTGTCTACAACAAGGGACCATGAGTCTGCCAGACAGAGTAAAAGTTCTGGAGCTTCACAAATAGTTTCAATTATTTTTGATTCTGAAACATTTTCCAGGAGCCTCATCCACAATCCTTAGAATTCCAGATCCACAAATTGTTCTATTGTTCTATAGATGCTTGAAATGTTAAGCTGAGGCCTTCCATTGCAGGTGGATGGAATGGACCTCAGAGATGCAAGCCATGAACAAGCTGTGGAAGCCATTCGGAAAGCAGGCAACCCCGTAGTCTTTATGGTACAGAGCATTATAAACAGACCAAGGGTAAGCGAACACAGAGGGCAAGGTAGGCATATCCAAACAGTGTTCAACTTGGAATCTAATGTATCAAGGGCCAAGTTGTCTCTGAGAGCAAGATACTGAGTCTTGGAATTTCAGGAGACATTAAAAAATTTGTTTTGCTTGTTTTTTGAATTGAGTTGTCCTGGAAATCCCTTCCACTGTGTTTGATAAACGCTTGAAGTCTGTTGAAAACACAGAAGTAGGATTCATTCGTGTGTCAGTGTATCTAGATGGATAATTATTAGTATTCATTATAGTTACAAAGTATGTAAGTTGTTAAGGAGGAATGTGATGTAGTCTTTCAGGGTGATAGTCTGTGACCTCGAGTGGAGTCCTTTAGAAGTCAGAGAGGTTACATTTTCTTAAAAAATTCTCTAGTCAGAATTTGCAGCTTATGCAGTCCATGATCACCTGTGAGTGATCTTTAAGGTATTCGTCTATCCCTCTGAACATTAAATTTCCACATGGTAGGTTTTAAGTTGTATATTTCTATACTAGTGATTTTGTAACTGCTGTTTCCCAGCCCCAGTCACTGTATGAACACTTCATTGCTCTATAGTCTGTGGTGGATAGAAACCTACTGACCTCTTTTATCATCAGTCATCACAGGTACAGTGGCTTTAAAAAAATATTTTAGAAAGGATAAGTATATTTAGTGAATGTTGTTGATGGAACAGATAATACATGGGGCTTTGTGTATTTGGCATGCCTTAATGTTGCTGAAGATGAAAATTATGCCAAGAGTTTTTTTCTGTTCCTTCTTTATGCCTCAGTAAAAACTATATTTATTTTATATAATATGTATAATTCTTTAAAAATGTACAACAGTGCTTAATATATTTAGACCATGCACCCCTTTGAAAGTTCTTCAGAAACATACATGTTCACTGAAAAGTTTGCATACTATTTCAGGAGTATTATAGATGTCCTGAAGCTGATAGGGAAGTTCACTTTTAAATTTAAGTTTAGAATTCTTGATATACTGATTCTCTTTGAAATATCTGCTTACTAGCTTTTAGAGTTGTTTGTCTTTAAAAGGAAAATTTCAACATATGTGAAGAAAGTTATAAGAATTACCTAAACTTAAAATATGTAACTCTGTATATAAAATACATTTAACATAAATTTTTTAAATTTAAGAATTTAAGATATCAGTGCCCAAAAGATGGAAGGAAAGTAGCAGACAGCTCTGTAGATGAGATCAATAAAAGTAACTTGTCAATATTCTGTGCCATGGAATAAAAGTGACTAAATTTATCCTTTTGGTCCTTCCTTTTGTTGTCAAGACAGGTGTAGCTCTGCCTTGGGTTTACTGTAAGAAATGAATTTTGTAGTTCTTAATGCAAGCAGTTATCTTCACATCTGCAGTTTTTAATCATTCAGTTGTTTATTGTTACATAATAATTATTCATTCAGATGAGAAAATCTGCCAAATGGTAGGGCTGCATCTTACTGCATTCTTTTCAAATGCTATTCAGTTTGTTTAAATAACTACAAATCTTTCTACATTTGTTTCCATTTGTTGTGTTAAACATAGGCACAGCATGATAATGTTGGTAAATGGCTATTTAAGTTAAGTTAAAGCTATTTTTTTTGTGTGTAGGAGGGTTTTATTCTTTTTTTGTTTTATTTTTAATTTCCAACTTTTATATCATTTAAGACAATACTGTAAACTGCTGAATAGGATTCTCAGCACTACTTTTTAAAAACTTAAACTACAAACATTTCTTTCAGTGCCAACCACATTTTCTAATGAGGTAGGAAGATTTTTTTTTTTTTATGCACCTGGAAAATATTCCTATTTTATTATCCGAGATATAATAATGTCTGATTTAATAGCAGTTATTCTAGAGTAAATCTTGCTTAGCATGACATGTTTACTTCAGTTACAAATGACAGAATTCAGGACATGCTACCCCTGAATATGGCACCCTGGCATATTGAATACTTTAAGCTAATGGAATTTGAGAAAAAGCAGGTGCTAGAAGGACTTTGACCTCCTCCCTGCCCCCTGAAATAGGTCTTAGGACCCTCATTAAGAAGTGCCCTCCCTATACCTGAAGGAAAGTAGCATCTTTATCTCCACAGATGGAGACACGATGAGAGGAATCTGAATGAACTGGATTCGCTAATTCCTCCCACTTCACTACATTTGGCTCATGTTCTTTTTTTCACTCATATTTTCCAAGACTCTCTACTCACTCTTCATCTGACTTAATATAAAAACACTCAGGATGAACCATTTTTCCTGGTCTCCATTTTTTTCGGGAAGGTACTGTGCCACATAAAACTTAAATCAATATACTTTTCTCTTGTTAATCTGTTTCTTTTTCCAAAGATCCAGCTGAGAACTTAAGATAGATAGAGGGAATTTATTTTTTCTTCTCTGCCTGTACATTTTAGTTTGGATAGTTAGAATTAATTTTCATTTAAAATGAGGTATACTTTGTAGTCAATGATTCACTTCTCTATGGAGATAAATCTAGTCTCCCATAAACTAAAGGGAAAAAAAAATCACAGATACATAAGAGTCTCTTAATGGTAACTATTTTATGTATAGATGTAAGAAAGTTTTAAGAAAATTTTATACACGGGCAGAAAAAACACTCTGTCTCTTTGGCTCATAGACTGTTCAAGAATCAGAACTTCCCAGAACTAGCCCTGATAATTCCACCAGTATGACACTCACAGAATTCATTCTGACTACATTGTCAGAGCAAAGGGTGGGCCCCATTAATATGGGCCAGAAAATCTTTTTGTCTTCCCCTTGCTGCTTCTTAGTTCATAACATTTCTGTTTTATCAGCCTTGGGGACTGATAAAACAGAAGTTGTGTCATTGATTTTTTAATGAGAAATATAGTCTGTTTCTATAAATCTTTCTTTAATCATAGAGTAATCTACCACTTCGTTTGTTGTACTCATGCTGTACTTTGATACTCTTCTCTCAGGGCCAAATTCTAATCCTATAAGAGCTGAAAAAAATTTTTTTAAATGAAAGCAAAACAAAAAACTAGAGCTCTTTCGATATTCCATTTCTTGCCTATGTTTTTGCTTTATATTATTCTACAGAATTATAAAGGAAATACAAAACCTAAAACATCCATGTATGAGGATTAGAAATAATCTCCACCTTCTGTAGTATTTTTTCCAGGATATATTTTTAATCTCTGCTTAGTCATTTCTTCCACCTTAATAAATGGTCACGTTCCTTGGCATTTGTGATCTCTTTTGTAAAGCAGGAGTTGACATTTTAAACTGAAAAGTTGAGATGAACAGAAATGTCATTGTGCCCATTTCTTTTTCCCGTCTTCCCTCTGTAGGAAAAACATTGCAAGAAGAGCAGATTGAAAGGGTAATGTGGCATAAGCGTTAGTACAGGCGTACTGAGTGAGGATAGAGTCTTTCCAGAGTGTTCTCCCATACAGGGTGGTGTCACATGACAACCTCTCTCTACTCTTGATGCTTGCCAGTAGAGCTTCTTTTTTTTTTTTTTATAGAGAAAAGTAACACAAACATTTCATTGGAGCCAAAATGAATTTTAAATGTCTGCAATTTCCCCTGAAAGATACAGTCAATAAAAGAAAAAGATAGCGGGTATGAAGAAGAGAAGAATTTATTGTGCTAAGGAAATTACTTTTATTTTTTTCTTAAACTATGAAAATGCTAAATTCTGTTTGGCAGTCATCCTACCTTTAATATGTATATTCAAATCCAATAGTCCTAGCTCAGTATAGCACAGGCAAGCCACAAAACCTATGAGAAACACTAGAAGGCAGAACTTCAAATATTATCCAGCGCCTCATCAATTCCCCAATAATGGGAACTTTTATAAGAAATTTAAAATATGTATATCAATGTTCCTACCTCCACGAAAAGTGGACAGAAATAGAGAACACCACTATACAATAAGGTTTATTTCTTTAAATCTTATTGGTTTTATTTTTTAATTAAAAAATACTACGATCTTTAGCAACCTTAATATCTAGTCAAAGTGTGAAAAGTTTCCTTAACTGGGAAGCAAAGAAAAAGACTAATGAAGGTTACCAACAAGCAGAAAAACATTTAATTTGTATTCTGGAAGAGGAAAACTACTTTTACAAAAACAAAGCATAATTTGCTTTTAAATGTACATTAAAAAAGCATTTAAGGTTTTAATTTGAAACATGTTTACTGATATACATGGAACATATATTAATACATAAGTGGACAAATTACATGTGCATCTGTCTGTGATAATGAAGACATTCAGTGAAAATAAATTTGGGATCCATTTGACAGACACATTGCATGTGTGGTTTGTAGCCAGATTTAGATTCAGGTGTAGATTCAGATCACACGAGGTAAACCTTTAGTTCTCGACTGTTTAATAGATGTTGTTATTAATTACTAGGTCTGACAAGATCTAGTTTCACACAGTTATGTAAATCAGTAAGTACTTTGTTCTTAAAACTAAGTTGTTTTGAATACGTTTCTTTGCGCTCAGCGCCTCTTATGTTTCCTTTTAGAAATCCCCCTTGCCTTCCTTGCCGCACAACCTTTACCCTAAGTACAACTTCAGCAGCACTAACCCATTTGCTGATTCTCTGCAGTTCAACGCTGACAAGGTTGGATAATGCCCATTGTCTTGCCATTGCCTTTTGCAAATGTTTTGTTCTTTGTTACTGCTGTGCCTTTGTCCCAGTTCACTGTTTACTAAATTAGGGCAGGGGGAAAAAAAAAAAAAAAACAACAACTGTGTTTAGAAGGCATGCAAATCCTTTCTTTAGCACATTTTCTTGCCAGAGCATATCCATTTTTATAGCTGAAATTAGATGGCCCTTCTGAAGAGTAAGGGAGAATTGTGAGTCAATGCTTTTACTGTATTTTGGTGTGAGTTAAATTTTCTGATATTTAAATTTTGATAGTTGCCAAATGTATGAACTACTGTGTACATAATTTCTTTAAAAACTTGTATTGTGTTAACTCCTTCTCTGACTTATACAAGGTGATCTTAAATGCTCTCCTATGAGTGAATCATGCCACTGATAATTTTGTACCTGCAGGAGTTTGTTGAATATTCATACAGTCCATGAAAATGCCTGAATCAGGAAACATGTAACTCTCTCAACATTTGTATATTTGTACTTGGCTAATCCTATATTCTGATGAAATTATAAGTCCAAAATTTAAACAAAAACTTTTAAGAACTCCTGTACTATAGTGTGATCATGAAAAGGAAGAAAGCTGTTACAGTTTGTTTCAGGAAGCATTTTATGAATATTCATTGAATTTTTGTGTTATTGTAACATGGATAACCAAAGATGCTGTATCTGAAGGAGTGTTTTCTATTACTGTAGGAATTACAGAATTCAAGTAGAATTATCTTCCGTTGTTCCCCAACTAACCCTTTTGCTCCCACACCATTTAAGGTTTGTCTTAGTGTGAAATTTTCGTAAGTACTTATGTTACAGTGTGCTCTGTGTGTACATTATACTTGTGTGCGTACATGGCATGGAGTGATTTCCAGTGCACTTTGCATTTTTGCTAGTGAACTAAACAATCTTTGTTAAAGAGTTATATTTTCATTAACAAATTTTAAGAAGTGTCAGCGACCAGCGAATTTCATAATCTCAATGAGAATGAGGGTTTTAAGGGTGGTAACATAGAACACCTCATTGCCCCACGTCAGTAAATAAAGGCTTGTATTAGTTTTATGATTAATCAGTTATGTTAGCAGACCATTTTAGTTTACTCACAGTATGAAAATGTGCTTAAATAAGATCCTGAGCAGTTTTTAGACAAGCAGGTTTTATTTGTTTGTTTTTAAGGAAAATAAAAGCTCAGAAAAGTTATGCAGCAAGTAACGTGAAATGTGCATCTATAGATATATTAAAGTTATCATATTTAAATCAGATTTTGTTCTACTTTTTAAAAGTGAAACAGGCTTAATTCATGCTTACTAACACTTTCCATTGTTACAGGGAAGTAATTTTTTTATTTTAACCAGAAAAATTCTAAATTACATATTCTTTCCAAAATTAGTATGCTTAACGAACCTTGATTCTAATCAAATGAGGGTTTTTGTTGTTGTTTTTTTTTGTTTATTTTTACTTGAGAGTTTTATGGTACAGATTTTGGGAAGATAACAAGGATGTTGTTTGCACTAGTAATTTTTGTGTTTGACCAATGGTGTGTAAACTGAATATTTTAATACAGTATATTTTGTAACTTGAAAATCTATTGCCCCTAAGTCCCTATCAATCAACTTTCCTGTGATTGCCGGAAAAATAGTAATTCGTTGTTTATTATAGTCATTTTGGAATCCTGAAGTGCTTTCTAAATCATCAAAGAAAGATCACTTTCAGTGCCAGTTATTTAAAATAGTGACATTGTGGTGAATTTCGATTCTTGACACCAATTAATAATTCCTAAGTATTTGTGCACACCTGTCATTTAGCATGTTCTATAAGAAGTTATCTTTTAAATCCCAGTCTTTCATCCAGATACACGCACACAAAATGAGATATATCAGAGGGATATTTGTGTAGAATAAAAGTAAAATAAAGGACAAGAAAATGTAGGTTCAAAGCATCAGGGACAGTGTCATGCCAGGGTTAGGACTATAGCTGACTGTCTCTAACCCTTCAATTAGGTACTGTCTTACTTCTTACTGTTAGAAATTGGAGGAGACAACATGCTATACAGAAAAGTGCATAGGATTGGATTAAGAATTAAACAGAAAGAAGTCTGGTGTCACTGAGTGATTTTGAACAAAATCTTTCACTTCTCATAACTTCAGGTTATTAATCTGTAAAGTGAAGAAAATTAACTCAGTGACTTATGGTCTTTTCAAACTTAATATTTGTTCTAATGCAAGAATTTGATGATACCAAGTCCTTTTTCTGAAATAGGACTTATGTGACAGCAAGTATACCACACTTTAGGTTTATGACATATTCTCATATATGTCATTTTCTCATGTACCTTGCAAGCTATCTTTGCAAGGGTGTGATAGTGTTGTCCCTTGAAACTAGCCCCTCAGATCTGAATCTCCGTGCTCTGTGCTAACAAGCTGGCTTCCCAGTAGATGAACCTGCATGTGTAATGCTCATTTTCATGGATTTGTTGAGTAATTCAAAGAGAGGATTCAGCTAGCAATTAAAAAATTCTTTATATATAGTCTCACTAACAAGCTTTGAACTTCTTCGATTGTTTGATTCACTTCTTTGTTATTTTTTTACCTAGTTTCTTGGAAGACTTTTCTAGACCCCCAAAATCTTGCCCAGACTTCTGCACACTTACGATAACTTTTGAATGAAAATTTTTTTTTCCCAGAAGGAAAAGCTTGCAGTTTATCATACTAAATTATTTAAACCTTCAAATTGAATAGATCATCACCTTAAAATACCAAATCACAATAACAGTTTAATAAATTGTGCTCTGAACATAACACTTTGTTTTTGTAAACTTACCTGAATCCTGTCTATCATTATATATATATGTGTGTGTGTCAGATATTTTAAAGCCAGTTTTTTTGTTTTGTTTTTGACATTACTAATTTTTTCCCTTGACTTTTTCTTCCTAAGACTGCACATACCCACTGCATTCTTCTTGTTCCCACAGGCACCCAGTCAGTCAGACTTAGAGCCAGAAAAGGCTCCATTGTGCAATGTGCCTCCACCCCCTCCTTCAGCATTTGCAGAAATGAGTGGTGATCATGCACAGTCATCTGCAAGCAAAAGCTCAGAAGATGTGGACAAAGAGGATGAGTTTGGTTACAGCTGGAGTAAGTTGTCTCTTTGTAAAGCATTTAATTGTAAGAGGTATTAAAATACCTCTGTGTTTCTCGGGACAATATGCCCTGGATGACTAAGGATGTTTCAGCTTTGTTATAAATGCTGTAGTTTTGTGTGGAAAAAAAAAAAGTTTGTTTCGCTTGAGTACAGCACACATTCCGGAGGCATGAAGTCATTTTCCTCTTTTCCTTAAAGTCTGTGTTCCCGTTAAAGCCCACTTTGTCGTTTCTATGAGAATTAAAGAGGGCACTCTCCAAAGCTGGTACTGGATCAGCCACCTTGTGGTCTTGAGCAAGTCATCACCTCTCTTTAGGCCTCAGATTCCTCATCGTAAAATTTGTTGTTGATGTTTTGCCGTGAGTTTTGGTATTTTCTATAGAAGGACGTTAACAGTATAATTGTTGAGGTAAAAACTGTGGGCATTTGGCAAGTTGTTTAACCACCTCTAAGTTTTAGCCTGGTAGTGTATCCCTCTTTTTAAAATGCAGTTCTTACCTCTAGCTGCTAAGATGAAATAAATAATATCTGAAGAGTGCAAAGCTCCGTGAGCAGTGATCATGAACAGTCGTCTGCCAGCAAAAGCTCATGCACAGAAAACATTCAGAAGCAGCTTATTAGGGTCATTGGGGTGTCTGTTTTCCAAGGATATAAACCATTTTACAGGGAAGTATTAAAATTCAGCCAAAAGTTATAAATTTGTCAGTGATTTAAAAGGTCTCATTTAAAGAATATAATTATTTCCTTTAAGAAAGCTATGGAATATGCTTTTAGGAAATACAGAATGTAAAAATTGCATTGTAGATTTGAGAAGGATTCAGGACATGGCAGTTTATGAAATTGATACAGTTAAGAATCAATATAGAATATATAATATCAGCCATATTTTTAAAGAGATAATTTTTAAAGTTTACAGTTCTCAATGTGTTTTCAGTGAAATTAGAATATACTGCTAATCCATCATGGTGGCCAGAATATACTTTGAGGAAAACATGAGATTGAATGTCTTAGTTACCTATTGTCATGTCACAAGCCACCCCAAAACTTAATGGCTTAAGAAATAATTCATTATTAATCTGTCAAGGTGCCGTAGTTGACTGGGCTCCCTTGATCTGGGCCCCCAGCATGGCTTGCTCACATGCCTGGCAGTTGGTGTTGGTACTGGCTGACTGCTTATATGAGCCTGTGGCACCTACATTTGGCGTTGCATTCTCAGATTAAAGAATAAATGTTACCTCCTGAACATGTGAGATGGGAGATGCAAATTGTCTGTTTAGAACATGTGTCTGAAAGCTGGGACAGGTACATTGATTTGTCCTGGCCTTATGGCTCTGGGCAGTAAGAAAACCCATTTCCTTTATTCTGGGTATATGGTCCAAGTAACGTGATATCACACACAGTATAGATTTTTGTATAGGAGAACAGCTTCCACTGACCAGTGAAGACAAATTCTCAGGAGGTTCTGGTCTTTGTTGTAAATGATAAATTAAATTTCTGTTTCAGTCACAGTCTGAGAGTTTGCTAATGTGAATCACTCTTGAGCCCCATCACGCCAGTTAAACTGATTAATTGGATTCTGTACTCTGCACCTGGCATGTGAAGAAATTCCTTAAAATTTGGGTATTCCGGGATACCAGTCTAAATGCCCAGGTGGCCAGTCTGTTTACTTTCTAACTGCCAAGAATTATTCTGTTACAAATAAAGTCCTTAGAGGCTATTCTAAATAGCCTTCTATAGTAAAGTATATTTGGCTGTGAATTAACTCAATACCTACGATTTTGTTGTTGTGTGTAGAAAATATCAGAGAACGTTATGGAACCCTAATAGGCGAGCTACATATGATTGAACTGGAGAAAGGTCGTAGTGGTTTGGGTCTAAGTCTTGCTGGGAACAAAGACCGATCCAGGATGAGCGTCTTTATCGTGGGGATTGACCCAAATGGAGCAGCTGGAAAAGATGGTCGATTGCAGATTGCAGATGAGCTTCTAGAGGTAAGTTCTTGTGTAAAATGCTGAATTGACTTTCTCTCAGTTGGTACAGTGGAATCATCAGTTTCCAGAAAATCCACCTGGGCCTAATATGGTGACAGAGGAAACTATCGTTTGCCTAATAAAATAGATGCATTGCAGCAAATCTGGCTCTAAACCAAATTTCTACTAAGTAAAGCCCATGTTCCCATTAACTTCCTTTAAAAGGTCATGACTGTGCAGTACCAGAAACAACTTTTGCCCAAGACAGTAATACAGATCACACTTCAAAAACATATTTTTGTGTGCTGCATTTTTAGGAGCTTTTGAAAAGCCAAGTGACCAATCACTTCCCAGTAATGAGAATGACCCACTGGACATTCTGGAAGCTAACTCCCTAATGGTAGAAGTGACAGATGTTGAGTGCATTGGGGTCAAGGTGTTAAGGATAAATAACGAAAAAGTAACTCAAAAAAGTTTGCCAAACACAATTAATTTGTGGATCATACTTTATATTGTTTAGAATTGTATTTGCTTGTTTTGTTTGTCCTTGCCTCCTATAGACTGGGATTCTACCGTTTTTATATTGCCTTAAAAGTCTCCCCGGTACCTTGTGTATTTCCCTATTGGCTAGGAAAGCTCCGTCAGCAATGGCAGAATGACAAGATGACTGGCAGTTTCCATTAGGTACTGTGCTACATAGGCACATTCTGTTGCCGAAATCCTGAATCTACTGGCATCACTTCTCCCAGTGGCCTATGCCTAGGGCTCGAGCTTTGAGACTAACTAGAAAATATAACAGTAGGGAATTTCCCAGGATGCTTCAAGCAGGTCACAAGTGCTTCCAGAGAGCCCTTGCTTTGAACAAAGCATACTGAAGCCCAGAGCCTGCCAGAAAATTCACTCTCTTCTCTCCTTCAGTCTGTCCAAATGGTGCCTCTTTAGTCCATAGAGATCAGGCTATATGATATATGACATCATTTTAATGTTGGCTTTTAACATGAGATTTTCTTTATTCACCATCAAATTCAGATTCGTGTTCTGGAAAGGAAAATACATATAATAATTTAAAGGAAGAAAAAAATGTGCTTTGCTTTAGCTAGAATGAAAATGATAAAATTTTATATAATTAGAATTCCGGGCTTAGTTAATATGTTTATTTCTCATAGATCAATGGTCAAATTTTGTATGGAAGAAGTCATCAGAATGCTTCATCAATCATTAAATGTGCCCCTTCTAAAGTAAAAATTATTTTTATCAGGTGAGCATTTTCCTTTTCTGCTTTACTAAATACTTTTTGTTAGCCTTTCAATTCTGAGTTCTTTTGAATAAAAATAAAATATTTATAAATGTGTGTTGTAGGTCCAGCTCTTTGGAGTTATAGAATTTTCTCTAGTCCTTCTGAGTCTTCAAGTAAAAGAATGAAAATAATACGAACCATTATGGTATGATAAGTCAGTGCATTTTCTTTTAGGAATAAAGATGCAGTGAGCCAGATGGCCGTATGTCCCGGAAATACAGTAGAACCTTCACCTTCACCCTCAGAAAATCTTCAGAATAAGGAGGTATGTATCTTGTATCTGTTTCTCGGGGAAGATGTGATTGATATTAATTCAACTAACAATGATAGAACCCTTATAAAGCTGTCAAGGATAAATAAGTCATAGCCTTGGCCCCCACAAGTTTATGGCTAATACAAGACGCACTCATGTGAAAAGCATACCACTTACATGAAGGCTGCTAGTTGGGCCTGCATAGGGAATAATGGAAATAGAAGGGGAGGTGTCAATTCTGCCTCTGAAAAGAGAGTAAGAATTAAGACTTTATAGAGGAGATTACATGTGAAGTATATGTTGGAATTAGAAGATGGGGGCAAAAACATTGTAAGCAGAGGGCATAGATTAAGGAATGGTGTTGAGGTTCTGACAGATGCAGAGAATTGAAAACTGTAGAGTGTACTGAACAGTGGGAAACGGAATTGGGAGACGGCGAAGAAAGAGCCACTGAGAAAGGCTGTATATGGAGTCAAATCATGGGAATATAATGAAGCCTTTTTCTTTGAGGCCATGTTGTTGGTAACTCAAATAATGAGGTGGTATTTCTAAAATCTTCCCTGAAATAGTGCAGAGAAAATCAGAGGTTGCAGGGAAGAGAGGTTAAAGAGAATAAAACAATTATCAGAATAGTAATGCAGGAAAAAGATAATGCGGTCTAGAACTAATGCCAAAAAAAAAAAAAAAAAGGAATTGGTTATATCAGATGTTTAGAATCCAAACTGACATTACTTCATCCCCAACTAAATGTACTCCTTGAGGAAAAATGAGTAGTGGAGAATTTGGTTACCCAACAAATATTTATCGGATAGCTGCCTTATACCAGGTACTATTCTTTGGGCTGTGAATCGGCTGGTGAATGAATCAGATAAGATGTACAAGCCTTCCAGATGTCTCACTTGGTGACTTGATGGATGGCTGACTTTTACCAAAATAGAAATAAATTAAAAGAATAGATATTTGTAAAAATAGAACACATACCTTTGAGGCAGTTTATGAATGAAGTAGAGGTATACCTTGGGACATTTGGACTAGAGATTAGAGCTAAATTCTCATAGGTACAGAATTGGTATTTGTTAGTCATGGTAACTGAGAACATTTAGAGAGGAGAAGAGGGGCAAGGTCAGAATTATGTAACATCAACAATAAGGAGGAAGGCTAAAACAGAGTGGTCAGAGGTGATGAAGAAGAGCCAGGCAGGCATGTTGCACAGCAGCTGAGGAGAACACATTTCAAGAAGTGTATATTCTGCAACCTTGAATGTTTCAAAGAGGTCAGACAAGATGAATAAAGAGAGTTCATTGGACTTGGTAATTAGGAGATTGTTAGTGATTTTTGAGAAAGCAAGTGATATGTAAGAAATTAGGTAAAAGAACGCAGTGAACAGAGAGTGAACAACAATTGAGTTTTTCAATGAAAGGTGTTTTGATTTAGAAGAGTTTGGGTACATGTTTAGGATGAATAGAATGAGTAGTAGAGATGAAAAGTTTAAAATTGGAGGAGCCACGATGATTAACAGTGGGAGAAGGCATAGAAACGGAAGCACTCTTCCCTAAATGAGTATATAAACATTAGGCTTATTAATCATTGTCTCTTTTTTTTTGGTAAACTGAGTCATCGCATATAATGATGAACTGAATCAAGTAGTTTTTCACGATTACAAAGTAGAAAATTTTATTTTCACATGAATTATACCAAATATGTCCCTTAAGAAAATGGAGCATTTTAATAAATTTCAGATAAAACATTTGCCAGCTCCTAAATTTACTTGATAACTAATACAATAAAGAATAGTGAATGGTGCCTCTGCTGATGTTCAGTGTTTCAGTGAATTTCACTGTTTGGTAGCTAGGTGGCTGCTAGATTTCGTTACAGAGTAAACCCAGACAGCTTGAGAACCGCTTTGTGTCTGTGCTCTAAAATAATTGCAGTCTAATCACACCACACCTCATTAGTATTTTGCAGAGAATATATTATTCATAAATGTTATAAAATGTTAAAATAGTAGTACTGAATTACAGTATGTGAAATAATTTTAATTATGCAGCCTTTATACTTAAACAAACAAAATGCCTAACACTCAGTTGCCTATGTTGCCATTTCTTTCCCCCCTGTCAGACTGAACCAAGTGTTACTACTTTCAGTGCAGCTGTGGACCTCAGTTCATTTAAAAATGTGCAACATCTGGAGCTTCCCAAGGTAAATCTGCTTTGAATTGGAGTGAAATAATGTGAGTACCTTCACTCCAGTATTCTATTTCACTGGCTTTCAAAAGTGTGGTCCCCAGACCTGTAACATCAGCACACCTGAGGTCTTATTAGAAGTACAGATGCTTGGGCC
Source organism: Eonycteris spelaea (assembly GCA_003508835.1). NCBI lineage: Eukaryota > Metazoa > Chordata > Mammalia > Chiroptera > Pteropodidae > Eonycteris > Eonycteris spelaea. The sequence continues at coordinate 1,210,054 of PUFA01000185.1, read as the reverse complement.
CACCTAGACCCACTGAATGAGTAACTCGGAGGGTGAGCCTGAAGTCTGTGTTTTAATAATCCTTTTTGGTGATTCCAGTACCTGCTCAAGTGTGATAACCACTGTACTAATTGATATTTTAACTGGAGCCTAGCTTTTCCTGCCTTTATGGTATACCAGGGTATGAAATTTCATGGTCCTCCTTTGATTTATTTATTAAGGCCTGCTGTGGGGGAAATAAAAAGAATAAAGAAACAGAAGTTATGGTTTATTTTTTCCCCCATAAAAATGAAAGCTCAGATAACTAGAAGTTTCACTGGTAGACATTAGCGAGGTATTTGCTTTTGAAAAGATCTGAACCTTAGATTCAGATGACCACTTTAAGAGGTGTTTGGCTGTATAGAAATCTCTAAATGCTTTCAGGTGCTCCAGGCTCATGCTAGACTGCAGGTGGACAGCGGATGAACAAGAGTAGAGCAGAAAGAGCAGTGAAGTGCTCCGATAGAAGAAGGGAGGTGGGTGGGTGGGAGGGTATTTACATGCAACGCGCTGGAGGCTGTCCATCTGGATTGAATCCTTGCTTCATCACATACATACTCGACACACTGTGTGACCTTTGCCTCAGTTTTCTCACCTGTGAACTGGAGACATTATTATGATCTTTAATGTAGGTAATTGTAAAGATTAAATGAGCTGTTGATAAAGTGATTGGCACAATGCTTGTCACATGGTCAGACTATTAAGCATTAGAAGGAAAAATGCTGTGACTTTATTGATTTGGTTTCTTTTTTCACAATAGATAACTCTGCATGTACACTTAAGAAAAATACTACTTTGGGCAATTTGTCTTGTACGCAGAGGAAAAACACAAAAGTCATTAAAGCCTTTTGCCTTTTCTTCCAAGAAGATCATACACTTCAGTTCAAAAATCTCCCATTCTCTTGCCATTTAGGAGAAGAATACCTTCCTCTTGAAGTCTGAGTTTATAGTATTTAATAGTGCAGTTATTTCCCTATAATTTGTAAATTATGAAACATTTAAATATATGCTAGAGTCATTGTAACGCATGCTTTTTTCATTCTCAATTTACACTTATCTTTAGAAAAGTCCAAAATCAGATAATTTTTTTTCTTGTATACTTTGATGGCATTGATGTAATTTATTTACCTAGGGTTTAGTAAGTACTTCCAAGGATATAACGAACGCCTGGGAAGTCTGGGGGGAATGAACGTCAGACAGAATGAAGAACACTTCAGTGTTTGAGCACATAGAGTTAAAGGCAGACCTCCTGCAGGAGGTCAGTGTCCAGGCTTTGCGACTTACAGGCTGTTGTCTGTGACCCTGGGCAAGTTTATTGATCTGTACATAGTTTCCCCTCTACCAGATGGAGATAATAATAGTACTTACCTGAGAGTTGTAGTGAGAATTGAATATATTTTGTGAGAATTAAATATACATGTATTTAGAGTTCAGTACGTGGCACATGTAAAGTATTGCCTGTTGTTTTTATTATTATTATTATATTTATTTGGAAAGAATAAGCTGCCTATAATTATTAGGAAAGAAAATTCTAATAAGAACAGGAATGTCCAATAGCTCCATGGCACTGGTTTTCTCTGATGCTTTCCCTGCGTTATGCTACCCAATTAAGGTATTCCATAGATGTTTGCATCATCCTAATCTCATACTCAGAATTTTTTAAAGATTTCCATTTTCAAACCAGATAAAATCAAATTCCTTGGCCTGGCATTCAGCAGTGGGGGTAGACAGAAGCTGGCTTTATCTGTCAGAAGTCCTTCTCACATCCTGAGTGGTCTTTAGTAAATCACTCGGTCCCTAAATCTTATTGGTCCCCACTTTCCTCTTCTGTAAATGGGGCTGCCTGTATCAGGTTGTTTTGGAGGGAGAAGGGATTGTTTAAGATAATGAGCAAATTGCTTCATCCTACAAAAATAAAAGCCGGTCTCTGCCTTTAGCCTCCTACTGATTTATTCAGCAGGCATCTGTTATGTGCACTTTGTTATTCTCTAAAGGAATCCAAGAACTTGAAGAACTTCAGACTTTATTGCCCACTGAAAGCTTCCATTTATATGTAGATGTCAAATAAATCTAAAGCTCAAGTAACTGAAATGTATTTATTAATAAAAAACCCCGGTGACTAGGGGAGAACATTTAAGAATCTTTTAAAATCAGCTGACAGAAGAGGCCTTCAACCATGATGTGGTCTTTTTGAGCTCCTAACTTATTGGGGCCTCAGTTTACTTGCCTGTATGATTGGGGAAATAATAATACCTTTATATTAGAGATAATTATATAAGGATTAAATGAAATAATGTAAATAAAGCACTTATTACAATGCAAGTTATTATTTTCATTAATTTTTTGAACCACGAGATTCTGAGTGCTTCACAGCATTCTTGAAAACTTTGAGAAAGCAGTTGCTTAAAATGACATGTTAAATTACACTTTGTTCTATAAGCCCATACACTCTGAGACCCATTAGTTACTCTTGGAACAAACCTCAAGAAAACAAAGGAGTAATTAATCATCCTTCTAACATTCATACCTCCTCTGAAATCCTTTGTCATTTATCCTATCCTGTATTTTTAAAAAGTATGGTTATTTGAAAAAAATAATTCAGTGGTAAAATCACATGTGTGTGCATTGTGTCACCTAGCATTGCTGTAAGATTTATTTTCCCACTTTTAACATTTTCTATAACTCAAAGTAATAGGGCTAGAACTTAAACTTCAGTCTTCTACTTCCAAGTCCCATTTTCTGTTCCCTGTCACAGTTTGTGATTGGGCATCATTTACCTTTCTAAAACCCCTAATACTTCTTTTATAAATTTTCTGTTTAATTTAAACTGACTTGAAACAATAGCCTATGGAGATTATTTTGAGAATTCATCTCTCCTTACCTTTGCTTATGTCACTTGGGATGTTCTTCTGCTTTTAGCTTATCTAAATTCTGCATAACTCAATCTCATCTCTGTTTATTTTGAAATATTTCTTCAATATTCTGGCCTTTATAATGCTTACTATTAGTGTCTTTATTTATTGGTTGTTTAACTATGCATGCTCAAGGGCATGTCTCTTGCAGTAAACTTACATGTGGGAATATTTTCTGTACATCTAAATCACACAATTGTTGAGAGAAGTAACTCATACTTTCTGTTCCAAAATCTTATGTAGTATTGTGTATTATAGTACATACTAAGTATGTTGGGGCAGGGGATTGAATGAATGCTTAAATGCAGTGTATGCACAAAGGAAAAGATGATATGATCAGGAGTCAGGAAGGAGAGAATAGTTTTTGTACTGTTTCAAAATGGGAACTAAAGAAGTATGTCATGTATAGTTCTGTTTTAACTACTTAGAAACTGTCTTGACAGGTCATTTATTTTTCTTTTTAATCCATTTTTTAAGTGGGAAAAATGTAAGTATAAACAAAAATGAACCCGTAGTGACTAACTAAAATAGTAATTCAATTTAACAGGCAAAATATTTTTCATTAGAGATTTTTTTTAGCATATTTTTCCCTAGGAAAATATATATACATCAAAGCAGATAGAACCTTACATGATTGTCAGAGATATGTTTCATATCCATTCAGTCTAATGTGGTGCAAGTGTTCAAATACAATTAAGAGTTTTTCTTCTGAATTTTAGGGACTCTTCCAAATTCAAAATAATTCTCCTGATAATAATAGTAGTTTGTTTAGCTTAGTCCCACTTTTAATTCATTTACACTTTTCTAGCTGTTTTAAGTATATAGCTCTTTCTCCATAAACGTATTTCCTTAATTTGTTTCACATTCCCTGCATGGTGGTATTTTAATAACTAGCTGAGAACAGTGTTTCTCAAATATTTTTCTGTTAAGTAGTATATATACTATGGCAGAAGAGCAGTACAAAGATAAACAGAAAAGAAATTGCTCACTCACCTCTATTATCTTATATGTCATTCTGCTTTTTTGATACCAATAAATTATAGATATGTATATATTTATTTTTGTAGTATTCTAAGTGGTATTGGGGCATATTATACTTGCAGTTATATGGTTTTTTGTTACTTTTAGGACTCTGCCTGTTGCAAATAACAAACAAACAAAAAAAAACCCCAAAACTTACTCCATCAGGCTTAATCAAAGAAAGGGCTTTATGGACTCAAGTGGCTTGTCAGCAGTTTTCAGGGATCATCGGTCCTGTGGCTCAGCAGTGCCATCAAGAGCCTCTTCTTTCCCTCTCCCTTCACAGCCATCTACAATGTCAGCTTTATCCCAGCACTGATCTTCCTCATAGCTTTAGAATGGCTGCTAACTATAGTTGGGGTCATATCTTACTTTTACATATAGTTGGGGTTCGGGGGAAGGAATGGCTGTCCCAGAATTCTGAACAGAAGTCCTGAGATTCATCCTAATTAAACCAATCAGATCGTATGCTTACCCCTAAACTGGGGACTATGGCCATGGAATAGAATTGTGCAGTTAATTAATTCACTGAAACTCTTTCCTTAGAGCTGCTTTTCCATTGTTACATAACAAATTACCAGAAAACTTAGCACTTTAAAACAGTAGACATTGATCATCTCACAGTTTCTGTGGTTTAGGAGTTTGAGAGCAGTCTAGCTGGGTGATGCAGTTCTCTTGTGCCTTTGCCAGCAAACTGCCAGCTAGGGCTGCAGTTATCTGAAAGCTTGACTGGGGCAGGAGAATCCACATCCAACATGGTTTACTCAAATGGCTGTTAGCAAAGGCTTTATTTCCTGTCCGTTGGACTGCTTGGGTGACCTCACTGGCTTCCTCAGTGAGTGATTCAAGAGAAAGAGCAAGGAGAATCCTATATACTTTTTTATTGACCTAGTTGTGAAATTACACATCATAACTTCAGCTTGCTTTCATTTATTACAATTAAGTCATCAAGGGCAGCCCACACTTGGGATCCTTTTCCTGACTTGAGGAATATCAAAGTATTAGTGAACATATTTGAATACCACCAATCAAAACGGGCGGGGGGGGGGAGGTTTGAGGCCACAGAGGGAGAAGGGCTGGATGCCTAACGAAAATCTGTGAGTTTGTATAAAGAAGTAGGATGGGAATGAGTGTTAGGTAAACAAGCAGCAAATGCCACTATACTAGTACTTTCCTGACCACAGATAAGTGAATAGACAATAACAGAATCAGTTCTCAGAATTGAGTACATACTACAATTATAGGAATACAGCATTACTTATTCAAACAAATAGTTCTTCATAGTAATAGGAAACACCATTAGTGTGGAAAATTCCAAATAGAGTGCCACTAAATTATTTACATTTTGGCATTGGCATCGGGGTCTTGTCCATTTGGTAGCACGTTGACCTTATTATTCATTAAGCCTGATTCTTTGACTGCTGGATTAGGATTCAGGATTTCAATATACTGGCATGTTCACAGAATTTATCTAAAGTAAATTCCATTATAACCTGTGGAGTTATTAACAGAAGGAATGTGTGTGTTAAAACAACCTTCTTGTCATCCAGCCTTCAAGCCATTCTTATTACACTTGATCCTCACAGCAACCTCACTGTTGGCAAGTGTTATTATTCCTGTTTTTCTTAGAGAGGAAAATTGAGGTTTAGAGATGTTAAGAGGCTTGTCCCAATATCTACATCTAATCAGAAAGTAAATTAGAACTATCCACCCTAAAAGTGCATCTTTGTCTTACATAACCAATTTCCTGGAAAGAGAGCAGAGGTAGAGAGGTGCACAGTGAGAGTCGGAAAGTCATCAAGCATTAATAGTCTACCCCAGAAAAGCCAGTGTTGATCTTTTTTTAAATGGCAGTGAAGCATTGCCTCGATGACATGGTGATAACCCTAAATGCCGAATGGCAGCTCATTTCTCATGTACACAGTTCTGATGAGATTCCCTTTTCTCTCTTTTGCTTTACATTCCCCTAGATGGAAACACTGTAATGGAAAACATTGCTATCTCTAACCAGAATGAAAATGTTCAAAACCCTATTTAAAGTTTATGAATGTAAACATGAAAGAAAGGCAAAAGCCAATATTACTGAACATTTGGTTTTGATAAAAGAAAATGTGGAAAATACAAACAAAGTACATATAGCTCTCTAGCCTGGCAAGTTTTCAGTGCAGGTCCTTGGGCTCAGAGTTAGAGTATTTTCACTCTGCACCAGACCAAACACAAGTCTCTAGAGAAAGAGCTCTGTGTCTTCAGCCCAGAAAGGACAGAGCACGCAGCAGTAATTCCAGTCTGTCTGCTGATGGAAGAAGGGCACAGAAAGCTGTAGGTCAGAAAGAGGAAGTAGGAGTATACTTTGATTTTGAATGAGTTAGGCCAGTTACACACAACTATATTCTCAAATGTTGTATGAATATTCATTGAATTATTGAATGCATTTTTGATCTCTGTATATTTTGCTAAAGTTACTGGAGATATTACTGGAGATATATGCTAAAGATACTAGAGATAGTAGACATATGGGAGGAATGAAAACATCTGAATATTTTTTAAAAAATTTATTGGGGTAACATTGGTTAATACAATTATATAATTTTGAGCTATGTATATATGTACCTCAGCTTCTTAGCCAATCATCTATCATAGGACACTTCAGTTGCTTCCATGTCCTGGCCGCTGTGAATAATGCTGCTATGAATATCAGTGTGCAAATATCTTTTTGGATATGGGTTTTCAAGTTTTAGAGGTAAATACCCAGTAGAGGGATTGCTGGATTATTTGGTAAATCAATTCCTAGTTTTTTGAGGAACCTCCATACTGTTTTCCATAGTGGCTGTACCAATTTGCAGTCCCACCAGCAGTGGGTGAGGGTTCCTTTTTCTCCTCATCCTCTCCAACATTTGTCATTACTTGTTCTGTTGATTATAGCTATTCTAACAGGTGTGAGATGGTATCTCATTGTGGTTTTGATTTGCATTTTCCTAATAGCTAGCGATGTTGAGCATCTTTTCATATATTTGTTGGCCATTTGTATGTCCTCTAGGAAGAAGTGTCTGTTCAGGTCCTCTGCCCATCTTTTGTTTGAATTGTTTGTTTTTTTGTTGTTATTGAGTCGTATGAGTTCTTTGTATATTTTGGATATTAAGTCCTTATCAGAGGCGTTGCTTACAAATATATTTTCCCGTTCAGATGGTTATCTCTTTACTTTGTTGACAGTTTTTTTTTGCCGAGCAGAAGCTTTTTGATGTAGTCCCCTTCATTTAATTTTGCTTTTACTTCTCTTGCTTTTGATGTCAAATTCATTAAACCCTTTTAAGTCAAAAATGTCTGAATATTTGATGGAGAATTTATTCCCACTGAAATTTGAAAATTTGCTTATGAGATTTCTAAAGTGGACTTTAGAACAGTTTAAAATGCTTTTCTAGCCTTTGAGTAGAAGGTGACATTCAGAAATCATGGCCTCATACTTCACTGTTTGGGTAAATTTCATCTGTTTCGAGTTTTCTGAGTGTTTATGTTTTTATTCCTCTAGGATCAGGGAGGTTTAGGCATTGCTATCAGTGAAGAAGATACCCTCAGCGGAGTCATCATAAAGAGTTTAACAGAGCATGGGGTAGCAGCCAAGGTGAGGCTTTACCTTTCTCACTGTCAAAGTGGTGAAGAAGAAAATTACTTCTGCAAAGTCATTCAGAATCTTTCGTGTTTCCATTTAGGATGGACGGCTCAAAGTTGGAGATCAGATCTTGGCTGTAGATGATGAAGTTGTTGTCGGCTATCCTGTTGAAAAGGTACTTTTTCTACAGAAATAAAATGGTACTGTGAACTCATCTTTGGCCATGGCCAAAGTGTGGAGTGGGGGGAGTGGCGGGGAAGGTGGAGGGTTAGTTGATCATAGGGAATTAGAGCTATGTAACTATATTAGACAGGTATCTTTAAGAAAGAAGAAATTATTTGTAAGTTCAATATTTATTTTCTGTTTTCCAACCAAGGTAATGTTGAGCTATTTTCTGTTGCCTGGTAAGTTTAGTATTCAGAGGGGATTTTTGATAAATATTTCCATTTTTCCTTAGAAAAATGAAACTTCTAAACAAAGGTCAACTTGGAGTTAAGACCAAAGAAATATTTTTAATGAATATTTGCTCCCATAAATATCCACTATGTATATGTTTTGCAAACAGATTTTAGTACTCAGCCATTAAAAATATACCTTTTATTGAGGTTAACAGTTATTTGTACCTGAGTTTCCTCATCCTCAGAAGTGATCATAATACTTAGGTGTCTTACTTAAAGCCTTTCATATATAAATGTTAAAAAAAAAAAAGTGTATTTCTCTTGAGATTTGGTGTGCAAATGTGTCCATTTCTACAATGGCCATCAAGAAACTTAGATCAATTTTTTCATTCAGTTTTAATAATTTTATTGGTTGAGTCCTTTAACTCTTATGTCTGTGTTCTACTCTCTCTTTGGATTGACTCTTCTGTTGAATGATTTTCCTTATCCTGTTAACAAAAGTGTTTTCCATTTTATTAAAATTGTAAGCTGCTATAGATTCTCTGTAGAATCAGGAAATGCATGAAATATGACATATATCTTCTAAGGTTATAGGTATCCAGAGAAATGGGTGACACTAATTAGAAGTGTAAAAAGTTGAAAGCCGTATATTTATATAAGGAAAATTAAGGTCAGAACTAGAGTTATAGTAGAAATTAACTGCTGCCTTAATATCAGACAACTGGAGAAAGTGGAAATTACAATCATTTTTTCTCGACCTCTCAAGGGCTGACAAAGAAAGAATTTGCCTCTGACTCCTTTCTCAACCATAGACAGTTTTAGATTCCAACTATAATAGTGACTTATTTGTAGAAGTCTATTAATTTGCCTTTGTATTTTGTTTCCCCTCCACACCGACCCCGACAGTTCATTAGCCTTTTGAAAGCAGCAAAGACGACAGTGAAACTTACCATTCATGCTGAGAATCCAGATTCTCAGGCTCTCGCTTCAGCAGCTGGTACAGCCAATGGAGAAAAAAAGAACAGCTCCCAGACTCCAATGGTCCCACCACCTGGCTCCCCGGAACCGGAGTCCATGCGAAGTAAGGGCTGATGTTGTTCAAGTCCTGCACGTCTGACACATGCAGACTCAGCAGCAGGTCTCTTCTTGGGAGCCAGCTGCCTGCCTGGAGTTCACTGTTTGAAAGGCAGTAGCCAGGGAACCCTTCGGTGAAAGGATGATATAAAGAGAAGGCGTGCTGACCATTAGGCAGATGATATATGTGCTGTGGGTTAATCAGCCTTAGAGCCTTAGGAAACCCATCCACCCATACCAACCCTCAGCCTCTTCACCTCTAAAACAAGGGAGTGATACCCCACTCTCCAGGGGTCCCTTGCCGAGGGTACCTGTGATTCCAGGTGACTGGCTAAGAAATTGGAAACATCATTTTGTACATTCCTTTTTATACTGAACAAGTCATTTAACTTCCCTAAGCCTCAGTGTTCAAAATGGATACACTGTAAATTGAATATAGTGTAAACACTTCACCAGTGGAGTCAAGGGCACATGGCACTCCACAGGAAACTCTTACAAATGCTGGTCATTGCCGTAGAATACGTAGTTGATCTGAGTTCAGTCGTTTGGATATAATAGTAAAGCCTGTCAAAGTAAATGAAGTGGTCGTGTATGAATCATGGGATAGCACTTTCATGTATCATTAAAATGTCAGTCTAGTGTATTGAGACAAATTGTTCCTTCGAGTTACTTTTTAAGAAAAATTAAACTGGTGTTTAATAAAACAATAAATTTTAAGCTTTGGAGCATTTAAAAAGTACTTAGACACATTTGCTTTTCCACGTTGGGGGAAAATAATCTCTTTTGACCTCCAAACTGCAGCATTCAGTTCTTTTGACAGGTTTTTAAGGAAACAGCAGTTTTAAACATTTGTAATATAGTTGGACAAAAAAAAAGTCTTAAAGTAATACATATTTGAGGAAAATGTTTCTTTATTTAGAAAGACTAGGTAGTTCACTGAATTGTTAAAACATTTTATGCAAATTTCTCACTTTTCAATTTTATGTTGATCCCTAAATAGTATTGTCTATAAAAATATGAAATGCTAAATGAAAACATAACATAAAAGAAAATCTCATACACCTGCTCTTACCATTTCAGGAGCAAGAAAATAGTCTGTCTCTGATTTCCTAAAAAGAGAGCATCTTGTCTAAGGCAACTTCACCAAGTGTCCCAGCTTTCTCAGAATATGCAATTTGCTGTATGCTCTTTGGTATGTCATAAAGCATACAATATGAAGACTATAATAAAGCAAGATGTGAATTTATATTCATCTTATTTTCTCATAATCTATTATTTATTCAATTCTGAGCATATATGTACCGTTATATGGTATCCGAATTTATAAAACGTCAAGTGAAACACAAGGAAAGAAACCTCAAGTTAGTTTCACTTGACATTTAATGAACTCATATATTTTGTCTAGTTGCATAATGATCAGATTTGATTACATAAGAAGATGTGCTCCAGGATAAGAAGAAAAGGAAAACCAAAACTAAAACATAAAAAGCCCTGAGAGGCAGGCACCATGACCAAAATTATAGATGTTCTTTGTGTTTTATGATCTTTGCCAAATATGTTTTAGGCCTTGCCACACACTTCAGTTCTGAGCTTTACAAATCATGATTTCATAAGTTTGGCTCCAGTAGAATGTAGAATATCAAAGTGAAACTAGGGGTTCAGTTCAACGCTTCGTTCTCATTCCTTTATACCTATTTTCTTAGCAACTTAAAAATATACAGAATGTTGCAGAAAATAATTTAATGGTAATTTTATGCTCACTACCCTAATTTAACAATAATGATTTAATCATATTTCTTTGCTAGTTTAAAATAGAACTAAAAGATTAAGGTAAACTTGAAGTCTTCTTTGTCCCCAATCATGGGCTCATTTCTCTGATTCACCTCTCGAAAGCAACCAGTGTGATGAGTTTAATGTATTTGCCTTCTATTCAGTTCTTATTTGTGTTTCATTTCTTTTCTAATGTATTTTTTTAGGTACAAGCAGGTCATCAACACCAGCGATCTTTGCTTCTGATCCTGCAACTTGTCCCATTATCCCAGGCTGTGAAACAACAATCGAGATTTCCAAAGGGCGAACAGGGCTGGGCCTGAGCATCGTTGGAGGGTCTGACACGCTGCTGGTGAGGACAAACCCAGAGATGCTTCAGACACAGGCAGCCCCTTCACTGAGCCCTGAGAGATCCCTATTGGAGAGACTTCTCTCACTTTTATTAAATGAAATATGAAGACTTAGAAAACTGTAATTCATGTTATTTTGATTTGTAGGGCAAATATTTAATTGGGTACTGGGATTTTTATTTTGAGTAAGCCAGTACTGACTCAGTAAGATTCTGTTATACTTGTGCTTGTGTAACCATTAGGTTCAAAATATTTGTCAGTTCACCAGACCTAGCCATAGTTCAGTTTCCTTTTTATTGACTGAATATGATTAGGTTAGATCCATATGGAGAGGAGTCTGAAAAATTGGATAATTTGTAGGCAAAATTTTCTAAATGTCAAAAATACTTTTAAAATCTAATTTCATGTATAGATAGGAAAGGTGATATCTATTATATGTGTGTGAGATTTATATACTTTATAATTTTTAAGCTCTCCTATCATTAGAAGTATGAGTTCTTAGAGCCTTTAACATAAATTATGTTGTTTCACTTTTCTTTGATTTTGATAAATGACTCACATGGATCAGTGAGTGTATAACCCTTGTCACTGTCTGTAAAAATGCAGTGTCTTTTGACTCCATTTGTGCTCACTGTACCTAGGGGAAATGGGATAAATCACGGGTATGTTTTGTCTGGTCCTTAGGGTGCCATTATATTCATGAAGTTTATGAAGAAGGAGCAGCATGTAAAGATGGAAGACTCTGGGCTGGAGATCAGATTTTAGAGGTAAAGTGATGTGTATTCGACCTTGACAGTTAACAAAGAAAAGACTACTCTGGGGAGGGTGGTCTTGGTGTGTTTGTTTGTTTTCCTTCCTCCCTTCCACCCTTCTCATCCTCTCTCCTCCCACACTTCTTCATTGTCCTTAACTCACCTGGTTCTTCACAGTCCATGTCCCACTTCTGCACAGGTTAATGGAATTGACTTGAGGAAGGCCACACACGATGAAGCAATAAATGTCCTGAGACAGACACCACAGAGAGTGCGCCTGACACTCTACAGAGATGAGACCCCGTACAAAGAGGAGGACGTGTATGATACCCTCACCATTGAGCTGCAGAAGAAGCCGGGAAAAGGCCTGGGATTGAGTATTGTTGGTAAAAGGTAAGACCGAAAAGGACAATCCCAACGACCTTTTGGAATGATGGAATTTAATTCTTTTAAAAAGTACCGGCAGTAGTAGTGCTAGCAGAAAACTTACAGTTTGGTAAATGAAAATTAAATATGTTCTTGTGACAAAGGAATCTAAATTCTAATGAGTGACAAACGTATTGTTGGGAAATCCATGAAATTAGAGGAGAAAGGGACCAAGTGACCCTTTTTAAGGAAAGTAGACCAGAAAAACATTTAAAAAGAGGTGCCTGTTTTTTAAAAAAAAATAAAGAGGTACCTGAGCTGAAGCTAAAAGCGACAAATGGTCGTCGATCTATTAAAGGGGGTGAAGATATTCTAGGGAGAAGGATCAGCATGAACAAAAGCATGCCATGAAAACAGAACAGAAAGCATAAAGTAAGAGTCTGGGTGGTAGGTTGGTGAATATGCATAAATTCAGTACCTCATTTATTTAAATATATAGAAGTAATATTAACAAATATACAGTCCAGTAAGTTCCGACACCTTCATTCTAAAGATGGGAAAGCAGAGGATCAGGTCGTAAAATGGCTTCTTCGAGATTACAACCTTGGCAAGAAAAGTGATGCAATTCAGTTTCATTGCACATTTCTATTTACAGTTACTTTTGTATCTTAAGAAGTTGTTGGTTGGTTTATGGTTTTGTGGATTAAAGAAAGAGTGGAATAAGACTAGTGTTTGTTCATTTTTGCATGAATCTATCTTGTATGAAATAATGATTTAAAATAAAAGGCATCACAATAGTGATACTCAAGTTTTAGATAACAAATGGTTTTAGTTTGAGATACACATTTGTTATTAATTTTCAATAATGTTAATGATGTTGGTGATAAGATCAATAGCTATTTAAGCCTTCATCATGGTATAAAAAGGACAATAGATTTAGCACCCAAAGACTGGCTCTTAAGTCCCATTTTTGCCATTCAGTAGCCGTGTGACCCATAAAATGAGTATGATAGTAGCCACTTCTGTTCACAGTATCTGATCGTTGAATAAATATTATGAAATATTATAAACCATACACTGTTATTTATCACAAAGATTCATTCTAATGTTGCCCCAGCGTTGCTCCGAAAACAAAATTTTAAAGTCATAGAAACAGAACTAAAAAATTTCACCTAATAAATATTAGCTTTTTATTAAATAAGCATTGCATTACAGGTGAGAAAAATCATGTTGAAATTTAAACATATGTTTCCAGAAATGACACTGGAGTTTTTGTGTCAGACATCGTCAAAGGAGGAATTGCAGATGCTGATGGAAGACTGATGCAGGGAGACCAGATATTGATAGTGAATGGAGAAGACGTCCGGAATGCCACCCAGGAAGCTGTTGCTGCGCTGCTAAAGGTAAAAATCAACTGCCGAATGAATCGTGTGCCAGAAAATAGAAGAGAATTTCACATCGAGCTACCACAGTGAAATAAGTCCTGGCTTCTCTTTATTTAAAACGTTTTCTCAACTAAGATGTAAGTAAGCAACTTATTTCAGTAGGAAATAGTCTTCAATACACAAAAAACTTCATGCACATAAAGTTCATTACAGTGTTATTTGTATTACAAATAGTAGGAAATAGTAGGAAAACTGGAAGCAATGCAGTTGACATAAATATACATACTTTGGTATATAGCAAAGGTGCATGGCAAAACATAGCCGTCTATAATGATGTTCAGGATAACTAAAGTAACATGAAAAGACATGTGGAGAATATGAGACAGTGTATCTACAGTGGAGAAACAATTGTGTAAAATAAAATCTGATAATACATCTTTTAACCAAAATGATGATATAATTATTGGAACTATGGAATCCTTTTCCTTCTTTTCTATTTTCAAAATATTTTTAAGGGTAAGTTCCTTTTATAGCAGAAAAATTAACATAATAATTTTTATAATAGTAGTACTCAAAATTTGAAAGAGATATTTTATAGGTGATGAAAGAGACATAACTTTACATAGTGAATAATTAATATATGGAATTTGTTAACCACCGCGGTTGTATAAGATGGAAGTATAGATTCAAGAAGGGTTTGATAAGTTCCTGGTTCCCCAGAACAACCAATAAAACAGCTTATAGATATTGCAGGTAATGTTTGACCTTTCGGGATTTGATTCACGATCAGCATGTTTAAGAGTAATATATCTCTTGGAACCTCTATCAGAAGCAGCGTAATAATATCAGTGCCAATATTTATGTAAATGCTACTTTGCGCTAGACACTCATAAGCGTTATACGTGAACTGCCTTATCACAACAACCTATAAACATCTCTATTTTAAAAATACAGAGTAAAAGTCTTATCAAGGTAGAAGTCTACCAAGGTCACACAGCTAGTTTATCACGTAGCCTGATTTAACCCAGTGTGTCTGACTGCAAAAACCAGTATCTCAAACACCTTCTTGTGCTACTTCCATGTGAGACTGTACAGCATTTCTTGCATGCCTGTGATGTAACAATGCCTTTCCCGCAAAGGGCCACAGGGAAATTGTCTTCAATTCTTTTGTGTTTATAGCAATATGGCTTAATTATTATATAATAGGTTCATTTAGGTACTGTAAAACAACCGTTTCCCCAGTTTCTGAGTTCCTCCACCATTAATAGCAAAACACGTTATTTTATTGTTTTTGTTTTGTTTTTTAAATCTGAATCATTTAGTTCGTTTGGCCTATCTAAATCAGTGTTTTTCCTGAGATAATTCTCAATTCTGAATTTCTCATTACCTTGACAGAAAAAGTCTCCATGTAAATGTATGAGCTCATTAGACAGTCACTCGGTGGTGTTGCTTCTGCTGCTGCTTGTTATTACTTTAACTAGTCTTAATGTTTTAGAAAGGCCTCTTTCTATGAAGCATTGGAGCTATCCTTGCACATGGAAATTCTAAAAGGAATATGCCTTTCAAAGACTGTTTTGAAGAGTAAATTGTGCTCGTAAAGATGACTGTAGCATCTTATTTAAACATTTCTATAAAGCAACCGGTTGCCCTTCCAGTGTTCCCTAGGTACAGTGACTTTGGAAGTTGGAAGAATCAAAGCCGGTCCATTTCATTCAGAGAGGAGGCCTTCTCAAAGCAGCCAGGTAGGTAGCTATGGGATTCATCAGCCTGATGCAGTCCACATTCCAAAGGAGCTCAAAGATGTCCCTGACTGTGAGTCTGTCCAGGATCATGGACACAGGCCTAGCCCTCTGGCAGCTTGACACAGTGGGGTGCAGAGTTTGATATAGAGAAGAGCAAGAGCGAAAGTGGATGAGTAAGCAAGGTATAGTTCTTGAGTAGTTTATAAGCATTCTGAGGAACTCAGTTCTTTTCTGACATGATTTTTTTTTATAATCTCTAAAGTTAATATATAAAAGCCTACCAAGATAATATATTTTTAAACTATTTTATAACAGACATTTATCAATCAGTATTCAACTAAAAAAATCTCATGTGGGTAAACTGTAGATGCTCATTACCATTTATAAAAATGTGGTGTTACATAGTTAAGTCATTTGACAAGGCCCTCCTCAGTCTTAATGGCCCAAGACCATTTTCATCAACCTGTCCTTAAAGACCCCTTACTCACCCTTTAATCACCATCAGTTTCCCATGGACTGGCCCTAATTCTACCATTTTTTAAGTCCTCATTTATGTATAGCATCAGTTTAAATTTAGAGAAGATTAGCTTGAATGAGATTATGAAAGTCCACTGAAATTTTAGATAGATTGGAATCAATTTCATCCATTGTTTTAGCTCAATTTATTTAGGTCACTAGGCAAAGTCTTCCTTCAAAAGAAAAATAAATTGGTAGAAACTGTTTAAATTACCCATTAAATTATCAAGTGCAATGTTACTTAACAGGTATTTCTCTCTGGATGCATAAAAATAATTAAATTCTGAAATAAGGGGCTATCATTACTTCCAAAACTTTCTGATGTCATTTTTTGTATTTGTAGATGAGCGAAGGCAGCCTGTCATCATTCACTTTTCCACTTTCTGGATCCAGTACATCTGAGTCACTAGAAAGTAGCTCAAAGAAGAATGCATGTAAGAATAATTTGATATTTTAAGAATGATTTACTGCTTTGAATTTTGGCCATTTTAATTTAGCTCTGAACTGTCTTTCCCCCAAATCGTTTCATATGTTAATACAGGTGCAAAAGATGTGTGTTGGCAAAAATTCTGAACAACGTGAAGCTGTGCCTGTGACAGCTTTTCTGTTTGATGTTTATCCTACAAGACATACTAAACATTAGAATCAGAAGTTTGTAATTTTTTTTCTTACTAAGCCTGTTGGTGTATTCGATTTTTATCTCCTTTCTCTGTTTAATATAACACCAATAAATCAGAAGATGCCATTAAGTGAAGCCTTCTTTTTCCATAAGAATTGCAAAAATTTTGATTGAGAAAATCAATATGATCCTCCTGTGTTATAATTACATGAAATCATGATGCAGAGGGGTTTTTTTTTGGCTTGAAGCATTGGTTGAAAGTTGTTCAAATTGAAGAAACTAACCATATGGCATTCTCTGTTTGAAATGTGACTAATATTCTAGAAATTTAGGTGCTTAAGACCATGAATTCTTTTTAATGCACCCATGACTTTATTCCTCTCAGCTGCACACATGTGTCTTTCTATACGAAGCACATTCTGTCCTTGATTCACTCAAAGTGGATTAAATAGTTATATAATCAGTGTTTAAAACAAGAAGGAAGAAATGGATGGTATATGCATTTTGTTCAGCTGAAGAAATAAAGAGTTCCTATATGAGAGATTTAATCATGCATACTGGCAATTTTGAGAATGCTTTCAAAAAAATTAGGATACCTCATTTAGTCCCATCCAGCTCCAGACATTGACTTAAATTTAAAGGAACATAAAAAATGCTTTAATAACCATATTTTATCTTTTTCACTTTTATAGTGGCATCCGAAATACAGGGATTAAGAACAGTTGAAATAAAAAAGGTAACTTGGGGGAAAGAAAAGAATGTAAACTGTTGACTTGAGGCATCTGCATATATATTTTCCTGTTAGTTGTCTTACCTTTTTGTGGTACCATGTGAAAAATAATGTATTATTCCCATAGAAATAATACAATGCAGTCTCTGCTGAATTTCCTGATCATAATACCTGGTTTGAAAAATCATTGTTGGCATATTCTGTGTTGCCAAAAATGGCATCACTTCAGCCCCACACAAAATAATACCCAACCTCTCACTTCTTATAATGATAAGTAAGATTTTGCCTTTAACAGATCCTTTCTATTCTCCTAGAACAAATTCCCCTGACTACTGTGCACAAGAGAAAAATAAAAGCAACTACAATTTATTGAGCCTTTACTATGTGCTGAATGCTTTTGTAGATACTCTGTACCATCACCATCTCATTTAATGTTCACTGTCGTCCTTTGTGAGTGGCACTGTAATCTCCTCTTTGTCAGTGAAGATCTAGAGATTCATTGAGAGACATGGACTGTTCCCGGTCCCAGCATTTGTATGTGTGGTTCCTGGCTTTGAACACGGGTCTCTCTGATTCCAAAAAACTGTGCCCTTTTCACTTCGTCGCTTTACCTGCTCTTCAGCCATCCTACAACATGATTTTCACTTAACCATATGTTGATTTCTTCTACTTCCTAAATAGATGTTTAATTTCCAAAATCACACTAAGGACCTGTGTCAAATAAAGCAGTGCAGTTTTCTTGAGCTTCATTTTTCACCCTCATACCTAGAGGATCAGATTAAACTATAAAATATTGTGCCAATGAAACCAAGTCAATTAAAAATATCACATTGACCAAAATATTCTCTCTCTTCCATGACAGGGGCCTGCTGACTCACTGGGAATCAGCATTGCTGGAGGAGTGGGCAGCCCGCTTGGGGATGTTCCTATATTTATTGCGATGATGCACCCAACTGGAGTTGCAGCTCAGACCCAGAAACTCAGAGTAGGTTTTACTAAGAGTCCTGGTAGCCCTTGCAAATCTGGCAGAAGTTTTGATAAACCCTTTGAATCCGGTCACCTGTCGCAGGCCATTTTAAATGTATCTGCTCTTGAATCAGCTAATCCAACCACAGCAGGGCTTGCTTTGCTTAAAAGATGAAGAAAATTGAGAGAGAAGAATTTTTTCTATTATGTGCAAATTTGCAAGTAAATGAAATGGGAAGACTTAATATTTTTTTACTTGTTTGAAACTCTGTGGAAGAAGTTCAAAGAAAAGAGTGTTTCAGAACACTCTTTTAGTATGAGGTGAAGGTTCTAAAATCCGTGTGGCCTCATTTCAAAAGAGTCTCTGAAACATAATCACCCCTTAGTTTAAATTGTCCCCAAATGGGGAATGGTTCAGTCTCCTTCGATATCGAAATTTATGACCAGCACGCAAAAGTTGATTGTTACACATAGCACAGGAGTCAGACATGTTTTTTTCTGTGATGGACAACATAGTGCATCTTTTAAACTTTATGGGACATGTAGGTTTCCATTACAGCTACTCAGCTCTGCCCTGTGAAAGCACCCAAATGAGCATGGCTGTCTTCCGAGCTGATTTCATGAACCAGAACAAGCAGTGACCCAGACATGGCTTTTGGGCGCAGTTTGCACACCCCTGCCTTAGAGTCACATCCAGTGTATATAATAATAACGTCCAGAGGAACTCTTGTTTCCAAATGGCATCAGATATTTTATTATCTTGATAGGAAGCCATGTCCTACCAAGGAGAAATGAAGGAAGAATGATTTCCCTTTCCCCCAGAGACTGTGGCGTCAGTCATAATGTGCAGTTTCTTTCTGTGCTTGCT
Organism: Eonycteris spelaea; assembly: GCA_003508835.1. Lineage (NCBI taxonomy): Eukaryota > Metazoa > Chordata > Mammalia > Chiroptera > Pteropodidae > Eonycteris > Eonycteris spelaea. Next base: position 1,190,961 of record PUFA01000185.1, on the reverse strand, counting down.
GCTTCTTGGAATTAGTCGTCCCCTTGGGTATGTTTCCACTGCTGATCACAGCATGTATGTGATGTGCAAGGTAGAGAAGGAAATGACTGTGCAGGTCTCGGTGTCACTCTCTCCATGGCTGCTTTAGCAGATGGCTCTTCCTTTCCCTTGCAGGTTGGGGACAGGATTGTTACTATTTGTGGCACATCTACTGAGGGGATGACTCACACCCAAGCAGTTAACTTACTAAAAAATGCCTCTGGTTCCATTGAAATGCAGGTAAGGTTTTTATTCTAAGCACTATTCAGAATATAGGTAGCTTGAGGACACATGAGATTTGCTGTTAAAGCAGTAAAAATGCTTAAATCTCCTGCTACTATTTTATTTAATATTTCCCTTACACATAATTGGTTACATTGAGAGTTCTAAGAAAGTATATAGGAAACACATTCTGTCAGGTTTATCTTAATGCATTTATCTAAGGGGAAAATACAAGGTCTTAGCAGTAAATGATCAGTTGCTAGAATTTTAAGTGGTGTGAGTGGCTTGTATTCTAAAGACCTTTAAAAATTAATTGCATAGGAGACCATGTTTGAAAAGCATCAAAGAACTTGGTAGAATGAATTAGTAGATTATTTTTTATTGTCAGTTGAAGAAGCCTGTGGACCATGTGGAATTTCTTTCTCTTTGGCTCTATATTATGTTAACAAAAATGATTAAGTGGACAATAAAATACGTGTCTTAATCCAAATACTCTTTTGAAGAAAAATGACTGATGTGTTCCTAGCCACGTGGCCATGTGTGTTTTCTCTTTATATTTCTCCTATACACAGGTGGTTGCTGGAGGAGATGTGAGTGTGGTCACAGGTCATCAGCAGGAGCCTGCCAATTCCAGTCTTTCTTTCACTGGGTTGACATCAAGCAATGTATTTCAAGATGATTTAGGGTGAGCTCATATATTATAGTTTGTATGTTCCTACCACTCACATAAAGGTGAAATAATAGGAGATGAGGTATGAAATATGAAAACCGAGTGTTTTTAAACTGTTGAATAATCATGGCTAAATATGGATAAACTAAATAATCATTTAGTTTATCAACGATAGAGAGAAAGCCACTACCCATCCCACATTTTCAGCGCAGTTTTTCGAGGGTGCATTATACCCTACGTGACAAGGAGCAAGTAAGATCTGTTCTTTTAAAAAGTTCGCCATTGCCTACTCATTTGATAAATCACCTTTTAGATTAAAAAAAATCGCAGTTATCTAATATTTGAGTACACAAGAATGAGAACATAGAAGGAGAAGATAGCATATTAGAATTTTTAAATAATTTGATGTAGATTTTACGTTGTTTATAATCGATTTTTCTCTCTGAACTTGGGAATACTGATGTTTATGACTTGTTCCATGGTGGTCCTCTGCATTTTAGCCCTCTCGCTTTAAATAAACTGGGAAAAGAATAAGCTTCTCCATGCAATGAGAACATCTTGTGAATATGTCAGTTTAAGAGAACTGTAAATGAGTAATAGAATTAAGATGTTAAATAGAATTTTATTAGATTTCATAAATTTAAAATACTGATCACAGTGTATACTTACTGACTTGTCAAGCATCCCCCAAATTACCCATCATTAACTCACTGTCAGTAACACAGAGAATGATACTAATTCTAGGTGAATGTCAGATAATTCATAACTTACTGATTCACAGTATCAATTTTTTTTTTTTTTTACATCCCTACACTCTTTTTTCCTTCTTTTTACTGTAGACCTCCTCAGTGCAAGTCTATTACATTAGACCGAGGACCAGATGGCTTAGGCTTCAGCATAGTAGGAGGATATGGCAGCCCTCATGGAGACTTACCCATTTATGTTAAAACAGTGTTTGCAAAGGTAAGCGTGCGCGTTCTATCCACCCTCCCCCCTAAACGTTCATTAACAGTGGTCAGCAGCTGGCTTATTAGTTTGTGGCCTGAGGTAACGCCAAATGGTTAACAGTTGATCATTTTCTTTTAGAACTCCCTACAGGAACGTGTCATTAAATATTTTTGTCCAATTTGAGGTTTAGTTACGTTTAAAGGAAAATAGGCTCAAATTGAAATTCCATGGGAATATTTAACCACGTACATGAAAATATTAATGAATTTAGACAGTAACACCTGATTTTTTTTCCTTTGAAAACAAGTTGCATATGATTGAATGTCTTTTGAAAATGAAACATTTTAAATACATATGCTATAAAGTGCTGACATTTCTTTTTCTTTGCATGTTTTTGTTGTTGTGAAATATAAAACAGGCACAGAAAAGTACATAAATAGATTTGCAGATTAATAGGGCATTTATTTTGCAGCTTAATTTCATTAAATGATATAGAAAAATAATAACTAAAAACTTTTGAAGAGTATCTAGAAGCTCTATTACCTACAATAAATCAGCATTTGCAACCAAAGCATTCCATAAAAAAAGGAAAACCATTTAGTATATAGTTGTAATTACATAATAACATGTTCTATGTTAAGAATGTTTAGAATAAGAATAAAGTTATTATTACATTGATGAAGCTATTAAAATATTTTAAACCCAAATAATTACTGTTAATATATTGTTAAGACATTTTTTAGGAGCTACAAAATTGAACAAAATTTTCCGCAAGAGAAAATCTAGGATCTCAAAGTTTTACAATGCAGAGGAACCAAACACATCAAACCTATTAAAAGATTTGATGCAAGGGCCTGAGATTAGTGCAGTGGTCCTATAAAGTGCCTAACAATGGAGGTTCTGTTCTATTATTTTGAAAAATATATTTTTTAACCAATTTAATGTGCTGTATCTACTGCAGTCAAACTATAGGCTTAATTAATGAGACTTTTAAAAGCCGTCGGTATGTCCAAAAATACAAACAGCATTTGCCAGTGAATAGAAGAATTTTGCAGTCCTTTTCCTCAGCCTTGGAACAACTTATTTAAGGCATGCTAGTTAGAACATATTTTAAGAATTTCATCATTATGGATTCCTCATTAACTTTTCCATATTTTAATCTTATATTTAATTGCATAATTGCCTGCCATAAGCATGCCTTATGATGGGGTTCTTTTTTAGACAGCGATGTCTGTGTTTAATCTTAATCATTTAGGGCCCATAAAAAATATGAAGAGCCCCTCTACCTTTGGGAAGGAAAAAACCAACAAGCTCGAGCTGCCTTTATTAAATCACAGAAAGAATTAGAATTAAAATTAGCAGGACTTGTGCCATGTCCTGCCTCGTCAACATGCATGTGGGCTCTTTATGCTTCTGCATACCTTTGGGTTTCTTGCTCTTCATGCCATTCTCCTGTAAAACCACTTTTGTTTCTAGCTAATCCTTTGTTTTCTTTCTGTAGGTCTTCTTTGTAGGATAAAACATACTGGATTCTATGAAATCATTCTTACTAGGCAAATTCCCAAATATTCTTTATTAATTTGAGTTCCTACCTGCTGTGCTGAACAGACAAAAAAAAAAATCCCACTAATCTATTGACTGCTAAATTCGCAAATAAGAATTTCAGTGCTAAAAACATTTAGGAGCAATACCTGCTTTGTATATGTTCATTATCGTTTAATGGCTGTGGAGCACCCATGGAGCATTGAGAGTAATGTGTGTCTACATGCAAAGCAGTTTAAATTCTTGTTTAGATCTTTTCCTGTTGTGTAGCATTTTTTGGAAGCAGCATTTTTTGAGAAGTAAACAAGCCTACTTATAATTGCAGGGAGCTGCCTCTGAAGATGGGCGTCTAAAAAGGGGTGATCAGATCATTGCTGTCAATGGGCAGAGTCTAGAAGGGCTAACCCACGAAGAAGCCGTTGCCATCCTTAAGCGGACAAAGGGCACTGTCACTCTGATGATTCTCTCCTGAAGCGGCTGCCAGAATTGAGCCAACTCAACCCCTCACTGTACAGAGAATGAACTGGTCTTGTGGATGACTGTCCATGCTGTGTTCTTCATGCTCTTTAAACTGTGGGGGAAAAATACTGTATTAAGTTTGTTTCTATCCTATGGAAATGATTTTCTTACAGCCTAGCATCATTTTTTCCTTTCTTCTTGCATATCATGAACATACACTCAGAGGTTTACGCATAGTTAAATCCGGTCTTTCTTCATGAAGTAGCTGGCATTTGTAGTCACGTGGGCAAAAATTACTAATGTGCTAAACTGGTTAGTAGATGAAGTTAATTCTAAAGCTAACCTAAGAGAAATGGATTCAGTACATTAGGGTGAAAAATGAAAATATAAAAAGAAAATCGAGTTTTATAAAAATGCCTCATTTTCTCAATCCACCCACTCTCCCTATTTCTAACTAAAAAAAAAAAAAAAATCCTATTGAAAGTCTTTTAAAGTACTCAGTATTTAAAAATTTTGAGTATTATGGAAAATTTCATCTCCCCGCCTTTAATATACACTTACCTATTTTCCTCCTAAACTGGGTTTCTAAGATTGAGTTAAGAGCAACTATCTAAAGAAATGTCCCTAAATTTGTAAAGAAAACATTTAATGCACATTTCGATAATTATTTTCATTTTCAACCTGTTATAAAAAAATTTCCATGTTTCTATAAGTAAAATGAAGGTGTTACCCTCTATTGACTGTTGTTTCTCTAGAAAGCAGCCGAGCTAACTATGGAGGAACATGGAAGACATCTCGGAGTCTTTAGTGCTGGTTTTTAACTGATGCAACACTAAAAATGTGTTAGCGTGCTGTGCAATTGGTTTTCAGTTAGTATTAATCTTAATGACAGAGAAAAAAGCAATGTGTTAGTAATTATTTTTGTTGTATGCCATTAGAAAATTGATAGGAAATTAAGGGGATCAACATTACTTCACTTCATTGCCTTATATTAACATCTTATAATACAATAGTTTAAGACTAAGTGAAACAGATGGAGCTGTTTATTGAGACAACTGGTGAGGAATTATCATGTGTTCGTTCCCATTTTAGAGCGTGAAACTCCTACATTAGAATATATAAAGTCACTTTAAATATTATCTATATTTGTAACAGAAGTAGTGTACAGATATTTTATTACAGCACTTTTGTGTAAATGCAGAATTGAAGTGAATAAGAAGTTTGATGGTGCACGAATAAAGAAGCAGACGTATTTTTTTGTTCTTTTTACTGGGGAAAAGCTTCATTATACTGTTCAAGGTTTATAATTTAAAATTGTCTTATCATGTTTAACTGAACATATCATGTCTATAGATACAATTAGAGGAAATTTGGACATCACTATGAAAAGCTCAATATTATTTTTACATCCAGAATTTTTACTAACACTTAAGATTCATGGACTACTCATGGACCAGAGGCAGATAAACAAGGTTGTAGAAGAGAAGTGTCCTGCTTGTATACGTTTTTCAGAGATGCAGTTAATATAGTAATATTATGTTTTTCTTTAGGATAAAGAGCTAAAGTGTGTTCAGATGGAAACATCATAATGAAAATTATATTAATAAACACAAAAAGTCTAATTTGAAAGCTGAGCAAAGAATTAGGGAACATTTGTTCTATTGGCTCTGCCCCTAATTAGCTAATGAACATATGCATTCCCCCTGGTTTGTCTCATCTACAAAATGATAGGTTATTTTATCTCAAAACCTGTACCTAGTTCTAAAATGTAAGAATTCTGTGATTCTTAGTTACTTAAAATGAATGGACAGAACTACACATTGTGGCAATTCAGGAGATACTCTCCTTAACCAATCATTGTAAACCCAAGTACTGGATGTAACAAAATTCATTTTAGTATCCCAATGACACATCTAGCTTCTTAGTCATCACTTAATGGTCCTCCGTCATGAAGGTATGCCAGGTAGGCTACTGGAAGCTGAGCTACCCTCTTTTATGAGTTTTAATTAGCAAAGAATTTTATGGAGGACACTCTATGTTAGAGCCTAGTGGGGAGTTAATCAACAAAATTAAAGTTTGATTAAACACATGGGAATAACCCATGAAGAACAGATTGGTGGATATCTGTACAAGCCTGAAAAGCATCCCCCAAAATTCATGTCTACCAGGAACCTCAGAATGTGACCTTATTTGGGATAGAGTCTTTGCAGATATAATAGTTAAATGGAGGTAAGGTCATACTGGATTATGGTGGGCCCTAAATCCTTCAAAGAAGGCCATGTAAAGATGAGGACAAAACAGGCAAACAAACACCTAAAATCTTTTGAAACCACTGAAAGCTGGAAGAGCAGGGAAGGATTTTCCCCCAAGGTCTTCAGAGGAATCTTGGCCCTATTTGTACCTTTATTTCACTGTTCTGGCCTCTAGAACTATGAAAGAATAAATTTGTAGCTATAAGCCATCTTGTTTATGGTACTTTGTATGAAGCTGTAAGTTACAGTATCATATAAAATCCTTAGCTACTATTATTGTGTCTGGCTAATAGGAGAGGCTCTGTGCATATTGAATATATGAATGATTAACATAGGTAATGATTAATTTTATGGTATTACCTTGTTTTAGTTAGCTGCAGCCTTTGTGCTAAATGAAAAAAAGAAACAGTAGGAATGCTACTCAAGATACAAAAACACTTAGGAAAGCTCCCCTCTGGATTGCTATTAATTAACAAAGTCAAAACACATGAAGGAAGGGAAGGGGGAAAAAGTTTGAAAGGAGAAGAATATAGATTTATCAGCATTGGAGGGAAGCGACAAAAACTTATGCTTCTTATTTTACTTCTTTTTTTTTTTTTTTTTTTTTTGAAATGTAAGTGTTCTATGTGGTACAGGAACAAACTGAGTAAAGAGCTTGAATACTTGAACGTCATGTGTTCATGCCATATACAACTCAAGACAGCGGATTGTCCATAATAGGTTCAATATGATTGCTTGTGTGATTAAATCACACTGGAGAATACCACACATTTCTGGTATCCTTTGTGACCCCTCCAACATGATGATGATGATGAAATAAAAATTTTAATTTCAGTTCTTACTGATACCATCAGGAGCAGCAATGAGCTGTGTGGCAAGTGAATAGAACTCATACATCAAAACAAAGATTGAATTGGAAGCATCATAAGATTGAAATTCATGAAAGATAAGACAAGTAAAAGGACGGGGTTTTTTTGTTTGTTTTTAAGAATCTTAATAAAGCAATTTCCAATTGATGGAAGAAGCAAAGGAAACTCTTCCCTGCTCTGAGATATACGGCACTAAGCTGCCTTAGATCTGGTCAGCTAGCTTACTGTCTGAGAATGAATGCCATGCAGTGATTTAGAGCCTTTCTTCAGATCTCTTGTCTGAATAGAGAAGTTGAAAGGATGCCTGCAGGGAGACAGGAATAAATAGGCTTTTTTTTTTTTTTTTGTCTAGGTGTGGGTATGTCAAAACTATCATCACCTGCTTTCAGCAGCCCCAGTGTGGTGTTCCATGTCAGTGACGAGTATCCTAGAATGCATTTGATTTGTGCAAAGACGTTCCTCAACTTTGTCTATTTAGGAATGAATATTTAACTGTACTCCTTTCTAAAGGGAGTGTTTTGTCAGGCTCGGTTGGACTCTGTTACCTCAAGAGAAAAAAAAATGTTGGCAACAAGAAAGTTTCTAAATGAAAATGCATAAAATCTATAACAGATGTTCTTAAAGTGATATTTGTATATTTGACATTGCAGCTTCTTTTTCCCTTCACAGTACAGGTATTCTATATTGTCCACTTTGACGTAAACTTGAAAATACTTGTATTATATTGTTTGTCTAAGAATTATACTTGTCAGTCAAGTACTGAAGTTCAGTAGTGGGCCCTTATAAAGAATTCTGCCAGGGAGAAAAATCTGTGGCTGTGATAGCAGAGTTCTCTCGCTGAGAATGTTTCTTGACGTTTTCCAGAGTTACCATAGAAAAGCTGCTTTTTTGGCAGCTTTGAGAAGGGAGCTTCCACCTGTTCATTTAACACTGGACATTTTTTTCAGAAGGTTGTGTCGTTTGCAAATACTTTTGTGATCCTTTCTTCCTACTTCCCTCACTCTCCTCCTTATGTGCCTATTTACAGAAACAAATACGGCCATTCTCGGAAAACAATACTTTTTTTTCTTGTTATCGATGTACTAGGAATTAAGATATTTCACTGATTCTACCTTGAAATACTTGGCATTTAAAGTTTCACTCCCCTGAAATTCATTAACCTAAAGGTACTTTTTTTTTCCATCTCCATTCAGTAAACTTACAGATTTGCCTTGCTTTGGAAAATTAAATGAGATGACTGTATATAAAGCATTAATACTAGGTAGGATAAGCTATCAAGAAATGGTAGTAGTTGTATGTATCATATCCTGGAAGACATACAGTAATATAAACCAATAGTTTTATTCAATAGCCTTCAGTTTTCATTTTTGTATGATCATGTCTTTTTCTTCTGAAATTGGATGCAAATCAACTTGTTCCAGAATTTCAGTTGATTTGCATAGAACCTTCACGATGTTTCCTATGTCCTCATATTATTCTACTATTTTTTCTTTAAAATAGACTAATTTTTAATTGAAATATGCTTAAAAGAATTACATCTTACTACCTTAAATGAAAAAAAAACAATATCACTTGCCATAAATATAAAGTAACGATGAGCAAAAGCCATGTTGTTAAATTCTATCAAGATCCTATTGTCCAACAAGGATCAGAACTCGAGGCCTGCTCTCTCTGTTAGAAAGGGAGAATGGCACATGTTAGAATGGTGTTAATGACTCAGTGGAGGCTCTTCCCAAGACTTAAAGGAAGTGAAATAAAATACCTTTCTCATTATGTGATTTAAAATGTTCTAGTGCCTTGTCAGTGCCACCTAAAAAGGATCTCGTGATATACTCTCTTTTTGGAAAAACTCTGTTATACAAAAATCATAAAGGTTTTATTGATAGACTTTTTTTTTTTAATACAAAAACAAGCCAGTCAATTCTTGTTCTTAAAAGTGGTCTTAGTTAATGAGGTTGTTCAAGATTTTGTTTATAAGGCTTTCACTAAAACCAGAATTGGGTCATCACCTCCAACGCTTTAGTTTTGGCAATCTGAGTTCAAAATAAAGGACAAATGACATAAATTAATGGAGTTAAAATTAATGTTATGGTAATATTAAATAAAGCTAATGCCTCTTGCACCTGGAGGGCTATGCAGATGGTAGGCATACCTAATTATGCACCCTGCTGCCTTTCAGTGTACTGATAAAAATCTCTCAACAGAGAATAAAATATGTTCATTCACTGGCTCCAGAAAAGTTTGCGTAAGGCAGCACAATACACAAAAACAGCCTACCATACTTCCTTTCCTGGAAGAAACCACAGTTCTATAAGTTAAATGAAATAATTAAATACCTGATTTTTAAAATAAGTCTTGTAATTATGGTCCTTGTCTTTTCTGTATATATTAAAATATATGTCCCATTACAAAAATATTATTCTCACTTTTGAAATACATAAGCTTACATTTTTACTTTTTCATTTTTTTATATTATTTAAAAAGATAAATTTACTAACAGAATCATAAATTAATTAGATTTCTCACTCTAGGTACAAACTAGATTGGCCAACTGCTGAGGTATTTATAAATTTGTGCAATTCTTTAAGAAGTATCTACTCTAGAAAACATGTTGTTATAATTAAGTGTATAGATTATAGGTTTTTGCTATAGATTTCTTAGAGATGTCACTGAACTTTTTAAAATTTACTATGAGTTCATTTAAGGGATGTGTATTTTGTTGCCATTGGATACCTATGCTGTTAAAAGCACAACCAGCAACTTCTAGTTTTAGCTTGAGAATGACTTTTTAAATGCTTTTATTGTTTGCTATACACATCTTACTTTTCTTAGTTTTATGTTTGTTACATTTTTAAAAAGAGGACAAGTAAAATATTTTTCAGATAGGTTTCATCAAAATAGAAGTTATGGTACCAGGTGTTTTATTATTATTATTATTATTCTGTTCAGTAGTTGATTTTTTTTTCAAAAGCTTTTCCTTTCTGTGCATTACAGTATTTATGTAATGAAGTCATCAGTGTCTCGACACACTCTGACTACCATGCATGAATATAAGGCATCGCCACTAAATGTCTAATGCTGAAGGAACTCCAGACTTTTCTGAAACATAGTGTAAAGAGCATGGGCTTCTGAATCTCAGGGCCCTGGGTTCATACCCTAGCTGGGCTCTTGACGAGAAGCCTCTCTGAGCCTCTACCTCCTTGACTGTAAAATGGGATCGAGAACATACATCTTCCTCATAGATCCCTTGGCATCAAATGAAATGGAGTATCTGCACACAATGGTACTTGATGAATATTGTTAATATTACTATAGTCAATGTAACTTAAGGGCTGCACTGGTATGGGTGGGGTTATCTGGAGTAGAGTGTGCTGTCCCTAGTGTTAACTTAAATCCTGACTTTAAAAATAAACTTGTAAAGCGCCCTGTTTACTTTTCTCAATCCAGAGATTCCTCATAATTTCTACCTGAAAGGGAAGCATAAGCAAAAACGATCCCCGAGAACTGAGAACTGTAGTCTCGTCAGTTAAAGAAGTGAATGTGCTACTCCTTAATTTTTAAAATAAGAGATATTTGGAAGGGGATTATTAAACCTAGTGAGAGGTTTTTATCATTAAGCCACATCACTTATAATAAGCCAAGTATCTAGTTTTAAAAATAAGTGGGAAATTGGACAGTATCATCATATATAATCTCTCTCCCCAGTCCCTCGTGTTAAATAAATTAGTATAAATTTATTTTATTTCCATCCTCCTTTTTAAATTCCTTTTTCTTTCTTTCTTTTTTTTTTTTATTATGGTGACATTGGTTAACAAAATCCAGTAAGTTTCAAGTGTACAATTCAACAGTAAAACATACATATATTGCATTGTATGTTCACTGCTTAGTTAGATTTCTTTCTGTCACCACATAGCTGACCTTTTTACCCCATCTACCTCCCCTCCCCCCACCCTCTGGTAATCACCAGTCTATTGTCCGTGTCCTTGAGTCTCTGTTTGTCCTACAATTCCTTTTCAGATGGGAGAGAACAAAGAAGAAATGAGGTAAATTAAACAGTCTTCTAGAAGGAAGTTGGTGAGATTAGACTGTCTGCCAGATGCTCCTTTCTCCCATAGTTATATTATTTCTCAAATAATTCATACTAAATAAGTTGAGGAAACGTAAGTATGTACTAGTAGTATGTATGTACTACTAGTAGTTATTTTTTTTAATTAATAAAAGTTTATTTTCCCTAAGGAGTCAAGGAAAAGGAATTTGCTTTTAAAGAGGACTTCTATCAAGTGACGATCACATTTGATTGTAAAATAAGCTTCAGGGTCCCCAAAGACCTGGCTTTGAAAGTTCATACAGTTGAAGATTTCACTTATGGTGGAGAGAATAGAAATTTCTATTTGAGATACTGTATCATGCTTTTCTTCAGAAGTAATGATGGTGTAGAGCTCTTTGAAATGGAAAGCAGACAACTAGAGCATGTAAGTCTAATTTGTAGGTTTGTATATTGGATGGGATGAGCTTTAAGAGAAATCACTTTTCAATGGCCTAAATATTGAAGCTAGAGAACGGCCAAGAATCACCTTAAACATTTAAAGTATTGTGATCCTAAAGAATGATGTTTATAACCACCTGTGTATTAATCATCATTTGTAGATGAATGTGCTCATGTGAAAGTTGTGATGGGAAATCCTAAAGTGTGAAAATCTTTGGTAAGTTTTACTTTATGACCATGGATCATTGTGTGTGTGTGTGTGTGTGTGTGTGTGTGTGTGTGTGTGTGTGTGTGATACACTTAATCATGATGTTGCTACTTAGAGAACTTATCTATTTTTTACCTTTCAAATGAAGAAAATAAAAAGTTATTAAAAGCACCTAACTTTCCATATGGAGATTCTGAATACTGGAGAGACCTAGAACTTTCGTTACTAAGGAGTTTGAATGGGATTATGGAAAATGTCCCAAACTTGAAAGAAGAAAAAAAATAGGATTGGAGCCATAAATCTTTCCTTTACTAGTTTCTCTAAATATATTTCTTCTAAGGGATAATATCTTTCCCCATATTTTCAAAAGTCAAAATAGGTAATGAATGTAAAAGTTTTTAAAGTTTTAAAGTATAGGTCATTGTTATATGTATTAGCTAAACCACACATTTATGGCTATTTTGATTAAAATGTATCAAATTTACCAGTACTGTCTTCACATATTTTGTCATATTTTCATGTTATATAGGCCTATTAATGAAACATAGCTACTGATCTAGTGCTTTGTTAATGAATAACATATCCATTTTTTTCCTAAAAGTATGATTTGGTATATAATTTTAAAACAATATTCACAATAGATCCATTAAAGAGTAAACTCATACTCACCCCCAAGTATTATCTTTCCACCATTTTTATTATTACTGTATCTTGGACATACCATACCCATTTTATAACAGAGGTGACACTATGTTATTTTATTTTGTCTACATTATGAGCTCTGTTGCTACACAGAAAATAGTATTAACAAAGGAGTTTTGCTCAGCAATGGAGAAATGGGTGATAGAGGGAAAGTAGAAGGAAAGGAGGAAGAAGGAAAAACATTGGTTTAGAGGAAGGGGACAATCATTACCCTCAAGCTATTCTGATAACATTTCTACCATTGTACATGAAAGCTAAATATAGACTTCCTCAGAGTCAATGGAAAACAAAAGGGCAGGGACAATTGTAATTCTAATTTGGCAACAAAAGCAGAGTTTTAAAACTCTCACATACTATATAATTACTAAGAGTTTCTTAAGTGACTATAAATGAATGATAGAATCACATCAGAACAGACTTGGACAGATCAGGAAAAAGAAACCAAGGATAATGTCAAGTAGGGACAGTATAGTTTGCATCTTCTTTCCTTTCAAACTTTTTGTTTAACTTTGAGAACATGAGACTAAGAGAATGATGAAAGCCATGGATATTTTCCACTCTCTGAGGAAGTAGAAAAAAATGGACAAGGTCTCAAAGTCATGAAAAGCAGAATGCAACTGCTGTTTGTTTCTGCAGACATCTCTCAAAGTTAGGTCCAGTGGATGGGCTCCCTGAGAATGCATGGTATCTAGGTAGATGCTGGTGATATGGTTCTAAGCTTTCTGGGATATGAATTCTTAGTCAATGGGGGTTGCTCCTTGAGATAGTCTTTATTACAAAATGAAAGTATATGATGTGAATCTTATTTTATCAAACCCACTTTCCACAAAATACTAAACTGGGCATAGCATCTATTGGACAAATAATCAGTCTTCCTAAAACTAAGCATTTTGGCCTGATTGTTCTCCTCGACTTTTTAGCTTAGGTAATATTGATAATCAAAATAGTCCATCCAAATGGTTCTTACATCAAGCAAGGAAGAGAATATTTTCTCTCTCTTTTAATCATGAACCATCTGAAGTCCTCTGAGAAGCATCATGACAGATGGCATGAGATGGAGAGGTAAAGTAAAGCTAAAATCTAGATATTTCAGATGAAATTTGTTTTCTGGATTAAATAATTAGTAAATTGTCACAATCAGATATTTCTGTAGTATAGATCTGGATTGAAGTATAATCAAAATAAACAATTAACAAAAACTGAACATATGGGACTATAGATTTTATTTCTGATAAATAAAGTAAGAGTTGATCACCAGAGTACTGTTTGGTCCAGGAAATATTTTTTACCTGTGTTCTACTTTAACTGTTTAGATAGTGAAGGTCTTCTAGAAAGAGATGATGGGTTAGAGGTTCAGTGACTGTGAGGACATCCTCTATGGGATCTTGTCCAACTTCCCTTCTCTGCACCAAAATCTCTCCTGTAGTGAAGCTATTTGTGCATTCTTCACAACCCATTATAGTAATTTTCTTTCAATATTGTCATGTTTTCTGTCCATGTGATCATCTCCACTCTTGTTCAGCATTGAAGGAGGAAAGATCCCTGGCCTCTATCAGAGGAAAGAATAAGAGCCGCACTTCTGGAAATGAGAAGGTTGGTCTTTACCTTGGATTAAGAGAAGTGGGAAGTGGCAACGATGGAAAACAGTCCCTTAAGAAAGATCAGAACCTTTAGGCCCCTGGTTAAGATGAGTGAACTAAGAACTAATTGTCTAAGGCAAAGCTGAGAAAAGGATGTAAAAAGGAAAGGGCAATCAGATTGCAGCAGGGGAAAGACACCTTTTATTGTTCTTGTCCTTGGTCTTGATTGTCTTTTCTGGTCATCTGTAAGCCTTCGTTAGTTCTGCACCCAGGGATGGTGCTTCTATCCAAAAAGCCAAATCGCACCTGATGCCTAGATAGTAGGTATATTTTCAGTAGAGCTTGAAAATGATATTGTTGTTCCTTGCCCATGCGTGAATGAGATATACCTCTGATTTATCTTGATACCTCCCGTTTTGTACAGTTTATCTGGATTGGGAGTGCAGATTGCCATCACTCTCTGTGCTTGTCTACTGGCCCGGGCATCTGCCTTTGGTGCTTGCAGTGCAGTGCCCATCTTTTCTGAGTGGAGAGGTCATCTGCCGTTTCACTGGCCACTCCTTTCTGATGCTTAAAAGATTTGTTCCCTCACCCACAAATATTTAACCCACGGAATAGGGTCAAGTATTTATAGTTCTCACTTTAAAAGATTAAACACTACTAATGTTCTATTAATATTAAAAGTAAGTTTCATGGAAAAACTAATGTTTGAACATGTGTTGGATATTAGTGTTTGAAGAAAGCTTGGCTTCATTAGAAGAGAAGGAGAAGTATAATACTTTTGTGGAGACTTTGAAGCAAACCGTTAGGTATGTCCAAGAGCTCTAGAAGTGAAAAGTCCCGGTTCTTCATGAATCCTGAGGTGTGTCTTCTGTTTTCTTTGATCTACGTGTATCAGTGACAATACTTTTGGCTGCTGAAATATGTCTTAGGCTTCCCACTGTACAGAAAAACAAGCTCATACTTTGTTTAGTATTTGAGGTATCCTCAACTAGGCCCCAGATTTTCCAATCTAATTCCCTAGTTTTGTTCCCATGAAGCCCTAGTTCTATTTGTCTTTTTATAATTTTCCAAACATGATTAGCCTATACTGGCTGCCATGTGTCTATTTATACTTATGTTTTCCTGGAATGACCTTTTCTTCAATAAGTCCCAAGGGTTTTTTACACCTAACTCAAATCTTTTATTCTTCACAAAATTTTCTATTTAATGAGCTAGCATTTGTTAAAGTGCTCCTCATGGAAAGTACCTAGAAAACACAGAAAGTGGAAACTATTATTAATCAGAACTCATCTTTTTTCTTATGTTTATAAAATTTTATCTCTGGCACAGCATTATTCAGATGCTATATATTTCTTATTAAAAATAAGAATTTTTGGTCAAAAAATAAGTTGTTTGAACATTGGGTAAACATAGTTAAAGAGATTCATTTTATGTCATACTTATCAGAATGGTTAAATATAGCAAAGTATGGTAAACCTTCACTGAGTATAGAAAACCATTTTCTAAACCCAACTGACCAAAACTATCTAGTGAGATGCAAATTCCAAGTAATACATTTTTAGGAAACACCTAGCCACACCAGATTTTGATCTATAAAGATGTTTAACTATCTCTTCTCTTCCCAGTAGATTTAGAGCTTCTGAACAGGATTGGGCCTCATTCAGCTTTTTACCCCCATAAAATATAACAAATATATCATGTAGCAGGCAATGATACACTTTTTTTTCTTTTGAAAAAGTTTATTTTTTCTAAAGGAACTGGACAGGAGTTGAAAGCAAAGAAGGTAAAGAGGGTGTGTTTATTATTTTTAAAGAATTAACTGAGTTGTGAGTGGTGAAAATGAAACCCTCTGTGAATTATCCACCTTGCAGGAAACATGGACTTGGAGAGGGAAATACTGGGACAGCTTTTGGCATGCACACTGAGTTGCAGCAAAAAATTCAGTAGATATTGGAAAGTTAGTGTGTAGAGTACACACCAGTCCTTTAATGGTCAAATGTGTTTCCAAGTTGACTGTTCTCACTTGGAAAGTGCTTTATGCATGGGTATGTTTTATTATTCCAATGATCTACCACCTCTCTCGCTTGTTAAATTTGACTAAATCTTGATCGTCTACTATGGGTCTGATATGGTATTATTCCCAAACCAATACTAAATAAGAAGCCTGAAAATTCTTGATTTTCAATAAGTTTAAAAATTTTAAATTTGGAAAGAATCTAACCTAATTCACTAATATAGATAGATAAGCCATCTTCAAAGTTACCAATAATCTATGGTAAATTAGGACTAAAACTGATAATGAATGACTTATTTACTCTTATAAGTATTTGAAAGTGATGTTTTAAAATAATGTAATCCTTAATTTATGGTAATAGTATCTTACCATATTAGCTTAATTAAAGGTAATTAGCTTATCATTAATCTTGTACATTTGAAATTGGGGTAAAGAAAATGCATGAATAACAGCTGATTATTATTAACTTATTGAGTCATATTCTCAAAAGTTCAGGCCTTAAACCATTAGATTTCATAATCATTAATATATACAAATTTCCAGGAGGAAGCCACCTGAAAGACCTATCAGAGTTAACTCTGTCTTTGACAGAGGAGGAAGCTGCAGATTAGCAAAGTTCACTGTTTCTTAAATTGTATCTGTGAGTTGGCATTGATTTAAGTTTTCTCTGCCCTGTTCCATGCCAGTATAAGGCAAATCCCCCTATTAGTTTATTATCATGTCAGCTACTAACTCTTAGCACAGTTACATTTTTTAAAAAAGTATATTTGATTGCTATTGCATTTACTATTGATACAAGTTCCCTATAGAAGCTTGATTAAATGTCTATTTTTGTGTAAGAATGATTGCAGTATCAGGGTATAAGGCAGAGCCATTTTATGATAAGATAATATTTCGTGCAGTTTAAAAATTATTTGTGCATGTATAGTCATTGGAAAATGTGATTAGAAAGGACATTCAATAAGTGGAAGTGTATTACAATTGATAAATTTAAATTAGCAACGAACGCTATTAAGAGGTTGCAGTGTAAGTTTTTAAAAAGTGCAAGGAATAAATGAAGGATTAGCCTACAATCTTTGATACACAGTAAATAAACGTAAGTAACCGAGGACATAACCGAACTCCCAACATTAAAACATGTGGCTCACCCGGGAGCACGAGCCCTTTACTTTTCAACAGCCACTCTGGTTCACACATACAGTGCAACAGTGACACCACTGGGACGGATTGATCTGCTTAAGCTTCAAGATGCAAAAAGAAAGTTAGCTGCTCACAAGAAATGGAGGCAACTGGGGAGAATAGGATAGGGTTATGAAATGAGGCTATTGAATTGGGGTGGGGGCAGGGAACACTTTCCAGCAATGCCTTTATGGTGGTGATTCTGTGTTTGGCGTGCTTCCTCAATACCTGAAAAAAATAAAGGACCGGATGATAATTATGAATGATGAAGTACAACGTTCCTGGTCCTTTAGGAAATATTATCAGTTGTTTAAAGATCTTTCCATTTCGTTTAAATTCTCAGAGAGAAAATAGGCCCACTAGAGAGTAAAGAAATCCATGAACGTTTAATTTTTAGGGAATCCAAACACTAGAGGGCAGTAGAGTCCTTATTACTTTGGCTTTGCTCTACAATACCCACCCTTCCGCCCCCCACCCAGACTCTGTCCCCAGCCCACCCTTTTTATTCTAAGTGGCTAAGTTCACTCTTTAGAAAAGGGGCTGTTTCTCATTTCTAAAATACTGAACCATTACATTTTCTCAGAAACATACCTGAGATACAAAGCAGTAGAATGTGAAACACACCCTTTTCCAAATTTGAGGGTGTGATTAAATCTATCCTTTTTGTTTCAACTAAAATTAGCTCTTTTTAATTTTTCTTATTTTTTATTTTTTAAAAATATTTTTAAATTAAGTTTATTGGGGTAACATTGGTTAATACAGTTATATAATTTTCAGGTGTACATTATAATTTAACATCTGTATATTCTATTGTGTGTTTACCACCCAAAGTACAGTTTCCTTCAGCTACCAAATTAGCTCTTTTTTAAAATAAGTGATTTGGGCAAAAAGAAAGATATAGTCACAGGGCTTTCTGTGCTTATTGAAAAAATTAATACCAAGCACTAAATCAATGAATTCTTAAGTCACTTCTTAAGAAAATCTCCCATCTCTGAAAATCTAATTTAAAGTGAGAAAATATGAAAGTTATAAAGCTAAGATCTTTGTATTCTAAAAAAATTCTATATGAAAAACATAAATAACAGGTACATGAAATACTTGATACTTAGAAGTCTGGCTTTCCATTGATGTTATTATTGTAGATAATTATTAGAATTTGGAAGAGAAAAATGATTTTTAAATAATTCTTTTTCAGTTTATCTTTCTTTCCTCTAACAAAAGCTGATAAAATGAAAGATTTCATTGAAATTTTTTTTTACCTAAGTGGAACAAATTTGTGAGTTCTTGTTTTGTGTTGTATCCAATAAAG